>OY998175.1:178170063-179370063 GCA_963921935.1 Galeruca laticollis
CGTGTTCACATAGATGGTCTTTTTGTTATATTTGCTGTCTATGCATGTTCTGCCGCATTCGATTAGTGCAGCTACTTCTGCTTGAAATACTGTCGTCATTTTGCCAAGGCAAACACTTATGTTTTGCCTGGGTCTGAGGCCGTAAACGCCTGCTCCTGTACCCGTTGGGGTCTTTGACCCGTCGGTGTACCAGGTGATACTGTTCAACATATGTTGAGGTTCTCCCTGAGCCCATTGGAATCTGTCACTCAAGTTGACACGATATGGTATCTCAGTTTCCACGACCTTGGGCATTCTGTCAGGTGGCATTTCGATGATGTCGCACCTCATGGTGTCGTGTATATTAGTATGTGTCATAGCACTGCATTCTGTATGCAGCCATTTTAGCCTCACCCTGTATATAGAGATCTAATGGTGGGATGTTTAGCAGTATTTCCAATGCTGCGGTTGGGATGCCCTTCATGGCGCCTGTAATGCTCAGACACGCAGCTCGCTGCATTTTACAAAGCGTTTTGGTGGCTGTGCTTTGCTGAACTTTAGGCCACCATGCGATCGCACCATACACCATCATTGGTCTGATTACTCTGGTGTACAACCAGTTTACCATTGTCGGAGTTAGTCCCCAGGTGCACCCAATTGCTCGTCTCATCGTCATTAGCGTAATCTGAGAACGGCTTGTGATGCTCGCTAGATGGCTGTTCCAAGTTAGCTTGTCATCTAACCGGATTCCTAGATATTTTGCCTCTCTGGCAACCTTTATCTGATTGCCGAAGAGTTTTGGCACAATAGTAATCTCTGCGATTCGCTGTTTTGTAAATGGCACCATGATGGTTTTCGAGGGATTGACAGACAATCCCTCCGCATCACACCATCTCTCCACTACGGACAATGCCCTCTGCATTAGTTCCAGGCAGATGCCCACGTGTTTTCCCCGTATTAGAATGATGATGTCGTCAGCATATCCTTGAGCATACCACCCCTGCTCGTTTAGTGAGACAAGAAGTTCGTCGACTACTAGATTCCACAGCTTTGGTGACAGAACGCCCCCTGTGGGCATCCTCTTTCTGCCTTCACCTCTCTTGTGACACCACACAGGGATGCTTGTGCTCTCCTGCTGCTTAACATGTTCTCTATCCATCGGGTAATTCTCCTGTCCGTGCCTCTGGATTCCAGCTTTGGCAATATTGGGCGAGTGCTCGTATTGTCAAATGCTCCTTCGATATCCAGTAACACAGCCAGTGCAACTTCTTTGTGAGTAATGGCTTGCTCTATCTTGCTCACCAAGCTATGCAAGATTTGCCAGTTTGGTAGGCATATTGATTGGGGTGTAGCGGCTTGTCGCCCAGCACCGTGACCCTCAAATAACTATCTATCACCTTCTCTAATGCCTTAAGGAGAAATGACAAGAGACATCGGACAATGAGCCTTTGCAGTATCGTAAGAGGGTCTTCCAGGTTTTGGTATGAATACCACCTTGGAGATTTCCCACACCATAGGTATAACTCCTGTGGCTAGGCTTAGTCTGAATAGATTCACAAGTCTTGGAATTATTAAGTCGGTGCTTTTTTGGAGTAGCACAGGGTAAATTGCGTCCATTTCAGGCGCCTTCAAGGTATTGAAAGATTGAATAGCCCATGTCACAGACCCAAATGTGACTATGGACTTTGCACAAGTCCAGCTATCACGAGTTTCCAGACCGCGGGCAACTTGCCGTTCTTCTCTGACTTCGCTCGTTGCTTCGACTTATATTTCGGTGGATCCCAGGAAGTGCGTACTGAGCATTACTGCCAGTGTCTCCTCCGGTCCATCCGTGCGTGAGCCGTCTTCTTTGAGTGCTGGCTCTGGAGTGTTAACTGGATTTTCAGCCATGACTGTGGAGTTTTGAACAGTCAGAGACACTTTCAATATCCTGACAGAAATTTCTCCATGAGCTTCTCTTGGCTTTCCTCACTGCTTTATTGAATTCAGTGAGCGCCTTCGTATGACTATCCCAATTCCCTTTGCGTTTGCACTGATTGTACAGCCTTCGAACGTTCCTTCTCATCGATTTGAGCTTCCTGTTCCACCCACGTGCATTTCTGTTGGTCGTTCTGACCGTCTCGGGCAGGTCTCGGTATATGAGTTCATTATGGCATTGTAAATGTCACAAGTCATTCTCTCAACCCATTGCCTTGAGACTGGGTCAAGTGAGGCTCGATTGGTTTCCAATTTCTTCCGAAATGCTTCCCAATCTGTATTTCTTCGGTTTCTATAAAGTCTCCTTTTTATAGGTCAACTTAATAGTAAAGGATATGTAATTACCGTGATCCGACGCTGAGGCTTCGTCTAATACCTCCCAGACCTTAATTTTGCTAGCCACAAAGTGGTCTTGCGGCCCTGATTCAATAAAGTTGGATTCGACTCTATAAGGTAATCAATAAGGTACTCACCCCGATTATTGGTATTGGAGCTCCCCCAGGCCAGATGGTGGGCATTGGCGTCCATTCCCAAGATGAGGTGCTTCCCGTCTCTGATTCGTTTTCCACTATCCTTCTCATTTCCATGGACGGAGGTGCTTCTGTGGAATCATATGGCAGAAACTCTGATGCAAGCAGGATTCTGATGTTTCCATCACCTGCCTGCAGGTGTACCTCAGTCACGGCAGTATCCCTAGAACATAAATCCGTTATTTTCAACATTTTGATATTATTTCTGATAAAAATACATGCCCTTAGGTTTGCATTATCAGTGTCGTAGATTAACTTACCCTTCACAGCGCTCATTCCCATTACTCTGCCTTTGACGGTCCGTGGTTCTTGAACAAGAACCATTCCTATGTCATCAGCCAGGATCTTCTGGCAGAGCGTCGCCGTTGCCGCTCTACTGTGATGCAGGTTGATTTGCAGCACTGCGGTCATCATTACTACCTTTATGTGATCCCCCCTGCAACTTGAAGAGAACTCTTTCTGCTCCCACGAATGGACGCATACCAAGTTTCCTCAGCTTCTGCAGGGATTCATCGTCAATGTGGGTGACTAGGAACTGTCCTTCTGGCGTGGTATTACCACCCACAACAGCCCAGTGCTCGGTGTTTAATCCACTCTGGCTCTTTAGACCTAGCATCACGTCTTCCTTGGTCTCCGCTCCCGTGGATCGTGGTACAAAAGTTGTGTCTTTGCACATATTCACAAGGTTTTTGGCCGGGCCCAGTCTTAGCTGAATCTCGCCAAACGGATTCAGCCGCTTGAACTGGGCTTCTAACCATACCTTTGTGATAGAATTTGCGCAGCCTACAACTACTACAGCGTTCTCAGGGTGGCAGCTGGATATTCTGACGTCTTCACCCCGTAGGGCACGTCTTCCCAGATAGCACCAGATATCCATGGGATGTTCTGACAGTCTTCGATTTGGAAGATATATATCCAAATATTATAGGGTTATTCAGGGGATATCTAGAATATCTGTGGGTACACCTAAATCGAATATTCAATGTAAGTCCAGTTGGAATATCCTCAGATTATTCTTTTTAGAATATTCGAATCAAATAGTTCTAAGAATATTCTATGATTATTGACTTGGTTCAAACGCTCTTTCTGTTCCATGAGCATGCGTCAGTAGTTGCAGTTGACAGTTGACGGTAACGACCAGTGAAAAATGGCGGTTCGACCATCTTATATAGGTTATTGTTATTGGTGAAACAGTAGTGTATGATTAATTATTTTTGATCGTTAATTCATTAGTAAATTTTTTGCCACTGTGGAGTGGTTTAATTATGTTTCTACATTGTATTCTATGCTACGGGTGGAACTAATACATACAACCTCACGCATCAAAACAGGTACGTTTTATTGTATTTTTTTAATGCCTGTTGATTTATAAATACATATTTTAGAAAATTATCGATTTGCTGCTAAAACTTCCAATAAATGATGAGGCAAAGTTTGAAGAAATTGAGTCAGCTTTGCTGAAGAATCCTATGGGTATTTTGTAAGTTGAACATTCAATATTATATACAAATCAAAATATGAAACTGCCTCGACATATTGGAGTATTTATGTGTTACTTTTTATATTTGAGTGCATGAAAATATTAAAATAATTGTTGATATCATACATTTTTGCAACAAAATTAATGGATAAATATTTTCAATTGTAAGTAGAGTAGAAATTCACCTCGTTGCTAAAGGTACAACAAAATTTTATTTTCTCAGGTAGTTTCACGTAATTATGTTACCGAGATGTATGCTATGAGTTCCTTAATTAAATAGCCTATAGTTACCTCTATTACTTTTATTAATTGGGATTGGCTAGAAAGCTCTACACAACTAAGCTCTACACAACTGGTAATCTGATAATTCAAGGTTAAATTAGTTCTGACATTTGGTAAATAATAGTTATTGCTGGTCAATTGTAGAAGTGTCTAATTTCAGGCATATGTATACTGTTCACACAGATGAAAGCGGTCTCATATTTTTGTTCGTTTGTTATAACTTTTCTTATAAACTGTAATTGTTCAATTTTTAAAACTTATGAGATTAACTTCCAAATTAATATAATTTCAGGTTGTACCTCTGGCAAGATTGGAAGGTTCTTATTTGCAACAATATATTAAAAGATTCTTGCAAAAAATCCTGATAGTATGCATGGATACAAATGGAAAAATGCTTTGGAAAAACAAAGCTCTTTGAAGCAGTAGTAGGTATAATAATGTTATTTTTTTTTGGAATCTACATGTAAATTAATTTAATATATCATATCATGTACAAGAAACAAGAACTTCTAATCACTGTTTTGTTTGGAATATTTTGCTTTTTACTTGTCTCCTACAAGACTAATTTTTTAAATTACATATTCGATGTTTAACTTCATCTTCTAAGTTTCAGTTTTTGGGATTATATTTTGATTGTTATACATACATACACAAAAATCACAGTAGAATAGAAATTGCTTATTAACAAAAAATGTAATTATTTTATTGTTTCAGATGCCGTCCAAAAGTTGGACAAGAACATAACAAACAGAGAAGTTGAATTGAAAACAGGAATTTTCTTATCCAAATGTAAGGAACGGCAGAAATCTGTTTCAAAAAGTTCGTTGAGTATGGAGGAAGTCAGTGAATTTTGGATTTGAAAATTATGTTAGTTTCAGTTATGTTATGAGGCACATCTTATATTTATGTATAAATAAATTAAAATGAACTCAATGTTTCCCGTGCTTTAATTTTTTCAATTAAAAATATTTTTTCCCATATACACAATTCGAAATTTTGAAAGATTTCTTAGATATTTGTAAGATATATACCAGGGAACACTGGATCATTGTACTCTCCCTTTCCTCCTTTAGTTTCAGAGAATTTTTATTTAAATTTGGGACATACTGTTTGCATACTGAATAAGTGCGAGAGAGAAGCTTTCCCTTGCAGATAATTCTATTCCGTCTCACACGAATGGAGCTTATGGATAAAATAATTGGCGATATTGAACGAAAGTTGCTATCATTCCTGGTGGAACAATAAGTTCATTAAGTATACAGGATCTTCCAAATTTCAATCAATTATCTTTGAAACTAAATATAAAAAGGGCGAAGTACTATGATTCAATGTTACCCGCTCAACAGGTATCATCCATATTGGGATATTCTACAAATATTTGAAATTTTGCTATATACGTTCCACAGATATCCTTATAATATTCCTAATATTACTTGGATATTTGTAGAATATGCCTATTGGAATATTCTATGAATATTCTGGATTATCTTGCTATATACATTCAGCAGATATCCTCAGAATATTCTTGAATATTCCTTGGAAATATTTATAGAATATTCATGGAATATTCAAAAAATTTCCCATTTCATGGTCCATAGAATATTCGAGAGAGGATATATATATTTAAAGTGGGTCTATAGAATAATACAATATCCGAAAACGAATATTTTTAGTACGTCCATTGAATATCTAGTGCTATCTGGGTTCCCAGCTCCATTTTAATTTTTAATACTGTCTCTTTGTCCAGCCTTGTTTCTGGATGGTTCACATGGACAATTGCCATCTTTTCAACCATCAGTTTATCGGCGAAGGACTCAGGTGCCTTTAAGGTTCTCGCTGAGCTTCCCTCTGCCTTAGATCTTTTTGTCATCCTTACAGATTCCTCCGGAGTTCGCTGCGAGTGCAACCTTTTCCCTCCTGGAGTTACGTGTTTGGATGATGACGGTTAGGCTTCTGTTTTCGCACCTTGCCTCGGCTTCACCCCCGCGCCCAGGGTTCCAGAGGAATCGGATTTTCTAAGGGGTGGTTCAGCCGGAGCACCATGCTTCTCCTTCCACGCCAACTGTCTTTCTTTTCTGGAGAGAATCCTCTCGCCTTTAGCGAGGGCTTCTTCTCTCCTTGGGCGTCTAAGTTCGCCTCTAGAGAGCCTCTATTTTGGTTCTCCCTTTGGCGACTGCCTACCTGGGTTCTTTGAGGTATTGCCCTCCTCCCCAGAACTTAGCAACTTGTCCTCCTCCATCGCTGTAGGAGAATTGTTGCTTGTTGTTAACTGAATAGGAATGCCTGCGGTCTCTTGACCAAATGTCAATTCAGGAGTTTTTTGTTTTATTATCGTGTCATCCATATGTTCCCACGAGTACCAGGTTAGTGCGGTCCATTCCCCCAGTGACCCGTTTGGAAGAATAAGGCTAATACTCTGGGAAGTCGCCAGGTTTCCCAGAGGCTCCGTTTGCGACTGTGCTCCTCCACCGCCATGCACCCATTGGCACGGGGCGCTTGACACCTTGGGTTGGGGGATGTTTATCGACCTCCCGGCCTAGATCCGCTGAGTTCAGTTGCAACAGGGCCAGCACGTGAAGGGTGTAATCTATGATCACACACTCCCAATCATCTTGGGAGTACCCAGCGGTGCTGGGACAGTTTAAGGAGGTGCAATGTTCTAGGACTTTCCATGCAAAACCTATCCCCTGGACTCTGCCTTCCTCTCCCTCTCAACTTTACGTCGATTGCGAGAGGGAACAGACCCCTCGACCCCTAGACTGTAATTGGATACACAACAATTTAATCCTATGTTACCTAGTTATTGGTATTGAGGACTGTAGGATACAAAACAATTTAAGTTTATTCTACTTAGTTATTGTCATTGCAGACTGGAGGATACAAATCAATGAAAACCCATTTCTTATAACTCTTGGTGATGAATCTTTCAAGATACATTCAAATAATTGTAACCATTACAGTGGTATGTTTTTAGAATTGTTTACACATAAATAGTTGGAATCGTCCCTTTAGACATGCGTTCAGGTATGTTTTGGAAATATGGACCCTTAGTTTCAATAATACAAGTGAATAATTACCTCAACATCAGCGGTGACATGTTTTTTGACGCCATCTTGACATAGTATATTTGAATAGCACACAAAAGCGAGAGATGACACTACCAAAACGATTTGCGGGGTTAAATATTATTGAAATTGACTGTCTCGACCCTTACTTCGTGGAATATGCTCATATTAGTGTTTTTAAATGAAACTCACGGTCTCCAGTTAATTCCACAATATAATACAAGTTATTGAAAATTCTAAAAAATTGACAATTGTTTCGATAAATCAATATCATCGTCAGAATGACAGAAGTTACATTTCATTTTATACCCACAATATGAAGTTGTCAATGAACAGTTAAATATAGGGAATTCTCCACTGATAAACTGTCTTATTAAGTGACAATTGTAAAGATCAGCAGATATAGTTTTCCTGGTTTTCTATATCATTGCACAGTTATACTGATCTTAATTGGAAAAATGATATCCAGGATATCACCATAGAGCTAATAATATCTAAGCTTCAATATTTGTAATATCACATCTTCTTTTTTTTTCTATAAACATATATTAAGCCAATCTCAAGTTAGGTTACTTCTTGGTCTAGCCAAAAATAACTACTAAACATCAGGTAGGCATAAAATGAAATGTAACTTCTGTCATTCTGACGATGATATTGATTTATCGAAACAATTGTCATTTTTTTAGAATTTTCAATAACTTGTATTATATTGTGGAATTAACTAGAGACCGTGAGTTTCATTTAAAAAAATTAAATATTATTATTAAAACGTACTGCAATTACTTGTTTGTGTGTAAATTATAGTTTGTAGTTTTGGTATCTTTTGAAAATGTATATATCTTAGAGGACATTCTACCAATTTATGGGTTAAAACGTTGGGAACTTCATAAATGTCAGCATATTTATAGCGCAGGAGGATCAACGGATACTGCTCTGTATCAGCTGACCGAAGTCATACAGAGAATTCTGAACAACAAAGAAATCGCAATGTGCACATTTGACAACACATCTTATGTGTCTGTCAGAGAAGCACTAAAAAGACGAGGGCTGATTTTAAAATGAAACAATTATAAAATTGATGTATGAACTGTTGGCAACTAGGATAGCTCAGACATAGGAAAGAAATCAAACCACCTCTGTTAGAGCCACTCAAGGGACACCTTAACGGGGAGTAATATAATATGGAGCCTAGTATTAGATGAGCTGCTCCACAGGCTAAGGGAGCTTGGCTCCGAATGTGTGGGCTAGGCTGACGACATAATTTATTACAGAAGGGCCTCAGAATTATTGAGCAATGGTGCTTGTCAGTAGGGCTAAATATTAAGACCACAGTAATTCCCTTTACCCAAAAAAGAATACTTCCAGCTTTGAAATCCCTTACTCTAAACGGAGAAAGTATACAATGGAAATCTGAAGATGTCTAATATCTAGGAATAACCCTAGACAGTAAGCTGCTGTGGACTAAGCTTGTTGAAATAACTACTAGAAAAGCAATGAAGACACTGATAGCATGCAAAAAGCATATAGAAAATGCCACTGGGTGACTAATTTTTTCCTGGCAATAATACCCGCCAATCAGGTGTAAACAGATTAATTGGTAATTTTCCCTTATTAATTTTCCCCAAAAAAATCATATATAAGTAAATTTAGATAATGTTATAAATCCAATGGTATGCGACTGGCATTTCAAATCGTGGAAAGTGTAATAAATGGCATAATATGCTCTACGAGCGGAGCCGGGGCGGGTCGCTAGCTGTAACATAAAAATATTTCTGAAAAATATTAAAAAAGCCACTCTAAACTAATAATTAGAAAATATATTTTTCGACGCCGAAACCTGCAAAACTCTGTACTAATTTTATTTGACAAAATTCAGTCTCGACTACTTTTGTATATATTTTTTCTTAGTGTTTTAAATGAAACTCACGGTTTCTAGTTAATACCACAATATAATAAATCAATAAATTGATTTATCGAAACAATTGTCAATTTTTTAGAATTTTCAGCAATTTTTATTATATTGTGGTATTAACTAGAAACCGTGAGTTTCATTTAAAACACTAATATGAGTAGATTCCACGAAGTAAGGGTCGAGACAGTTGATACTTTTTTCTATTAGCAATGATAATTAGGGTCTGAGAAATGTATAATGAATGAATCAAAATATTGAGAAAATAAGTTTATACTCTTATACTTGAACATTAAATTTGGTTTTGTTAGGTTAGGTTTGTCTTTTACCGAGCCTTTGTCACATTCAAATAAAATCAATTATAGTTTTTCGTTGACAGTGTTTGCTCATCAATAATACCCCTAATACATTTGGCAGTTCTCCGCGTTCAAAACGAACAAAGATTTCTTTGTTTCATATCCGCATATAAATAATTTACGACTTAAACCGGTTGACTTGTGACAAGAACGTATGCCGCAGCAACTACATGTATGATTGCGGCATAATCCCGGGGGTGGCAGATCACAAGAAGAGGAAATGACTCGGAAGAGGTTTTAGGCGCCACCCCTCCACCCTTCGTAATAATATAACAAATATTATGTATATGCAATCATCTATTGATAGCACGCTTTTTGACTTTGGCGAGAATATAATAATTCACGGTTAACGGGACAAACGATTAAGCTATGTTTGAAGGGGCAAGGAGAATAGAAAAAATCTAGATGGGAAATCGGGGTGATATTTGCATTTGACATGATAATATTTCAAGTAATTCAGAAATATTATAACAATTAAATAATCTATTTGGATTATATCTATCTAGTTTGACAGTTACTTGAAATATGAATGTAGTGTATTATTATTTTTTTAACCCTTGCTTTACCGAGGGTCAAACGCAACGGTGAATACCAAGGGTCTATAATTGTAGACATTTCATAATAATTCGATTGAAGTAAAATAGTATATTCTATATCAAGGGTGGAATAAGCAAAATTCTACACGAGTAGAAATATTAGGTTCTACGAGTGTAGAATTTTGAATTCCACCCGTGTTATAGACTATACTTTTTCTACGACTAACAAATAGAGACAAAAAACCATACATTGAATTGCTAACTCCTTAATTTCTGGAGGAGTTGTGATGAAATCATTACTGCTGTTAGTATAAAACACTAAAAAGGAATGTAGTCATGTAATAAATATAATTATATAAATTTACTTAATTTTTATGACGTATTAGTCAAGTTTAATCTAAAAAAACAGATAATTGAACAATTTTGACCATCGACATTTTTGACAGTTGACAATTGTTGTTCACTTTTTTTCTTAAAAGTGCCATAAAATACACTTATGCTGCACTTCTGGCTCTAACAATTAATACTCAATTACCATATTAGTCATTTTACGTTCACTTTAGAGGATTTTTTCTGCATTTCGATATTTCCACACTACTTCTACTCTACGTAGTGCATCTGATGGAGAAAACGGAGTACGCCTATTTTCTCTTTCTGTCAAATTAACCGTGACATTGAGAGGGCGCCACAAGTATTCATTCCATACCAAGGGCAAGAATGAATATTCTTGCCCTAGGGCTAGAATGAAGCTATTCCATATTCAAAAACTACGTCGGAATATAGAAATTCTATAATAGTCGTAGAAAAAAAACATGTCTATATTACGTTATAGTACCCTTAGCGGTTGGTTTTAATATCTCTTGACGTTGATGGTAATTAATATTGTAATATACAGAGTGAAATAAATATAACTAACGTTTTGAAACGATCGAAATAATTTTACATTCTGTAAGACCTATATTTTTAAAAAATTAAACAAAGAATAAAAACAATTTTAGTAAAAAATAAAGTATGTCATATGCTCTAAGGAATCTCCATTTGTACACCATCTACAGCGCGACAAGTAGGACAATATATCTACAGTCTTGGTGGGGATCAAAAATTGGGATGTTGCAAATAGTGCCTGTCCTCATGGTTTTGCCACAGATTCGACATTTTTTGGGAACTGGGAATCTTATGACATTTCTTTCACCATCTTTTGCAGGACGTCTTGGAAGATGAGGACGAATATCTGGAACAACAGGAGCAAAACCACAAATTGTCATTCATTCTTCTATATGTGGAGGCCAAGGTCCAGCTCTAGATCGGCGTTGCATTTGTTGGGGTAATAATTGTTCGGAGAGTTCAAAAATAAATTCAGTTCTTCGGAATCTGTTTAGAACTTGCCATTCAGGATTATTCGATACATAAACTCTGTAAGAATTCAGTGCTGCAACGTCCAACATGAAATTTTAGTAGGCCATTTTGTGGTCTGTCTTTAGCAGGTATTACGTTGAATCATTGAGCCAGTAGTTTCAAGACCTTCCTTAGTAGCATTATAATGCAAAATAAATTCTGGTTTAAATTTTAACCTGGGATTGTCATATATTGCCTAATTATGATGTTTTGTTGATATTAGGCAATGTAATTTACTATTGTTGTATCAGCCGAAAAGAGAAAATCCGATGAATTCATATCTTTACTTTTAGGATTCGCAAATACCTTTGAAATATCACTTTTGTTTCTTTTTATAATGCCAACATATGTAATTCCTAGTTTCAACAATTCATCTGTCAGTGATTTGCTGCTAAAAAAGTTATCAGCAGTTATTCCTCTACTGGTGTAATAATATAGCTCTACTAAATCAAGTGCAACTCGTTTCCCCAAGTCTTGTCCAGGAAGTGACCATATTTTTCCCTTATAATTTTGTAAATTTAAAACATATCCAGTTTCTGTATCTACAGCAGACCAAATTTTTATTTCATTTGCCGGATTTTTTCGGCATATAAACTCTAATGGACATTTTCCTAGAAATCTAACAACCTTTTCGTCGACAGTTATATTTGTTCCCATTTCAAATATATTTTTAGTATGATCTACAAATGGTATAAAAATTTGGTTTATTGCATCTAGTTTAGAATTTCGGGTTTGAGTTAGGCTTTCTATTCTCACTAATCGACGTCCATTCCTAATCTCTCTTGTAGCAGCTAATTTAAGTCTGACCCATTCACGGGATCCTTGTCTGCGCGTTTCAACATCATCAAATTTTAGAAATTACGTTATTTGTTAAAATCGGATTCTTGACATAGCTGCCACAAATGCAGGTTTGTTTCTCCTTATGTTTAGACCAGACTTCCGATACTTTTTGATCATAATTTCTTTCTATACTAGCTCTCGACAATAAACTGATATAACCGAGGAGTTCGATCTGGTCTATGGGTTCCCAATGCGAATTTGCAATAAATTCCGCATTGTGGGCCTCGAATACAAATTCTGCATACCTGTTAGTCCATTGAATTACGGTGTTTTTAATGTCTTCTGAGAAAATTGCCTTAAAAATATCAGCCATATTCAATTCAATATTTCGCGCCGCTCGTCGTGGTGCAAGTACAATTCCTGCAGGCAGCAAATTATGTCTTCGTCTTCTACAGGAACGAGACTCAATATAAGTCCACACCGTACCATCCGAACCTGCCTCTTCATGATTAGCTAAAATTTTAACTTCATCAATACCAAGTAAAATATAGTCCATGAAAGACTATTTGCTCATCAATCATCTCTTCTGCATGTATAACTTCATCCTGTTCTTCACCTAAGCAATTATTAATTACATGAAAGTATAATGTGAAATAGACCTAATACAGGGTTGCTCAAAAAACAGCGTATTCCAATTTCTCAAAATTCACTTTTTCCTATTTGCTTTATGTTAAGATAATCTAAATTTATCGATGTAAAGCTCGTGTCGAGGATGAAAGTCTTAATTTTGAATAAATATCCCTTTTAGTCTATGTTCTTAATAGAACAAATTTTTAATATTTGATGTTTGTAATGAAATCAGAACTGATTTTTCAGCCACCGTGTAGGTTCATTGAGCGTTCAAACTTTGAATAAAATGTGATAATGACATTTGTGTTTGTCCATTATCACTTTTATCCATAATGTTTCTAACAGTTTACACTTACCCCTATTATTATCTTCGTCAGAACTTTGATTCTCTTCGAAAATTACATACTCCTCTTCGCCATCCAAAGATAATTATTCAAAATCATCATTCTCATCTGAATTACATGAAGAAACAGATTCATCGTCAGAATCAGGCCCACGATTTAGTTGCGCGTAATTTATTTTAGGCAAAGACCTACGTGAGCGTTGAGACATTTTACGATTTTACACTAATACACGTTAAATGATTACTAAAACAGTACTAATCATACATAACACTGTTTGTAAAGAATTTGAGAAAGTTAAATCCCCGATTCTATATCCGTAAATACCCGGTAGCAGTGAACCTGTCACATACATTAAGGCCAACTTCTGGACAGTAAATTATCCGACAAATTAATATTGCATCTTATTTCTAATTTAGAACTTTGATTTCAAATATTACTAGTAATTAGGAAGGATTACAAAAAGTTTTCTCTGTAGGAGACAGGATGCAGTTAAATAAATTGTTCAAACTGGTTAAACAATAATTGATCATTATTTAATTTTGAATCAAAAACATAATTTCTACAACACGAAACAATAGATAATTTTTCAGAACGACAATTGACATTCTCCTCCAAGGCGGGATTCACTTCCGTTAAAAAGCAAAAAATTGCCAACCTATAAAACTAAATACTACGTAACGCCGAGTTTAGACTAGACTATGAATAAGGCCAAGTTTACAATGGACATAAACAGAAACTATGAAACTGATACAACATTGGTTAGATTGAGGCAAAGTTGTGACATGATGTTCTGAGTTTTCAGACTAAATGGCCGCCTATTTACAATCGTGTAATTTTGCAGCTTTTCCTCAATTTAAGTTTCATACCATGAAACAAACAAAAATTTGTAATTATGAAAACATTTTTTATGTTAATATAAATGGTACAAATTTCGAAAGGTAGAATGTTTTTGAAACATGTAATTTTTTTTCCATTCTTGATGTCTAGCAATTCCCACTATGATGTCACTTGGTATTCGTAATATTAAATAGCACATGTTCTTTCATGGAATATTGTACAACTCTGGTCCAACCTACAGAGTTATTTCTTAAAACAAAAAAATCCGCTGTCACCAGTGTAATAAATCGACGCAGTAACACTGTCACCAAATGAAATAATTCTAGAGGCCGTACTGGCTCTTCTCCTATTATCTGTATAGTGTGCCACCAGAGAAAAAATTATATAACCGAGCTTGAAAGAAAAGAAAGTCCGATTTAGGCGGGGATCTCCTGGTCTTAAAGCGGGTAATTCCTTTGTCAGGGCAGGGTTAATTTTTTTGTCCAGCCTCGTATCTAATGAACTACTCACTCTAAAGGGAAAGTCGATGTAGGGAACCGAATAAATTTCGGTACCAACCAATGATAGAAATATATATATATATATATATATATATATATATATATATTTCACTATATAAATATGACAAAAAACGCTATACACTTATATCCATAATTTTCAATATTTGAATAGACCCTATGATTCCATCTACTGCTATTTTCGCTGAAACGTATAACGTCTACGACTTGTGTGACCTACCCTAATGCAAGAAAACGTATCTATTTGCAGAATACTAGTCGACCGGTGCTAATTTCTTTTATTGCCACATGTCATTGTACTCTGTTTAAATAATTGGAAAAAGAATATATTTCTGCTGATTTGATAATCTTAGCGATAAGAAGTTCTGTACATACTAACAAATTCAGTGTTGCAATTTTTCTTCCGCGCGAAAAAAAAATTATAAATTAAATAATTTCTAGTTGTTAGCGAGGATTGAATGATACGGCCTTGTCTACAAGAGCATTTATCTAAATGCTGTGAAAATTAAACGATAACCGGGTTACGGAGACAGAATCATACGTTCCCGGTAACTGCTATGAATTTACAACTCGCCTCGCTTCAAAGTTTACCTAACACCTGTCTACGGGGTGAGCGAGAACTGTGTGATAAAAAAATATCTAAGACCTGTTGAATTACATATACAAAAAAACGTTCCCACTAATCGTGTCTAAAATCTTACTATAATATCATCCAAAATAAATACATATCTATAAAATGATCGGTGCACAAAATATGAGCCAGGACCTACAGATTAAACTGAACCTATGAAATCGTTTCCTCCGGTTTGCTTCTGTGAGTCTCCTGTTATCTATTATATTCTTAATTTGCCTCGCGTTTATCAACGGTATTCTTCTTTCCCATATTTCTATTGAAGGTTCTCCTTTGTATGATATTATTGCCCCCTGCTCTTCTAGAAAATCTCTTCCTACGGGTACTGGTATTTCTCCCATTGCTGTGTCTTCTGCTGCAATGGCTTTTGCGTAAATGTTGTAGTTCATTCCATTTGTGCCTATCGCCAATTTTGTCGATCCATACAACTGTATCGTGTGTCCTGTTATACCTTTTAGGGTTAATTCCTCTATGATCCTTGTATCTAATTCCCAATCTGCAGCTATTGACTTATTTACTAATGAGTACGCTCCACCTGTGTCTATCATACATGGCCTGTATATGCCATTTAC
Source organism: Galeruca laticollis (assembly GCA_963921935.1). Taxonomy (NCBI): domain Eukaryota; kingdom Metazoa; phylum Arthropoda; class Insecta; order Coleoptera; family Chrysomelidae; genus Galeruca; species Galeruca laticollis. Next base: position 178,185,885 of record OY998175.1, read on the forward strand.
CCTTAACATTACTATGTACGGGGCGTCTTCGTTTGTTTCCGACGTTGATTCCTTGTGATACATTGTCTCTGTTTTTTCATTGTTTGCAGCCCTCGGATTATAATTTCTTGTAGCTTCTTGGTTTCTTTTCTGCCCTTGTGTTTTTTTTATACTCTGTTTCCCTTTTTAAATTTTCTTGACCACTTGTTTGGGGACTAACTGTGGTCCTTACCAGTTTAAATCCTTCTTTCTTCCTTCGTTACTTGTGTGCCATGGACAGGAAACACAGACCGAGTAACTAGTCTGAGCAATATTCCTGGTGTGGTAGTAGTCTGCCCTAGGATGAAACTCAGGGCATGCCTCCTCATTAGGAAAAATATTAATTATTTTTCGCTTACAGGCGTTTGCACTCCTGATGTGGTAGCCACCTAAGTGTCCCTACCGGAGAAGAATGGTATGACTAACATAGTCAACTGCTCTGCATACTTCCCAGGGAATATTGTACCTCCCCTCGCTATACGGCGGATATTCCACTATAGCAAGAAGCACAGACTCCAGTTAGTTACGGGCTGTGACGCCAATTTATACCATACATCGTGGGGCAGCACGAATATAAATCATAGAGGTGAGTTACTTTTTGATTATATACTAGGGGAAAGGCTATATGTTATTGATAAGGTCTTCGAACCAACTATTGTAACTAGAAACAGATCATAGGTGTTAGATTTAACAATCAGCTCAAACTTTCTGAGCTATAAGATATGCCACTGGACAGTATTTACTGAGCCTTCGTGTTCAGATCACAGACACATTCAATTCAACATTGAAATAGGTCCACGGCCAGTAGTGGAATATCGCGACTCAAAGGCTACTGACTGGAGTGGATACAAAAATTTCCTCCAACGGTACTTTGAGGACGGCTCCACTACAATTAACAGTTGCGATGGGATAGATACTGCGGCGGACAAGCTTCGGGAAGCAGTGATCTCCTCCTATCATGAGAACTGTCCACTCAAGACAAAAAGAGATACTCGTAACTCTACTTGGTGAAACTAAAGCCTTGATAAACGAAGAAAAGAAGTTCGACGACTATTTAATCGATCTAAAGAGTCAGGCAACTGGGAACCTTATACAACTGCTCCAACAACCTACAACAAAGAAATTAGAAAGGCGTCGATTGCCGAGATAGGGCCGATGAAACGACCAGATGGCACTTTCACGACCTCTATAAAAGAAACGTTAGAGCTTTTTATTAAAAACCACTTTCTCGAAAGTTTAGGGCAGCCCAAAAAGAACGATTGGGAGGTCGCCAAGGAAGTTATCACAGCACCGGCGATTGAATGGGCAAACAAATCATCTCAGACTTTCAAATCTCCCGGTGAGGATTGCATTTTTCCAGCTCTGCTACAAAACGGACGAATTACTTTTACCCTTTCTCATTAAACTGTATACAGCTAGTCAGGCGTGGAATTATATATCACCAAGTTGGTTGGCGGCTAGGGTAGTATATATACCGAGAGTGGGCCGCACAGACCCACACCCCAAATCGGTCAAACCAATTAGCCTAACATATTCCTTGCTTAAAGGACTTGACAGTACACTGGATTGCTACATCAGGCGGGTAGCATTATACAGCTCCCCCCTGAGCATCCACCAGTACGCTTATCGAACTGGTAAATCAACAGACTTAGCATTACACAACCTTGTTGGGAAAATCACACAATCACTTAAGTATAAGGAGATTGCGGTGGCCATTTTTCTTGACATCGAAGGAGCATTTGACAATGCACTACCGGCCTCCATTGGTTCAGCTTTGGCTGAAAAGCGCATTAAACCAACGATTACCGGCTAGATATATGCCATGCTTACTAATAGAATAGCCACTACATCTCTTCAAGATGAAGCCAATCACTTTAAGGTATCCACGAGCTGCCCGGAGGGTGGAGTGCTATCTGTTTCTACTGTGGACACTTTTGATGGATGACCTGCTTGGTACTCCCGCAGGAAGAGGGGTAGAACTGCAAGCGTATGCAGACGACCTTCTCATTCTGGCATATAATATCCTCCAAAAGACTTTGGACGATGTCTACAGTTGGTGCCAGAGGGAACAGATGTCTGTTAACCCTGGTAAAACTGTAATAGTTCGCTTTACTAGGAGAAGGAATTTGACGGACCTTCCGCCACTTTCCTATAATGGTGAGGTTATTCCATTTGCAGTGGAAGTAAAATATTTGGGGATCATCCGAGATAAGATAAAAAACTTACTTGGAACGCTCACTTGGAAAAAGTTATCCATAAGGCCAGACTATCCTTGAGGACATGTCGCAGGATCTGTGGTAAATCTTGGGGCCTGAGTCCCAAACAAATCCATTGGATATGTGTGATGATTGTTAGACCAATGATCACATATGGAGCCATTGCTTGGGGGTCAAAAGCTTTACAAAAAACGGCCCAAGCAAAGCTCTTTGGTATACAGACAGGCTTGTATGGCTATCACTGTTGCTGTGAGCACCACACCGTCAGCAGCCATGGAAATCCTCCTGGATCTATCTCGTCTCCATATACTTCTGGAAAAGGTGGCCGGATGGATAGCATATAGAATTGTGCATATTTCTAAATGCACAAAACAGGCTTATACAGAACAAATCAGAATGCCAGCGGACACCGAAAGTCATAGTGTTCTGGGAATGTCCGCTGATATATTGCCCCCAACAGTAAACTACAATGTGCCTCGTACCGTCTTATTTTCAAATAGAGATGAATGGGTCATCCGCAAGGATGAACTCTTAAGAGCAAATATCTGTACACTGATGGTCCAAAGACACCCTCAGGCTCTGGTGCGGGTGTATACGTGCGCAGACCTAGAACAGAAATTTCAACCTCACTAGGATCCTATGCTACCGTATTTCAGGAGGAAATTCACGCCATTGCTTCATGTATAGAGAGTTTGGGGCAACCCAACCACACATATAGATCAATAAAAAATTTCACGAACATCCAAGCGCCTTTGAAAGCACAGATCTTACCGAGTAACGTCAAAATTGGTTTTAGACTGCCAAATAAAGACTCGCCTCAATAGGAGAACGCAACAAGGTATCGCTGGTCTGGATCCCTGGCTACTCTGGTATGGATAGTAATGAGAAGGCGGACTCTCTTGCCAGGGAGGGTGCCGCTCGTGTCTTTATCGGACCAGAACCGACAATTGGTATCGCATAAAGTATTGCCAAACAAACACTAAATACCTGGACAGCAAGAAGAGTTTTAGACTTCTGGCATAATATACCAGGATTGGTTCATTCAAAGGCATCCTTCGAATAATGTATCCAAACAAATTTTAGGCTATAATAGACATGACCTACGGTGCCTAACAGGCCTTTAAACAGGTCACTATCGTTTGAATCATCATATGCTGAAACTTGGACTGTCAGACGACCCGACTTGCCGTCTCTGTTGGGAAGATGATGAAACAGGAGAGCATTTAATTTGTGCCTGCCCCGCTGCGGCTCGAGTCAGGTATCTGATGTTTGGCAGGGTCTCTCTCTCTCGCCCTCGCACCTGAAATATCATTCATCGAACAAATTAATCGGCTTCGTTAAGAAGCTGAATTTGTTTGGAGAAATATGAATAGGTATGAGCCACAATAGACTCTTACGAGTCGCAGTGGAGGGCCTTATTGACACACTCATTACAAAACTAACCTAACCTAACATTTTTATATTTGTAGTAGAAATAATAATACCCGAAAAATAAAATCGTCAAATTAAACCAATAACACATAATCAGATGAAAATTACGTTAATACATATAAAATCGTTTGTAGTATATTGTAGTACAATTTTAAATTTTGTAGTAAGAAAAACAGTCCCTGAAAACATGAAATAATGGAACTACAGACGATTTTAGATGTATAAAGTATTCGTTTTTATCTAATGATGTATTTAGTTGATGATTTTGATTTTCGGGTATTACAATTTCTACTACAAAAATAATAATGCTAAAATTATTACCTTCATCGTTTGTAGTAAGTGTGAGGTTGAAATGAGATTACAGAATATTGCAAACGATTTTAGATCTATTGAAGTAATTTTCGTTTTTATCTGATGATGTATTAATAGTTTAATTTGACGATTTTATTTTTCCGGCACTACAATTCCTACTACAAAAATAAAAAAACTTCTACGATTACCTACATCGTTTGTAGTATGTGTGAGCTTAAAATGAGATTTTTTTATTAATCGGGTTCCAGGTTCATACAGCATCAAATATCAATTTAATTTTTTTTACTTTCATTCTTTGTATTTTGTGAATACTTTGAAGTTTATGTGCCAAAAATAAAGTAATTACAGTGGTTTCTATAAAATAAATTATCTGTTGATGCTCGATGTATCGTATATAAATATTTATGTCATTTTGGTTTGTATAACTCTAATTTTGAATGAAATACTGTACTATATGTTCTGACATGCTCTATCTTGTGAAAATTCAGACAGTAACTCAGTGACTGGTAAATTTCATGCGCAATTTTTATTCGCAATGGCTGGCGGATGTTCACAATCAAATGATCTAAGTATATTCCAATTGTATTTTTACGCATTATGAAGACAGTGGAATTAAAAATGATTTCAATATGAGTCTTGATGAAATCGAAGACGATGATACTCACAAAACTTATGTAAATCTACATAACGTACCTTATAAAAAAGTGCTTACTACAAGTGAATCTTCAAATACTTCGTTAATACTATTTATTCTAGTATCATTCAACAATAATTATTATTTCTTATTTTTATGACAGTGGAGGATAGTTTAAACCAACAAGTAGATGATATACTAAACAGCAATAATGAGGTGCAAGAATTCGAATCTGCACCTGTAGCAAATGAATATAAAGAAAATCTTTCCGCATCACGAACCGAAGAATTTTCAGATTCCGAAATAGAAGAAGATGTACAAGAATCAAATGAGGAAGTAAGTACAAGGATGCACCCATTCCAAAATTCCTTATTGATCAACCGAGCCGTGACATGGTAGCTCCATTAGGTCTTCAACGGAAAACTGTTCCACGTAATTAAAGAAGACAACGTTCTGCTAATATAATGGGAACTATACCGGGGATAAAATAACACATACGTCTACAAACTTCTATTTTTTTTGTGATGATTTAATTGACTTTAATCTACGCTACATCAATCAAAAACTGAAAAAAGTGAACATTTCATCTTCAGAATTTATTAGAAACTGTGAAGATTTCAGAACAGAAGAAATTTCGACCAAAAATGTAATATATCTGGATATATAGGACCAGTTGTACTGGCTCTGGTGAGCTGAAAATCAATAGGGTTTATTTGTGAGACATCTTGAACAATATCCTTTCATGAAATTGGTGACTTTATGCACTCCGGAGGCTGTACCGTGCTAAGAAGACACGTTACAAAAAGTGGTCGACGACGACATACACACAGGATCATTATTCTTAAAACCCATTTTTTGTGTTCTTCTCCCTGAAAAACATGAAAATAAGCCAAAAAAATCAAAATCTCTACTTTCACTTGGGGTACACCAATTCTTTTCTCGCATCGTAGATAAGTTTGGCGGAAATTTAATATAGATCTTATGATTTCCAAGGTTTGCACAGCAGCTCAATAACGGCACTAAAAATATTTGGCTTTGAATGTACTGAATTGAGGTCAGTTTCAAGAGGAACAGTTCAAACGGAGCCAAAGGGAAAAGCGACAAGAAATGCTACTAAAAGTATAGCTAAAAAGGAAGATATGCAAGACCTGCAGATAGAAAATTTATAAAATCTTGTACGAAATGCGTGAAGTACATCTGCCCGAAACATACAGCCAAAGAAGAATGTTCTATTGTTAGAACCTATACCGAATGTAATTGACATTTTAATGTTCATTTTTATCAATAAAAATAGCTTTGATTCCTAAAGGTGCAGTAATTTTAAATATAAACGAGTTAAAAGAACAAAAAAGATATATCACTTTGGGGTCAGCTCCTATTCCACCTCATCCCAAATAATTAAATTTAATTTAATACAGGGGTTACTTGCTGACCCCTCTTATCTGTGTTCTCATGGTGCACTTTTAGCTTCTGGTTGCTTGATATTCCTTTCGTGATGCCAGTTTTGGATGTCATCTTTTCTCCAGGCAATTGTTGGTCCTTTTTTAAAAAGGCGGCTATGGTAGGGTTCATTGTCCATCACTATAACCGAAGAAGGATCGAGTTTGTTCGAAATGTCTCCAACCCATTTTTCAAATAGAAATCCTTGTGCGCTACCAATATGCAAAACAATTAACCGGAGACCTTTCGCAAAAGTAACTTTTAAGTTTAAGGACCAACCTTCCACAAATACTTGACGAGATCTTTTCACTGTACGTTTTTGCCAAACTTTGAAGACGGTATTGCTTTCGTTTTTGTCGAAATTGTATTTTCCATGACAACCAATAATTTTATTACCATGATAAAATTTTTATCTTTTTAGAATTCTCCAAATTGTTGTTTGGCTCAAATTTGGCATATCAGTGTGTATTTTTAAATCTTGTTGCAATTTGTTCAAAGTAGGATATTCATTTTTTAAAGATGAGAGATATTTTTCTACGAATACAATTTTTTTAAACCCACTAGAATTTGCACTGGTTATCCACTTTATTCCATATCACAACCTTATAGTTCAAGTAAGCATTGTGTCACAATGTTTTTATGATTAATGGAATTTCAAACAATGTTGCAGTTTTCATAAATAGTAAACTAGGTAATTCCTGGCAGAGACCCTGTTACTTTATCTTCAAATCACTTTGTATATGTTAACTATGGGGTGAAACAAAAAATAATATAATGTAATAAGATTCCCACTGACTCTTAAGTGTGAGTACAAACAGCATCTGTTCCAAATTAACTGAATTTTTCCTCATAGAGTGCTTGCTGTGTTGTAGTAGCAAAGTAGTTATATGCGGGCAAAATAAAAAGTAATATACGAGCTCCATTATTTATTTTCCCTCTCTTTCTACAGTTGAATTTAGCACGGCGCGATATTATCACCCCCTCACACTTCAGATACCTCCCCAAAGTTCCTCTCAGCGGGCGCTAAGTGTGTTTCGAGATCAAAGCCCGAGAACATCATCACGGGACGAAGTTATGAACTGAAAAGTATACAACGATCCTACTTGTTATTTACGAATTTACGTAACGCATATTTTCTTTCCGATACTATACATAGTGTGCGAATAATTTCTTTTGGACGACAATGATAATTCCTAGCTTGTATAAGTGATGTACTGTTTCCTCTATAAGATCATGAATTTCTGTCTCAACAGACGATTGGCACCGTGCTTACCAAATCGTTTCAACAATATCCTCAGGTGCCTACCATCACTGTGTCTCCGTTGAACCTCCAAAGAAATCTTGTAGATCAGAGGAAACAACCGATGCGAAGTGTTAAATATTTACTTACTTATCTTTGAAAAACTATAGATGGAGAATACGTGACAGTTTCTTATCATGACATTACTATAGAAAAACATCGATTGAAAGCCAATATACAGGGGATAATTAATAAAAAAATAACATCTGAATCTATTTTCAGCATTCTCCCCCCGAAATTATTAAACGCCATAACGATCAGGTGGCTTTGTCAAATGTCCTCTTCTCGTTGTGATTTTCATTTTCTCCTCTTCGTCTTCTTTTCTTTGGATTATTTCTGTGTTCATAACTTTGTATTCTGTTTTCTTCAAATTTTTTGACTAGTTTGATTTTCAGTTAACCCCGTTGAATCTTGTAATTTCTTTGTAAGTATACAAACGTTGGATATGTCGTAAGAGTTCGCCAGTTTTTGTTTTCGCTACTCTCAAAACTCTATCTCTTCCTTGGTATGCTTCCCCATTTTCCAATCTGTCCGATTAATATTTTCGTCACCAATCAAAATTATTTCTCCAACTACTAATTCACATCGACCAGAGTTGACCAGTTCTGCTAAATATTCCTTCTTGGAATGTGTCCTTCTCGAAGGTTTTGGATATATCTTCGTTGTCTGATCAAGCTGTTTCTATTTATTTCATCTAATTCAGGTATGTCACTAATAAACTTTGAAGGAGCTAAAGGGCTCAGATAATTTTCATCATCGGATGAATAGGGTAAGGGTCTACTGTTTATAACAATTTTACAGTCACATGAAATTGTAAGTAATTCTTCGTAGGTGACTAATACCCTTCCCAAATTTCTCTTCAGTAGATCCTTGACAATTCGAACCATACCCACTTTCCCGCCATCCTCTAGGACTAGCAACTCTCTCCAATTCAATTCATCTTAAAAAAACATATGACAAAATCGTTGAGGTATTTTGAAAATTCTTCCGGAACATCTTTGGAGTAGTATCTGGAACTCTCTGAATTTCCTCTGGCAGAATATCACTGACATTCTCAGGAACTGGAACACCACTTTAACAGACAGGATTAGTACCATCACAAGTTACTATCACGAACTGGAGTAACATCTTCTTGATGGGCTTTATTTGTGGCATTTGGTGTTTCTTCAGTAGATACTGGATTTTTATTCGGGTCTATTCGGGTGATAACATAGTCTGGCCTATTCGGGTGATAACATATTCAACTTCTAGTGGACACAATCGATGAATTGGTCTTAGAAGTTCTCCATGCTTGGTTTTCAGTCTTGGTATTCTTGAAACGCCATCTCTTCCTGAAATCAGAGCAATTACTTTTCCAAGTGGCCAGTTTATGTTTTTCATATTAAAATCGGTGATAAGAACAATATCTCCAATTTTTAACCAATATTTATATTTTTGTTTCTTAGAATGTAATTTTAAGTATCCCAAGTACTCAGATCGAAATATTTTTATAAAAACATTTCCTTAGTTTAATTCTATACTTCTGATGTGTTCTTAAGTTTCTTGCATATAAATCTGGAATACCAACTTCTCTTAAATCCTGAAGAATCATTGAAGGAGTCAGCACTGCCACATCATCTGAATCTTCTGATAAATATGTAAATGGTCTTGAATTCAAAATCGCTTCACAGTCACAAAGACCTGTAATGAGCTCTTCGTAGGACAAATAAGCTTTCCACAATATCTTTCATCATTCGGAGGAGTCTCTCCCAGCAACCGCCCCACCATGCAGCGGTTGGAGGAATAAATTTCCATTATGTCTTTTTGATGGCTGTTTTTCTCGTTATTTCATACCAATTCAGATTTTTAAGTTCATGTTCACAACCAATAAAATGTCTTCCATTGTCCACTATATATTAAGTATATTGGGTCTTCCTCTTCGTGTAATAAATCGTGTCAAATATTGCATGAAAGTTTTTGTTGAAAAAGGAGATGCGAGTTCGAGATATACAGCTCTATAAACTGTACACGTGTACAGGCAAGTCCAAACTTTTCTAACAGTGTTCAGGTATAAAGGTCTCGCAAAAACTAGTCCGCATATTTCAAAAACCGCTGCTAATCCAACCCTGTCGTCTGGTAGACAAATTGGCATTCTGTCTATGGGTTTTCCATAAAATTTTTAACAAACAGTATATTTCGACAAAGTAGATTTAACGAAGCAAGAAAGGAACAAACATAAACAAATTAAAGTAATAGCAGCACAAGAAAAAAATAAGGGGAAAAATGTGAAGATAGGATACAATCGGATCGTAGTAGAAGTAGAAGAATGGAGATGGAACAAAAATAATGAAACACTGGAAAAACGGCAAGCAAAAAACTAATAGATTCACAGGAGATAGTAATGGACAGGATAATGACTCTGAATAAAAAAGAACATACGATTATACAAAGAAACAATGATAAAGAAATGAGGAAGCCAAAAAATAGGAGAAAAAACGAAATAAAAATTGGAACTTGGAATATAAGAACAATGTTGATACCTGGGAAAATGCAAGAAGTAGGAAATTAATTGATGAGATACAATATAGACATAGCGGCTTTGCAAGAAATAAGATGGAAGGATCAAGGGACAATTGATAAGAACATGTATAGTTTTAGATATTCTGGAGACAAAAAGCAAGGAAACCGGGGAGTAGGATTTATGGTATTCCAGTCAATGGAACAAAAAATTATTGAATCCAAACCAATAGATGAAAGGATGGCATACCTAAGACTGAAAGCAAAACCATGCAACATATCCCTATTAAATATTTACGCTCCAACAGAGAAGGACAGCAATGAAGAAAAGGATAAATTTTACGAAAAGGTAGAAGAAGAAATAGAAGTAATACCAAAGGAGGATACTATAATAATATTAGGAGATTTCAATGCCCAAATAGGTAAAGAAGACTACATAAAATGCGTAGCGACTGTGTAACCTCGCAGCAAGCACGGATATGTACATGAGCAGCACAAAATTTCCACATCCAAAAAAACATAAAATAACATGGATGTCGCCTGATAACAAAGCAACAACTCAAATAGACCACATATTAGTTAATAGGAGAAAACAAACATCAATAAAGGACGTGAGAACATACAGAGGAGCATGTGCAGACTCCGATCACTTTCTTGTTATTGCCAAAATAAAACAACAAGGGACAGAAATGCACTAGATGGAACATAACAAAGCTAAGTGAAGAAAAAGTAAGGGAAGAATATGAAACACAGATAGAAGAATTACTAAGCAAAATAGTGAAAAAGGAAGACAACGTTAACGCACAATGGGAAGCTATAAAAAAATCCATTCAAATAACAACGGAAAAATACACAGGCAAAATGGATAGAGATAAAGAAAAAGAGCGGTACAATGATAGTTGCCGTGTAGCAGTAAAAAAAAAGTAAAAAAGATAAAAATGGATAAGAACAAACGAAATAAAGCACAAGCAAGAATACATGAAAAGCAGAAATGAATGTAACAAAATGATAAGAAAATCAAAGCGAGGATGGATGGATAACAATATAAAAGAAATAGAACGAGACAGAAAGAATTGTAATACCAAGAAATTTTATAAAAAGATAAATGAACAAAGCCGAACCTATGAGGGCAAAACGAAAGGTATAAGAAGCCAACATGGCAAAGTCATTGAAGAAGAAAATAAATACAAACAAATATGGATGGATCACTTTAGGACTTTACTAGTAGAAGATTCAGATATTGAAGAAATATCACAAGAAAAAATATTAGAAGAACCTAAAAGAGCAGAGATTATGGAGATTATTAACAACAGCCGAAACGGAAAAGTTCCTGGAACTGATAAAGTACGGAGGTGAGAAGCTTCATGATATAGTATACCAACTTATAATAAAAATATGGAGAGAAGAAATAATGTCCATAGAATGGGAAATAGGCCAGATAATTACAATCCACAAAAAAGGTGACCAGCATGAATGTCAAAACTATAGAGGTAATACATTACTGAATACTGCTCATAAGATACTATTAGCTACAATGAACAGAAGGCTTAGAGACACTACAGGAAATACTATAGGACGATATCAGTGTGGATTCGTAAAAGGAAGATCAGCGGTGGATGCCATATATACACTGAAGCAGATAATGGGAAAAGCATACGAATATCAAATAGAACTGGAAATGTTATTTGTAGACTTTCGGCAAGCTTTCGATTCAATACATAGAGGCAAACTTTCATCTGCTTTGAAAGAACTAGGCATTAATGACAAATTAAGAAGGTTAATCAAGATGACTATGGAAAACTCAAGGGCTACGATAAAAACACAAGGAGGAGAAACTGATGAAATAAACATAAATAAGGGTGTAAGGCAAGGTGATTCGCTATCTGCAACATTATTCAACCTAACACTTGAATATGCAATGAGACGAATACAAAAAAGCAATCTCAGGACGAGCGGAAGACAGATAATTGCCAATGCGGACGATATAGTAATCATATCGAAGACGAGGGAGATTCTGGAAAACACAATAAGGGAAATCACAAGTGAAGGAAGTAGGATGGGATTAGAAATAAATGCAGATAAAACAAAAATTATGATTTTTGGTAAAATAAATCAAACCAATGCAATAAAGATCGGAGATTTCGAATTTGAAAAAGTGGAGAAATTCAAATACTTAGGTGTCACAGTAACAAACACTGGAAACAGGAAAAAGTAAATAGAAGAAAAAATCATTGATGCAAATAGGGATTACCATGCCAATAAAAAACTTTTAAGAAGCAAATTACTCTCAAGACAAACCAAAATCAATATTTATGAAGTGATAATAAGACCCGTCCTGTTGTATGCTGCTGAAACAATGACACTGACTAGAAACGAAGAAGAAGACTTGAGAATAATAGAAAGAAAGATAATGAGAACAATATTGGGACCAATTAAATTGAGAGATAACGAGTACAGACAAAGAATGAACTATGAAATTGAGCAAGAACTGGAAGGAGAGGACATAGTAAGGAAAATAAAAAGGCAAAGAATGAAATGGCTGGGACACATATATAGAGCAGAAGAACAAGAAATCACACTGCAAATGACACAATGGGTTCCTGGGGGAAAAAACGTAGGGGTAGACCTAGAATAAAATGGCTGGAACGGTGAAGGAAGATATGACAAGAGCCGGAATTGGAGGATGGAAGGACAAAGTTAAGGATAGGAAACTCTGGAGAGCATTGACAGAGAAACTCTAAAAGGAAAACGGGGACTGATCCACCCCAAAAAAAATGGATCTAGAAAGCGTGAGGCGGCGAAACCCCAGCAGGGGTATCAAGCCATTATATATATAAAATTAACTGTCTCGACCCTTACTTCGTGGAATATGCTCATATTAGTGTTTTTAAATGAAACTCACGGTCTCTAGTTTTTTCCACAATATAATGAAAGTTATTGAAAATTCTAAAAAATTGACAATTGTTTCGATAAACATATATATATATATATATATATATATATATATATATATATATATATATATATATAACAACAACAACAAAGAGATTCATGGGTAATTCACGCAAAGTAAAGGGCTACTGAAATAGAGTGGTAACCGTGGACATGCATGTTTCTGGCTCATTTTGCCTCATCAGCACGGCATAACCAAATAATGATGTGAAATTTCACATCCACAGAGATGATAGATAAGTTACTAGATTATTTTGCTCCTCCTACTGCTAGTAATACATTCACCAGCACAACAAAAATAACTCACTCTAGCAATTTTCCCTGTAATCATTTCAGCTTATCAGAATTGGAATCTGCTCTCTTATCTCGCCGTGGAACGGCGCCCGGCAGTGATAATATCACCTATAAAATGCTCACATTTTTACCATCGATAGCTAAGAATGCACTATTATTTTAAAACCCAAAAAAGACCCAAATAATATATCTTCTTATCGCCCAATCTCGCTCATGTCCTGTATTATGAAAAAGTTTGAACGCATGATAAAGGCTAGGTTGGAATGGTATTTAGAATACAATTCAAAACAACCACATTCGCAGTATGGATGTCGACGTGGAATGGGAACGATGGAAGCTGTCTCCCAATTAGTCTCAGATGTACAATATTCATTCTCGAAAAACTTGTACGTTAGTTGTCTGTTTGTGGACTTAAAAGGCGCATATGACTTGGTTGATCTGAACATTCTCACTGAAAGTTTAATTTCATTAAACGTTCATCCTCAGATTTCATACGACATTGTAGACTTGTTTCGCAATCGAAAAATATACATTAAAGACAATAATAACGTATTGCATGGACCAAGGGTTGCCAATCACGGATTACCTCAAGAAGCGGCTCCCCTTCTATTCAATGTATATACTTATAGTTTACATAACATCCTTGATTCGGATGTAAAATGCATACAATACGTAAATGATTTTTGTTTCTTCACCACACAGGATAACTACAATCAATGTGTCAAAGTACTGAAATATATTGTATATTGCCTTAAGACATGGTTTAGTGATCACGCCTTAACAATTTCTCCAGAAAAATCAGCTGTTATGTTTTTTACTAGACACAGATTGCACCTCACTGATACGCTCACTCTGAGTGGTCTTAAAATACCAATCAAAACAGAATACAAATATTTAGGCGTTGTACTAGATAATAAACTTCTGTGGGGTAGCCACTTAAACCATCTCAAGAGTAAAGCTGAAAAGGGGATAAATATGTTGAAATGCGTCACAAAAACTAAATGGGGAGCTGATCCTAAAATCGCTCTCCTGTTCTATCGGGCATACATTCGGTCGATACTTAATTATGGCTGTATCCTGTATGGGTCTACTGCAAATATACATTTAAAAAAGTTGATCGAGTACAATATAGTGCTATAAGGATATGCATTGGAGCCTTAAAATCATCGCCCACTCCAGCCATTCTTGCAGAGGCAAGAGAGCCCCCTTTAGGTATCAGACGAAATTATTTAGCTTTTAAAAAACTATGTTACTTAAAGTTTTTCAATTATAACAATACCCTTAATCAATTAGTCCCTCAACTGTCTATAGAAAATTTAATAAATAAATATTGGAACAAAAAAAATAGTCCACCCTTGGCGGATGCATACGTTATATTCAATAAATGCATTGATCTGATCACACCTCATAAAAAACTTCCCATATTCGAACTTGAATTATCAGATATCACCTTCGGACCAAGAGTCATATTTCCGACTTACAGCGAAATCCACACTGTTAACCAATCTCGCCTTAACGAAATAGTCAATAAATATGATAGCTTCTTTAAAATCTTCACAGACGGTTCAAAATAAACAAGCGGTACTGGTTCGGCCGTTTATATCTCCGATACCAGTACTAAACTTACATATAAAATCTCAGACACTTGTTCCATTTTCACTGCCGAAATCTTTGCAATCGAAGAAGCACTACAGTGGTTAATTAAACAAAAACTTACGCAAAATGCATTAATAATGTCCGATTCCAAATCTGTACTTAAAGCTATTAGCAATCTATCACACAAAAAGTTATCTACATCTTCAAACATTTGTAACATTAAGAAACTTCTCCACAAGCTGTCCACACAGGGGAACATAGTTATTTTCATCTGGGTGATAGGTCATGCAGGTATTTTGGGGAATGTCAAAGTTGACTCTTTGGCCAAGGAAGCCACTAAATTACCGTACGTCATAGATAAATACGATTCTAGTGAAATAATTAACAAAGGAAAAATTGAATCACGTAAAAGTTGGGAAAAGAGTTTGATAGAATTTACCAAAAAATCTAACAATCATTACACTTTAATACATCCAACTTTACCGAATCGCATCCCACACATTGATGACTATGCTGTGAGCCGAGCGTACTCTGTCACTATTACCAGGTTAAAATTGAATCATGCTAAATTTCCAGCACATCTTCACAGAATTGGTGTAGCAGAAACGAACATCTGTTCAAGCGACAACGAATCCATTGCTGACTTGAACCACATATTTTTTTCATGTGCAAAATATAACAATAGTCGTCCTAACTTTCTACGTTTCATCACCAACAGTAATATAGCTCAACCCTTTAATTTAACCACTCTGCTAAGTATGAATAATAAAAATGTCCTAGATCAGTTAATCACTTTTCTCAGAGAAAGCAAACTTGATATCTAAATTAATTTAAACCGAAAATATGTTAGGACCTAATTTAACACCATTTCTGTGGCAAACGGATTCTGTCCAATGCCAACCCTCCATTTCACGCACACACACACACACCCTGTTTTTGTCCTACCAAAGAAACTTTTCAAAATTTTTGACAATTTATGTGAGTTCTATTTGCAAAAGCTTTTCGAATGTCCACAATTATTTCAATCTTTTGCATTTGAAATCTTGTAATGATCGCAGTAATCAGTTCTATTAGATGCATACCTATTTCCAGGCATTCAATAAGTAATGGTTCACCAATATTTCGCTGATACATTGAAAACTGGTCGTATTGGAGTGGTGGTGCTCTGGAAATTGTGAATCGAATGGTGTGGCAGAAAATGTCCAGACTCCGTGGTTTCTTCGAGTGAAATGCTTTCTGGAATAAGTCCATTAATCTTCACTTGTAGCCAGCTGTTAAAAACTTCCCTATATGGATCATAGTACGCATAATTGTTTAACTTCTTAACGGATCGTTGTAATCTTTTCTCGGCAAGATAAAAATTGATTGGTACCGCTGGATATCCATCCACCCAAGGCATGTTAACCTTGAATCTACCATCCTAATGTTTCCTTACTGTAGCTGAAAAATGGTTCATCGCATCTTTTTCGTTCTTCTCAGAGGTCTTTTTCTTAATGGGATCTTCGATTCCAAGCACATCAAGATTCCAAATATTTGAAATTGGCGTATCCTGTACATATATCGTTGTCATTAACATCGAATGACTCGAATCTCTCATATTTTGATTAAGTTTTCCCATCAAAGTCCCTTCCAAGTGATATGTGAAGTGCCACAGTCTAATAATTGGTGCTACTACCCTGTCAGCAGTGTGCCAGCTATATCTACTCCAATCAATATCTCTATTGGTCCATCATTATCATGTTATTTCTATACCTAGCTTTTCCAGATCGTCCAACCATGATCCGTTTGAATTGAGACAACATTGTTACATATTATCGGTTGGTCCAAAACGCCAAAATTACAGATATAGTTATTCGATAAACTCGTCCAAATAATGAATGAATAAGTTTCTCATGTCCGTTTAGCTTGTAGTTTATCTCGATGGCAGCGTCTTTGGTAATATATGATTTTTATGTGTGTCTACAAGAACTCTTGTCATCTTCACTCTATCATTTCCTTTCAATTTTACTACCATGGTCTGTAGAAAGACATCATTGTATGTCTGATTTTTTAAGTTTTGTTCTACTCCTTCTGTTTCTGTCATAACTGCATGCTTCTTTGTCTGTTCAGGTGACTTCTTTTCATCTTTCAAACACATGATCGTGGCATGATTTCCTTTACATTTCTGGCAACTTAATTTGACTCTGCACTGTTGAACAATGTGTCTATATCTCAAACATTGGAAACAACAACATTCTCCAGTTATTCCTTCTTTCTTCTTATCCGTTGACCATGACGAAGTTTGGGTGCAGTTGTTTGTAAAATGGTCACCTGAGCAAAGATAACATCTTAGAGGAATTTTGTTTACCAAATCAGCGTCTGTTTTTTTCCTCTCTGATTGTCCTTGTCATTTTTCCTGAGTATTTTCAAATCCTACTACAGCTAATATTATTATGTCTTCGTTTTCTACTTATTTTCTTAGAAAATCCATCAATTTATAGTTAGATAGTTAGATAGATAGAAATTTATTCAACTATTCCAAAAATAGTTTTTATTTAGTGTATGCCACGACTGTCAAAAACTTGACATGTATCGTATGAGAGGAAGTCTTGTGCTGGCCGGAACGCATTTTTCAGATGTTTTCATGAAATGTTTTCTGATTATATCACGTTCTTTCTCAAAACTTTCCATTGCCACGGTCGCCAAATGTTATATCTTTACTTAATGATCTTGTTCCTCTTCCCTTTTGTTAATTACAGTGGTATCCATCGCATATGTGCCCATTAGTCTTATCAAGTCTTGTATATTTTTATTTTGCTTAGTTTATTTGTGTTATCATCTTCAGTTACTCTCCATTTTTTCCAGGAGTTTGATAACATTTTGAAATCGTTTCCATTATCTCCTTTTTGACTGTTTGCTTTATCGTTACTCCTAAATATTTTAATAATGATACTTTTTAACAGTTATGTTGTTCATTGACTCCCAATCCTTATTCTTTTTCCACAATTTCGAGTGAATTACTGCCTTCACTAGTTCTTTTTGGTCATTTGCTATTACATTAATGTCGTCGGCGTATGCTATTGCTTATACTATATTAGTAAATATGTTTTTGTCTAGAATTCCCGCTCTTCTCTCTCTCTGTCTCTCTCTCTCTCTCTCTCTACTATGGAATCGATGTTGTTTGGTGACATTTCTATTAATTTTCTTATCATTTTTGGTACTCCTTGTATTTTTAGTTATTACATCTCTTTTGAGTACGTCCCTTACCTTATATTAATCTTTTATATAGTTGTATGACTACGTGACATATTATTGTAGCAAACCAATTACGCTTATAGTAAGAAAAAAAATGCACAAATCGCTATAATCAATCAATAATGTTTATTTCTTTCGAGAACCGAAAGCCGTTATGTATCTGAATCGGAGATACTACGTGCAAAAACAGATGAAGTTTTGAACAATACTAAATTTTAAATGATGTATTGTCTAGTGGGCGCTGGACCAGTTGCCGGAGCCCGATCGGCGTTTGTCTCTGGGTGGTCTAAGCAATCTTTTGACTGACAGGTGCCAGTTGACAATTGTACTCTTCATACTCTACACGGTATGGGTTACCTCTTAGAATACAAAAACAGACAAATTTGTTTTTCTGCTGACCGCATTTCTTTGTGTTAGAGACGAGCATCTCGTTTCTATTCTTTTAATCTAGAATAAATGACAATTTTGTCGAAATATACATTATTATTCTTATCATCATCAAGCCCTTGAATCCTTAGGTTCATAGATAACGCTTTAAATCGATTTTAGATCTTTTTGTAGCTGGACCACTGTCCTTTTTATTTTGTTTTATTTTAGTCTTCGCTATAGTTTCTTGTTGGTCCTGGCTACTTTTGATACATTTTTCAATTCCTGTTGTCTCGTTACGGCATTCCCTCTTTCGATTTACAATTTCCCGTGCTCTAATATCATCGGCGATCTCGTTCCTCTTGATTATTTTATTTTTCTAATTCTATCTGTTTATCCTATTGTTAATATGTGTTCAGCACAGTTGAGTCATTGTGCCTTTATGTATTGTTATGTCTACTTCTCTTGTCCTAGTTCTTGTTTTATTTGATTTTATTTGGTCACTTCTCCTTTTTGGTGTTAGTGTTTTTGTGATTATGGGATACACTGGTACACTGGTAATACACCATTGTCCGACAAAGTATGACCAAAATAAGTGACTTCTTTTCCAAAAAAATTACATTTTTTGGTGTTTAATTTTAAGTTATATTTCCTACAGTTTCCAAAAATATTTTTCAAATTACTTAAGTGATATTTATCTGAACAACCTATGACTATTACATCGTCCATATAGGGAATTGATTTTTCTGGTTTCAGTCCAACGAAAGCTATATCCTATAGTTTTGGAAAATGTTAGGACTAAAATTTAATCCAAAAGGTCTAGTGAAACTATACGATCCACCTTCTACACTGAAAGATGTGATATCTCTAGACTCTTCATCTAAGGAAATCCTGAAATTAGATCGATTACACAGAACCGTTTGGCTCTGCCCAATTGATCTAGTTTATAATCAATTTTTGCTAATGGGAATTTATCTTGTTCGACTTTCTTATTAAGCTTCCTAAAATCAATATACAATCTTCATGATTTATCGCCAGTTCTAAATTTATTCGTCACTAACAGCACTGGGCTGTTCTATTCGGATTCTGATGGCTCGACTATGCTATTTTTTATTAGTTTCAGCACTTGCGCATTGATTTCTGTGGTGTGTTCATGTAGAGTTCTGTAGTTTTTAATATGAACTGGTTTACTGACTCCTCATCTTAATTTTTGCGTATAAAAATTGTTGCAGGTTAATATATCACTTTTCAAAGCAAATACATCTGAAAACTCTGTACTCAAATTTAGTAGGTCTTTCTTCACGTAGTCTGGCATATTCTGATCTAATCATTGAAACAATTCTTTTTCCCTATTATCTTTCTCTTCCTGAATATTGAAAACATGAAACTGATCTAAATATATTTTTTTATTTTGTTAACTGAAAGGTCTACGCTTTCACTTGTTGTGTATAGTAATGTGACATAAGGGTTTTCTTCAGAAACTATGCTTCTCGCAATAAATATTCCTGACGTTAATTCTTGTTCTATTGCGGAATCTTATCTTAAGTTTTCTAATGGACTGCACATTCTCACCACTTCACATCTAGGAGCTAGGAGGTATAAAAACAACGTCATCCCCCAGACTGTTATTAATGGGAATTTTAAATTATTTAATCCCATTATTTATAGACATTAACTATTGAGAATAATCTAAGTTCCATTTATAATTTGAAATGAAGTCTTTGCCTGAAACAGCATCAGCAGAAATTGGAAAATTATGTGGAACTACATGACATTTATGTTGTAACGAATGTTCGTTTATGATAAGTGAAGAATTGACTGTTCCTAACGATTGAATACAACCGTTGCGTCGGTTACTTACTTCTCACTATTTTTTGGAAAATAATGTAATTTCTGAACTTCAAGTTCACTACAACCTCAAATTAAATAAGCTGCAACCATCGTTCTGTAAAAATCAGTAAAATACAACAGCAAAACACTACACCACAATTATTGTTATAATAGTATATTCTATATCAAGTGTGGAATAAACAAAATTCTACACGTATGGAACTAATCTACGAGTGTAGAATTTTGAATTCCACCCGTGTTTTAGACTAAAATTTTTCTACGACTATCAAATATAGAAAACAATACAACATATATTGAATTGCTAACTCCTTAATTTCTGGAGTAGTTGTAGTGGAATCATCACTAGTGTCAGTATCAAACACTAAAAAGGAATGAAGCCATGTAATAGCTATAATTTAAATACAATTATATAAATTTACTAACTTTTTATGAAGTATTCATTTATATCAATTTTGATATAAAATTTAAAAAAAATAGATAATTAAACAACTTTGACAATCGAAATTTTTGACAGTTGACAATTGTTGCTAATTGAGTTTTCTATTTTTTTCTTAAAAAGTATTGGAAAATACACTTATGCTGCACTTCTGGCTCTAACAATTAATATTCAACGACCAAATTAGTCATTTTACGTTGACTTTAGAGGCTTTTTTATGCATTTTGATATTTCTGCTCTACTTCTACTAGGCGCAGTGCAACTGGTGTAGAAAACGGAACACGCCTATTTTCTCTTTTTGTCAAATGAGCTGTCACATTTAGAGGGCGCCACAAGGATTCATTCCATACCAAGGACGAGAATGAATACTCTAGCCCCAGGGTTAGAAGGAAGCTATTCCATAATCAAAAACTACGTCGGAATATAGATATTCTATAATAGTCGTAGAAAAAGAATTTCCTACGTGATTCAGTTTTAGAAGAGCAAAATTTAGAATTTCGTGCAAGTAGTATGAGTTGTTTGAGAAAAATAATGGTAACTTTTTAAAATGCATAGAAATGATTTGCAAATTCGACCCGATTATGTCAGAACATACAAATCACTCTCAAATAAAAGATCACAAAAACTATCTCGGGGATAAAATACAAAATGAAGTCATATACCCAAAGATTTGCGTAAAAAGTTGACGATAAAACAGAAAAAAACTATAATGTTGGGCTACTCGTCAATGGGGTATAAGCTTTGGTCAATAGAAAAACAAAAATTAATATTTAGTAGAGATGTCGAGTTTAAAGAAAACAAGCTTTATTACAAAAAGGAAAAGTATACAAATTGAGTGTGATGAATAAAGTTGAGGTAAAAGACAAAAATGAGGAAATAAAGGATAGTGTTAATGAGCATTCTGGGATTAAAGGTGAGAAGGATATAGTAGAAATCTGTAACTGGTTATATTTTTGAGGTATTTGATTGTACACTTATGTGAGTTACTAAGAAACAAAATTGTATAGCATTATCAACAACTGAGGCGGAATTAGTAGCACTGTGAGAGTGTAGGGTAAAGCATATTGACTTGAAATTTAATTTTGTTTGTGATCATGTCGGAAATGATAAAATTATTTTGCAGTATGTGAATACAGACAGTTGATAAGCAGATATTCTTAATAAAGCACAGCCGAATACTTTATTCTCAAAATTTAAAATGCATTTGGGTTTGAGGGATTTTAGCGAAGGGGGTATTAGAATGAATAAAATCAGCGCATTGCACGGAGCGCTAAAATCCATTAAGTGTATCATGTGTGTATTGTGTTCTATGCTAGTTGTCAATATGTGATGGCTGTAATGATGAAGTGATTAAAGGTGGATTATTGACGTATCGGCTATGTAAGTTAAGAAGTATGATGTATTTTAGTTTTCCATAATCATCACAATTAAAACAACACTAAATAAACCATTAAGTATGATTTATAAGTATATAAAAAAATTATAAAATTCAGTTACCCGTATCGTTGTTGTCTCTGTTAGAAGGGTAGAGAATGGATATATAAGGTATATTCTTGCGATCCTTAAAAATCTAATAAATATTACATTGAATATATTTTTATCGCCTGTAATTTACACGCCACAGTGTTTTTAAATGCATTTTAACAGCATCAATCATGTTTTGTATGAAACTTTCTTGTTTATAGGCGACAATAAAAATAAATAACTCTTTACAGTTCGCAAATGCTTCAAAAACCCTCATTAGTTCGGGGAAACGTATAAAAAGAAGAGAACGAACGAAAATAGCACTCTTTACACTAGAACAGTCCCTCAGAGTGCTTAAAAAACCAGCCTGTTACAATTGAAAGACTTACATAGAACTAAAAGCATTGATGAAAGAACTATAGTGGGATAAGTACCTAATATAATAGTCGCTCTTTACGGTCAGTCTCGAGAAGATAAGTAGCAATAAATTATTCATTAAAAGGAATAAATGAAAGGAAATTAGACAAAAAGTGTCAGAAATGCAAGTAAATCAAATCACCAAACATGGAAAAAATGTAAAAAAATAATTTATGTTGGACTAAACTAAAAAAATTAAATAAGGACGAAAACACTGAAAAAATTTAACACAAAAAATATATACACTCATAATATATCTTCGAATCCGAAACCTAACACATATTTCAAAAGATGAAGTGTTTCCAACTATAAAATGAATTGATTTAATTCTATTTTATGTCTTAAATTTCGGTTTTAACAACAAAATCCTTGATTTTAGATAAGAAATCTCATTTGTTGTGAGCCGTCAGTCGATCTATTACATCTGCCTGAAAATGTCATAAATTATACCCTACTAGTAGACATCGGACTGCCCAAAATATTTTCTGACACACGACTGATGATTGTGAGGGCAGTAACGGACTAAGGTGGTATTGCTGTTCTAAACAATTTATCTCAACAGTAATCTGGAGTTTGTACGACTGTCACCGACAGCTATTGACTTCTCGAGTGCCTAAAATACTCGATTTTTCTAAACTTTTTTCTTCTGGAGGACTCCAGAAGCGGCGACGTGGGTTTATTACATTTGTTGTGTAATATTGATAATATATTTACTTTCTCGTGCTATCATACTAATGATTATTCAAATATGAAGAAAAACTTGAATAAATTTACTGGAAGCCCAACATTCACGAGACCATTCCTTACAAGTTCCTCACCTAAGTTACCATACACATTCAACTCACACTTAGTTTAAACTTTATCAATTGCTGTCTCTCTCGTTTGTTCTTGATCCCGGCAGGACATGGTGATATTATGTACTGATTGACAGGATAGTATCTCTCCATGTTACTCTATCCTTCGCCTTTTCTGTGGTTTCATGTAATCCGTGGTCGATAATTGCCTACATTTGTTCTACCCAGTGACTCGGCAATCTACCAAAGCAACAACATTTATAAAATCATCAACACATTAAAACATTTACCAATAATTAGATTATGGCGTCCTTGTAGCACTTTTGCACATTTTATTATAACTTGAAAAACTATTTATTGGTTTGGAACAAATTCTTGATCTAAGAGAAACAAACTTATGACTATCCCCATGAGTTGGCACCAAACCAATCTGTCGAACACTCAAGTAGAAAGATTCGGAGCTTCCTAAAAAATTACATTCAGACAAATATACAACAATAACGATATAAACTTGCGGAACATTAGCTGATTTCCAGTAAAACTACTCTGCAAACTATTGAAAAATAGATCTTCTAAATTAATAAATGAATTGAGCAAAAGCTCATCTATTTCAATGTACGATTGTCATATAATAAGGTTACATAGATACCATAACTAATATGTACAGTTTGTTATTTACCCAGTACCGTTCCAGAAAGGTCAGAGATAATACCGCCTATGCAAAATTTTCAGAGCATGTATGGCTTGTAGCTGGAAACCAGAAGTAAGGCAAAAGGTGACAGTAGTCAATCTGCCAATGATCGGCAGAATTTCAAACCAAACGCCCAAATCATATAGACCTATATACCTATCTTCATTGGAACTGGAAAACATTGTGGAGAGACGTATTAGGGACTACGTACTGACACTCTATCTTCTGAACCCTCACCAATCAATCAGGAAAGTCTACAGACTCCGCACTGGATGATCATAACAGACTCCTGACAATGGCAATTGATGACAAAGAGGTGGAACTAAGCGCGTTCCTGGATATAGAGGGGGCGTTCAACAACATTCCTACAACATCACTAATAAACGCACTGTTGCGTAGGAACATACCGCACACCATAAGCAACTGGATAGAACCCAGCATAAGAAATAGGGTCATCAGATACACTCTGGGCGAGGACACAGTTAAAGCAAAGGTGAGAAGGGGTGGTTCACAGGGAGGTGAATTTTTTTAGAGTCAAAACCTTGTGGCAGTGGAATCAGATAAACACATCACAAAAGAGATAAATCATCACCACAAATAGATACACTTGATGATCAAGGTGACTAAACTAAATAATTTTATTTAATTTTTATATTTGATCATATTTCAAATTTATTTTGGAATTTAAAAGGTTGATGATAGATGAAATATCTCAATTAAATTTGAAAATCAACACTTTAATTGAAAGCGTTGGCACTCTCTTGAAAACACAAAGAATTCCAAGTAACCTGCAAGTAACATCGTTTGAAAATAATGTGAGTACGTTATATGAAAAAATTCCAGTAATTCGACATTCGACGCATATTTTTAAAATCCAAATTCAACGTACTCGATCAAATACTATCCCTAGTATTGCAAACCGACATTACAGATCATTTCTCAACAATACTACAGATAGTACTGGAAAATACCAACTGCCCCAAGGAACGAAGAATAGTGAAATACATAGATGAAACAAAATTTAAAAATACAATCAGACAAAAATCTTGGGATTTCTTATACTTGAATCCAGATCCTAGCTATGCAACAAATACTTTCATCGAAACACTTCAAAAATATATAGACGACTGTACATATACAAAAAAACGTAAAAGGAAAAACACGAAGATCGCCCCTTGGATGACAAATACACAATGTATATCGGAAAAAAATTAGTGTTTGAAAAACATTGTATCATATGTGTAATATTTGCTAGCACATGCTATTATCAATAAATTATTCTTATCTTAAGTTTGAGAAGAAAATAAAGAAAATCACCTGTACTATTTTATAAACAAAATTTTATATTAAATTTTTGAAACTATTTGTCGATATTCGTCTTTTAATAAACTATCCTGGTTAATGAAAACGGATAAAAGCTTTAAATAACTTTTTGAAACAACCTGTCCTACTTTTAAGCCGAAATAAAATAACAGGTTGTTTCAAAAAGTGTTTAAACTTTGTGTGACTGCTTTTATTTGTTTATTTAAGAAAAAACAATATACTTAGGCATAATTTAAAAAACCTTCAGAATTTGCTTGGCTTGCCATCTAGTAGTAGCTAGTAAACTGTGACTAATCATGCAGGTCTCTTCTTTTATTTTCTCCCTGTTGGTGAATAGTAACCTTCCACCACAATAGATGGCGCAGCACTCGACAAAACTTTGTGGCTTCGGACATAGTACAGGAGATTCCATTCGTCCCCGTATCAAAAGTATTTATTTATGAGTCCAACTGAATTGTGGAATAAATTGAGTAATATATCATCTGTTCTAATGCACATATTTGAAAGTACGTATGGTGTTAAACGGATACCATCAATATCATTGACTATGTCTTAAGCATACCGAATCCAAACAGCTGAATCGGAATGTAAACTAAATACGTTTCCTTAGACCCAAATGTACTAATGGCATTAATAACATGATACCCTGTAATCTTTCCTTGTTCAAACACTTGAGTAATTGAAACCATTCCTCAACTTCTAAACCAATTTTCACCAACTAATTTCACATTTTGCACTAAGGTTAGGATAATGATTGCCTGACTAAAATCGTCGAAATGCAAACAGCAATGATAAATTAACACTAGTTAGTAACTTCTTTACGCTTAAAATAACTTGTACGTGGTCGGTTCACTTGTTTCAGTACTCTCAATAATGTTAAGCTTGGAGAGCAAGATGGAGCGGCAAAATAGGTAAAATATAAAATTATAGTCTTGCAGTTAATACTTGTAGCTCATGCTGTGTGACAGATTTTCCCAAAGTGCTGAAAACCTGAATACAAAAGTATAATGAAATTAACTGTCTCGACCCTTACTTCGTGGAATCTCCTCATATTAGTGTTTTAAATGAAACTCACGGTTTCTAGTTAATTCCACTAGAAACCGTGAGTTTCATTTAAAACACTAACAAAAGTATAAGTTTTTGATCAGGAAAACCTCTGAAAATTCTCTTAAAACAATGTGGAAAATTCAGTGATAAACATTCTATATGAGTGAGACACAATAATTCCTCAGGCCAAAACAGTAAAATTTCTGACTATCCAATGGATACTTTTTCCATTTACTGGAACACTGAAAATCGATTCATGGGAGTTTTCACATGATACATAGATAAATAAGAGTCTGGGAGTATATTACTACAAAGCAATGATGATTGTACTCAACATTTTCATTCCCAATTTGTTTCTTTAGTTAAAATAACTTAATTTTTTGATGTGTCAGTAAAGTGATAACAAAGAACTGAAGAAATAATTATTTTTTTAAGTCGTGGAGTCTTTTGAGGGCTCGGGACATATTTGTCTCAATAGGTTTGAAAGGACATAGATATCCCACTGGTAATTATTATTCTAACAACGCAAAGAATGCTATGGAATTTTTTTATCACAAACTAGGTGTGATAGGGAGTAGAACAGCTTTTGCATAATGGTACATTACAAGCCGCACACATTGTTATGGTTCTTTTTTCCTGCTACCTCTTAGTGCAGCGTTGACACCTTCTTCTAGTGGGTGTCTTCGGCGTATCACCTTTGCATAAATAATCCAAAAACATTTTTTAATATTCTCGCCGTCCCTTTTGTTCCGCAGATACGAGCCAAGAGTTTACAGCAGCTGTCATCAATAGCCGATAGAAAACTCTTTTCCACCATTTACTCGTCTTTCTGTCCATATCGTAGAGGCCAACAAGTTGGTCTGAAAGATCAGCTCCTCTCATATATTTATTATAAAACTTAATCATCTTCGTACAAGGAATTTCTCTTCGAGTACCATCTTTGACCTTCTTCTTCGCCTCAGTCGTTTCATCCGTATGACAATTAGAAAGTACTGTGACATATTTAGTGTCTTTCCATGAAACTGCACATGTGCCGTAATGATTGCACATGGACTGAGATTCACCTCGTTCTATTTTTTGTCTACAGTGGATTTTGGAATATTTTTTCTGGTGATTATTGATGCAAAATACAACGTATTGATAGCTTTAGTACATGTATAAAATCCAACCCATGATTTCACGACTCTTCTGATGAACGTTAGGGGAAGGTATTGTTTCAGGCTGCTTCTTCCTTTGAACCTGGGCATAGCCACGTCGAAACTTTAGAAAGTACTTTCACTTCTTGCTGCTAAAAAAGTTTGTTTCAAACAAGAGAGCATTTCTTCAATATAATGAATTTTGTTGCTACCATCTGGCTTTTTTTGGGGAACTGGAATATAGCTTCGAAGAAAGATGTTGAAATATATTTCTAGAAATGGCTTGTTTGATTGTTGTGTTGCCAAATGAAGTATTATCAGACCAATAGTGACGTTATGCAGGTACTTTATTGTACGACATTAATAAGAAGCATAATTTTTCATACTGATCAGTTTTCTGCATCGGCTTTTTCTTTTTGTCTTGTTATATTTCTATCCTTCCAATGGGTTTTTCAGCGATCAATAAGAAAGGGTTTAACGGGAACTTAAGGTCTGAAGATAACCTATCAAGTTTTGCCAGAGCTGTAATAGGGTTTCTAATATTTTTAATTTTATTTTATATTCTAATTTTAGAGAAATATGTCAACGGTATACTATACCTACTTAATATTTTAATTTTGTAAAATATATTTATATGATATACTACTGACCTCTTATGTGTATTATCGTATATAATGTTTGAATAAAACACAATATTCACTTAACAAATTGACTTTATTTCGAAATGCAATTCCAACCAAAAACAGTTTACAAGCGTTGTTCTTATGTTTGGTTATCTTGGCCTCGCCTCCCAGGGTTGCCAATCTAGTTTTGACAAATCACACAAAAAACACTGGAGACTAGCAGCACAGAAGTCCACAATATCTTACATCTTTCCCCTCGAAGGATATAAGCCCACTCTTTGAGGTGCCTTCACAACACGACCATATCTGGTACGCTTGGGTTCTAGTCTGGTCTTTGGACTTGCTGATTCAAAGATAGCATAAGGAGTGGAGGACGTTACAGGTGGCGAGCTATGAGTTGAGACAGTCTCAGTTTCATTAAGCTCTTAATAAGGTTCTCTCCATTTTCGACTTGTACATTATATGACCTGGGACTGTCATGCCTACTCACAATTTGGCTAGGCTCCCACGTTTTTGTGACATGATTATAGACAGTGATGTTTATTCTGAACATCTACACAAAGTTTTGGTTGTGAAATAATTGCCGAAACAGGGATTTTGGTTTTACACACACTGAGCCGGACAATAATTAATCTGCTGTAATGGCGTATTACGGTACTGAAGTAATACTTATTTATCTTCCTCCAGTGATTTCTTAACTAGACTTTTGGCTATTCCCACACCCTTCTCAGCCAAACGATTTGACTGAGGATATTTGGGACTTCTTGTCAAAATTTTAAAAATCCAGTCCCTGGCAAATTGCTGCACTGATTAACTGCCAAAAGGAATGTTGTCACTGGTAAATTCATCAGGGCAAGAATAGATTTGAATTCAGAAATCGCTTCAGTAGATGATTTATTTTTTATGTTTAATAGAAATAATTTCTAACTAATTTGAGTAGGCATCGAAGATTACAAGATAAATGTTATTTGCATAAGAGAAAATATAAGCACCAATTATTTGTCATGGTCTTTCTGATAATTGATACGGTAATAACGGTTCTCTGATTTTTTCCGCAAACTTTTCACACACGGCACATTTCTTAATAACTCAATTTATTGGCTCACCAGAGGCCAGTAAAATATCTGCCTAACTCTTAATTTAACTTTACCCATACATATATGGACTTTATGAAGTTGTTTAAGCATAAATGGTTGTAATTATTTGGGGACTACCAGTTTATGATCATAAAATCATAAAAAATCATCACAAACTATAAGGTTGTCGTTAAATTTGAAAAATTGCCTGAGATGGACAGGAATTTTCTTCTTATCGGGTCAACCAAAATTAATAAACAATATTATGATTCTTGAATCCACATCATTAATGGTGGTTCGTTTTAATTCCAATTTTCTGTTATCTGAGATAGGAAAATAATTTACTAATGAATTAATAGCAAACTCTAATTCAATATCCAGTTTAGCAACATTAGAATCAGGATCAAATAAATCTGTTCTAGATAATGTATAAATACTTGCCAGGTCCATATGAGACATTCACATCATATTCCAACAATCGCAAACGTGAACGTTACATCCTAGGTGTAATGTTATAAGTACAAATCTTATTTGGAAATTGGGAACCAACGTTTGTCTCAATTTATGCATAACTAATTTCTCCTTTTGTCAAACTTCGAGAAGAAAATGCTATTGGGTGACAATTTTCTGAGAGACAAGTTCATAAGCTATCCTTAGAAGCATCTGTTTCAATCACCATATCAATGGAAGGATTACAAAATGACAGAACAGAGGCATGCGATAGCAAGTGCTTCATGTTCCTTATTCTATGACCACTCAACATCTAATCTTCAGGTGACGCAAAGGGGCTGTTATCTTTGACAAATTTGGCTAAGTATTTATAAATACACAGTAATCTTAAGATATCACATTTTTCTCGAGGCTTTAGGCATTTCAACTATTGCCTTTATATTTGTTACACAAGGTTCAATTCCCTTTTGCGGGAATAGTGACCCATAAACTTAACTTATTCTAATTTAAATGGAATTTTTTGCTCATTAAATTTAATATTAAATTTTTTTGCACGTTCCAGCACTAGTTATCATCATGTTCCTGCTCTTTTGAACTAGTGATAATAATATCATCAAAATAAATACCCACTCCATTGATGTCGTCAAACAACTCATAATTTTTTCTTTGAAACAACTCAGGTGCAGACTGAATACCAAATGGGAGCCTCAAAAATACATAGCGATAAAAAGTGTAATTTTTACTTGGAAATATTCGTCCTTCTTATCCAATACAGGAAATTTCCCCAACAGTTGGAATAAGAAACTGTTCTCGACTGATCGCCTCATTTAAATATTTGGTGTCTAAGCATAATCTCAGATCTTTATTTGATTTTTTAACCATTACTAATGGGCTTAGCCACTTAGTCGGTTTATCAATTTTAGCTATAATATTTTCTTTTTTCAACTGTTGAAATGCAGAGCTTGCTGAATGCGCTTTATTGGCTGTACATGCGGAATAGAATCTTTTTTAAGAACGATCTTATGAGGAGTAGGAAACTCCCCTAAGCCATCAAAAGCCATTGGATTTTTTTAACATGTCATCAATTGCATTAAATTCGTCTGTCGGAGCACTATCTACTCTTTTGATTGAACAAATCTCCAAACAGGCTTTTAAGCCTAATTATGGCATTTGTCATTCAATATCAACAACAACAAAAGTAATTTTAGTAATTTATTTTTAATGCGGCATTCTAGAGTAATCTCACCAATCGGTTAACTTCTAAATTTTTTATTTCCATACGCTACCAAAGTCACATTCGTTGGAATTATATTTAGTTTACAAATATTTTGCTTGCATAACTAAAAGGTAAAACACTTACTTCTGCTCCAGTGTCAAGTTTGAATTGAATTTTTTCACCTTCTACTTCAATAATTTTTATCCAAGCTGTGGTACTTCAATCATTAGATTTGTTAACTGACTCAACTTGCCGTATTAACACGTCTATAAAAAACTGTCCTCTTCCTGATCTCCTTCTCTTCCACCACAGGCCACTCCACACATGTATTTTCTTGCACCACTTAACCTGCCGATACCACTTTATTAACCATTTCGATTTTCTTTGTTGGGAATATTTGCCTTACAAACAGTTGCAAAATGATTCAGTTTTTGACACTTTTAACATGTTATATTTACCTCTTACATGCCTTGATCCACAATAAGTACAACCATTTACGCAAACTTGAATACTGACTTGGGTATGGTTATGATTGGGTTTTCTGGAGACTTCATGAACTAATGCATCCTGCTGCTGCAATTGATTGTGACTTACTAATTTCAACTGCCCTAGAAAACTTGATAGCCTTATTCAATGTCAAATCAGACTCCCTTGAAAGCCTCTCTTGAGTGTCTCTAATGTAAATAACCATAACAATCTCATTACGAATCATATCATCTTGTACTGAGTCTACTTTATAGCTTTTCTTAATTCTGTGACAAACAAATCAAATGGTTGCTGTTATTTTTGAGTTATGCTGTTGAAAACATATCGTTCCAAAATTACGTTTGTTCTGGGCGCACAGTATGCTTCAAATTTGGCTTTGGTAGTTGTCAGACTCTTTATTTCTTTGTCTGTTCTGAAGCAAATGTATTAAATAATTCCAAACTTTCATAGCCTATTATGTTCAAAAACACAGCCACTTGTCTTTCCTTCGTTTTTGTTTCTAACTCTGTTGAAACCATGAAGTAATCATATCTTTGTACAAAATGTCTCCAATGGTTGTGGTGGTTTAAACAATGAATCCATATTTTTAGCACTAATTTTATTTCTAATTTAGCCAGAAATCTAAAATTTCTTTTTACTAGCCGTACGTGATACCATGTATTTTCGTGTATTATGTTTGAATAAAACACAATATCCACTAAAAAACCATTGAAGCAGCTATTTGCATTTAGTTGGAAAATTAAAAAAACGTTAGTCCAGTACTGAAGTTTAAACCCTTATAGAAAAGAGAAAAGATTCTATATTGTATAGAGCCTACCTATGTCTATACCACCATGAAGAAGATGAAAGACAAGTTTGCTATCTAAATTAAAATTAGGAGAAGTAGTGTTGTTTCGAGATAGCAATCAAATTGGGAATGTTCGAGAATTTAACCACTATAAAACGACCACGTGGTTTGATGGAAACACCTGGACACAAGGGTGTAATAAATTGATAGGACATTAGTAAATAATGAAACAATATAATTTTATAATTTTTGTTATAGTTTTAAATGAAACTAACTGTTTCTAGATAATTCCACTATATATGGAAAAAATGTTAAAATATTCTAAGACATTGACAATTGTTTCGATATTAAATATCATCGTCAGAATGATAGAAGCTACATTTCATTTGATGCCTACCTGATGTTTATTAATCATTTTAGGCTAGACCAAGAAGTGACCTACCTTGTGATTGACTTAATATATATTAATAGAGAAAAGAAGACGATATGATATCACAAATATTAAAGCTTAGATATTATTAGCTCTGTGAGTAGATTCCACGAAGTAAGGGTCGAGACAGTAAATTTCATTTATATTTTTTGGTTAATTATTGAGACAATTAAACTCACAAGAATATAATCTGTAATATTTGTCGATTCAATATAAAATAATTATAAATTGAGCTGAAATAATTACTGAACAAACTATTTACTACCACTAATAACCAACACTTACAATAACACTGTCTGAAGCGCGTTTCGATAACCAAGTTATCGTCTTCGGGGACCGAATATCACCAACGGTTCTAGAAGTTTAAACTTATTTGGACAAATAATATTTTTGAATTATGAAAACGCATTATATAAGGCTCGTTTCGTATTTGATTTTCCAAAAATTTAAACTGGCTATAATTCATATCCATGATATGCCATCTTTTCTTGATAATGAACAGGTTCTCTTTACTTATATCTCGTGCTTCTACATTCGTGAACCTTATTACAAAACCTCTCAATCATGCCATTAGAATAATATTAGTTCATTATTTTCTAGTTTTTCAGCGATGCTTGCAATACCTTGAGAACTCTACTAATTTTGGTGCTAAAATTAAATAACTCAACTCGCATTGTTGGTTTTTAAAAACGATTTATTCAATAAACCGAGGATTTAATAATAAACAAAGTCACTCTGGTCTTAACAATCTGACTAATGTACACTACGAAGATCAAAAATTAAAAACGACATATCAGTACACAGAATAGCTTAATACTAAATCTAATCATAAACAATAATAAGTAATCAATAATAATAAAATATTGAAATTGTTAGGCAATTAGAATCACATCAATATTAAATAAAAGCAAATAATGGATAACTATAAGTTAATGGGGTTAGAGTTGACAAGTCACATAAATATAAACTATACTGCCCTGCTAACATAAGACATCGTATCTACACAAATCGCGATTTTCGTTTTTTGCATATCCAGCATGCTATAGTTCAAGTGAGAGGTATAGTGCGAAATTCAATGTTTCGGCTTATCCTTTGATTTGAATACTGTCATAGCCCAGTCAATATTATAATTTAAAATGCGTATTAGACAAAATATTCATTTAATATCATAACTTCAACTAACAATCGTTAAAATGTATTTAATGATTTTATAATTATTAAATACATCTTAAACATAACACCAGACAATTAACACTACCTTATATCTCGTTTTATTAACAAGAATAAGTAATATAATTTTCAAATAACATATTATTTTCACCAAATTTCCCTGAACTATAATAATATTTTGAGATAGTAGTTTTTTCGAATACGCACGTGTCCACAGGCGATAAGGACCACTCAATATTTAGTGGTGCGCTAGCATCGAGATAGTGTGTAAGTGGTATTGTTAAAAGTAAACAAAATATTCATATATTTCATAACTTAAAGGGGATATGCCATTACATCTCTGCACTATATGCTTTGCGCGTACTATACCAACTTATTCTATCATCTTACAAAGTCCAAAAGCGGTATATGTACCATAGATCCGTCAAATCTAGTATTGTAGTGTTGTCGTAACTACGAATACAGAGAATTTGCCAAATCAGATTGACGTACCTGATTATTCCTACGACCGTTTGTCGTATTTTGCAATTCGAGCTTCAGTTACGACATTTGGTCTTAGTAATGTGAATTTCAAATCCATAGTTATTTGGATCACTACTACTGAAAATGATATTTGGCGAGTGTCAGTTGTGTTCGAAGTGTGATCTTTATCAAAATAATATGAAATCTATTCCATCGACCAATCCAAAGCAGAAACAATAGGCACACCAATAACTAGAATTGCCCCATTGCAATGCGGAAATTGCAAGATTCACAATGAATACCGACATCGTAAGCTTACAAACTATTGATACTCAAAATAATACTTTTTCATTTGATTTGGAACAAGTTCTTTTCATTCCTACATTGACTCATTCGGATATGTTTAACAGTAGACAGTTATCCTGTTTTAACATCCGTGTTTATTTGTCCGATACAGATGATGCATTTATGTGCATAAGGGATGAATCTATTACTGGGAGGGGTGGACATGAAATACCGTCTTCTCTTCTCCGATCTAAATAGTCCTAAACAAAAATGTGGTGATTTGGAGTGATAACTGTATTGGGCAAAACAAAAATAAAATTATTTTAATCTTACTCATTTGCTTAGTTTCTAAAGGTATCTACGAAAAGCTTGAGCAGAATTTTCTCATAAGTGAACATTCTATTTCACTTGCGATACAGATTTTGCCCAAATAGGAAAAAGAAAACGCGTCGTAAAAAATTGTACCCCCGAAAATATAGGAAAGATGATAGCCGAGGCGCGCCATTAGAACTCTTCTAATGTAGTCTACATGCATAGAAGAAACGATTTCAAGGATTTTAAGAGCATGGCAGGGGAATAACTGAATACGACTGAACTTCAAATTTCACAAGTAGACTGGATAAAAATTGAATAAGGGCAAGAAACCTCAGTAAACACCAAGAAGACATTTTCTGATTTAGCGGCAGGGACAACTTGTAATGTCCTAAAAAAAGGAAAAAGTTAATTGACAGTTCTGAAACAGTGCACAACTCATGCTGCTGTCGCCAGCACCTATTAATTTAGAATATTTCCGACCATGCATTGCTAAGATATTTTTAAATCATTCCACTATTATAGCCAATTCCGTAGAGGTTGAAAATCCAGCACAATTTTTGGCACAAAAGTGATGTTTTGTACTTTCCTTCGTTTCATTTCGGGCACAAATTGAACAAAATTTATTTTTCACGCCCCAAAATAGTATTTTTTTTCTTGCCTCGCCAATAACAGCAGTTCGTCTTGTAAAACTTTTTTGACCATATAACTGTTAACAAGGAAATGCCATTTACATCAACATTGCCTTTCTAAATTGCATTTTTTTTCCTCTTCCCGCCTGCTAATTTTAGTTGATTTATAAAAGTTTTATTAACATCATCTTGAAGCAGTGTGGTTAAAAATCACTTTGATGTCTTCGGCGGAAATCCCATAATTGTGAGCAATTCAGATAGTTGTGAATACCGAATACCAATCGAAATACTTCCTAAAATTATTAACAAATAATATTTCCTCAATACCGAATAGCTGTAGTGTTACGGAGCTAAAACTGTAGACTTGTTAATGTACGATATTTTTGGTTCTGAGGTTCTTACTGAACTTACTTCATTGCAGAGGCTACACCTAATTTTTAGCATTGACTGTAAACCATGCCCATTTTCATCAATAACATCACAGTTTTGTAATTTGCTATCAAAAAGGGTTTGTCGCTTATTTTCTCCATTTGTCCCCAAAAATGATTTATTTCCTTGACCCTACGTCCTATTAAAACTACAGGAATGGCATGTATGTCTCATGCAAATTTAATTTAATTTAAATCCTCAATTTCTGTGAGAGCTTCGTTATTTAGGGGTGGTATTTGGTTATTGCTAATAACCGAGGAATGTTGCATTTTCCATCTTTTTAACCCGTTACTACAATATTGGACAATAATTATACAGCAGGAACAATTGAAAGAGCTTACTATTTAATCGGATTCTAACGTACGATGTTTAGTCCCAGAGCTGGCTACATAAAACAGCATCGATAAGGTACCCGACGTTTGAGCTTGGAAACGGGGGGCCCGTAATTAGTACATCACCAAACGGCATTTCTGGCACTCTGTACAGGTTGAATATGAAAATGCCAGCAGGTTTTCTAAGGCGACAAAATGGGCTGGAAAACCTCATATGG
Source organism: Galeruca laticollis (assembly GCA_963921935.1). Taxonomy (NCBI): domain Eukaryota; kingdom Metazoa; phylum Arthropoda; class Insecta; order Coleoptera; family Chrysomelidae; genus Galeruca; species Galeruca laticollis. The sequence continues at coordinate 178,222,241 of OY998175.1, forward strand.
TACACGAGTGAAAACTCTTGGATCGTGGGGTCCGAACTTCAAATAAGAACGCTGTAATAACGCCAGAAGTTTTGGAGGTCGATAAAGCCTCGCCAGAAGTGACCGAAAGTGCCGGAAAATTCGTCCGAAAAACCCGATATGGTACTTGAGTGAAACCTTGTGGAAAGTGAGGCCGGACTCTCAACTAGTAGCGGTGTAATAGCGCCAGAAGTTTTGCAGGTCGGGAAACCCTCGCCAGAAGCGACCGAAAGTGTCGGAAAATTCATCAGAAAAACCTCACGTGGTACACGCGTCAAACTTTTTAACTTGACTTTGGGGGTCTTTACTAAGAGTAGTGTAATAACGCCAGAAGTTTTACAGGTCAAAAAACCTCCGAAAAAAATAAGGAAAATCGACGTACTTGTGAAAATGAAAATTTTTCGCTTTCGGCTGAAATGAAAATTATTTTTGTTGGCTTCATTGAATATATCTGTTTGCGCTTCCCAAAATTAAAAAAAAATTCATTAGGAAACGATGAAAACTCGGGTCGTACAGCAAGTGTCATTCTCTACCTGTGAAAGGCTACAGAAATTAAAAGTTTTCGCTCATAGCCTTACTTTCTTTGCGAATCATAACATTTTGAATTTGCTATCTAGGAAATTTTATATAATTATATATTGTTTATACAGCTCAAATCGAATCCATGCAAAAAATGTCGTAATAAATTAAAAAAAAAATGGGCGCGTTAAATGAGCGAACACGTCAACGCATTTCTGAGAAGCGACCTGAGATCATCTTACCCCAACTTCCTTCAAAGTTTCTTGGGGCACCATGAGCCGATAAACATTACTGAATAACTTTTCGCTAAGATACAATTGTTCCCAGACATTTTAAAAAAAAAGTTCATGAAAATCGGTTAATAATTAGCGATGTAAATGAATTTACAAAAAAAAATTCGAAGCCTATTTTCGCGACGGCGAAGTTGGCGGTGGCGGCGCGAAGCGGCCGAAAATGAGTAAGTGGTATGAAATCACGCGCGTAAGTGGTATGAAATCACGCGCGCAAAATAAAAGATTGTATTTCAGCGAGTTTTCATCGTTTCCTAATGATTTTATTTTAATTTTGGGTAGCGAAACAGATATTTTCAATGAAGCCAACAAAAATAATTTTCATTTGAGCCGAAAGCGACAAATTTTCATTTTCACAAGTACGTCGATTTTCTTTATTTTTTTCGGAGGTTTTCCGACCTGTAAAACTTTTGGCGTTATTACACCACTCTTAGTTAAGACCCCAAAAGTCAAGTTAAAAAGTTTGGCGCGTGTACCACGTGAGGTTTTACTGATGAATTTTCCGGCACTTTCGGTCGCTTCTGGCGAGGGTTTCCCGACCTGCAAAACTTCTGGCGCTATTACACCGCTACTAGTTCAGAGTCCGGCCTCACTTTCCACGAGGTTTCAATCGTGTACCATATCGCTTCTGGCGAGGCTTTTCCGACTTCCAAAACTTCTGGCGTTATTACAGCGTTCTTATTTGAGGTTCGGACCCTACGATCCAAGAGTTTTTACTCGTGTATCATATGAGGTTTTCCAGCCCATTTTGTCGCCCGGGAAAACCGGCTGGCATTTTCATATCCAACCTGTACAGAGTGCCAGAAATGCCGTTTGGTAATGTACTAATTACGGGCCCCCCGTTTCCAAGCTCAAACTTCGTGTACCTTATCGATGCTGTTTTATGTAGCCAGCTCTTCGTCTAGTTGTTTTTGTCTCACCATATTGAAAATGTACTATCTAAAATGAAATAACGGTCTGTAAATTTACGAGCTGCAGTAATATGTAAATCTGCAATTACAGGCCCCCATACGGTCGACTTCTCTGGTGTCTTCTATTTTGTGGGCAAGGGTATTTTTTAAAGAATATAACATTCTATCCATTTCTATTCGGAGAAATGACACATTACCCGCCTCAATGTGATTTTCGTGTTTCCCTTACCTACCCAATTCAATATACTTTGCATTATACGGCTATTATATTCCAAGTTTTTCATTTTCATATTTTTCTACTTGATGTTAGAATAAGTGATGCCTGTAAGTGGTAACGCCGCTGTCCGGCTATTTTAATTCCATACCCGATACAAAAACTAGTTCGACAAAAAAATCTCCCTAATTATATATTTTTAATACTGAACACTATTTTTAAAAACTTTATTTTTACAATATAATTAAAATTACAATACTTGCGAAGTAACTATTTAACAAAGCTAATGATGAACCCACTATGCTAAGATTATTACCACAACTTATATTCAACAACTACTTTATATATATATATATATATATATATATATATATATATATATTATAATATTTTTAATGTTCTACTGTTTTTATAATTATGTATTATATGATTTTATTTGAAATTTGATTATTAGATGCTGTTGTTACAATCGTGGTAGTAACTACACTAATGTGAAAACACCTTTATCACTGAATATAACCTATTTGAAATTTTGACAGGAATTGTCAAATTATTATGCCCGGCTCAGATGAATATGAAATTTTATATTCTGAAAGATAAATTACTACAAAATCGACTTACTCGCTCTTACCTCAATGAGGGTTCAAAGAATAAAAAAAAATTAATAATTTAAAATTTTAAATTTATAAATTTCCAAAGAATATTCCAAAATTGTCAATTATACTATTGCAAATCTATAGTGACTGCTTGTTCAATATATTCTAAGACCATTAAATTATCTAATGACATCTACAATTTTTCTGTCACTGAAAATTAACTAAATGTCACTGATTATATCAAAAGTTTTATAGGATCCAAAATTTTTCAAATTCAATGAAATAGGAGTTGAATTAATACCAAAGTGAGTTGGAATCAAAAATTATATATTATATACCATCAGATAACAAGTGAAAATGAATTATTATTCCCAAAATATAATAAAGAACAATAATCGTACTTTCTACGAACCTTAAAATTAAAAAAAACAACCTATATACTAGAAGAACAACCTAATTAACTACTTATTCTAAACGTTCAAATCGTCGAAAATTACACTTGACGTGTATAAATGTCAAATAACTATATGCGATAAAATTGTCTATTCAAAAAATTTTCTCTTCTCTTCAGGTGAAATTTTATATATCTTTAACGTTAATTTTGTCAGTATTCAAAAATGTGATATAGATGCATCTATCTTAATTTTATTTAAAGGCCTGTTAATTCTTGAAAAATAATTTATAAAATCTGGACTGGACTCACCAACTAGGTATCAGGATCACTCGTTCTGATTCTAAGCACGTCTTTTAGAATCGCCGGAACCACTTTTCTAAATTTATAATTTAGAACCTGGAAAAATCACTAACACTATTTCAATATAATTATTTAAGGAATTATTCACGCACTGATCTTATCATGCTAATTATTATAATCTGATGCTATTTTAATATATCAATTACTATTATATTATTCAGCATACTCATATTAGATGTTCTCTCGAGAGGGGTTCAAAATCAACTAACTAAACTTTTTCCATAAATAATTCTCTTCTCCTTTCGTTACCAAAGAATTCCTTTTTTTTAAAAAAAATACAAATTTATGTTTTCATATAATAAAGAGAGATTTTCATTCTTTTATTCTAATTGTAATTTTTTTACCAGCGACATCTGTATTCTTTTTTTAAAATCTTTATAAAATCTATGTATCATTAAGTATCTTCTGCATTATTGTCATTCGAAATTGTAATGTCAAATTTTATTTGCATATTGAATCTTTTAAATTATTTATAATACATTGTATATCACTAGTATTACATCCAAATATGTACATTTTTCTTTATTTCAATGTTTTCTTTAGAATTTAGATAGAGTATATGTATTAAATCCCCCTAATAAAAGAATGATAAATCGATTCTTGCATATAATTATAATTTATCTTTCAAAATTGCCAAATATCATACTAATATCTTAGTAACATAGTTATATCTTTCAAATAATTATCTCTAAAATTTATCTTCAATCAAATTAAACTATTATTTCATATTCCTATAAAACTTCTTAAATCTACTATATCTATTAAAATTTCACGTAACATAATATCATTTGTTCCAAGTTAAGTATAATATTTATATACCTGTTCTATGTTAAAAACTCCTCTTTCATTTCCCGTAATGGGGTCTAATAATTGGTAACTATTTTGTGCTCCTTCGTTACCTACTACATAAGGTCCCTCAAACGGTAGCAATAATTTTGCGCAACTATTCTCTGATCTTTTTGCAACTTGCAATGATCTTACAATCACCAATTCTCCTTTTTCAAAAACTGTCTTCTTTTTATTTTTTTGGTTCATCCTTTTAATATATTTTTTAGCTTGCTTCTGCAGTCTTTCATTCACCTTATTCAAAACATCTTCCATTTCTAATTTTCGATTCACTATCCAATTTCTTTGGGGTATTGTGCCAGTAAATAAATATTCTGGGCATTCATTTGTAACACCATGAGGTATTTGGTTAAGGAATCTTTCTACGTGATTTAAATTATTTTCCCATTGACAGTGATCCTGATTACATAAAATTCGTAAGTACTTGTTTATCTCTTTGATGTATCTCTCAGCTGGATTTGACGATGGTTTCCTAATGCTAATAAAGTTCAACTTAATTTCTTGAATTTGACTAAATTTAGCTAGTTTTTCACTTTCAAAATAAGTTGCATGATCTAATATTATTGTTTTTGGCGTTCCATATTTTTTAATGTACATTTTTAAAATCTCTATCACAGTTTTTGCATTGGTTCTTTTGCATGGGTAAACTTTAACAAATTTCGTAAAAATATCAGTGATAACAAATATGTGTTTATTCTCTTGTATGCTCGGTATTAAATTGCTTATGAAATCTATAGCAACAATTTGTAATGGCTTCTGTGCAACTATTTATTTTGTCAAATTTTTATTGTGATAATTTTTTTCTTTTGCTAGTTGACATATGGCACACACTTCACAAATATTTTTGGCAATTGCTAAATCCTTTTTTGTTATATAGTTTTCTCTAAAAAGCATCCATAACTTCCTAGTCCCAACATGTCCATGTTCTTCATGTAAATTTTTCAAAATTTCCTTTGCATAATCTTGTGTAATTACAAATACTTCTCTATCTTCCAGACATTTATACCATATTTCCTCTATATTAATAGCATTATTTTTATAATTTGATTCCAAATTTTGTTGATCTTTCCTAATTCTATCCAATGAATATAATCCTTCCTCTTGTAGCATTCTATTTATACCAATTTTATACTTTCTCCGTTCAAATGTGGTTTCTGTCTCTCTACTTAAAGCATCTGCAACAATATTCTGTTTTCCAGGAATGTATTTTATTTCGAAATCATATTCTTGTAATAATAAAATCCAGCGATGTATTCTATTATTCGCATATCTATTTTTAAGCATAGCTGTCAAAGCTGAATGATCAGTTTCTATACTGAATTTAGCTCCTAATAAAAAAAATCTCAATTTAGTGATACAAAATACCACGCTTGCCATTTCAAGTTCTGTTACTGAATATTTCCTTTCATGCATTTTAGTAACCCTAGATATGAAACTAATAGGTACTTCTCCTTTTTCCTGTTCTTGTATCAGTACTCCAGCAAAACGATCAGCTGATGCATCTGTTCTCAAAATAAATTGTTTATCATACTGTGGGTGATATACCTTGAGATTATTTGTAAAATCTTCCTTTAGTTCTCTAAATGCTTTTTCCCGTTTGTCATTCCACTGCCATTTTACACCTTTTTTTAATAGTTCAATTAATGGTATTTCTTTTCTACTAAGATCCGGTATCAATCGTTTGAAATAGTTTAAAATTCCTAGAAACCCTCTCAAAGTTTTCAAATTTGTTGGTTGTTTATATTCTAAAATTGTCTTAATTCGATCAGGATCCATAGAAACTTCTTTAGTGTTCAAAACATATCCCAAATAATTTATCTCCTCTTGATAAAATTTACATTTTGCTATGTTTAATTTTAATCCAGCATTTTCTAGTTCTTCGAAAATAATGTTCAAAAGCTCTTGATGTTTTTCTTCATTTTCCGAATATATAAGGATATCATCTATATAATGAAGTATGAAATTTTCATATTTGTTTAAAATAGTGTGAAGTGTTCTTACTAAAGCTGCACATGAGCTCTGTAATCCGAAAGGTACCACACAGAATTGATATACCACTCCATCTATCATAAACGCAGTATATTTCCGACTTTCTTTTTCTAAAGGAATTAACCAAAAACTATGTTTCAAATCTAATTTTGAGAATATGTTTGCATTAGTAATTCTACCAAATATACTATCGATATTCATGGGACTTTCGTATTGTTTCTTTGTGTAGCTATTGATATTTCTTGCATCTAAACATATTCTTATTTCTCCAGATTTTTTTCGTACACACGTAACTGCATTAATATATGGTGAATTTGATCTTTCTATTATTCCATCTTTTAACATATTTTCTAATTCATGGTATACTTCATCCTTCAATTTATATGGAATTGGATATGTCCTTACTTTGAAATTCGATATATCTCTATTCATTTCCAGTTTATGTATATATTTCCTTGCTACTTGTACTTCTTCATTGAATAATCTGTTGTATTGTCTTATCAATTCCATTACAATTTTCATATATTTTTGTTTACACAAATTTAAATCTATTTTAGGTTCTTCATTGATTTGATTCATTACATAAAATGTATCTTCTTCTAATTTGTTTGTTTCTTGTTTGAGGAAATGAATATCTTCTCCTTTACAATTCATCAACTTTTCTTTATAATTGATAATCATTTTGTGATTGTCTAATTCATCGGAACCTAATACTATATCATAAATTAAATTCTTTACGACCAGCATTTGTACTTTAAACGAATTATTTCCTATTTGTAATTCCTCAATTATCATTTTACTTGTATCATATAGTTTTTTATTATTCGCTCCCACTAGTGATAATCTATTTGTATTTACCACCATAATATTATTTTTTTTGCACTTGTCTATAATCCTTTCACTTATCACCGTTACTTCTGATCCTGTATCTATCAGAATTTTACATCCTATATATATATATATATATATATATATATATATATATATATATATATATAAGAAGATGTAGGAATATCGCGTGATATGTTAACAACAACAACAAAGAGATTCATGGGTAATTCACGCAAAATAAAGGGCTACTGAAACAGAGTGGTAACCGCGGACATGCATGTTTCTAGCTCATTTGCTTTCGTCAGCACGGTATAACCAAATAAGGATGTGAAATTTGGGAGCAAAGATGTTAATCGAAACATGGGAAAACACAAAACAACGGATTTCAGCAGGGAAACCTGAAAACTCGACATCTTCCAACTGAAGGCACAAATGAGCGTTTGGTTTCCCTGCTGAAATCCGTTGTTTTGTGTTTTCCTATGTTTCTATTAACATCTTTGCTCCCAAATTTCACATCCTTATTTGGTTAATTTGGTTATACCGTACTGACGAAGGCAAATGAGCTAGAAACATGCATGTCCGCGGTTACCACTCTGTTTCAGTAGCCCTTTATTTTGCGTGAATTACCCATGAATCTCTTTGTTGTTATATATATATATATATATATATATATATATATATATATATATTAAAATGAAAGCTAACTCTGCATTTCTTATCTTATTTACAGTGACATAATATTCTTATTTATTTATAGAAATTTCTAGTTCTATAACTCCTCCATCCTTAGGATCGAAAAATAATGGAGTTGTTCTTCGATTTTGAATTTACGTATTTCTTCCAATTCATTATCTTCTGTCTTGATATCTTCTTTCTTGTTTCTTCTTTTGCTTCTTCGGAATTTTCGTATGAACCAAAATATTATTATACTTATGTAAATAAATAATTTGATTGAAAATAAACTAATTGTTGTATGTTGTTTTGGAATTATTATTTCTTGAATAGGTTTTATTGATTTCATATAATCCTTCAAAATCTATTTTAGTCAAGTTTGGTGCATTATATGTTTGATTTTCTAAAAACTTTGAATCTAATTTTGGCAATATTGTGGATTTTCCTTTTCAAATTTGAATGTTGGTTGAAAATATCTCATCTCCAACTTGAATCTTGCAGTCTTCTGGAATTGGGATGATTGATGGATGATTAATTTCCAATTATTGGTCAGAAGTACATTTTGTTAATATTTTTATCGCTGAATTTGGAATAATTAAAACTTCATTATTTGTGACTTGTTCTATTATAGTTTCTTGAAGGTCAGCATCATTAGCATAGCAGTTCGTAGGATAATGGCCATTTAATATTTCCATAGTACAATTGTTTCTTGATTTCATTTCTTGTTGACAGTAATATTTTTCTTCTAATATTGGACATTCTTCTTTTATTGAAAAGATTTCTTCCGGAGCTTTTGCCAAGTAAGGTTGTAATGGGATAAATAATTTGTTGTTTTGAATGATGGGGTATAAGTGATAGAATTCTGCAGTTTTGGATTTCAGGATGGATACGTGGATAGCAAAAATTATTTTCGATTTTGAAAAAGTTACTTGAGAACCCAAAAATAGATAGTATGTTAAAATATTATTAAATTTCGGAATTTGTTCTTCTCCATATATTGTATGTAAATACTTTATCATTTCTACAATTTCTTGATTTGAAATCACTGAACAGTGAATAGAATTTAATTTGGAAAATGTAATGGAATTTTCAATATTGTCAATTAACATTATTAAACATTGACAATCCAAGTTAATCTGTGAAATCGTACTATGAAAGATGATAGAATTATTTAAAGTTATTATCTTACTTTCTATCGATACATGGAATTTTTTCAAATTATCTTGTAATTTCTGTTGATTATGCCACAAGGTAGTTAATGATTTGTTATAATTATAATCATTGTTGTATAATTCCTCTGATATGAAATTTGATCTTTGATTGTTATTTTGGAAGTAATTATTATTAGTATTTCTGAATATATTATTATCATTATTATTATTACCAGTATTAATATTATTATTTCTATTTATAAAATTATTATTTCTCCTTGAAGAATCCGTAAAATGTCTCGATGTTGCCGACATATGTTCCGGTGTAGGTAAACTATGTATAGGTATTTGGTGTGGCCTGAAAACGTTTCGTTTTGGACCAAATACCTGCGCATTAGTCGGATAATGTCGAGGTTGTTGTGGTTGAGGTTTCATAATAATTGGTTGGCTTGGAAAGTTTTGTCGTTGTTGAAAATGATAGTTATATTGGTTATAGTTATTTCTAAAATAATTTGAATAGTTATCATTCTGATTTCGATTATTATTATTATTATTAATTTTTATTAATTCATACTTGTCAGTTAAGGATTGGCAAGTCCAGGCTGGGATTCTGAAGGTTTCAGCAGCCTAGTCATGTGTGAGTATTATTATTATTATTATTTTCCGTTTCCTCCCTTGCAGGGTTGCTCCACAACGTGGGATTCATGATCATTCACGTTGCTTGAAACTTGCGATTCTTCTAGCAGGATTTCGCAGTCATATATTTTCAGGTAAGTCTAGAGTTTTCCTGACAATTCTACACGTTTCCAGTACGACAGATTTATGCATTTCGGGGAACGCTTCTTTATGATTTATTTTCAACGTTTCGGTGTATTTTTTTAAGTTCTTTGTTACTAATCCGGTTGCAGAGATGACTATCGGTGGAACTTCGACTTTTTTTAAATTATTAGTAACTCTGAATTCTTCGGCCAGTTCGAAATATTTATTAACCTTTTCTCTTTCTGCTTTATTCAGGTTGTGATCGTTAGGATGGGCAACATCTACGAAGTATCCAATCTTGTCCTGTTTATTAATAAGCACGATATCTGGTCGATTGCTCGCCACAGTTTTGTTAGTTTGTATTGTTGTGTCCCAGTATAGACGGAAAGTATTATTTTTAAGGACGGGAAAAGGGACATATTTGTAATAATGTTCTTTTTGTTCTTTCAGGTTGCAGAGTATTGCCAGTTCTTGATGGATTATATTCGCCGTCAAATTATGGCGTTGGAGATATTCCGTTGGAGCAAGGTAACTGCATCCTGAGATAATGTGCTCTATTGTTTCTGCATGTCTAATACACAGTCTGCACAGATCGTTATCCAGCTGTACTCCATGTACAAATTTAACATGATTTTTGGTCGCAATTACGTTGTCTTGTATTGCTACCATGAATCCTTCTGTTTCCCCGAATAATTGTCCCCTCCGAAGCCACTCCGTTGAAGAATCAAGATCAGCTTCATTTAGTTTATTTGGAAATCTGCCGTGTAATGGTTTTGACAGCCATGCAATTTTTCGTTCAGCCAAAGTTTGTACTGGGACCCCCATCCATCTTATGCATGTCTGACATCTCTGTTTTGGCCTTAAAGTATTTTTTTAGTTCATTTATTTGTCTGTGATATAAAGTTTTGAGATCTAGTAGACCTCGACCACCCATGCTTCGTGGCATGTACAGCCTCTCAATGCATGCTCTTGAATGGTGTATGCTGAACTTGGTCAGTTGTACTCGGTTGGATCTATTTGCAGCTTCAAGTTCCGTGTGTGACCACCCAATTACCCCAATTGAGTAGGTTATCGCAGGCACTGCCCATGAATTAACGGCCTTTATTTTATTTTTTGCAGTGAGTTCCGTACGTAGAATGCTGGACACTCTGGTAACTAATGTTTTATTTAATTTTTCTTTTGCAGATTTTCGGTCTATTATTAGTTCCTGTTCATAGCCCAGATACTTATAACTGCCTTTGTTTACATAGCGAATATTTTCATTTTCTAAGTTGTCAATTTCCTGAGGTTTTCCCTTGCGAGCTACCAACTTGGCACATTTGTCCAATCCAAATTTCATTTTTATATCGGTGCTAAATATTTCCGTAAGGCTAGTTAATCGATTTAGATCGTTCTCTGTTGAGGCATAGAGCTTGAGATCATCTACATAGAAAAGATGGGATACGTTATAACAATGATCGCCATTCCTAAGTTTGTATTCCAGAGCCGATTGACAAAGAGCTTTCGATAATGGATTAAGACTGAGTATAAACCACAGCGGGCTAAGCGAATCTCCCTGAAAGATTCCGGTTTTTATCGATATTTCCTCGGTTGTTATTTGTTGTTTGGGTGTAGTAACAAGCAGTTTTGTTCTCCAGGTGACCATACATGTTTTAAGAAACTCCACAATTCCTTCGTGCACCTTGTATATTTCCAGGACTTCGATCAGCCAACTATGAGGAACTGAATCGAATGCCTTTTGGTAATCGATCCAGGCCACAGCAATATTTTTTTGTCGGTGTCTTGCATCTTGTGTAACCACGCTTTCTATTAAGAGCTGTTCTTTGCATCTTTGTGTTCGGGCTCGGCTTCCTTTTTGTTCTTCTGTAAGTATCTTCTGTCCGCTGAGGTGTTTTTCTATTCTATTTGCAATAACAGATGTAATTATTTTATATAAGGTGGGCAAACATGTAATGGGGCGATAATTCTTAGGGTCTTCTGTTTTTCCAGTTTTAGGGATCATAAACGTTATTCATTTTGTTAGGTATCCAGACATCGTCTCGTTATTGTTTATAATACGGTTGATTTTCCATACTGCCGTATTCTTCCACCAGTAATTGTGCAAATGGTCAACTCCAGCCGCTTTCCAATTGTGGGTTTTTGAGATAATATTTTTCACATCTTTTTCTGTGATTTTCACTTTTTCCATAGCTTCTATTGTTTCGCAGGTTTTCTTCTCAGCTTCTAACCATGTGGCTCTCGTGTTATGTCCACCTTTCCTTTCCATGTATTTTTCCAAAATTCCGCGAGCTTGTTTTTGTCTGGCATATTATTATTATTATTATTTTTTTGTGTTTGAGCATCGACATCTAGGTCATTGTGCTCGTCGATATATCATTGGGGTAATTTATATTTTATAAAATAAATTTGTGGACTTTAGATAAGTTATCACCTGGTTAAGCTCGTCATTTTGGTTTCTAAGAATGTTTTCGATCTGGGGTATTTTGAGGAATTGTCTGTGAAAATTGAAGGCTGCACAAGTAAATATATGTTGTGTTGTCAGTGGGATGCCGCACATCTCACATCTAGGTTTGTACTTTCCAAGGAGGAGGTGTAAATGGGTTAGGTTTGTGTGGCCTATCCTTAATCGGCTGAGGACGACTTATTCACGCCTTGTTAGAGTTTTGGGGTAGAACCATTTTTGTACGCTCGGTTTAATGTGTCTTAATTTTCCGTCATATGTATTCCATCTGTTCTGCCATGCTTCGTAAATTTTATTCTTTATATCCGTTTTCATATCCAGGAAGGTGTTAGGTATGCCTTTGTCAACTGTTCCGCTTGTGGCTTTTTTTGCTACTAGATCAGTTTCAGTATTACCGGTAATATCGGTATGCCCAGGTATCCACATTATTGAAATAGTCCTTTGCATACTGTATAGATGGGTTGATAATTCTTGAATGCGCACCACCCATTCATTTGCAGAAAAACGATTTTTTGTCGAGAGGGTGGCAGTTAAGGAATCCGTACAAACTAAACATTTTTCAAAGCTGCTCTGACTGAAGTACAACAACGCTTGCCATATTGCATACAACTCGGCATTAAGTATACTAGACTCTTGGTTTAGGGTCCAAAAGAAGGAATCTACACCGATTACGATTGCCGCCCCTGTTCCATTATCTGATTTGGAACCATCTGTGTAGATGACTAAATGTTCGTTGTATAGATTCATTTGTTCTAAAAATAGCGTTCGGTAGATTGATGGAGCGGTATCTTTTTTTTTGTATTTACTGAGAGATATGTTTATTTGTGGTAGTTTTCTTAGCCATGGAGGAGTGTCATACGTATAGGTCATTTTTTATATTTGTAAGTTTATCCTGTACTCTTCAGATGTGTCTGAAAAACGAATACTGGATGGTTTAGTTGAACTACGTCTTAGTGTGTGTGGACTGACAAGGTTTGTGAAAACTTTGTTATTCAAATGGTTGGGTAACGTTTGTATTTTCACGCCATATGATATGAGCTGCATATCTCTCTTTAAGTTTAGGGGTAAGGACGAAGCATCGCATAAGATTGCCTCTATAGGGCTTGTTCTAAATGCACCGATTGCATGTCTTACTGCGAGATTTTGGATTTTATTTAGCTGGTTCAAGTGTGAACGTCTTGCAGAATCATATACAATACAGCCAAAGTCAATTTTGGATTGCACTAAAGTTTGATAGATGCGTAATAAAATTTCTCTGTCGGACCCCCATCGGATACTCGACAAACATTTGATAATGTTAATAACTCTTCGGCATCTGTTAATCAGATATTCAATGTGCGGTCTCCAGTTTAATTTTTGGTCAAGTATCATACCTAATAATTTTGTTTTATGTTTTATCTCGATATTCTGACTTTGCAGCTTTAGTTGTGGTTCGGCGTTGTCGGATCTTAATCTGCAGAAATGGATGGCGTGGGACTTCGAAGGTGAAAATTTAAAACCGCTGGCTCTAGCAGTTTCTTCTAGGCTGTTGATTTGTCCTTAATGAATTCTCAATTTTGGGGAATTGAATGACTGTAAGAAAAAATGGTTAGATCGTCGACATATAAAGCTGCTTTGGTGTTTTCTCCGATGTTACAAACAAGACAGTTAATTGCAATGGCAAAAAGAGTTACGCTAAGAACTGAGCCTTGTGGTATTTCGTTTTCTAAGGTTCGTGTTGATGAAAATTCATTGTCAATTCTTACACAAAAGAATCTTTCCGAGAGAAAATCATTTAGAATATTAGGTAACGCTCCACGGAGGCCCCATGCGTGTATTTGTTTCATTATTGCATATCTCCAAGTCATGTCATACGCTTTTTGCAAGTCGAACATGACTGCGACGAGGTGTTGTCTTTTAGAAAAGGCATTTTGAATGTCAGTCTCTAATGCGATTAGGGCATCTAGGGAGGAGTGATTTCGTCGACAGCCCACTTGGAGGCTTGATAGAAGGCCGCGTGATTCTAGCACAAAGGTTAGTCTGTTGTTCACCATTTTTTCAAATATTTTTCCGATACACGATATTAGTGAAATTGGTCCATAGTTTGTAGGATTTGTCATTGAATCCCGATTTTTCAAGATTGGGATAATGATAGCCGTTTTCCAGTTACTAGGGTAGGTATTCGCTGACCATATTTTGTTGAAGAGAGTTAAGAGTTTCTCTTTCTCGTTTCTAGGTAAATGAGTTATCATTCCATGCATAACTGAGTCCAGTCCCGGTGCACTATCTTTGCAGGTATTAAGGGTGTTGGCCAGTTCGTCGAAAATGAAAGGGGCGTTGTACGGAAGGTCTGCGTCATCGGTATTAAAATCCAGGTTGAGAGATTCTTCAGTAGTTTTTGTTCTTTGGGAGTCGGGGCAATACTTTTTCGAGCTGCTGATTGATTCAAAGTGGTCAGCGAAAACTTCAGCTATATCGTGGGGATCGGTTAAAAATATGTTGTTATTTTCTATTGTATGGGGGGTGGTGATTGATATTTGCCTGATATTGTTTTGATTTTTCTCCATATCTCGGATACCTCGGAGTCAGTTGTTGAGGTTGATACATATTCTTCCCATGTCCTTCTTTTGCTTTCTTTAATTAAACGTCGGGCGGCTGATCTTAGTTTTTTGAATTGTACTAAATTATAGTTTGTAGGCGATTTTCGGAATCTGTTGAGTGCATTTTTCCTTGCTGATATTGCTTCCCTAATTTCATTATTCCACCACGGTACCATTTTAGATAATATTTTACTTTTAGATTTGGGGATAGTTGCATCGGCTGCCACTAGAATAGATTTGGTCACTGCCTCTACCATTTCGTTAATGAAGTTACTCGAATCGGGGTTTGGAAGAGACACTATATTTGAGTAGTCAGTCCAATTGGCTTATTATTATTATTATTATTATTATTATTATTATTATTATTATTATTATTATTATTATTATTATTATTATTATTATTAATATATGAATTATTATTAGGCGATTAATAACTACTACAATTTTTGAAGAGTCTCGGCTCATTTAAATTACCGTATAATCTTTCAAAATTCTCAAATTCTTCGACATAAGCCATTGCATCCTCTAAAGAATTAGGCTTTTTCAAATCCATATTGTTTTTAAGGACACCGGTACATCCTGAAACAAAGGTGTTCAGTGCCGTATTATCACAATGACTTATGGTGCATCTCTCATCATTTTCAGTAAGACTAAAGTCATTACTGATTCTCTCTATAATCTTGCTTTTTAGCAATTGGAGTCTAGCTCCGAAGTCGATTATATTTTCATTTTTAAGTGGCCTTGTTCGTGTTAATTCCTGCACGATACAGTCCAGATCTCTTCGATCTCAGAAACACTGTTTCAAGGCTTCTTTAATCGTTTGCCGTGTGTTTAGTTCCATTTGATTATCCACCATGGCTTCAGCCTTTCCTATAAGTTTTTCTTGTATTCAATCCAATATGTGGTTGTTTATTTCGACGTCATTATATATCGCGTAAGTTTCAATTAATTTCTCACGCTTGATTTATAAACTTGATTACCGCATTACTATTACCTTCATATGGTTTAATATTTTCTAATTTTAATTTAAATAAATCCCAGGTATGGAAAAATAAAAAAGGAAACTTGGCACTTACAATTGATTTAAAGAGCTCCGGTTTCTTCTTTCTTCGTAAATAGTAGATTATGGAATCTGCGCTCGATGTTGAAACACCAAATTGTGTGTTCTTTATACGAACGATTCGACAAAGTTTTTCACGACCGCACAGATCCTACTGACTGCGCCAATTATATATTTTTAATCCCGAAAACTATTTTGAAAAACGTTATTTTTACAATATAATTAAAATTACATTACTTGCGAAGTAACTATTTAACAAAGCTAATAATGAACCGACAATGCTAAGAATATTACCACAGCTTATATTCAACAACTACTTTAATTTTAATGTAACAACGTGAATAATAATGAATATGAATATATATATATATATATATATATATATATATATATATATATATATATATTAACATAGAGTAAAACAACACCCTGTATACCGAACATAAAATAAAAAAACTACTTATTTCAAGAAATAAAAATTTTTGAAATTTCAATTTTTTTAAAAAGATTATCTAAAAAAGGAGACAATCTGTACCATGTACTATTCAATAGAGAAAGCATCTAACTGTATAATTTAAAATAAGATTTAAAAAAAACATTTGTGAAATGAATTAACAAAATCTCTATAAACCTACAAGACGGAATATTAGAACGTTGTTACATATACAAATGGAAATGATAATCCTTTATTTTTATTGTCAAGGTAAATAAATAGTGAGATTCTTTTTAAAATAAATATTAGGGTTTGAAGGACATGTAAATAAGATTTTATAAATATTTAAAAACATAACGATATAAGAAGTAAACTGAAAAACATTAATTCTATGGAATGTGACATTTATTGAACGGTTTGACATTATGAACACATATTTTGTAAACTAAATGAAATATAATTTAAGAGACACAATATGAGTTAAAATCATTAAAGAACCTTAAAACAAAGCGTTTTCAAATGATAGATGGACAATTCACTATTTGAAATGAAATCTATAAAGAAAAGTTTTGATAACCAAATCTGATTGGTGGAATGTATTCAACAAACTTTTAATCTGCGACAAGTAGTTGTTAAGAATAAAAAAATTGAAGGAGAAAAGTTTGTTGATTATACAGACGATTGACTAGGTAAAATTCTTTTTGGGTGGTAGAAAATTTGAGAAGCAGAAAAATTTTGGGAATTAAGAAAACTTTTCGAAAAATAAGATATTTGGCATCAAAATTCAGAAAAGAGAGATACATTGTACTTATGATATGGTAGATTATATATTTAAACAAGCAGATGTAGAAACTAAGAAACAATTTGGTAATTATGTTTGAATACTAACCGTATAATTGATATATAATACTTGATTAATATTTGTATGGTGGAATGGATATATCCACCATACCTTTTAGAAAGCTTTTGATTATGTAATTGGACTGAAATGTATTGATGTGGACGGGACATAGCATTGATTCCTGATTTTGTGTAAGCTGGACCAGTGATGTGACAATTTCCAGAAGGTAACCTAAAATAAAGTAAAGGATAATTGAAGTGAATTACTATACAGGAATAAGGTATTTAGACTATTTTCATTATACATAAAAAAGGTTGAATAAAACTTACCAATTTAGTAAAAAAAATTGAACTTTGGTATTAAACAAACATTTACAACCATTGTGTTTCGCCATTTTGATATAACAATCGTTTATATAGAAGTTTCAGTATTATAAGATTTGTATTAAATGTTGCCTATTTTAGATTTGTATATAGAGATAATTTTTTCATGTGAGAACGTGATTTTGTTTGAATGAGTGGTCATAATAGATAGTAGGTTTTTTATTAATTTGTGTCTTGTAAAAGAACAATGTATTTGTCTATTCAAAATATTAAATAACGTTCTTTCTAGTTTGAAGAGCATTGTAAAATTGTTTTTGATACATTTTATTTCTTTGTGGTGATGGCTCCATCTAGTTTGAACCGTTGGTAGTTTAAACTGACATCTGTGAATAGTAAAAAGGTTCAACTTGAAATACAGGACCGTCTTAAGAATTTATTACGTATTATTAAACAAGCAAGTACATTTTTATTAATAAAATTTTTAAGAAGACAGAGATATTTAATCAAATCTAGGCGCTCATATTATAAATTGAATTTTTGTTTCTCTATACCTGAACCCTACTCTGAGGTTAAAGAGTTTCTCATGTTTTAAAATATAACCATTTTAGTAATAAAATTTTAAATTTTTACAATATACCGGGCAAATCAAAACAAAATATAAACTAAACTAATAATAACTATAAATCATTATTTCTCTCCCCGTTCTATCCAGTTTAACATGTCACCGCAACGTGGGGCTATTATAGAAATTTTGTAAGTAGTAATAAAAAGCATTAAAATAATTTTTTTGACTTTATTAAAAGAATTTAAATACATAAAATGGAACGGAAAATGACATTAAGAGACGGAAAGCAGGTAGGAGTTGAAAGTAGGCCTGATGAAGAAAGAGAAGAAAGAAGCAATGGTAGAGGAGATTTTCAGGTACAATACTTGGAACAGGGCAGAGAAAATTTGGAAGAAGACATTGCAGAACAGGGACAAGAAGAAGAAGATTTACCATTGTCAGAAGAAACAGAACAAGAGGTCAAACAAAAATCAAAAGAGAAAGAGGAAATGGACGTAATGAGTATGTTTCAACTGATGATAAAAAAAATGGATCAAAATAGGGAAGAAATGAAACAGGATTTGAATACAAAATTGGATCAAAATAAAGAAGATATGAGGAGAGATATGCGTGGAGATATGAATAGTATGAAGGATGATATTAGGGAAGATATGAATAAAAATAAGGAAGAATTAAAACAAGAAATGAATATAAAGATGGACCAGAATAAGGAAGAAATAAAACAAACTAAGGATCTAATAATAAAATTGATGGAAGAAAAATTGGGACATTTTGAGAAGATATTGGAAAAATCAAACACATACATAGAAAATAAAACAGAATCCACTAAACAAGAAATAAGAGGAGAGGGGATTGAAAAAACCACAGAAATAGACAATTCACAGATCAACAGAATCAAGGAAATAGAAGAGAAGGAAAAGGATTTCAAAGGAGAGATTCAAATGGATGTAAAGTTACAAAATGAAAATATAAATGATGATACTATAGAACAGAAATTAAGTAATAAAATGGAAATTGATGAAGTAAAAATACAAACACAAATAAATGAGGAAATGATAGATAGCAATTTACAGAATTTAGGAAGTGAGGAAGTCATGAAAATTTATGAAAAAGAGATTTATTGGAAAATACCAGACCCAGATGTTAATATATTGAAACGAATAGTGACATATGGTAAAAGAAATAATAATAAAAATAGGGGGATACAACTTAATTGGAAGTTAGAGGAAATGAATAAGATATTACAAGATACCAAGGAAGAAATAGAAGAAACCATAAGACAGAATATAGAAACAATAATTTATGCAGAAAATTTCGAGATGAGAGTAAAACTTGGCAGAAATATAAAGATAATTGATCCAAGAAATTTTAATAGGATAGTTAAAAATGAAATGATAGGAAGTAAGAGTATTATGGGAAATGGAATAATAAAAAGAAGAAACAATAATATCAAGAAATTGGAAACGCAAATTTTGATGAATCTATTGGAAGAAATTGATGAGACAGGGGATAACAAAATAAAGAAAGACAAAGTGGAAAATTCAAAGAAATTTAGGATACAAGAGAATCAAACAATAAGAGAAGAGGATAAGACGAAATTTAGGAAAAGAAAATAAAATTGAATAATAAGGCTGTATTATAGGACCGGAATCTTAAAGACGAATAAGGAATTGTAAGAGGTTAAGAAGGGATATAAAACCACATGTAAATAAAAAGTTTATAATTAACAAATAATGTCAAACAAAAAAAAACATATGTAAATATAATTTTGTACATAGATAGAAATTAGAATATGTAAAGATATAATGATGAGATACAGAAATAATTACATTGACAGATATAATAACAATGAATATTATAACTATAATAAGAACGATAGCAACCAAAACAACTATAACAAAAACTTTAAATATAATAACAACAAAAATAACAATTACAGAGAACAGTATTCAAAGGAGAGAAGAGAGAGTGATAACATATGAACATCCAAGGGAATACATTAAATTTGGGGAAGATTTGGAATTAAAAGAAATAATGGGATTAATAAAAATTAAAGGAAAATTAAATGGGAAACAAGTTAAAATATTAATAGATACAGGTTCGGAAGCGTCCATAATAAAAACAAAACTGATAGAAGAAAATATTAAAAATTATGAAAACAAGCTAGTCAAGATACCGAAAACTACATTAATAGGAGCAAATGGAAAGAAATTGTGTGAAGTTAGCAGATCTATAATACAAAGTATTGAATTAAAGGATGGGAAAGAAGTTGAGATGCAATTATTGTTAGTAGATAATCTAGAATCAGACATAGTTATAGGAATAGATGAATTAACGAAATATAAAGCAAGAATTGATTTTGAAAAGATGGAGATAGAATTAAATGGTAATAAGATTGAATTTGAAAAAGAAAATATGGAAGAATTAGAAATTGAAGAGGATAATAGGCAGTTATGGAATATAGAAAAGAATGGAAATATGGAATTATTGGCAATTGAAGAGGATAATAGGAAGTTATGGAATATAAAAAGGAATGGAAATATGGACGAATTGGAAATTGGAGAGGATAATAGGCAGTTATGGAATATAGAAAGGAATATAATTATGGAGGAATTGGTATTAGTGTGTGGAAATAAAGAATATGAAGAGAAAGTGAAGAATTTGATTATGAAGTATGAAGGATTGATTAAAAAGGAGATGAGAATGGCAAATAATTATGTACATAAGATAGAAGTTAGAGGAATAGAAAATTTCAGAATAAGAACATATCCCATACCTTATAAATATAGAAAAGAAGTTGATTTAGAAATAGAAGAAATATCTTAAAGACAGTATTATAGAAAGATGTAACACAAGAAATATAAATTAATAAATTGTACCGAGATAAGCGACTCTGAAAAATGTAGAAGTAATAAGACGCATAACGAACATTGAAGAAATTTCAAGAATGGATTTATAACATGAATTTTTAAACTAATTCCTTTGGATGAAACTTATAAATGAAACTTGAAACTAAAAATAAACTAAGAATTTATAGTATTATAAATAAATAAGAACTAATTGAAGAGGATACTGCAATACAGGATTCCAGAATCATCTTTGTAACAGCGACCTGAAATAAAAAGAAATGTATTATTAGTAAAATTGAAAGACAATGTTTAGAACAAATTATTAGAAGTAAAATTTGCGTTCATAAAATTTTTACTTACATAAAAATTTGATAAACGCAAAATTTAGGGGATGTTAACATAGAGTAAAACAACACCCTGTATACCGAACATAAAATAAAAAAACTACTTATTTCAAGAAATAAAAATTTTTGAAATTTCAATTTTTTTAAAAAGATTATCTAAAAAAGGAGACAATCTGTACCATGTACTATTCAATAGAGAAAGCATCTAACTGTATAATTTAAAATAAGATTTAAAAAAAACATTTGTGAAATGAATTAACAAAATCTCTATAAACCTACAAGACGGAATATTAGAACGTTGTTACATATACAAATGGAAATGATAATCCTTTATTTTTATTGTCAAGGTAAATAAATAGTGAGATTCTTTTTAAAATAAATATTAGGGTTTGAAGGACATGTAAATAAGATTTTATAAATATTTAAAAACATAACGATATAAGAAGTAAACTGAAAAACATTAATTCTATGGAATGTGACATTTATTGAACGGTTTGACATTATGAACACATATTTTGTAAATTTGAAAATGTCATTTTGTAAACTAAATGAAATATAATTTAAGAGACACAATATGAGTTAAAATCATTAAAGAACCTTAAAACAAAGCGTTCTCAAATGATAGATGGACAATTCACTATTTGAAATGAAATCTATAAAGAAAAGTTTTGATAACCAAATCTGATTGGTGGAATGTATTCAACAAACTTTTAATCTGCGACAAGTAGTTGTTAAGAATAAAAAAATTGAAGGAGAAAAGTTTGTTGATTATACAGACGATTGACTAGGTAAAATTCTTTTTGGGTGGTAGAAAATTTGAGAAGCAGAAAAATTTTGGGAATTAAGAAAACTTTTCGAAAAATAAGATATTTGGCATCAAAATTCAGAAAAGAGAGATACATTGTACTTATGATATGGTAGATTATATATTTAAACAAGCAGATGTAGAAACTAAGAAACAATTTGGTAATTATGTTTGAATACTAACCGTATAATTGATATATAATACTTGATTAATATTTGTATGGTGGAATGGATATATCCACCATACCTTTTAGAAAGCTTTTGATTATGTAATTGGACTGAAATGTATTGATGTGGACGGGACATAGCATTGATTCCTGATTTTGTGTAAGCTGGACCAGTGATGTGACAATTTCCAGAAGGTAACCTAAAATAAAGTAAAGGATAATTGAAGTGAATTACTATACAGGAATAAGGTATTTAGACTATTTTCATTATACATAAAAAAGGTTGAATAAAACTTACCAATTTAGTAAAAAAAATTGAACTTTGGTATTAAACAAACATTTACAACCATTGTGTTTCGCCATTTTGATATAACAATCGTTTATATAGAAGTTTCAGTATTATAAGATTTGTATTAAATGTTGCCTATTTTAGATTTGTATATAGAGATAATTTTTTCATGTGAGAACGTGATTTTGTTTGAATGAGTGGTCATAATAGATAGTAGGTTTTTTATTAATTTGTGTCTTGTAAAAGAACAATGTATTTGTCTATTCAAAATATTAAATAACGTTCTTTCTAGTTTGAAGAGCATTGTAAAATTGTTTTTGATACATTTTATTTCTTTGTGGTGATGGCTCCATCTAGTTTGAACCGTTGGTAGTTTAAACTGACATCTGTGAATAGTAAAAAGGTTCAACTTGAAATACAGGACCGTCTTAAGAATTTATTACGTATTATTAAACAAGCAAGTACATTTTTATTAATAAAATTTTTAAGAAGACAGAGATATTTAATCAAATCTAGGCGCTCATATTATAAATTGAATTTTTGTTTCTCTATACCTGAACCCTACTCTGAGGTTAAAGAGTTTCTCATGTTTTAAAATATAACCATTTTAGTAATAAAATTTTAAATTTTTACAATATACCGGGCAAATCAAAACAAAATATAAACTAAACTAATAATAACTATAAATCATTATTTCTCTCCCCGTTCTATCCAGTTTAATATATATATATATTATAACAGATAAGAAATCGTTGATATATTAATCACATGGGGAAATACAGTAATTGTTAATCAATGTAAATTTATTGTTTATAATTTATCAATACTGTCCAAATCGAGCTTTATTGAAACCAAACAAATCAATATAATAGAATAAAATAAGATCAACCAAGATTTGAAATTTTAACCTAATAGGAGTTACAAAATTTTATCTCGAACAAGTGAAGTTGAGAGTTACATCCTATAATCATAATGTTGGCATATTATGATGAACTCAACGGTTATTAAGCTTAAACCTGTATTCAGAAGATATTTTTCATAAACTATAATCCATCATTTCAAATAAATATAATCTATAATTTTGAGATTTAGATTCCAGTCACAGACTTTTGTAAATATTTTCAAAATGGTTTTATTGTGGAGGAATAAAAGTTTTGCAGCTTTTGTAGAAAGTTTTCAATTATTGTTATTTATAGAGGTTTAATTGATATACCCTGTAAGTATAGCAAGGTTAAATTATTATGTTCATAATGTTTTGAAAAGATATTTTTTTTATGTTAAATAGGAGTGTGAATAGGACTTGATAATGCTTATTTAGAAAAGTGGTTCAATTGTGATGGAACTTTTAATGAATTAAGACCACATCAAGAGAATCATTTGATGAATGAACAGAAAAACTTTGATTAAATTTTATTGGATGGTTCTTTGATTTTAAAATTTATTATTTGACATTTGTCAAGTGAGTTAGATACGGATAATTTATACTCAATTTTAAGGTGGCATAACTGATCTGCATTGCTTGGTTATTTTTATAAAATTTTGATAAGAAAATAATTAATTTGGCAAGATTGGAAAAAAAAGAGAGTTTTTGGTTTAGACGACAGAGTAGAAGGGAAGGGTCATTGTGAATTATATTAGAAAAAGCCAAAAATTTGATTGATCTATCTTTTTAACAATTATTAACTGATATAACTACGTACTGGAAATCAGAACTCATGACAATTTAAATAATTTGACTCCATTATAATATTATGGAAGAAAAATAAAGCAGCTGTCATCATGTGTCAAGTAAGAGGAGAGAAAATCAGAATTTTGAATCGAGTTTAAATTATTGTATTCCATTCCAATGCATGTGAGCGAATAACGTTGATTTATAAAACAAATTTCAAGTCTTGCCAATCCAGAATTATCTTTTGAGAACGTTGGTGAATAAATAAATGGAACCCTGGAAGGAACAGTGATCGGTTAATGCATGTGTTAAAGGTACTGTGACATTTTGTTTATTATTCCCATAAAAATTTTTCAAACCCATTTTTTGCTATTTGTAATGCTTACTTACAGAGTTACATAATTTTGTAATATAAACTTTATGATAATTTGATTTAATTTAAACACATACTTGTTAGTAATTTTATTTTTAATTTCATGATATTTTCTTCAAAATCCACACTAAAACGGATGACAATAGTAATAACCTAAAAATCTGTGACAGAAATTGAATTAAGCAATTTCAAGCGACTAATAATATTAAATATCCATACACACGAAGTCATTTCACTACAATTCTTTCACGAATCGACTCCCTGAGAGCAAGACATACTATAGAGAGCCGGAGCAAGTTAGTTAGTATATTATTTTATTTTACTTACCTTATACATGGTAAGTTGGCGCCCTAAAAACTTTTCACAAATATAATAACAAACATTACTAATCTAAATTGAATCTTAAAAAAAAATCTATACTTATAATATACCTTAAAATTTGTTACAATATATTAAAATGAAAGCTAACTCTGCATTTCTTATCTTATTTACAGTAACATAATATTATTATTTATTTATAGAAATTTCTAGTTCTATAAGTCCATATCAAAACGTTTATTATTATATAAAAATAAATTATTTATTATAATTATTTTATACAATTATCGTGATTAGCACATAATGTATAATTATTTTGTTATTTTATAAATACTTTTCAATGTAATACTGAATAAACTATACAGATGTGTAGGTAGGCTGGAACAAATTCAATATTTCCTAAGGTAAAATACCTTTTTAAAATAAAATTAAACACTTCGATTTTTAAAACGGCTCATGTTTCCCTATCTTAACTCTTCTTTTCCTGTTCAAAAAATGAGTTATGTGGTATTAATGAAATCAGCTCTTCAAGGAAATTTAGGGTATTACATTTTAAAAAAGTGTCGATGAAGTCATCACGCTAGTGTATTCCATCAACCTTCATAATGAAATTTTGATATTAAATATAGAACACTACAATTAAAAATCGACGTGTTTCAGATTTTTTACAAGGCTTCGTTTTGGAAATATTGAATTTATTTCAACCTATACCTCCTCCCTGTATATCTATTTGGCGAACCCCGCTTTTTATTGTAATGAGATTAGGAAGCCCTGTTTTAGGATCGTAACTAACTGGAGTAAGGAATAATGGTATTGTTTAAAAAAATTATTGCATGTTTACAACACACCCTTCAAGTTGTCTACTTGTTTATGAGTCTTATTTTTGGAAATTTACATTTTATTACCCACCTTCTAAGTATACAAATTAAATATTTAGTATATTCATTCACATAATAAACACAACAACCATTAGACTATTTTTGTTTACATGTAGGTTACTACTATTAATTACTAAAAGGAATCAATTTTTTTTATACCGGGGGCACCTCCTAGTTATTATTTAAACTGTATTCTAAGGAATAACAAACTTTTCATAAAACATCATACCATAATTAATCAACATAATGATTTCAAATTTTGAAAGTAGTAGCTTCGGAGACGATGCATATTTATAACTGCATTGATAAAAAATCAACAAAATTTATTTCAAATTTCACAGCATGGGAATGTTTTTTTCAAAAAATAATGTGCATCGTCTTTTCACTGTAATGGTTCATATAAACCCTAAAATTTTGAACGTATTATCTCAACTAAGGGAGAAAAATGTCTTTGAAGAAAAAATCACTTATTTTTTAAATTTAAAGCTAATCTTAAAATAATTCATATTTCTGTTTATACTATTTTATATATTGAGCAAATACCTATCGAGTTTCAGTCAGTTAAAACAAAAATACAAATTCTACAGGGTCTTTTAGTACATTTTAGCTTTTTTGGCAAAAACGCACGCAGCCCATTGCCTCTTAATGGTTAAGGTTCAAAAACAATAAAATAATTAATCCTCATAGGTTTAAGGTATTGTACTGATTTCAGATAGCTTGGATAAGGCAGAGAAACTGCTTATGAGACTAACATCTGCTTCACATAAAGTTGGGCTTAAAATCAATCCATCGAAAACAAATTTCATGACAAATCTAGTCCCAAGAAACTACTTAGTAGAAGGAAAAGAAATTTTCCAAGTTACATCCTACAGATATCTGGGCCATGATATTACGATTAGCAGGGACAATCAAACCTGCGAAATCAAAAGAAGGATAGGACTAACGTGGGGCGCCTATGGGAAGCTGAAGCACATTTTTAAGTACGAAACCCCCATATGCCTTAAGCGGAAGGTGTTTGATCAGTGTGTTCTGCCGGCTCTGACTTATGGTTCGGAGACCTTAACTCTAACACGAAAATCGGTCAATAAAGTAAGAGTGGCCCAGCGAGCCATGGAACGCTCCATGTTGGGAGTCACGCTGAGAGACAGGATTCCGAATGATCGGATACGTCAGAGAACAGGGGTTACCGATGCAATCCAGCGAATAACATATCTAAAGTGGAACTGGGCTGGACATGTCGTAAGAATGACCAACGAAAGATGGACCAAAAAAAACATAGAGTGGAGACCTAGGCAAGATGCGTTCAGGAACAGAGGTCGTCCGCCGACCCGTTGGACGGATGACATAAAAAGAGTAACACCAAATTGGATCCAGGATGCCCAGGATCGAAATAAATGGAGATCGTTAACGGAGGCCTATGTTCAGCAGTGGACGAGACAGGCTGTTTGATGATGATGATGATGAGGTTTAAGGAATCTCTTCGCGAGACTACTTTTGTCTCAATCGATTTCTAATCGATTCAGTTTGTTGAATAATAAAGTTCGATTCAATCAAACTTTTGTTGCTCCACTGAAAAATTGATTAATCACTATTTATTCAACTTGTTTTGATCAACTTCAACCGATCAACATAATTTGGCACGTGAGAACACGCCTTCACAAAACATTAGCTTATTATTTGGTGTCCATTTTCATTGATGGAATTGCTTGGCGAGAGAAGGAAGTTGAACGACATGTATTAATAACCTATTAAAAATGTAACAATTACTAAACATAATAAGTTTTTCTCGAGAATCATTTGTGTTTTGTCAACCACTGTATTTTTATATTTTAACTGAAGAAGTTTACGTGATCGTTGAAACCAGGTGCATATACAAAGTTTATTTCTATAGTCTTTATTTAGAAAATTTATACGCACACGTCTAATGATTTTTATACAAAATCAGTTTCTGTTTAATGTAACATCGCATCAACATTTGCATAATTACAAATTTTTGTGTTTATTGTAGGTTCTTAGAATAATATACGTTAACGTGTAATTTTATTTTTAAAATTTTGTGATAAATTTCAAAATAAATACAGTATGCGTCGATAACTAAATGAAGAGTGTTGGATAATTGTTCGTGATATACCGTTTGAGAAAAAAGATTGAACATTTTTCATGAAATTCTAATGAAAGAGTTTTAGCAAGATGTGAAACTGGAATTAACATACGTTTCCACTCGTAGCCTAGACAACAAACAAATGGTTTACGCATAAACGGCCTTAAAAAGACGGATTACGTCTTTTCACCTCGGTTGTCGTACGTACGTTAATAGACAAGTTTAATGAAATTTTGTGTTCTGTCTGAATATTTAGTGTAAAAAAATTAAAAAATAACAATCAATAAAAATACTAAATCTCGGTTTCACATTCAGGATGATTTGATTATGTTGAGAGAAGTTTCTGGTTGTAATCCATTTCAAAATTTTGCTGAATGAAATAACATTCAACAGAATGTAACGGAAGCCACAAAGAAGAATTTTTCTGTCAAAAAATTACAAGAGCACGTGGAGCACCTTATAAAACTGTATAAGAAAGGTGACCGTGCTAAATTTGAGAAAGTAAGTCTATATCAATTTCTCAATATTAAAAAGAACTGGTTCGACTTGATCTTATATTGATCTGGTACCGAAGAACAGTATGATGAAAAAGAGCAGATGGATCAACAAGTCCTAGAACTTCGAAGAGAGTTTGGTGTAAATAGCAAGTATAAGCGAAAGAGCGCACCCACACAATGCTCTTAACGTCAAGCTGTAGAGAACAGAGATCAACTTGCGGCTTCCCATTTCAAGTTGAGAAGCCACGTTTCTTCTAGGTAGGTACGTGATTTCTGATACTGAGGAAAATGGTTAAGATATCGGCGAAGAAGTGAATCAGGTGTGAATTTTTCTGAATAAGATTTACAAGGAAAATATAAATTTGTATTATCAAAAATAAGAAACTATCATAATGAAATATTGACAGATAGAGCTATTGCGGAACCGATGCTTCAGCCAGGAGCTGTTACATGTGGAGTACGAGACAAACCAGAAATAAGCAACTGACGAAAAATGGGGAGACTCTGGTAACCCCGATCACCTAAATTTAATTTATTATAACACTCTTTTGGATGTGGTTGAATTTTTATATACAGTTAAATTCACATATTACGCGTAGTTATTTAGAAAGGTTGATTTCAAATAGTTACAATTAAAGCCGCAAAAAATTAAGAAAGCCCAACTTGCAAAAGATCGTTTTTGCCCAGTACCCTTGGGTAAAGCCGTTCATGAGTTAGGGCAAAATCGATAAGGATTTGCTAAATAAATTAAAATATTTTTCCTATAAATAAAACAAGAAATAAACTTCAACAAATTTATTAACAAAAAAACTTAAACTTTGAAGTCGTTTTTTATATTTATTAGTACGTTAATTATTCAGAAACACTTCAGAAAAACTATAAAAAAACAAACTCTGGAAACATAAAAAATGTTTTTTAAATCAATTCTAACTTTCCATATCCAATCTAAACTTCAAAAAAATTATTACCGAAATCATAAACTTTGATATCTAATAAATTATAAATCATTTCTTTTTTTAGAAACACATCGCCAATTTGATACCATATCATATTTGCACTCGTCGCAAAAGAAAACCCCACTTTTGTAATAGGTACATAATTTATGTGTCTATTTCCTGCAGATATTGTACTGGATCCAAACTTCTCTTGGAAGCATTATAAGCATTTAACATCTTCTCCTGGAGATTCTTCTGCAGACGGCTTTGGATAAATTCATTTTTCATTGGTTGATTTTCTTAATACTGACCCTACCGTCTATTTAAAATTTTGCGTAATATTTTTTTTTCTTTTCTTTCTGGGCAATTTCTTCTTTCATCGGAGTAGATGACTTTTGTGAATTGATTTTTCGGGTGTTCTCTTTTAAATCTACTTTTGGTAAAATCAATAAATTAGAAATCGCATTGATCTTTTTTTCTGATGGAGTAATGATGTCTTGATTTATGGTTATTGGATTAGCAAGTTTCTCCTCTACAGTTTTAATAATTTTTAATCCCACTTTATATTGAACCAAGTTGTCTTTGGTAACTCCGAACGGTACAGCCAAATATGTATATCAATGAGTTTCCACTGAATCCACTTTTTTATTATCGTTAGATGCGGTACTTTTAGGAGTTTCAATTAAATCCACTTGGTTTATATCGGTAAATTCTGTACTTCTAGGAGTTTCCTTTGAATCAGTTTCATTCATATCAGTAGATGCGGTACTTCTGTAACAATTTTAGACCTATTAGTGTTTTTAAATGAAACTCAAGGTCTCTAGTTAATTCCACAATATAATACAAGTTATTGATAATTATAAAAAATTGACAATTGTTTCGATAAATCAATATCATCGTCAGAATGACAGAAGTTACATTTCATTTTATGCCTACCTGATGTTTAGTAGTTAATTTTGGCTAGACCAAGAAGTAACCTAACTTGTGATTGGCTGAATATATGTTTATAGAAAAAAGAAGATGTGATATTACAAATATTGAAGCTTAGATATAATTAGCCCTATGGTGATATCCTGGATATCATTTTTCCAATTAAGATCAGTATAACTGTGCAATGATATAGAAAACCAGGAAAACTATATCTGCTGATCTTTACAATTATCACTTAAGAAGACAGTTTATTAGTGGAGAATTCCCTAGATTTAACTGTTCATTGACAACTTCATATTGTGGGTTTCTTAAATGTCTTCTAATTTCCAGTTCTTCAAGGAAATCCAGTTCTTGTTTCTTTTCACAAATATGCAGTACTTCTAGTTCTGTGTTAGGTGTCAATGAATGATTGGTGTCAAGTAGATGTTTTGCGTAGTGGGATTTATCTGGTTGTTTTAATCTGTATGCTCGTAAGTGCTCACTGTATCGTACTTCAAAATTCCTAAGGGTCTGACCCAAATAGACAGCATTACATTCTGGACATTTGAGTTTATATATACCTGACTTATTTAATAGTGGTATTTTTGTTTTTACATTTAACAATTTTGTACTAACGTTACTTTCTGTTTTAAAAGAAATTGTTGTATTCGTTGCTGAAGATATTATCTTTGAAATATTATTAGAAATATTTCCTGCATATGTGATGGTTTTATAAGTTTTAATTTCATCAGCTTGTTTAGGATATATTAGTTGTAATGCCACTTTTTTCTCTTTTTTACTAATTAGCCTATTTATCATATCTAATGGATAACCGTTAGATGTTGCTATTTGTCTAATTGTAATAATCTCTCTATCAAAATTACATTTGTTCATAGGAACTGAAAAAGCTCTATGTATCATTGAATTATATGCCGCTAGTCTGTGTGAGACAGGGTGATTAGAATTGAATGGAATTGTCACATCAGTCTGTGTTGGTTTTCGGTAAATGTCCAGAATGTAATGCTGTCTATTTGGGTCAGACCCTTAGGAATTTTGAAGTACGATACAGTGAGCACTTACGAGCATACAGATTAAAACAACCAGATAAATCCCACTACGCAAAACATCTACTTGACACCAATCAATCATTGACACCTAACACAGAACTAGAAGTACTGCATATTTGTGAAAAGAAACAAGAACTGGATTTCCTTGAAGAACTGGAAATTAGAAGACATTTAAGAAACCCACAATATGAAGTTGTCAATGAACAGTTAAATCTAGGGAATTCTCCACTAATAAACTGTCTTCTTAAGTGATAATTGTAAAGATCAGCAGATATAGTTTTCCTGGTTTTCTATATCATTGCACAGTTATACTGATCTTAATTGGAAAAATGATATCCAGGATATCACCATAGGGCTAATAATATCTAAGCTTCAATATTTGTAATATCACATCTTCTTCTTTTTTCTATAAACATATATTAAGCCAATCACAAGTTAGGTTACTTCTTGGTCTAGCCAAAATTAACTACTAAACATCAGGTAGGCATAAAATGAAATGTAACTTCTGTCATTCTGACGATGATATTGATTTATCGAAACAATTGTCAATTTTTTAGAATTTTCAATAACTTGTATTATATTGTGGAATTAACTAGAGACCTTGAGTTTCATTTAAAAACACTAATATGAGCATATTCCACGAAGTAAGGGTCGAGACAGTCAATTTTAGACCTTGTCACCTAGTGTAACAAATTGGTCCTTATTGTTTAGCTTTCTATTTCTCTTCTTTTCCTTCCTGCAACGTTTCTGTCACCAGTGCCGTAGGGCACAATAGAGCCGGAAATCCCCTGATGAAGAACCTCGGGGGAGAGTGGTTTTCCTGGCTCGAGCGGGAGGGTATTCGTGGGCCCCCTTGGGCTTATACGATGTGCCAAGCTTGAGTTCTAAGCTTCGTCGTGTCGTCCAGCTGCCTGCACGCCCCCAGGGTCCAATCCACCTATGTCGGTTAGAGGGATTTGTTGGGTGAAAAGGAAACAGTCTGGGTAGATAACATATATATATCACGAACAAATAAATCTAAAGAGAAAAAAAAACAATGACAACTCTGATGCCTACGGTATATGATATAATATAATAATAATGTTATTTGTCCGGCACTCAAATAAAACTCGCGAGCGTTCCTAAATATATTCGCCCTCTCTTCCAGTTATCGTCCGGTAAGGACAACGAAGATCATTCGTCAGAGAAAGTGGCCAGGGTTTTCTTAAGCAAAAACAAAAAAACTATCTAGCGTCTCCTTACAAACCTATAACGCTTTGACCTAGCTAACGGTTACTTCAGTGGCTTCCATAACCTTTGAAATTACGTAATGCCGAAATAGCTGATTTCGTATACCGGACTTTTTGCTGATCGAGTGGAAACCTCCGTTGCCTGACAAAGTTCGAATAAATAATAAAATCTTATTGTTTAAGCAAATATAATTTATGTTACAATTAAATATATTTCATGGACTGTTATTGAAAATATGTCTCCCTGATTACAGTGTAAACAAACGATTAGCATAAATAAATATCTCGGAATAAAACATTTGAAAGCAATAATTGATACTAACTTTTGAGAGTGTAATCGGAATAATCTACCTGTCTCCGGTTTATTAGAGATGTACCCCTCGCAAAATTCCTTGAACAAAATTTTATAGTTATAAGAGAAAGAACAATTTACGAAGCATAATCTCTCTGATTACGGTAGTATACGGTTCAAGCTTCAGTAGTACACTTATATGGCCAGGATGGAAAGTCAGACACACACAAAAAAATCAATACCAATATGATTTTCCCAAAAAAACAATATAAAAAAAAGATTGTCAGGTTCATAAACTTACGGTTTGGAAAATCTTGGTCGAACGTCACAAAAAAAAATTTGCTCTGATAGGCTATCTCCGTTTCCAGCACTTCGCGGCAATCACTAAAATTCACTGTCAAAACGCGGGCCGTCGTAAATAGGAGTACCAGACGGCACTGTCGCTGTCCGACTCTGCCTCATCGTCCAATTTCCCTCTATTCATTTCCAATATTTTGGGACGAGTTAGTTATTCAAAACATCAAACGTAGCTGTGTTTTTGTGCGTTATTTACTTGTCCTTGCTTTTATGTTTTTTATTGTCGTAATTGAAGGTTAACTTTAATTAAATTTCTCTATGCTAAGTTGCATAATTCGTCTGTATTTTTATGATATTCAAAACATCGATGTATTTTGATTTCGACTTATTTGCGTGACGACCTTGTGGTAGTTTGTTGATTTTTCATAATTGTTTAATTAATTTTTTCTAGCTCTGCTGACGAAACTAGGTCGCTTTTATATTTAATTCAACTTATATTTGATTTAAAGAAAATATTATATATATAGGGTGTACCTAGATTCCCTTGCCATATTTGTGCTTATTGCACTTCCATTAATTTCCTTTGAATCCGCTTGGTTGATATCGGTTACAATTGAGGGTGCGAAATCCAGGTCTGTCATTTAGGATTCCAGTTTTTTTAAATAGCATTACTAGGAGAAGCGCTATTTAAGTAAACTTCGGCGAATATTGGGTCCATATCAAAAAAGGTTACCCTTTGAGCTGGATGAGTTTTTTGCCATTTGTCCAGCGCTCTTTCAAATATTTTCCAAAAGGGCCCCAAACAGCAACATCAAGTGGATGAATCTTTAAGGATCGATGGGACACGTGATTGTCTAGAATAAGAAGACATTTTTGCCTCGCCGTTGGTTTTACACTCGCCACAAAAACTGAAGCCATTCCAAAAAACATCAGAATTAGGAATCACAATTTGAGATTGAAAAGGACGAAAGAAAGAAGGAAAGAAATAGTGAAAATACTCAATTTCGAAACTGATTAAAGATGTCACAAAATTTTGTTAGAAAAATAATAAATGTTTTTGATATCAGTTTTTTCATAACCTCACTTTTGTTTCAAATTTTCGAGTTAGGGTTAGTTGAGTGCAATGTATGTTTTTTATTTTAATTTAGCACGCGTATAGAAGGAAAACTTCTAGAGGGTCTAATACTACTCAATATTTAAATGATACTGCAAAGGCTGTCGAAGATGAAGGAAAACTTCCGAGAGTCTAATACTACTCAAGATTTAAATGATACTGCGAAGGCTGTCGAAGATGAAGGAAAAAGTGTGAATGCCGCCGCCAAAGAAGTCGGTATCAAACGAATGACTTTTTTTTAAGCCATTAGAGTATAAAGGTGATGTTTTATGAATGGGTTATATGCAACACCGAGACAAATCCTCGCAAGAGTACTTGTTACAAATGGTATCATTCTTCTAGGATGTTCTCCAACGATGATGGATTAATTGCAGCATCGACAACGATGAATAAGCTTCCAAGATCTCATTAATATGTTATTCTTTTAATATGTGTTTAATTGACAATTAAGTTTCGGGTTTTATACGGGTTCCATTTTTGCTCGAAACGAGAGTAATAAAATCTTAAATAAAATACATCATAAAAATAAATGAACGTTTAAAAATGTTTCTAGTGAATCAATCACTATACACACATCTAGTTTTAGTAAAAAATAAACTGTAATAATGCTGATCTGGTTTCAATAAAAACTGCCAGTAATTTCTACTTTCAACGCTTTAAAATCCACATTTCAAAACTGTTAACCCACATTCCACATTTCAAAACTGTTGATTTAAACTCTAGTTACGGGTTGAACAAATATAAATCGGACAAGTAAAAACTGCAATAACATTATAACATATGTTCACCACCGCTCTGAACGAGAATTTAAACAGATTCGCGTCCCTTTTTGGGCGACTATAACACGGTATGGCAAAAGGCAAAACATGCCCCGCAATCGCAACTTATGAACCTCCAATGGCGGACACAAAAGAGGAAATATACATTATTTATTATTCTATATATTATACATAAGTCACAGGATATTTATAATTGTGTTCAGAACGCATATACCGTTGCAAAATACTATACATCAGATATAAAAGGCCTCATTGAAATGTTACTTACACTTTACCCTCAGTTGAAAGATAAGACTCTAAAAATCCGATTTACTAAATTGAGAAAAAAGCTGGAAAAGCAGACAGATGATACCGGCAGCGAATCCTCCATACAATCCCGTTAATCACGTCAAAATATCAATTTGAATAACAAAATTCACTAGTATACTACAATGGAACCTGAATGGATATTATCTCCATTTAGAAATGCTACAAAAGCTCATATCGGAACATCTTCCATACATTATATGCTTACAGGAAACTCACTTCCATGAACACAAAACACATACCCCAAAACATTACAATGGATTCTTTAAAAATAGAAATCGGACAACGGCCAGTGGAGGTGTAGCCATATTCACGAGATCAACAATAGTAGCGGAAGAAATAAATATCACCACCATCATTGAAGCGGTAGCCATTAAAATTAAAGCTCCAGCCGAAATAAATATATGCAACTTATACCTCCCGCCTAACATACATGCATATCCCAAGGAACTGGATGCGTTATTTAAACAAATCCCTTCTCACAGGCTAATTATAGGCGATTTCAACGGGCACAACATTGCTTGGGGATCCAGGTCAAACGATTCAAGAGGAAAGCAACTTTATGAGACATTCAACTGCGCTAACTTAGCTATATTGAATGACGGCAGTTGCATCAGATTCAACATAACAGCGGGCACTTCTTCAGCAATTGATCTCAGTCTATGCACACCTAATCTTCTACCCCAACTCTCTTGGCAAATTTATAAAGACTTATATGACAGCGATCACTTCCCAATAACAATTATCAACACCACTAAACGTTCTCACGATACAATACCCTTACAACGTTGGAGACTAAATAAAGCAAAATGGACTGATTTCTCACAACACATTGACGACAATATTCATATGGCAAAACTGCAAGATAATATTAAGGCTACAGTAGAAGACATTAACAAAATAATAATAGATCATATGTGTTGTGGAGATTGGAACTGAAACATTTTTCCTTCATTATACAAAAGAATAGTTGGCTCATTTCCTTTTTTCCATGACAGATACACACCAATAGCATACCACGCTATTGGTAAGACAGCGCATATAAAAAAGTACAATGCAGTACCATGGTGGAACGAAGAATGTGAGTCAGCAATAAAAGCAAGTAAACAATCCTTAAATAAATATAAAAGATATAAGACTCCTGAGAACTGTATAGAATACAAAAAGAAGCGAGCGTTTGCTAGACTAATCATCAAACACAATAAAAGAGAGTCTTGGCATAAATACGTTCAGAAAATCAATAGTTCAACACCAATAACAAATGTCTGGAAAAAATAAAGAGCATAGCAGGTAAAAGCTCACATATGGAAATTGCAGCCTTACAAAAAAACGATTTGAGTATGATAACAGATAACAATGAGATAGCTGAAGACCTCGCAAACGCTTATTGTCTCCATTCTAAAAATGATAACTACGACCCAGACTTCCTAGCATTTAAGCAGAAGCAAGAAAAGAACACCATTATGATACATGAAAACGCAGACCCTATTAACACGCCTATTAGCCTACACGAATTCAACGATGCACTCCACAAACTTAAGAACACATCTCCTGGACCCGATGATATCCCGCCCATATTTTTAAAAAACCTCCCTTCATCTGCGAAACATCACCTCTTGCAAATATACAACAGTGTCTGGAGCCAACATCTATATCCTAACACATGGAGAAATGCAATCACAATACCTATCTTAAAACCTTATAAATCACCCCTTCTAGCAGATTCTCATAGACCCATTTCTTTAACTAGCGCCCTATGCAAACTGCTCGAAAAAATAATAAATAAAAGACTTCTTTGGGACCTAGAAAGCAAAGGACATCTGACTCCGGAGAAATTAGGATTTAGACCAAATAGATCAACATTAGACAACATAATTGATTTAGAAACTCATATTAAAGAAGCATTCTCAAATAAAGAACACTGCATGGCCATCTATTTTGATGTAAATAAAGCTTTCGAAACAACTTGGAAACACAACATACTATCAAAGCTAAGCAACCTAGGATATCATGGTAACATTCTAGCTTTCATACAGAACTTTTATGTGACAGGACGTTTCAGGTTAGAGTCAATGGGACAACTTCTTCTATCCAAAAACAAGGAAATAGAACACCCCAAGGATCAATTATTAGTCCAACCTTATTTCTCCTAGCCATGAACGATATAACTAGAGATATAGAAAAACCAATACAGATCCGAATGTATGCGGATCACGTGATCATTTCTGTAATGAGCAGGACATTATCTGCATGTGCAACGATACTACAGAAACAACTCATAACGATGGAAAAATGGTCAAGAGCGACAGGTTTTCATTTCTCGCCCAGCAACTCACGGTGCATAATATTCTCAAAACAACCAATCAACCACAAACCTCATATGGAAATCTACAATACTCCTCTCAAGTACACCAATAAGATAAAATACCTAGGACTTATATTCGATGAGAAACTGAATTGGAAAGCCCATATAACACAACTAATTAAAGACTGTCAAAAAGGACTTAATTTATTGAAATGTCTATCAAACAAACATTGGGGAGCCGATGGCAGATTACTCTTAAACATCTATCAAATACTTGTCAGATCAAAAATTGATTATGGCTGTATTGCTTATGCATCAGCAGAAGTTACAATACTCAAACAATTAGACGTATCACACAATACAGCACTACGCATTATCCTAGGAGCCTACAGAACCACACCAGTAGACAGCCTATACTGTGAAGCAGGAGAAGCCCCACTAGAACTTAGAAGACAAATCCTAAGTCTCTCATATGCCTCAAAAATAACAGCTAATACTCTAATTTTAACCCACCATCACACATTTAATAAAAACGTAAATCCAGTCTCTCCTAATATTCAAACAGAGCCATTTTACGTAAGAATCCAGCACTATAAAAACAGTCTCAAAATATCCAACATGTCTTCTTTAAAAATCGAAACTTATTACTTCACTCCACCCTGGCAAATTAAGCCACCACATATAAACACTCATCTTTCATGTTTTTCCAAACAAAGCACTAGTATACAAACCATCATCCAACATTTTAACGAGACCATGCAAAAATATCCCAATTATACCGAAATATACACTGACACATCTAAACAAAATGACGGACTAGGGACAGCCATTGTAACTCCTAAAAACATGTACAATTCAAACTTTCAAAATATGCAACAATTCTAACAGGAGAACTTTATGCAATACTAGAAGCAGTAAAGTACGTAACAACATCGAACTACGAAAAGACAGTTATACTTACAGACTCTTTAAACTCCTTGAAATTATTGATAAGCACCTATTCGAAAAATTTCCTCGTACTGATGATCAAACAAGAAATTCATCATCTTCAATCGATAGGAGAAAACATACATTTCCTGTGGGTTACTGCACACATAGGCATAAAAGGTAATGAGATGGCCGATCAACTCGCCAAAAAAGCAGCACTACTTAATACCATACCAATCATTAAGCCCTTATACACCGATTGAAAACATTTATTCGCAATAAAGCAAAACGAAAATGGAATCACACATGGAGGAGCTCACACGCAAAACTTAGAGAAATCAAACCCCACATAACACGCTGGCTAACTTTTACCGAAAATCGAAGACATCAAATCATCATCACAAAGTTACGTCTAGGTCATACTAGAGCTACTCATGAGTACTTACTTTCCCGAACACCAAAACCGGCATGTGTTATTTGTGAGCAGCCGTTAACAGTGAAACATTTTTTGGTTGAGTGTCCGCTATATCGTACAAACAGACTAGCATGCAACATAAGTAAATCTCTGGAAAATACTTTAAACAACAGCAGTAATGTGAAAAACCTTATTAAATATCTGCAAATCGCAAACTTTTACCATAAAATTTAAAATGTACTTTAAACAAAAAATGTGACATGTCAATATCTATTCATAATGTTAAACAAACATAATATATAGCTACAGACCGGTAATAGCCCTTGAGGCTGATGCGGATCTGTAAATAAAAAAAAGGTACAGTGACGAATTTCAATTTCAAATAGCAAACGCTTAAAACACTTACAAAGCAACTATAACAACTAATAAAAAATTTAAAGCGAAATATCTGTAATGACAAATAATAGTACATATTTTGGGGAGATCGATATATACAGTACAAAATCAAACATCCAATCACCATGTACAAGTTTGCTTCTACCTTGTTTGCAAAGATTGACCATATGTGTTGTGGAGATTGGAACTGAAACATTTTTCCTTCATTCATTTTTCTTTTTTCCATGACAGATACACATATGTGTGATCACTTGAATGGTAAATTTTTTTTTGTTTTTATATAATACATTATTGGAATTATTACTTTTCCATCCAAGCCATCTAATATGCGAGAAAAGTATTGGTTTACCCAAAAGAAGTTGGAATTTTGGATTTTTTTAGTTGTTTTTACGTTTTTCAGCAAGAACAACACAAAAAATGGTTTTTAGAAGAAAAATCCTATCTGTATAACTCGATACAGCCCCCGAAGTGCAACAAGCCACCAATTTTTTGACTGAATATTGTTCAGGATATCTCACAGATGAACCCTTTTGATTTTCAGCTCACCAGCGCCAGTAGAACGAGTGCTATGGTACTTGAAGTATCACATTTTTGGAGAAATTTCAGTTTGTTAGCACGATATAGCCTCTGGAGTGTATATAAATGACCAATTTCATGAATGGATATTATTGCGACATTTATAACCGATGTTGCCAAGTTATACGAAAATCCTCAAACAAAGAGAAAAAAGCAAAAAACAATATTTTTTAACAAGAAAAACTATGCACGTCATAAGATTAATAGGTATATTCAGGAACTTGCACTATCTATATTGTGAACATTTTACCTGTATGTTAGGTATCTTATGTTTTCAAAATTCGATTATCGACTTCGTAGTGCTATAAGGTAAATTGTGACTAATTTTTTGAATTCCAAACTAGAGATATATCAGGTAAATATGTGCTTATATTTTGTTATTGTTTTATTTCAGATAATTGTAGGTTTTCCATTATTATTTTCTCGTTACCGTAACTAGATTACTAAACTAAACAGTATGTTTCTAGTTCTGGCAACTATGAAAATTCTAAACATTCATGTTTTTTGTGCGAAAACCGAACAAATTCGACTGGCTCAAGATAGCAGAACACAGGGAGGATTTATTTGGTCGTTACCGATTGTTTCAACATACTTTGTTAGTGTTATACATAGTTTTTTATTGCCTATAAGAAGAAGAGAACACCATTTTATTATTTTTATTGCGATATTGTGGTATCTTCATTGGTGAAAAGGACACTATCTCTCGACTCTCATTATTGTGAACCCTCCCTAGTAAGGCGCGAGAAAAGTACAGGAACAAAAAACGGAACAAGAAGGCAAAAACAAAGTTACAGTGAGTAAAAAATATTCTGCTTTTCCATAGTAGTACCTACCTATATAAGTGAAAAGTATAAGGAATAACAAAATATTTTCAGGATTTTTACCGGCAATTTTCCCTGTTTGCCGGGAGTTTTAAAATAAGTGAGCACAACATTTTACTATGTTTCAAAATGCATTCAAAAAAAAATTAAAGTCTGATATTGGTGTGTTGACAGACCAGGTATTTTTTCTCAACATAGAGTAGAGTGCACGGAAGAACTTCATTATTTTATAATATCAAAGAGGACATGAACGTTATTGAAATTGTGTCATTTGTACGCGATTTTTTTGTAAATTTCGAATTCTAAAAAAAAAGACTTCGGTCGGGAAGTATTAACAATGACTTTTATATTTTACAGGAAAAAGAGACTTATTCTAAACATTTACCCGTGACACACTGGATGTTCGTTCGAAAATGTGACATCATTTTATTCTTCGGATTTACCGTAAAAATGGTAAATGCTTTAAATTTTTTTTACTCAATTTGCCAATTTTTAGTATGAAAATATAACACCCTCTTTTCAATCACTTCGAATTAT
The DNA here is from genome assembly GCA_963921935.1 of Galeruca laticollis. Taxonomy (NCBI): domain Eukaryota; kingdom Metazoa; phylum Arthropoda; class Insecta; order Coleoptera; family Chrysomelidae; genus Galeruca; species Galeruca laticollis. The sequence continues at coordinate 178,263,247 of OY998175.1, forward strand.
GACAACCCCGAAAATTGCAAATGAGATAGGGGGTCCTGTGACACCTTATTCGTAAGGGTTTTGCAAGCCCTTTCCATCCATGTTCAATTTGTTTAATTTGGATAATTACTAACAAAGAAATACGACTTCCATGCTATAACATGAAAAAACTTTTATTACAGGGTGATCGAAAACCACTTATTTTTGACCACCCTGTATCAGATATTTTCTTGTGCCTCAGATTAGAACCTGAGAAGTTAGGATGGGGACATGGAAGTCGTATTTCTGGATTTTCAACCGTTTGTCTGCTACAGCCACCTAAATTCTGAAAAATGTGATTTTCTTACCCTTGTAACTTTGTTATATATGATCCGAATCAAAAAAATTGTACAGGGATGTAAAGAGATTTCATGCATGTTTAAAATTTCAACTTCCACCATAGGGAGACTTTACGCTTGTATTTTTTTGTTATTTATGCAAACATATTCTCAAAATGTCTTATCATTTGATTATCAATTAAATAAAACAATGTTAAGGAAGTAAAAATGATATTAAAAATAAATACAGGTCCTACAGATTTCAATAAAATTATTTTTCAACACATTTGGATTTTTAAATAGTATATAGTTTTCTTATAATTTATATTAATTTTTGACCCCCGGTTTTGTGTGGCTGCAAAATACACACACCCCTTTTGACTCACCTGTCAGGGGTTGTCCTTACAGGACATCCATTAGATGTAGGATTCACTAGCTCTCAATCTATTATCCTTCAGGCAAGCTGTTCATAACGAGAGAATAAAATAAATTATTTCCATTATTCAGGCCAAGAAAAAATACAAAACCTCTAGAAGAAGACTTACAGGAGATCAAAGTAGGGAAATTTCAAGAAGAGGTCGGAGAAGAGAACATTGGACTACATGGTGTCGGAGAAGAGAACAATGAACTGCAGGGTGCCAGAGAAAAGGACGTTCAACTACAGGATTCTGTAGAAGAGGACAATCAAGTACAGGACAACAGAGAATAGGAATTGCAACTGCAAGAGACCGGAGAAGTGGACATTCTACAGGACACTTGGTAAAAGGACTTTCCACACGATGCTTGCCAAGAGGACATTCAACTACAGGACGACGTAGCAAAGGAATTTCAACTACAAGAAGTTGGAGAAGAGGACACTCAACTACAGGACGCCCAAGAAGACATTCTACTACAGGACGCCCAAGAAGAGGAGATGGTTATCGTTGTTGAAGACGACAGCCCAACAACAGATATGGATGATGATAATTTTGAAGAATCTTCATCACAACAAAAAAGTGAAGAACCTGGGATAATTTCATCAGATGAATATGAACAGTAAGTAGCTTTACAAAATTTTTCTTATTTCCAAGTAGCTATTCTGAAGTAAACCTCTTAAAATTGATTTTCGAAACAGTTAATTTTAGAAATAATAGAATAATGTTTCTTTTAGAATAATAGCACATCAGTTGGAATATGAAGTAGAACCTAAGCCTGAAAGTCCTATTACTGGAAATAGGATTGTAGAGCTAGGGTATGTGTTAGATTGGGCTACACGACTACAGTACAATCACTCCAGAATATGTACACTGGGCATGCTCAGTATTAAAGAAGAACGCAGACGTGGCAATGGATTGACTAGTACAATAGTCTTCAAATGTTCAACATGTTCGAGAGAATACGAATACGACAAAGAAAATCCAAATAGAAAAAAATCTGTAGTAAATGTTGGAGCAGTATGGGGAACTTTGGCTGCGGGGTCCACATACTCGCATACAACAGAAATGTTAGCATGAATGGATATACCTACTATGAGCTCCAGCTTATATTAAAATATTGAAAATGAACTAGGAAAGGTAAATATACTTTTAAGCATAAATAGATAAAACATGTAATATCTTAGGTACGTAATATATGAGATTATCATGTTCAAAATCGTTTTAGGAATGGGAAGCCTCTCTTGTAAGATCCATCGAAAGGGCTGGTATGGAAGAAAAAGAGAGGGCTACAGAGAATGGACAACTTTGTTTAGATAGCACACCTTGGATCACAGTGTATGTGGATGGTTCTTGGAGTAAACGATCCTATGGGACAAACTATAATGCACTATCTGGTATGGTAGCTATAATTGGAAAATATACAGGCCAAGTACTATTTATAGCCGTAAGAAATAAGTTTTGTGCTATATGTGCCAGAGCTTCCAAAGGCAATGTATTTGTAAAAAAACACATCTGCTACAAAAATTGGGATGAATTGGCTCCTGCAATGGAAGCTGATATGGTTGTGGAAGGATTTAACTGCAGTGAAAACAAGCATGGTGTGAGGTATTGTAAATTTATAGCGGACGGTGACTCCAGTGTATACAAGAATATTATAGAAAAAGTCAGTTATGGAAGCGACGTTAAAAAAGTTGAATGTACGAACCACGTCTTAAAAAATTATGGAAAACGCCTCAGGGAAATAAAAGAAGATACCAGGATTATACTAGCAGGAGGAAAACTAGTTACTATGAAAAAAATTAAAGTCTTAATAAAACGAGCAAAAACTTCAATATACGAACATGCCAATCAAGAATTTCCAAACATAGATCTCTTGAAACAAGTTTTAAGAAATGGTCTGCACCATGTATTTGGAAATCACTCATCATGCCGTCCTGGTACGTGCAATTCTGTGGGAGACATTACTGAAAATATGATTCCACAGCTGCAGTCAATGTCCATATTTGATCACCTGAATGGTAAATTGTTTTTTTATGTTTTTATATAAGGAATTGCTATTCGTATTATTCATTTTAGAAGCACTGCACCTTATTGCAAGAAAATCACACATGCTAATAGAAAACCAAAACAATAATAAAGCAGAGAGGTTCATGAATATTGTAGCAAGATTTAATGAAGGAAAGAGATTGAATATTGTACAAAGGGGGTCATATCAAAGAAGAGTCCAACTGTCAGGTCTGAGGCATACTGCATATATTAGGTGGCACACAAGTCCCTACAAAAATGTGGCTGGATGCTCCCCTGGTCAACATTTCAAAAAATTTCTCTCCCAACAGGCAAATGTTCACGAAAAGAAAAAATGTCGCAAAACACTTTTTCATACTACCATAACTGAACCATCAGGTGAAGAAGCAGTAGATAAAAAGAGAAAAAATACCGCAAATGAAGATTATGGGCCAAATACTGAACAACCTGAAAACCCAGAAATGATGAAACAGGAAGTGGTTGAAATCATGGAAAGATTACAAGTAAGTCAAAATGATTTTAAGTAGTTGTAACTACTTATATTAGGCTAACAGATATAATAATTGAACATTTTTTTTAGGTAACAGTTGGCAAAAGAGACCGCATACAAGCAGAATCTGTAAGGCAGTTTGGAAACGATGAATATGAAAATCAAAGAAAATTAAGATTGACTGCTTCTCTCTTTGGACAGGTTGTTAAGAGAAAAACAAATACGCCTTGTCATTCTCTTGTTAAAACTGTTCTTAAAAAGGCTTATTGTATGAATGGAGTATGGAATTCTTAAGGAAGTGGCTAAGAGCATTTTTGAACAAGTACAAAATGTTGTGGTGGTTGATTCATGATTGTGGGTAGATGCTCAACACGGTTTTCTAGGTGCTTCTCCTGATGGTAAATATATTTAACATAACAAATAATTACCATGCGTTATAAATTCTTTTTGCATAATAAATGACATACATTTATTGACAAAATATTTTAGGGCTTGTAGGTGATGATGCACTACTTGAAATAAAATGCCTCCACTCTGCATCAAAACTGAATTTACAAACTAATACAATAAACGAAATAATTGACCTCATGAAGAATAAAATTTGTCTAGAAAAACACAACAATAAAATTCAACTTAAGCGGAATCACAATTACTATTATCAGGTATAAACATGATATATTTATTCCAAAGAATAAAAACTCAAAATCATTCTCACATAATATATTTAATCACTTTGATGTATTTACCAACAATAAATAAGAATAACATTAAAAAGCAATTATTTGTGTAATAGGTGCAAAAAGTGCATTTTTGTTGCAACGAAGCATGAAGCTTGTAGCTCGAGACAAAGTCAAGAGCTACAATCATGCTGAGTGCTACAAACATTCTTTTTGTCTACGATAAAAGGTAACAACTTCTTTGCACCAGTGCAAAAAAGAAAAGTTTTGACACAGTAGATAGAGCAAAAAGGCACTTATAGATCTGTATATAGAAGAAATTGAGATAGATAGAAAAATATGGACCAAAAAAATGCTTCCGAAACATAAGCAATTCTATACGGAATGTATAGGCCCCTGAAATAATCAGAAATCAAATAGGAAAAGGGGAGAAACGTATTGACCCCCCTTATACGATCGTATCAAGCAAGCAATATCAGAATATAATAAAAAGAAAAGTCTGGCAAGACAGAATCTAGATGTGGACGCTGATACTACTCCGTAAGTAAAAAGAGTAACAAAACTTATTTACAAAAAATCTAATTTCTTTACATTTTCAGAACTGATAATTTCACTAATATGAAACTTGCTGCAACTACCCCTCAGCTCCAATTATCTTTAATAAAACAGAGTTTCCTGATACTAATCCGTAAGTACAAACACTAACAACCTATACTGTAAGTGAAAAAAATGGCAAAAACGACTTAGAAGAAGCATCTAATTTTCTTATTTCATTTTTAGTCCTAATTATGTAACTAAAACTAAGCCCGATATAACTGCCCCGCACATTCATTAATATTTCATAAAACAGAGTTTCCTTATACCATTCCGTAAGTAGAAACACTAAAAGACTTATTTACAAAAATCAAATTTCTATTCAATTTCAGAACTGACAATTTCATTAAAACGGAAATAATTTTCATATAGCAGTTTTCGCTACAACTATACTGTAAGTAAAAAAATAGCAAAACCTACTTAGAAGAAGCATCTAGTTTTCTTATTTCATTTACAGTTCTGATTATGTAACTAAAACTAAGTCCGATGGAACTGCCCTGCAGGTCCATTAATATTTCATAAAATAGAGTTTCCAGATACCATTCCGTAAGTAGAAACACTAACAAGACTTATTTACAAAAATCAAATTTCTATTCATTTTCAGAACTGACAATTTCACTAAAACGGAACCTGATGTAACTGCCCGCACAGGTCGAAATACTTTCCATATAGCAGCCTCGCTATAGCTATTCAGTAAGTAAAAACTAAAACTTAATTGTAGCCAGGATAGTTTATAAACTTTTTGTTTTTTTTAGTCTAAGGATTAAGAAAATAGAAGATGCAGTTCAGTTGCCATGTATGCATAAAAACAAAGAAAATGTATTCAGTACTTATGTATATCAAATTTGTAATATGGATTCCAAGATAAAATGGATTACTTGTATACTTTTGCTGAATTGGGGGGAAAATAATTTTGTAAGTAAAAATATTATTTATTTAAAGAAAATATTTAAAGTATATTTTTTCAGTCTTTATAACTACGTGGATCCAGACTTCAATAATGTGGATAAAGGGTCACCACCCCTTTGTGAGTATAGAATCGTAGAAAAATTGATATTTTTATAAACTTCTTATTTTCTTTTTGTTATGAGGAGAAATGGTAGAGAAGAAGATGAACTCCAGTTGCCATGTATTAATAAATATGAAGACAAATACATTAAATTTGTAATAATAATATTATTGATATTTTTATAAAATATTTTTTAATGGTTTCTTTTCAATAAAAACATACACCAATTTTTCCTTTAATTTTTTTGAATAATTAATAAGGGTCAATGAAAAAGCGGACATGTCTGTTTATTGCTATAATAAACATTTTTATAGTTTACCTAATTAATTGGCATTTCTTTGCTACTATTCATTTGAATTATTAAGAGGGGTTAGTGGAAAAGCAGACATTATGTATTATCATAAATATAAAAACTACCTACTTACTTTCTCTGTACTTCAAATTTGTAATACTGCAATTAAACAAACATATTGCATACTTGATTTGATTTTGTTTTCAATAAAAGAAAACACTTTTGCTATAATTTACTTGAATAATTGAGAAGAGTCAATGGAAAAACAGGCATGTCCGTTTATTACAAACTGGAGGAAAATGGAAAAAGTATAACATTTCAATACATAACCTGGAAAAATTGAAGATAAAAAGTATATAACATTTTTATTCCTGCATTTCGAAAATAAAAGATTACATATTGTGTTACTTTTTGAATAGAATAAGAAATGTCTATTTTGTTAAATTAGTAGAAAGCAATTAATACTATCACCAATGTAGTTTTTTTCACTAACTCAGAAGGCTGTGGCTGTGTACAGGTTCTAGGAGGAACCAAAAGGCCCTGATATGGGGATCAATAATGATAATGCACTTGTGGAATCACTAGCAACAGCTAAAAATATTTGTGTATTATTTTATGTCTAGGCTACACTAAATACAATCTTGTGGAGTAAATATAAATAGCATTTCTTCTTCTTCTTAAATAGCATTTACGAAGCAGAAATTTACTTATTTAGCATAAAAATTACTTAATTATAATCACTAACAAATACAATACACACTAAACTATAAATTTGGGATATTTTTATGAACACAAAACATATGACAACAGCATTTGACCCATAAAGAAAGTTATAATATTATTTGTCTATGAATTGACCGTCGTCTTCTGTCATTGGAGTTCTATACAGCGCCATGCATCAAGACGGTGGAGCGGTTGAACTAAAGTAAAAATATGTTCGTTTGCAAAAATTTGCGCACAACAAATCTTAAAAAATACAATGATTTGAGATTTCATATTTTCAGAATCGAATTCTCTAGGCTTCCTTTTTGGGGATCAGGTTTTGGTGTCCAGATTGGTGACCATAAATTGTCAAAACTGTCAAAATCACACCATCACTTAATGGCTTATATCTTTTTTATAACAATATAAAACTCAACCAAAATACCTGATCCCCAAGACAAAGGTCCAAGTTATATTGTGTTAAAATTTCAACACTTAATTTCCCTGCGTTCTTTAGATTTGTTGTGTACAAAATGACCTAAATTTTGTTGCAAATCACGGGTGCCAACTGTTTTCAGGTTCCTAAAACGTGAGGCCCCTCTTAACAATATCCTCCCATAAAATTGGTTAATTGTATACACTTCGAAGGCTATGTCGTGCTAACAACCCGAAATTTCCGCAAAAATTGCCAGAAATGTGGTACTTTAAGTACCACAGTACCTGTTGTCTATCCTCATACTGCGTACATAAAAAAATGAATGCAAATTCCTGAGATACTTTAATTAAAAAAGGTAAATGTGGATTTTCGTTTATTTTTTTTAATCTTTTTACACACAAAGCGATATCAACGCGATACTTTGCTCTTCTCAAATACAAATTTACTCGACCGATGATCGGCAGCGACCGACCATCAGCACTGATCGGTTCTTTCTGAAACAGGTCTTTAAAACACCCTGAACAATATCCAATTATAAAATTGGTCACTTGTATACACTCCGGAAGCTGTATCGTGCTAAGAAACTAAAAATCCTCCGAAAATGACAAAAATTTGGTACTTCCAGTACCATAATACCCCTTGTACTGGCTCTAGTGAGCTAAAAATCATTAGAGTTCATCTGTGAGATGCCTTGAACAGTATCCAATCATAAAATTGGTCATTTGCATGCACTCCGGAGGCGGTATCGTGCTAAAAAACTGAAAATTCTCAAAAAATGACAAAAATTTGGTACTTTCAGTACCATAGTACCCATTGTAGTAGCTCTAGTGAGCCTAAAATCAATAAAGTTCATCTATAAGGCGCCCTGAATAATATACAATCAAAAAATTGGTCAATTGTATACACTCCGGAGACTGTATTGGGCTAACAAACTGAAAAGTCTCCAAAAATTAAAAAAAAATTGGTACTTCCTGTACCATAGTACCCGTTGTACTGGCTCTAGTGAGCTGAAAATCAATAGGGTTTATTTGTTATTCAATCATAAAATTGATGACTTGTTGCACTCTCGAAGCTGTATCGTGCTATCAAGACATGTCACGAAAAGTGGCCGCCGACGACGACATACACGCAGGATTTTTTTTCTAAAAACTGTTTTGTCGTGTGGCTCTTGCTGAAAAACGTAAAAATAACTCAAAGAAATTCCAACTTTTTTTGGGGTGAACCAATATTATTCTCGCATATTAGATAGGTTGGGCGGAAAAGTGAAAGGTATCGCTTGCCGTAGGGTCTCGTTTAAAATTATTAGTTATGATCATATGATATCATCTGTGATTATTGCGTCATCTAACATCACTAGTAGGCCGGTTTTCAACTGCTAATATTCAATTTCCAAATTTCGCTAGTTTGTGTATAACCAATCCAAGGATAGGGGAATAGCACTGTATATTCTTCCATTGAATGTATAGGGTATGCTATAATTTGAAATGTTCACCTAGTTTAAATTCTCCTGCGTTCCTACACTGGTGTCCAATTTATACAGAGTTTTTCCCACATTCAACGAACATGACGATTAGATAAAAACACTGTGTTCTGTTTTGTCCTTGTACGGTTTGAAATATCGCTTTTTGTCGATGAATTAAAACCGAATATAAAATTAAATTTGTTGCCGCATACACTGTAAAACATTTAATGGTATTACTTTTTAGACACCAAAAGGGGTTTTAATATTTTATAAAGTAGGGCTATTAAAATAAAATAACTTGCGCCTTTACTTCGGATAATAAATTGGAGCATCTCGGCGACTTGAACAAACTATGTTTTTAAGATGAATTTGATACGACCGAAGAGACTAATGTGCCGTTTCATTCCGTTTAATAATGATGACATGTTTTATATAGAACGAAAGAAAAATCTGCGATCCATCATATTAAATAAATTATAACCAGCTGCAGAATAATTATGCAATTATTAAAATTATATATTGTGCACGAGATAAACAAAATAAAATATTTAATTTTTCATTGCTAGAGAAGTTCATTCAAATAACTAATCAACGAGTACCAACAAGCATAATTTTACATTGCTCATATACACGGTTCAACAAAACGATGGATCTCAAACCAAATCACATATTCTGGGGCCAAAAATAAATCGATTGATCATAACTTACCTTAGTACTTATGCGAAATGATACTTTTTTCACGACTATTATAGAATTTCTATATTCCGGCGTAGTTTTTGATTATGGAGTAGCTTCATTCTAGCCCTAGGGCAAGAACATTTATTCTCGCCCTTGATATGTAATCAATACTTGTTGCGCCCTCTAAATATAACGGTTCATTTAACAGAAAAAGAAAATAGGCGTGTTCCGATTTCTACACCAACTGCATTACGCAAAGTAGTGCAGAGATATCAAAATGCATAATAAACTTAGATCATATATACTACCGTGGATGCATCAATGCTATAAGAACTACATACACGTTCCTGTTTCCAACATGTACAACATGACTAAATTACACTATCTTCTGCTGTATGAAATTCACCATAGCTTTGTCTTTATTTCGGTCTGCCAATTAAGCATGTACTTTAAAAATCTGAACGTATGACCATGTTCGAATTAAGAACTTGTGTCCTTGTTACTTATTGCCAGATTGATACACATTTATTGTTATTCTCTACTTTTTTAATGCTTTCAATCAAAAACTTTTTTGTTCATTATCTAAGATAGTTATGTTTAAATTCAATAATTTTATTTTAATGTATATATATTTTATCCAACGAATTATGGTACAAAATTGTTGCTTCATAATTTATTTTTGTAGTACGGGATAAATAGAAATAAGAAATAACTTAGAAATTTGGCAATGTTGATAGCGTTCTTTTCTCGCATCCGCATCATATCATAATAATAATAATAATATGGGTTTATCAAGAGTTTAGTGTTTGCGATATTTTAAAGTTATCAAATATTAATTTTTATTTTAAGATCAGAATAAATTGTGAATGTATATTAAAGAATAGTGGGATTGTAGAGTTAGAAATAAGTTTGATGTTTCATTCAGGAACGAATTATATGTGGAATGTTCCAAACATAAAATGATGTATTTTATAAACAATTTCTAGTTTTTTTTCAATAATTTTCACGATTAGGTACCTATATTAAATATACTTAAAAGCTTTAAAAAAATTAAACGAATTCAAAATCTTTCAAAACTTTAAAACGTTTTGGTCCATAGTTCAGTTTTATAATAGTTTAATGTACTAAAGTAATAAATCAAAATTAATCAAATAAGACGTGAAAGCAAAAATACGCAATTTTATTTAGTTAGATGATATTGTTTATTGAATTTATTTTTTTTGAAACCAAAACTACTCAACCATTGTTTTGAAATATTTCCTTTCAAATGAAAGAAAGAATTTTCCAAAAACGTTTATAAATAACAAAGTTCTAAGGAAAGAAGCATCACAAAAATACATCCAGATGAGAGCCTCCACCTTCTTAGAAGTCATTTCAAAATCTAGATTCGATACATGATTATTTAAATTTGGCGCTGACTATGTACGTCAAAATAGTCAAAGGCTCCAAAACAAAGAAGCAACGTTAGAAACTTGTGAGTGTTAAACAAGGATGGGTCGTAAAAGTACGTCGTGAATATATTGGAAACAGAGTTTACGGGTGTTGCCTGATCCACGGTAGTATATATGATCTAAGATAATAAAGGTACGGTCTATCTGCAGTGATTAATCGACACGATTAGACGTAGCGATAAGACGCGCTGGTTGCTGATATGCGTATGTGAGTAATCGGTCTATTTTCTGTGACAAGTCGTAGCAAAACGCCGCGTCTCATAGTCGACTTGCTTCGGAGACAACTTAAACGCGCACGTTTTGCTAATCGCCATCTTCTTGAAGTTGTGTATAGTGTCAAATGCTGTGCCTGTTGAATTTTTCCATACTATTATTATTTTAAAATATGGCGAAGCATAATAATAAAGGTCACAGATTACGGTTTTAAGCAAAAATGGTTAGTATTTGGTGGATCAAGAGTCGATTATAAAATGAACTTAAAATATGTACTTTATATTTAAGTTGAAGAATGCAAGAAGAGATGGAAAAGTTTGAAGGATGTGTATTGGAAGGAGAAAAAGGAAGGCAAACACAGAACTGGTGAAGCAGCCAAGCGAACCACCGAATGGGAACACATGGATGCGCTAGCTTTTCTTGATAGAGTGACGACATACAGACAGTATGAACACATACTCTGGTATTTTGTAGAGATAACTGATTTTTATTGTTATTTTTTAGAACAGTAACTAATGTAATAACGGCAACAAACGAGGCAGATAATAATTCATCGCAAGCAGCAGACGAAGTAGTTGATGAAGACGTGGTCGAAAATAGAAACGAAACGCTAGGAGGGGAAGCATCTCAAGACACTGAAACAGTGGACAAAATGGCAGAATCTCAATACCGACAGTTTGGAGGGAACACAGTGGAATCAACTCAGTTCAGGCCACCAACGAAAAGAAAAACAACTAACGAAAAGCTGTTGGACACTATCAAAAAGATGGCAGAAGGTCGTTCAGTTTTCTTCAAGAAATTGGAATCGGCAATTGAAGACAAACCTCATCCGATAAAACTGTTTTTTGCTAGTATGGCTGAAACTGTCATGCTTTTCCGCCAGCGCTTGCTGCTCGTGTTAAGATGCGAGTGGTGGAAGTCCTCCATGGATTGGAGTTGGAAAATTATGGAGTCAGTTCTACACCCTACAAGGCGAGAGTCAGATACTACCACATCTTATGTAGACTAGTGTTATTCGGCACCAAGTTTGGTTGAGCCGCCTAGAGTTTACGAAGACTGTGCTGATTTATTCAGCAGCACAACTTTCCAGTAAAGACAATGCTCTCATATTTTTTATGACTTTTAATAATAAACGTTACTGAATATCAGTTCTAGTAATGTGCCTCATCTGCCAACCAACAGTTCCCAAACTACTATTGAAATAGTCTTTAAAAGCATTTCTGTTTTGAAATGCTGCTGCCGAAGTGTTCCCACCTGTGTGACGTAAAGGTATCATCCTATTTTCGGTGGGCATTTGAATGTCAATATCATCTTCTTCTTGATCAGCTGTACGTGAACCCCTGAGTAAGTTGTGCAAACAACACGAAACCATAACAATGTCATCTACGAGTGTTGGATCCGTTGCAATAGGTGTATAAAATATAGGAAAAGTTTGACATAAAATGCCGAAGGCATTTTCCGAGGTTCTTCGGGCTCGACTCAGACGATAATTAAAAATTTTCTTTTTCCTGTCTGCCTTAGCTTGATCTCTAGGATAAGGTCGCAAAACGTTTTCAGTCAATTTAAATGCTTCATCCCCAACAATGACATGAGGTAGAATAATATCAGTCCTGGGTAAAAGAGTAGGCTCTGGTAAAAAGTTGTTATTGTGTATGAGTTGGTAAATAGAAGACCTCTGGAATATTCCACTATCTCCTTCTTTGCCATAAGCACCAACAGCAACCCAAGTAAATTTGTACCGAGCATCAATTATTGCCAATAAGACAATAGAACAATATGACTTATAGTTGAAGTATAGGCTTCCACTCCCCTTCGGGCAAACTATGCATATATGTTTTCCATCAATTGCTCCACAACAGTTTGGAAAATTCCTTCTAGCGTTAAAATCCTCTGCTATTTGCTTCAACTCTGTTGTCGTAGGTTTTGGTAAATAAATCGGCAGCAACTTTTTACGCAGTTCTTTCAAAACTTCTCTGACGAGTTTACTTACATGGTTATGAGAAATTCTAAAATTAAAAGCCATGGATCGAAATGATTCTCTGGTAGCAAGGAATCTGAAACAAATCATACCTATATGTTTACGCACATACTTTTTCTTGTATTGAGATTTTCTCTAGTTGTTGAAATTATTAATAGAATACTTACCTCAGGGTTATGGCAAGCTTCTGACAAGGTGAAATAGGATATTTCACAAAGGTAGAGGGCATTGTTGTTATGTCCTGGGATATATATGACAATATACTGAAGAACTGGCTCTTGGCGAGTCTAAAATATTCTTTAAATTTAGTGTCGTCATCCATTAAGTGTCTTTGAATCAGTGTATTCAAACATCCCTCGCTTATCCTATTAAGAAAAATTTTATTCGTTTGGCATCGTGGTTTACAGATGGTTGTCAATAAAACCTCTTCTTCTTCCTCTTCTTCCTCTATTAACGCTATTGCAGCCAACACTATATTGTTCATTATGATTTTCAAATTACAAACAACACTACATTGCAGAATACAACTAAATACTGACTCACACTGGAATGAATCGTTTCCACTAATCGTTGCAACTGAGACCATGCCTGAACGAATTATCGCTGCATTTACTCGTAACGTTTGTTCGCTTCGATTAATCGCTGCAGATAGACCGTACCTTTAACCTTCTAAAGTGAACGTAAAATGACTAATACGGACGTTGAGTATAGTACTTTTCATCACCTGGCAAGCGCAAGCGCAGCCGCCATGTTGTAAGAGCGGTAATTTAAAAGTTTCGTACTGTTCTGTGTAATAATGGCTTGCAATGCAATATTATCTCCACTAATAAATCTTTCATTACAACAAATTATTGATGGTACTGTACTTGTTGACAATTTAGTTGAAGCGCATAATTGTGAACGATTAAAAATGTGATTATAGTGACATGGGCGTTCCCAAAAAGCAAAATAAGTTTGCTAGTTGCGAGGTTAGATGTCAATATAATATATTATCTAAATAAAATTAGGTAAATAATTATTGAATAGCTTTATTCTATTTAACAATGATAATTTATTGTTAGCACATGTAGAAACTCTAAAACTAACACCTATATTGATAATGAATATTATTAATAATATCAAAATTTAAAAAACTTCTGATAATATACTTAGTACTTAGTACTATTGCAACCAAGGTTTAGGAAAATGTAACTACTTATATTTTATATATTGGCAGAGACAACCTCTGGTGTTGGCTTTATTTATACCATGTATCACTCTTACATATCCAGAACAACAATGTTGTATTTTTCCTTTTTGTACAGATGATATAATTATAGTCGATTTGAAAAATTTATTATTTTAATTAAGACACTTATGCCCGATTTGTAAACAAGCATGTTAAGATACATGTGTACAAATAGTTAAAATCGACATTAAACAAATAATACTTACTATAAAGAAAATTAAAATAATAATGCCCGATTTCACCAACAATTTCCTAAAGTTAAGTAATACGTAAATCAGATTTTGGAATTGCTAAATGCAAATTACGTTTCACCACGCGCTTAGAAACACCTGAAAATGATAGGAAATACCTAATATTATTACTCTTAGGTATTACTTAGTGCTTGGTGAAACGTAAATTCGATTTACCAATTCTAAAATCTGATTTAAGTATTCCCTAACTCTAGGAAATGGTTGGTGAGATCGGGTATTATTATTTTAATTTTCTTTTCGATAAGTAGTATTTGTTTAATGTCGATTTCAACTATTTGTACACAGGTATCTCAACATGCTTGTTTACAAAACAGTACGAAAAAGATGCACGCATGCGCACCAAAAAAATTGTGATGAAAAGGTTTATTAATTGTTAGAGCCAGAAGTGCAGTATAAGTGTATTTTGTAGCACTATTTAAGGAAAAAAGGAGAAATTAGAAAACGCTATCTATTGTCAACTGTCAAAAATGTCGGTTATCAAAATTGTTTAATTATCAATTTTTTTGTTAAATTTCAAGTTAAAATTGATTAATACTTCATAAAAAGTAAGTAAATTCTTATAATTTCATTTAAAGAATAGCTTTTCCATGCAGCAGAAATATCAAAATGCATAAAAAATATTCTAAAGTGAATGTAAAATGACTAATATGAACGTTGAGTACTAACTGTTGGAGCCACAAGTGCAGCATAAATGTATTTTGTGGCACTTTCAGAAAAAAAGAAGAAATTAGAAATTGCTATCTAGCAACAATTGTGAGCTGTCAAAAATGTCGGATGTCAGAATTGTTCAAGTATCTATTTTTTTAAATTATAAGTTAAAATTGATTAATACTTCAAAAAAGTAAGTGATTTTATATAATTTTATTTAAATAATAGCTATTCCATGACTTCATTTCTTTTTAGTGTCTGATACTAAGAGCAGTGATGGTTTCACCCAAGTCCATCAGAAATTAATTTACGAAAACTGCATTAAAACTAATATGAGAATGAATAATTAATAAATAAGTTGGTACATATGTCATTGTCAATTGACATTTTGTATTTGAACCAAGACAATCTAAGTGTCTAGCGTCTAGACGCTTTTATCTAGGTGGTATTGTTTGCATAACTGTCGTAACGGTAGCGACGTAATAAACAATAAAAATCGGTTGTCTCAATAACTTTCACTGTCATTGTTCTAAAGTGTTTAATTACAAATGAGCTCTGAAAATGAAGAGGAGCATTTACCAGAAGAAGTATTGGAAGCTGCACAATTAATCCCTCAGAAATTGCTCTCTATGGAGTCGCTGCTCGATGTTAAAAACCGTAATAATTCTTCATCATTATTATAGCCTAATATAAAAAACAATTCTTAAAAAATAATTCTAAGGGTTTTCGACCAAAAAAATCACAAGTATCCCCCGCTCAAATAAAATAATTTATCGAAAAAGTTAAACGTATATTTGACAATGAAAGTAGACTTCGTTTCACGAAAGTTGAAGTTGGAACGTTGACAGTCGCATGAACCAAATTCTGCCTTGTTTATCTACGTCGCTTAGTAACGACCACTGGCAGAGGATGATAATTTATGCCGATAGCCACTTAATAATTTGACACTTAAGGGTTATGTTTCTGGTTGTTTATTTGTTTAATATCTTTGATTTTGAATATTTTAAGACGATTAGCTAGTTTATAAGTGAGAGTTGTGTGTTTTATTATTCTAAAACCATATTTTCTAAAAAACTTGTTGGTGTAAAATCAAAAATTTTCATAGTCAATCGAGTAGTCAATGCACTAAAATTTGGGGAAGTGGAATGGATTCGGGATATCATTTACAATTTCTACATCCTGAAGAAAAGGGCTCCTACTTTAAAATGTAAGTTTGATAACATTAAATAATAATACGAGAAAAATTACAAGAAATTTCTGTCAGTTTACCTCTAGCACGAGTTTTTAAGCTAGAATTACTTTTAATAGTGTTAAGAGAAAAATAGTATTATATTAAATTACACCTATTCATTTTTTTCTAGGTACTCTTAACAAAGTGCACATTGTTTCCTGAGTTTACTATAAGTTATACTTCTTTCTTCTTTATGATGGCTGCTAAAACGTATACGTTGTAGGTAAGTATGGAGTTTTTATTAGTTATTGAAGATGCAAATGTGAATGGGGAGAAATGTTGAACGAGTGGAACAAAATTTAGATAAAAATACCAGAAACATGCATAAGTATTTAATTAAAAATAATGTCTTTATTGTAGATGGCAGTGCACACAAGAAAACAGAAAGGTGATTATGGAATCGCATGATATTCGCCTTAAAAGAATTAATTTCTTAGACAATATTATTAAATATAGAACTGAAAGCTGGAATATTGTGTATACTGATGAAACATACATCCGCAGCTCGCACATGCAATCCAAGATATGGTACGATGTATCAGGAATAGGTTTGAAATTGGTCAGGAAGAAATTTTCTGAAGTACCTAGATGTTCAAGAATGGTGTTCTATTTGCGAACCTATAAAGGAATGCGATCTGAATGGATTAAAGAAGAACATATTTTTGATAATGCTTTAGAGTCTCTAAGTTTAACGTAAATACAGGATCGTCTCAAAAATCTAATAATGTCATTGAATTTCTTTGTGGTTCTGGAAGCCATTAGTAGCACAGATTTACAAGAAGACATTAATTCTCATGAAGTAAATATCAATCAATATATCTTATATTTTAGGAATGTGGAATAGTTTACATCCTGAAGAGGATTACAAAAGAGAGTAGTTGATTATTGTTGTAGGGACCGAAAAAACTTGCAAATGGAAAAGCATCTATTTTGTAGTGTACAGTGTAGAGTGTAATAGGACTGTTTCAAATTGTACATCCCTTTTATTATAATTGTTTAGTTTTATGAATGTATAGTTTTAGGATTTTTTTCTTCGTTTAAGAAACGCAATATAAAGATCTCAGGAAGCATCCATATTCGTGTAATGTATCCATCAAGAATTAAACTTTACATTGAAAGTAATGGTATCTATTTATCAGATAACTATAATTTGAATATTATATTTTAACTTACTTATTATTATAATTTAAAGGAAATATAGTGGTACAAATCACAGACACACAGGTGGGACACAAAGATGAAATACATGCCAGAACATTGAAGGAAGAACTCAAAATAGTATAATAAATTAACAGCAGGTACAATAACAGATAGGATACTGCAGAAGAGCGAGTTTGTTTCAGATACTTCCAGCACTACATTGCAAGATGATATTTTAATAGCTGAGACATCTATAACTTAATTGAATTATCAAAAAGAAGTAACCCATTTTATTGAAGAAATGTCCAGCACACAAGCTTCACTTAGCTTAGAAAAAATGAGAAAGGTAATTGTAATTTCATTAATAGTTTTTTAAAATAGTTCAATTCAGCAGGATTCCATTTCAAAAATTAATTTAAACTACTCAATAAGGCATTTGAAGAAACAAAAATATATGTTATGCAAATTCCAGAAAAAGAGGCAGTTAGTACAATAATAAAAACAGAGAAACACGCAAACTATCCTAATGAAAAATGGAATGTGTATTTAAATCTTTGTGTATGGGTATTTTGTTTATAATTAAAATTTGTGTTTGCTTTATGTTAAATTGGAATTTTTCTATGTCTGTTTCACCTTTTTTGATACCTAAGTGTTGTACCTACGACTTGAGGTAAGTTTGCAAATTACTTTGTTTTTAATTTAAATACTACACTTCATTAAACTTTTGCTAGTGTTTGTTTTCTCTAACCATAGCTTATAAGCATTATATAGCGATAAAACTTTAAATACACCAGCAATCTTCGAAGGAGCTGTCATATCATGATAAATAAATTATTATTATTGATAATATTCATCCTTCCTGGAACATGATCTTAGAGTTACTTATATAGTCAATTGTGTTCCTTTTCACTTATACAAAAATCAGAGTGCCAATCGTATAATGGGTTCAGTTTTCATATAAACCCCTTATTTTTCAAAGATGGAGACTGAAAATATTGTTTAATGCCTTAGTAAGACCTAAACTTGAGTTTGGATCTATTATATGGGCAGGTCAACCTCAGATATACTTAGAAAATATAGAGAAAGTGTAGAATAAATACTTACGTTTCTTGTATTATAAAAAATATAATCGTTGGCCGGATTATAGAACAATTAGGACAACTAGATTACGGGAAAAACTTGAAGTTATCTCTATCACTAGTAGACGTAAATTTAATATGATGATTTTCTTGTATAAAATAATTAATTATACCGACATCTAGTAATTTATTGTACTTAATTCCTTTCAAAGTTAACTCAAGGTTAACTCGATCCTCTTTATTGTTTGGGAGAGTAAGAACATTAGTTTGTTCCCCTCTTGAGACCATGTTTAAATTTGCCAATAGTGTTACCGAATTGAATCGGACAATGTCAATTAGACAATTTAAGAACAGTACTTATGAATATATTAAGAAATTTGGTGTATGAAGGAACAGTTCTGCCTTGTTTTTAATTCTCTACATTAATCAATATATTACTGTTATATTTATGAATGGCCATACTACACAATGTTAGGATACAATGTATGTATTAACAATTCTTATTCCATGTAATAAAAAATAAATCCCGTTTGGAATAAATTATTAATATTCTAATTTTGTGTTAACCCACAAAATGTCAAATTGTTGCGCTACTGATTTTCAATTTTACAATATGGCGGTGGTTTCGACAACAAGTTAGCGCATACATCTGCAACTTCAAGTGGCTTCAACTTCCGTGAAACGGTCTCTAGGTAAGAATTATAGACATGTGTGCAATATACATTCACAATATATAGCTATTTATAATTGTTTAATTATTATATACAATTATTCAATTGCTTACGTTCATTTACTTATTTATAAAAATCTATAGAGTAAAGTTGTGTAATACGCCCCATATTTCGAAAATAATTATAATCACAACTGTTTTGAACCTTTATTCAAAAATAAATAAACAAGAAATAATCAAAACACGAACTTACTCGAAACCCAACGGAGCGTTTATTTAAAACAACTTCAAATAAATAAAAAAAAATTAAAATGGGGCGTAATACACCTTACATAATTGCAATACGCCCCGGATAAAAAGTTGATCCTAACAAGTTATTTTTTACTTTCCATGCGTTTCATTTAACGTCCACATCTATTGCACATATTGAGGTATATCGTACAGCTGTCATGCAATCACTTTCCACAAACTATACACTGAGTCATCTCTAGATTTGGTTGAATAATAATGTTCTCCACACTCAATGCAGTCGTTCTCGTCAATGTCTGAAGCCTCATCTGAAGATTCATAAGATTCTGAAGACGAAGTAGATGGTTTCCTCGCCCTTTTATCTTTTTTCAAACAGCGGGTTTTAGGCGCACTGGAACATTTGGGCAATATTTTACCCGACTTTTTATCAGAGAGAACCTGCCGTTTGACTTTATTCTCTGGAGATGTTAGAATCATAGCAGACTGCTTCCTTTTGGAAGTATTAATAGGAATAGTTGGCACAGGAGCAATTTCTCTCAGAAGCTTAGATGGAGTTTCTTTTGGCTCAGGCTGAGGATTGATTGCAGGATCATTTAGAATTTCCGCAGTGGCAACTTCTTCAGGAATTACTTCTTTAGATGGAGTTTCTTTTGCTTCAGGCTGAGGATTTGTTGAAAGATTATTGAATATTTCGACAGAGGCAGCTTCTTCAGGAAGTACTTCTTGATATAGAACCTGATGTACATCTACACATGCTGAATCAGATATTTTAGAAAAATGTTCCGGAATAACAAATGGGTCATATGGATAAATACCAGTTGCCTTTTCCTATCAATGCAGAAACGTTGTTTCCATTTAACTTTCTATCTTTGTAGTTAATCATCCAGGCTCTTGTCTCTTGCGTGAAATAGGTTTTCAGTGGTTTAAAAAAATATTTGTCAAGAGGCTGCAATGCCTGAGTCGTATGGCTGGGCAGGCATAAGAGGTCAATATTGTTTTCGAAAGCCAAGTTCAATAGTTCAACCGCATTGCAATGGGAGGCATGGCCATCCAGTATCAATAACGCTTTGCCTGTACCTTTTCTTGGAATGAAATATTCACGGCACCACTTTATAAATAAATCGCTGTAAATGTACGAGGTCTTCTGGTTCATGTAAACATCTGAGCCAGGAAAAAGTCCTAAAAAATCTGGTTTTTTGTATTTGCCTTTCATTATTAGGACTGGTGGAGAAAATGTCCCTTCAGCATTGCAGCATGCTATTAATGAAATGTTTTCACCCTTTTCTGTACTTGTAAGACAGTAGGCATCTTCGATTTCTTTCGAAGCAACAACCCGTTCTGCTTTATTGTTCACTTGAATGCTTGTTTCGTCCATATTAAATATTTTGGGTGGCTTATCTAATAAATCGTTTCCGTTAATATTTTAAGCAAGAGATCAAAGTAATCACCGACTGACGATTCATCCCTTGCGCCCGTGCTAGCGAAAGGCCCTCAAATTTACTGATAGACAGGATTGGATTTCTTCCTGTTGACTCATCATTTTCCGAGTAACAATTCCTTATGCCCAGCTTTGGAGCGAAACCAAAAGCCATTTTCTTTACGTCACTTCTAATCGGTGCGAACCCCACTTTCCCCAGTGCCTGTATGTGCAGGACCAACCTTCTTTCGTGTTCTTTGCTTAGAGCTGGGTTTCTACTTAAGTGTTTTGTGGAGCTCTTGGCGGCTAGATGTCTTCTCAGAGTTCTAGAAGGTATTCCATACTCCCTACTGGCTGCGTTTGTCCCCCTACTTTTTCCATGGCTGTTGACATTGCGGCTTCCGTCCAAGATGCTCTTGTTGTTTTTCTCACATATATTTTGCCCATTATCTGAAAAAGGGCATTAATTAGAAATAGTTTAATAACCTCTTGACTGGGGCGTTTTACAACCAAGCGTCTGGGGCGTAATCGAATTTGGGTGTACAAAACGCCCCACTAAAATATTTCACCCACAAAATTTATTTGAAGTGCCACACATACTCAAGGACGTTCATTTGTTTGTCTAGGTAGAGGTAAAACACAAAAAATTGAAGAAATATGTTTTGAAACATAACAGAAAACATTTAGTTAAAGTATGAAACAAATTTTTGACTGTACTTACCAATGAAAATTATATATACTAAATCATAAGACGTATGAGAGGGGAAGAATGGCGGTGGGGCATATTAAGAGCCGGGGCGTATTATACCACTTTACCCTAATTACAATTGATATTCTCCTATGCAGATTTTGTTTAAGAATTCCTAAAGCACCTCCAGAAATTTTACAAATGCGTATAACATCATTCGAAGGATACGTTAATCGTCCTTTACTTTTATGGGTAATCAAAGAATTAAGAAATTTGCTTTAAGTCCAATTAATGCCCCAACACATGCTTCACATTTCAAGGTGTTTCTCAATTGTAAAATAACAAATACAAGATAATTTGTTCACTTCGACAAAATAAATGGATTCATAATATATTCATGATCGTTAAGATATTTTCAAATTAGTCATAAATTGTGGTCATCCTTGCCTCTTCATTTTTATCAAATTGAGGAATACTTACTATTGTTTATCAGAATAACGGGATCTGTTTTTGCAGGTCTACTGGACACAACTAAAATGAAAATTTGTTCCAAATGTGTATAATTACCAACGCCTCCACTTCTAAACGGACAAGCTGTTGGATTGTTCTTCCATTCACCTTTGGATCTGAGAGACGTGCAGGCACCAAAAAGGAAGAGCAGTCGGTCAAAAATAGAAGTCGACGAAGATGCGAAATATGCTATACGAAAAACTGTCCATGAGTTTTTTATGAAAAATGAAGTACCAACATTAAAGAAAGTGCTGGAAGCTGTTAGTGAAAACGAGATCATCCCTAAAATGGGTAAGGAGACGTTGAGGAAAACCTTACACGGTTTGAATTTTAGTTATGAGATAATAAATAGAAAGAGTGTTCCTATTGAAAGATCTGAAATAGTATTGTGGAGAAAAGTGTATTTAAGGAAAATTAACGAGTTTTGGAAGCAAGGAAGAAATATTTATTATACGGATGAAACATGGGTCAACGAGGGGCACACGGTGACAAAAGTATGGCAAGATGAAAATGCGAAAAATTCACGGCAAGCAGCTATTGAAGTCTGGTCAACCGATTTAAAAATACCATCTGGAAAAGGCCACCGTTTGATAATTTCACATATAGGAAGTGTTAGCGGATTTGTGTTAATTGGTGAATGAGTTTTTTAGTCCATGAAAGCGGGAGACTACCATGAAGAGATGAATGCAGTGGTGTACGAGAAGGGGTTTGGACGCATTACTGAACATTTGTAACCAGTATTTGTCGTCGTTATGGATAATGCTCCTCGCCACAGTCTACATTGCGAAAAAACGCCACAACAGGTATGGGAAAGTTCAAATTCAAAAATGGTTAAGGGATAAAAAATCCCTTGCGATGAAAGCAGTGTAAAGAACGAATTGTTTCAAACTGTGAAGATACATGCTTATAAATATAAGAAACTTGCTGTAGATGAATTAGCATTGAGCCATGGAATTACTGTATTAAGGTTACCCCCGTATCATTGAGAGCTGAATCCAATTGGGCACAAGTTAAAGGGGATGTAGCACGAGAAAATCGAACGTTCAAGTTAGCAGATGTGGAACGCCTTCTTAAGAAATCATTGGAACGAGTGACAGCAGAAAACTGGAGCAAGTGTATTGCTAATGTTCAAAATGAAGAAAAGAAAATGTGGGACGTAGGTGATATGGCTGATAAAGTGATCGATGATATTATTATCAATGTCGGTAATAGCGATAGTGATATTTATGGTGGAAAATCGGGAAATTACAAAGGGTAAGTTCTAACATTGTTTTTCGGTGTTACAAGTTTTATTTTTATAATTCTTATTTTTGTACCTATAATTTCCTTTTGTTCTAATTTCCCACGTCCAACAAATAGTTCAAGAAAATGTAACAATAATATTTTTAACCCCGCAAAATTACGTCCACGCCACTGTGCAAGGCCTCTATCGGTACAGGCGGAGGTCGTTGCACTTTTCAAACTTTTTGGTTTTAGTATAGAAGCGGTTATTGTAAATAAAATAAAAACTTGAATAACAATACAGCGTATTTAATAATTTTGACAAAAAACAGAGCTCAACGATAGGTACGGGTTCACTCGTTGGCTCTAAAATTGTGACTGATCTAGGTATTAAATTAGAAATATAAAATAATTTGCTCAGAATAGTTAAATACCCTATTATTCTGCATTCAGTAGAAGCGTGATTTACTTCATAGCATGAAGTTTCGGTGCTTTTCTCTTTTTTTGTAGGTACCGTATTTACTTGATACCAACTACTAATGTTTTATTGTAATATTCGAGTGTAACGAAGTATGGATACACCGAAAACAGCTGATATCTTTAAAGACATTTACTTATAAAGTGATGGAATGACAAAGATAAGGTTTGAGCACGCGACACATTATTTTTAATAGAATGATAATTTTTTATTTCTATCTGTTGATCAGGAATGCGGATCGCAGCACTACGTTCTTTCTAAGAACTGTAGACATTTATAAAGTCGTCTATGTATGTGCAGTCCCCATCACGGTATCTGTTACCGATCTAAAAGTATTGTATGATAATTTAGGAAAGATCGCGGATTTTAGATTTCGGGAGACATTTACTTTATCGGTTTTTATTTGATGTATGTACACAGGGTGTCTCATTCCATCTTTCCGGACATGAATATGAATCAAGAGACTGAAACAAACTAAATCGGAAGAATATTTTGAGTTTTGTCCTTGGCGACCGAGTTATTGATAAAAACAAAAATCTCTAATAATTTGAGCTGAAAACTTTATTAAAAACGATTTTAATTTTGGTAGATGGTGATTGGATAACTTAAACAATGATCCAAATTTCAAACAAAATATGAATGGAGAGAAACCCTCATTTAATACATAAAAGATGTCACCAAAGTCGATGGCCAATAAACATTTTGGCTGGATTATTAAATAATAATATAATTGGTCCCAACATTCTATCTAACTGACCCAATTCAGCATCGCATTTACCTTTTTTAAATGAAAATTTACCACGGTCATTCCTCGATCAAATTATATTTGCAACAAAATGTTTTTATGTTTTAAACCAACCACCCAAAGGGTTATTAGCGACTGCTGTACTTATTCCACAATATAATATAATAAGGATGTTGACTAATTTTTAGAATTGCTTTTATTTTAACGATAGACCCAATATAGACCCAAAAAATTCATTAAAAAAATACGTAAATAAAAGTAGGTTTCAAAATTCCCGCTGAAACGCTGCATTCTGTCTCGTGACGTCATCAAACTATAAACGAATCTCGCGTTCTGTCAAAGTTAACTGATCTTGACTGGGTTCTTACGAATAACTTAAAGTTGTAAAAATGAATAAGTCGCCTTACAAATGCTGTGCCGATATGCAAAAGTATGTCAATTAGAACACCTCATAAACTTTTCATAAACGTTCTAAAAATTGCACCAATAAGGAGAAAGACTTGCTAGACGAGATCCAGCTTCATTGACAACAACAAGTACCATTTATTTTTGTAAATATAACTCTAACATAAGTTGTAGGCTCTCATAAACTACAAATATAAATTGGTATTTTTGGTTAAGTGGCAAAAATAAAAAGTCAAATATTGATTAGTAGTTTGTTTTCAGAGCTAATTTGAAGTTTTATTCCGTCGATATAGATGGCAAGTAGTTCTAAATATGATAAAAGAGTATAAAAAATGACTCTCTTTTATAATAAATAAAGTATATCAATATAAAATTATAGGTACTTACAAAGACATTTTCACGTTTTACTCCACTGCACAAAAATCCATGTTTCTAGTAAAGAATGTTTGTACAAAAATTCGTAAATGGAAGCATCATCTTGGCCTGAGTTCTCCATACAGAAGATGTTCGAAAAGAATAGGAATGTATTTGGGATCTTGAAAACTATAAGAAAAAAAATGGTTAAATGGAAAACGTATTCATTTGCTAGTTTTATTCTATTATAATAATGAATTAATAACAAATTTATAATTCATATCAATGAATTTCATAATGAATTTATCTTTTTCGCGTTTGTCAATAATAAATCCAAAAAAAAATTATTTCTAAAAACTACTAGTTTTATATAATTATTAAATTTTTGTTTGTACATATAAAATATAGTAGGGTTCAACCGTCGTCTTTGTCCTACGTAGCTACGCTGTATAATTGGCTGGGTATGTTTTAATTAACAAAAGTAGTATCTAAAAAACGTTTTGTTTACGGACTTACTGCTCTCGTTTTAAAACTTTTTATCAAATTATAAAATTGAACTAAGTATTCTAACAGTAGTTTTCTCCTCTTTACACTTGACAAATAATCCTACAAACACTCAAACATTTCTCTCCATAATTTGTATATATCTGTAGATTTTTCAAAGTTGCATGAATCAAGTGTCTATTTGTACTTGTAACGGTATATTAACCAACAGGTATTTTCAGAAAATGCGTGGAAAACGGCTTAATTCACGAGCACAGGAGTTTGTTATAAACTTAATTGGATATCTTGAGATGGAAAAAACAACGGCGGACCTCTTCAACCTATTTCATCTGTTCAGGAGTTTTATACTAAAGTTAACATATATTCAAGAACATTTCTATGTAAAATTATATTTCAGAGAGTGGCAACTGCACTGAAAATTCCTGTAAAAACGGTATGTTCCCTTAGAAAAAGGATGGAAAATAATCCAACTTTCCCAACGTCACTCAGTCAGACACCTCGATTAAAATTAAAAACGGAGGATTTACCCGAGGGAACCGAGGGAACCAAAATGGCAGTACGGAATACCTTATATAACATGTATGAACAAAGTAAGTAAACAAACATGTGAAACAATAATACAACACCTTCCATGTGCTTAACCCTTAGATTACAGTCAGCTTAAACTTTAAATAAAAGAGAAGTAAGATCATAGTACCTTAATAATCAAGATTACACAACACATCATAGTGCATGTAGTATTATCTACACAGTGTGATTTTTTACCAACAGCTTATAGTGTGGTATATGAAAATCTTATTATAGAGGTTCTGAGTAATTAAAGTTTTAGAATACATTTTCCAACAGTTTCTTCTTTTGAAAATACCTCTTTATTGATGCTATTGGAATATTTGGGATTTAAATATGGATAGGAAGACAACAAAAGAGCATTAATAGAACGAACAAATAATGCTAGCCTAAGAGCATGCTTTCTTCGAAAATATAGAGAAAATCGTGATAGTGTATTTTGAAGACAAATTATATTTTTAGATAAAACTTGGGTATATTCCGAAGGAACCAAATCAACTTCTTGGCAGGACAGTAATGTTAAGAGGTCAACGTAAACCAGGAGGTAACGACAGTAAACGTTTTATTATTGTTCACGCTGGTTCATCCAAAGGATTTGTGGAAGATGCCAATTTAGTGTCTTCCTCTAAATCATCGTTGTCAGATTACCACAGTGAAATGAACGGTGAAATATTTACAAAGTGGGTTGCGACACAGCTAATTTCGAATTTAGAAGAACCGTCGTTAATTGTAATGGACAATGTGCCTTATCATAGTATATTAGCAGAAGAGCAACCCTCCACTTCGTCAAAAAAATATGAAAGTATCACTTGGTTAAAAACCAACAATGTTGACTTCAATGAAAACGTCTCAAGACCTGAACTATTACAAATTGCTAAAACGAACCGGAAAGAAAATGTATATGCCGTTGATGAATTGTTCCGAAAACATGGTCATGAAGTCTTAATGCTACCGCCCTACCATTGCGAATTTAATTCCTTTGAGCTTATTTGGGCCCACGGCAAAACATATTATAATAAGTGGATTGGCAAAGACAGATACGGATACTTAAGGGTCTTAAGTATGTGGAAAGAAGCATTGGAAAATTGCAGTGCAAATGTTTGGGATAATTGTGTTAGGCATACCGAAAAAATAATCGAAGACTGGTTTACTCGAGAAAATTTGGTGAACATACATATTGAGCCAGTGATAATAAAAACTGGTGAAGACAGCTCAGATTCCGAAACGGATGAACTGTAAATCAAAATTTGTCATATGAATTATGTAATATGTTAGATGATACGGGAGTAAATAACGCACAATTTGATTGATCTGAAAATAGAAAAGTTTAATGTTATTATAAAATTAAAACACTCAAATTAATTGAGATCAAATATTTACACATTATGAATTATAATCTACTAACCTAAAAATAGAAAAATCGACAATTAAAGGTTTTTTACTTCCAATATTTTAGTAGGTCGACACTGTATTACTTTTATGAAGTTTGCTATTAGATTCTTCAAATAAATCACTTCACGAGCAGGTTTAAATTATGTATCGCCAATGTGCTATCTGTCACTGTCACCCTTCGTGTGCTACGTCATACTTGTTAGGCGGCGTTCACATACTCGTTTATTGGGCTACGTACACCATACAGTATACAAAGCTTACATCTCCTCCCTCAAAAGTGCAAATTGGCTGGGGTAAATTTGACTAATCAAACTGGGGAATGAGCTTTGTCACATGGTACAATCCCAAGGACTTTTTATTCTTTCCAGTGTCGATTCTACATAGTGAATCTGATATCATTTCTTCTATCTCAAAAGGACCAATTCTAATTTCATCCATTTTAGATCTGTTCAACTTATTACAGTCCATTATGTAAACCATATCACCTTTTTGAAACTTGTAATCTATTCTATTTTTGTCAAAAATGGCCTTGTTCAATTCATGTGATTTTTTTGATCTGAGAAATGCTGTATGCCGGTCTTTTTCCAATTCTCCGGGTTCCATTTGTTTTCTTTTTAGGTCCATTGGTAGTACATTGGTTGGTTCTCCACTTAACAGATATAGAGGCGAATAACCTGTCACTGTGTGGTTTGTTGAGTTGTAGGCTTTCACACAATCCATTGCCACAGTTGTCCAAGCTGTTCTTTTTTCTTTGCTATTCATGGCACATCTAATCCTATTTACCAGCATCTGGTTCAACCTCTCATTATGACCATTTGAAAAAGGAGCATTCACTGCTGTAAAAATTAAATTAACAGAGTGGTCCTTTGAATATTTTTTAAAATCTTTTGAATTCAATGCTGGATATTGATCGGAGAGCAATATCTCAACTTCATTGTCCTTGATCACTTGATCCACCAGTTCTATAAAATCCTTAGTCAGTTGTGTCTTCGAGCATGAAATGTAAGCATAACGTGTGAAATGATCCACTAACAAGTGTAGATACTTTTTTGAAGACCTGTTGCCACCAAATCCTCCTACTGTGTCTATGGACATGATTTGGAAAGGTTTTTCTGCCGGTCCTAATTGTGACATGAGTCCATAATTTCTATTTAATCGTGATTTGTTTTTTATACAAACTTCACATTGACGACAAATCAACTTTATATTATCCAGTAGGTTTGGTGCTGTGTAGAAAGGTCTTATTTTTGACTCGATCTGATTTATTCCTACATGACAGAAATGCTCGTGCACCTTTTTTATTAATATCTTACTGTAGTCTTCGGTCAAAACGATTTTTTTTTCTTGTTGTTCCTTTTGTAATATATACCATCTTCTGTAATAAAATTATGTTTGTTTTTTATGTTTGAATTTTTGTTCTGGTCCGCCAATATTTCCTCAATCGTAACAATATTTACTGTTTTTAAGTTATCTTCTTCGTTTTCGTGGCTTTCATATACAGGATTTCTGCTTAAGCAGTCCGCTTCTGTATTGTTTCTACCTGGGTTGTATTTTATTACAAAGTTGTATTGTGATAGGTAATGAGTCATGTCTCCCAATTCATCATCTGTTCTGTTTTTTATGTTTAAATTTTCTAGCGGCTTGTGGTCCGTATAAATTATGAATGAGTTTCCTATTAGCCAGTGTTGCCAAAATTTTAAACTTTCTTTTATGGCTAAGCATTCTAAAAAAATGGCTTTCTTCTTTTTTTGTGATTCATTCAACTTCTTTGAAAAGTACGCCACTGGTTCGATTTCTCCACATTTTTGTGTTTGTTTTAGTATTGCACCAATTCCTTTAATACTTGCATCAGTGTATATAAAAGTTGGCGCCTCTCGGTCGAAAATAGCCAGAATTGGGGCAGAGCATAAATTATTTTTTATTGTTTGGAAAGCTTTTTCACAATCAGCTGACCAATCGAAATTGACATTTTTTCTAAGTAAATTGTGTATAGGGTCAAGAGTTATTGTAGCATTAGGAATGTATTTGTAATAAAAATTTACTTTACCTAGAAATTGTCTTATTTGTTTTTTGTTTTGTGGTGCTGCAAATTCTGCTATAGATCTGAGGTTATCTTTTAAAGGTGTGATTGTATTACCTTTTACTATATGTCCCAAGAATCTTACAGAATGTGCTGCCAAATTTACATTTTGTTAATTTCAGACGGAATCCTTCTTCAGCAATTGCATCCAGCAGTTTTGATAAATGGTCTATATGTTCATTAAAAGTTTTAGAAAACACCATAATATCATCAATGTAGTTCATCACAAAATTTGACAGGTAATGTTTTCTTATTATATTAGTCAGGATTCTTTGGAAAATTGCCGGCGATGTTTTCAGTCCAAAAGGAAGGCAAGTCCATTGATAATGACCTTCCTGTGTAACAAAGCCTGTCTTTTCCTTGTCGCTGATCCTCAATGGTATAGACCAGAAAGCAGAATTAATGTCGAGAGTAGTAAGATACT
This sequence comes from Galeruca laticollis, assembly GCA_963921935.1. NCBI lineage: Eukaryota > Metazoa > Arthropoda > Insecta > Coleoptera > Chrysomelidae > Galeruca > Galeruca laticollis. The sequence goes on from OY998175.1 coordinate 178,293,247, forward strand.
TACAGTTTATCGTTTTTACAATTAGATCTTCTATTAGAGGAAACGGCTGTGGCTGTGGGATAATAATCTTATTAAGTTCTCTAAAGTCAATACATAATCTTGACTTTTTTCCTTCATCCCGTTTGAATGCCAATGTTACTGGTGCTGCGAATGGGCTAGAAGATTCTTCAATTAAATCATTCTTTAGCAGTTGTCCAATTTGCTTCTCGATTTCTGCTTTATCATCTAACGAGCATCTATATGGTCTTTTTGAGCAATATTTCTCTACTTGTAGGTCTATAAACGCTTCATAGTTTTTCACTTGACCTACATCGTATTTATCTTTGGCAAATATGTGTTTATAATCATTTGATAATGCACTAATTTTCATTCTTTGGTCATGTTCCAAGTAAGTAGTATCTATATCAAATTTATTCACATCTATTCCCTCATTGAAATTTATTTCATAATTAAATATTTCTGACTTAAAATCTGTGATTTCAATTTCTTCATTACTATATTTTTTGTCTTCAGTGGGGCTGATATATTTATTTGCACTTGGGTTGGCATTTTTCTGAAGTTGGATGTTTAAATTCCCATCATGGGTCAACCCAAACCGCTTTATTGTATCCAGTCCCAAAAGCAAACCATGAGTGAAGTTTTTATCATTGCAAATAAATGCATTTATTTCCTTTTCAATATTTAGTATTTTTCCATTTAATCTTATTAAACCTGTTGTTTTTCCCCCACCACCAATTGTGTTGAATTTATTTTCAAAATAATTTTTCTTTAAATTTGTTACTTTTATTAATTTGGAATTTATTAAGGTTATATTTGAGCCAGGGTCATAAATACCTCTGCATTTCAGTGTGTTATTCAGTATAACCTCAACTTCTATTAGTGGGGGAATATTTAGTTTTTTGTATCCTGAAATTGATGAATCTCTAACATCAAGTTTTTGCAGTGTTTTACACTGTCATTACTGTTCTTGTCTTCTTTGAACCAGCACAAATCTTCAGAGTGAAATCTGTTTTTTTTTCCCATCTTGTAACATATTTGACATGGTGTTTTTTTCTACATTCTGATTTAGTGGAGCTATTCTTCTCAGTAAAATGGTTTTGTACGTTTTTATTGTGATTTTTCTGCATCCGTAGGACACTAAACAGAAGAGTTGGGTCTGTCACCTCTTGTCTATCTAGTTTACTTGTAATATAAGTTGGCAATCCTGCGACAATTAAGTCAGTAAGAGTCCTGGTATCTATATCACTATTATATTCTAATAACAATCTCTGCTTTTTCAATGCATATTCCAGCAGAGAGCCATTTAAATGTTTGAAACTCAGTGCATACATTACAGAGGACCAACTTTTATCTGCAAACGTGTTTAGAAAACTCGCTTGCCATATTTTCCACAGCGAGTTTAAACTGTGTTCAATTAACATAGACTCATACCAGTCACTTTCTGAATCATTCAAAAATAATCTCAAAGCACTAATTTTTTCTGTATCACCATTTAAATCAAATCTTGCACATTCACTTTCAAAACTTTGTAACCATTGTTTGGCATTAGTGATCTTGTTATCAAACTTCTTTAAAACAAATTTTTCATTTAATTTGCATAAATTGTTACGTTTTCCGTTGTTTACATTGGATTTATCACTTAATTTCTCTAAAATTTCCAATAATTTTCCCTCTGTAATAGATTGGCTTGTGGCTTGAGTCATTTCTTGTAATAAATAATCATTAAACACCATATTACCAGCATCATCTTCGTATAATGCTAAAACATCGCTTGGCATGGACATCCATACCTTTCTATTATGACCTCTTCTCTGTAATGTTTTTTTTTATTTTCAAAAATTCTGGTAACTTTATTAATTGAAGGTGGTGTTTCGCTGCTTGGAAACATGGAGGTATGAGATATGTTATTCCATCCTCTTTTGTTATTGATTTTATGATTATGATGTTATTCTTCGGATCTCCATCTGCTGCCAGCTCAACTTCAAATTGTAATCTTGCCATGATCTACTATTATCCAATCAAACTCTGACAATTGTCGATTTGTAATATGCTAGATGATACGGGAGTAAATAACGCACAATTTGATTGATCTAAAAATAGAAAAGTTTAATGTTATTATAAAATTAAAACACTCAAATTAATTAAGATCAAATATTTACACATTATGAATTATAATCTACTAACCTAAAAATAGAAAAATCAACAATTAAAGGTTTTTTACTTCCAATATTTTAGTAGGTCGACACTGTATTACTTTTATGAAGTTTGCTATTAGATTCTTCAAATAAATCACTTCACGAGCAGGTTTAAATTATGTATCGCCAATGTGCTATCTGTCACTGTCACCCTTCGTGTGCTACGTCATACTTGTTAGGCGGCGTTCACATACTCGTTTATTGGGCTACGTACACCATACAGTATACAAAGCTTACATATATCTTCCTTGTACTCACTACTCACTCATGTGTTTCAGAAGCAATGAATCATTATTATTTTTGTAGTTCTCTTTTGCTTATTTGTTAATAACTGCTGATGTAAAGGACCAGCCACTAATTAGACATATGGGGCTTTGGGTTCCAGTTAAAACTTTTCTAAAGTTCGTCTGTGTTTTTCCGTTTCTAGTACCTATATGTGTTTAAATTTTATTTATGATGTCTGCTGCGGATATTTCTAATTTCAATCTTATTCCATTTGATGTGCTGCCCTGATAATAGTAATATATTTACCAAAACGTCGACCTTCAAGCTGTGTGAGAATCTTCTAGTTACAATCTATAGCCTATCCCAAAAAATCGTTCTAATATAATCAGTTTAGAAAGTGTAATTTAAAGAGTTTTAGAGGACACCCTGTCAGTAGACTAAATATTACGTCAGTTTTATGAACTACATAAATTGTATGTACTTATATAAAATCCAAGACATCCTAGAACAAAAATTCAACTCTCCACTAATCAGCCAGCATGGTTAATATTAATTTCGGATTTTGTAACTTATTCACCCAGTATATCGATAGTTTTAATAAATATGTCGATGTTAACTATAATAATAAAATATATACAATTAAAAAAGTTAAATTTCTTGTTTACTTACCAATTTGTAAAATGCCGACCTTTGAAATATTAGTCATAACGATTATTTCTATTGAGTTGACAGAATTTCTGATTCAATCCATATGAATATTGTTGCTGGCGTAACAGTCACGTGATAGAAAAGCTCCACCGGTTCTACTGTATACATATAATATCGGTCACTTACTAATAGTGAGATTATTAAATATAGCATTCGAAACATCAGAAATATCTAACATCTGGATGCTAGGCACTCTATTTAAATTTTTGTAACTACATGATCACTATTTGATAATTTTATTTCCTTTCCAGAGACCAGGATAGGCCAACTTGATTCTTCGACGTAAATTTAAGGGATATTAAATTATTTTAATTGAGAGTTGAATTCGACTTCGGAGTTACAGGCCTAGAAAATTCGAGATCAACAACAATAGAAGAATGCAGCATCAGCGTTTATTTATATAGAATGAACTACATTTATTTATCCTTATATATATATATATATATATATATATATATATATATATATATATATATATATATTATACAAATTGAAAAATATCTTATTGGGGATTGCAGCATAAGAGGAAAAATACACTCTATTCAATTCTCCAAGCTTTCGTAAATCTTTATTTACATCATCAGGGAACTACAATAAGGAAAGAAAAACATAAATTATAAAAAGTGTTCATAAAAACATTTCTACAACTTACATTGATCGAGATTGCATCATTGATCTTGAACACAGGAAAAGTGCACAACAGAAAGTCATTAAAGAAATAGGTCCAGTCGGCAATACATTTGCCTATTACTGGTAAACATTTTTATTTAAAACATTATTAAAAGGTAAAAAGTTTAAAAAACATTTAAAATCGAGAATCCACACACCCACGCGGACTTGTGAGAATAATGGCGGAAACTAAAAATGTCAGGTTAAGTACACCAATCATCATTACTGAATGAATGAAAAGAATCGATCTTTGCAATGACGCGAGACACTGAAACAATCGAATTGAAACCTTAAAGAGAATACACGGGGTGGTACCAAAATTATGGAAATGTATTTGAGTTATCATTCCAATGAAAAAATTATTTTAATCACGAGAATTAATATGTGATTATTAATGTTATTAATTATTATTATAAATATTATTATGGAACTAATAATAATGGGGGAACACCTACAAAAAGGGGGGAACACCTACCATGATGCCCCAAGTAGGAAACTAGTGAGAATTATTCATATTATCATTATTATTATTATTGTTATTAATATGGAGACAATTGTGCTTATCAAGCGTTAGGAGGAGGGAGTAGAGATTACTCAAATTTTGAATGTCAGTCTTCCTATTCATACAACCTTCTTCCTGGAAGATAAAAGCCATTTCCAAAAACAGTCTTTTATTATAACTTCTCTCACGAGAAAGGATTTTAACTCCCTCAAAATCAATGACATGATCCAAAGAGGAGACATGATTAGCCAGAGAACATCTTTCAGGATGTAACCTTATATCACTTTTATGGAGGGATACACGGCTTGAAATTTTTTGGGAAGTTTGACCAATATATGATAGACCACAACTGTTACAACAAAGCTTATAAACAACATTACTACAATCCACAACAGGTATCTTGTCTTTCAAAGGACTATAAATTGACTTAACAATCAAGGAACTCCTGGAGGCAAACCTAACATTCTGTAAGTATTGTGAAAAAATTCTAGCAAGTCTGGGCGTAATTTCCTTTATATAAGGCAGAGAAACCGTTAAATCGGAAGGAATCGTTCTGGAGGATGAGAGAGGATCCAACTCAGTTGCACCTGCTGCGTCAATTGAATGTATTGAGGTTTGTGACAAAACAGAAGACGTATTGAAGATGATCTTTCTCAGTAACTGTTTTGGATAGGAATTGTCAAGGAACAAATTAAAGAGAATATTACGATTCTTATTTCTAAATACAGGGTCAGAGAGGTTCATAACTCTAGCTGTCATTTGTTTAACCAAGTTAACCTTTATGCTAAATTTATGGTAAGAATTGTAGTTGAGATATCTCCCAGAGCTACTTTGTTTTCTATACCAATCAATTATAATCACATTATCAGGAGACCTAGTCCATAAAGTATCTAAAAAAGGGACAGCCATGTTAGAGTTTTCTGTTTCGATAGTAAACTGAATGTAAGGATCATAGCTATTAAAGGTGAAAAGGAGATCTTCGGCGGAGTCCACAGGGCAAGCTAGGATTATATCATCTACATATTTCTTGATGAAAGGTACATTGAAAGGAAGTACCGGAAGGACCACGTCCAACAGATCATCCATTACATAGCACGCTAGTATCGGAGAAATACTAGCACCCATAGGAGTACCAAAAGTCTGTTTGTAAAATTTATTATTAAAAGAAAAGCAGGTAGAACTGAACAGGAATCCAATCAACTCAGTGAACATGTCAATATCAATATTACACACTGTACTAATGGATGGCCAGTGTTTGTGAACTGAACGTATAACTGCTTGTAAATAAACATTGCTAAAAAGTGAAACCACATCCAGACTGACTAAAACATAGTTTTGTGGAAGAGTTCTTCTGTTAAATAATTCAAAAACCTGGAAGGAGTCCTTAATGAAATACTCATTGTCATTACTGTATGCCTTGGTCAAGATATCTGTGAGGAAAGAAGCAATAAACTCAGTAGGAGAGTTAATAGAAGCGACAATAGGTCTCATTGTCAAGGTAGGTTTATGAATTTTAGGAAGAGTGTAAAATTTTGCTATGACAGAGTTATAAGAAGTTAATTTTTTCCTTGTGATCTCATCAATCTGTCTCTTATTATACAGTCTCTTAACAAGAGTGTTAGATTTGGATTGAATCGTCCTACTGGGATCTCTCGAGAGGGGAACATAGGAAGAATCGTTGTCGATTATATCCTGAGATAACTTGAGGTAATCCTCCTTTAACATAACAACAGTCACATTACCCTTATCTGATTTGGTAACAATTAACTCAGGGTGCATTTTAAGGAAACATCTTGCCTCAAACAACAAATTTCGAAAAAGAGAAGGATGGCAATCATCTTTATGAGCATGATTAGTGATAACATTAATGGACCTAGCAATAGCAAGACTTCTATTGTCAACATCAGGAATTAGAGAAGAAATATAATCGATATCAGAGAGGATGGATTTAATTGGTATATCTATACCTAATTGAGGTTCCACACTGAATTTAGGGCCCAACGAAAGAAACTTCTCCACATTAAGGGGGATATTCACATTAGAAAGGTTCTTAATCCAAGAGGGCTTTGTCTTAAGAAAAGTACCATACCACTCGTCTCTCAAATTATTAAATTTATTTATGTTTTTTCTTTTAATATCATGAAAAGATCTATTATAATGTCTCAACTGTTTATGAATGAAATTATTGCAAATGAATTCATTTGTGTTATTAATTATATCAATTTTCAAATTCGAGAGATTGTTTTCAAGAGTAACAATCAACTTTTGATTAATATTAATTTCAATATTTAACAATTTGTATCCTAACCTGGTAAGTAAACTCCTAGTCACGTGTGTGTGTGTATCTTGTCTATAAATTAAATTTTCAATAGGAATGGTTGAATGTATGATATGACCAGGTAAAACGCCTGCTTTTCTACATTTTAGCAGGAAAATCCTTCTATTACGTTCCTTTGCCAACTTCATCTTAGTTTTAGACCATTTCTTCAACAAACCAACTGCATATATCCCATAGGTGGACTGAATATCATTGAAAAACCCCATCTTGCATAAAGCTGAAAAGCGAAAAACGCCGTGATCGTTGCTGATCAATTAGAACACAAATTGAAAAATATCTTATTGGGGATTGCAGCATAAGAGGAAAAATACACTCTATTCAATTCTCCAAGCTTTCGTAAATCTTTATTTACATCATCAGGGAACTACAATAAGGAAAGAAAAACATAAATTATAAAAAGTGTTCATAAAAACATTTCTACAACTTACATTGATCGAGATTGCATCATTGATCTTGAACACAGGAAAAGTGCACAACAGAAAGTCATTAAAGAAATAGGTCCAGTCGGCAATACATTTGCCTATTACTGGTAAACATTTTTATTTGAAACATTATTAAAAAGTAAAAAGTTTAAAAAACATTTAAAATCGAGAATCCACACACCCACGCGGACTTGTGAGAATAATGGCGGAAACTAAAAATGTCAGGTTAAGTACACCAATCATCATTACTAAATGAATGAAAAGAATCGATCTTTGCAATGACGCGAGACACTGAAACAATCGAATTGAAACTTTAAAGAGAATCCAAGGGTGGTACCAAAATTATGGAAATGTATTTGAGTTATCATTCCAATGAAAAAATTATTTTAATCACGAGAATTAATATGTGATTATTAATGTTATTAATTATTATTATAAATATTATTATGGAACTAATAATAATGGGGGAACACTTACAAAAAGGGGGGAACACCTACCATGATGCCACAAGTAGGAAACTAGTGAGAATTATTCATATTATCATTATTATTATTATTGTTATTAATATGGAGACAATTGTGCTTATCAAGCGTTAGGAGGAGGGAGTAGAGATTACTCAAATTTTGAATGTCAGTCTTCCTATTCATACAACCTTCTTCCTGGAAGATGAAAGCCATTTCCAAAAACAGTCTTTTATTATAACTTCTCTCACGAGAAAGGATTTTAACTCCCTCAAAATCAATGACATGATCCAAAGAGGAGACATGATTAGCCAGAGAACATCTTTCAGGATGTAACCTTATATCACTTTTATGGAGGGATACACGGCTTGAAATTTTTTGGGAAGTTTGACCAATATATGATAGACCACAACTGTTACAACAAAGCTTATAAACAACATTACTACAATCCACAACAGGTATCTTGTCTTTCAAAGGACTATAAATTGACTTAACAATCAAGGAACTCCTGGAGGCAAACCTAACATTCTGTAAGTATTGTGAAAAAATTCTAGCAAGTCTGGGCGTAATTTCCTTTATATAAGGCAGAGAAACCGTTAAATCGGAAGGAATCGGTTTGGAGGATGAGAGAGGATCCAACTCAGTTGCACCTGCTGCGTCAATTGAATGTATTGAGGTTTGTGACAAAACAGAAGACGTATTCTTTTAATAATAAATTTTACAAACAGACTTTTGGTACTCCTATGGGTGCTAGTATTTCTCCGATATTAGCGTGCTATGTAATGGATGATCTGTTGGACGTGGTCCTTCCGGTACTTCCTTTCAATGTACCTTTTATCAAGAAATATGTAGATGATATAATCCTAGCTTGCCCTGTGGACTCCACCGAAGATCTCCTTTTCACCTTTAATAGCTATGATCCTTACATTCAGTTTACTATCGAAACAGAAAACTCTAACATGGCTGTCCCTTTTTTTGATACTTTATGGACTAGGTCTCCTGATAATGTGATTATAATTGATTGGTATAGAAAACAAAGTAGCTCTGGGAGATATCTCAACTACAATTCTTACCATAAATTTAGCATAAAGGTTAACTTGGTTAAACAAATGACAGCTAGAGTCATGAACCTCTCTGACCCTGTATTTAGAAATAAGAATCGTAATATTCTCTTTAATTTGTTCCTTGACAATTCCTATCCAAAACAGTTACTGAGAAAGATCATCTTCAATACGTTTTCTGTTTTGTCACAAACCTCAATACATTCAATTGACGCAGCAGGTGCAACTGAGTTTGATCCTCTCTCATCCTCCAGAACGATTCCTTCCGATTTAACGGTTTCTCTGCCTTATATAAAGGAAATTACGCCCAGACTTGCTAGAATTTTTTCACAATACTTACAGAATGTTAGGTTTGCCTCCAGGAGTTCCTTGATTGTTAAGTCAATTTATACTCCTTTGAAAGACAAGATACCTGTTGTGGATTGTAGTAATGTTGTTTATAAGCTTTGTTGTAACAGTTGTGGTCTATCATATATTGGTCAAACTTCCCAAAAAATTTCAAGCCGTGTATCCCTCCATAAAAGTGATATAAGGTTACATCCTGAAAGATGTTCTCTGGCTAATCATGTCTCCTCTTTGGATCATGTCATTGATTTTGAGGGAGTTAAAATCCTTTCTCGTGAGAGAAGTTATAATAAAAGACTGTTTTTGGAAATGGCTTTCATCTTCCAGGAAGAAGGTTGTATGAATAGGAAGACTGACATTCAAAATTTGAGTAATCTCTACTCCCTCCTCCTAACGCTTGATAAGCACAATTGTCTCCATATTAATAACAATAATAATAATAATGATAATATGAATAATTCTCACTAGTTTCCTACTTGTGGCATCATGGTAGGTGTTCCCCCCTTTTTGTAGGTGTTCCCCCATTATTATTAGTTCCATAATAATATTTATAATAATAATTAATAACATTAATAATCACATATTAATTCTCGTGATTAAAATAATTTTTTCATTGGAATGATAACTCAAATACATTTCCATAATTTTGGTACCACCCTTGTATTCTCTTTAAAGTTTCAATTCGATTGTTTCAGTGTCTCGCGTCATTGCAAAGATCGATTCTTTTCATTCATTTAGTAATGATGATTGGTGTACTTAACCTGACATTTTTAGTTTCCGCCATTATTCTCACAAGTCCGCGTGGGTGTGTGGATTCTCGATTTTAAATGTTTTTTAAACTTTTTACTTTTTAATAATGTTTTAAATAAAAATGTTTACCAGTAATAGGCAAATGTATTGCCGACTGGACCTATTTCTTTAATGACTTTCTGTTGTGCACTTTTCCTGTGTTCAAGATCAATGATGCAATCTCGATCAATGTAAGTTGTAGAAATGTTTTTATGAACACTTTTTATAATTTATGTTTTTCTGTCCTTATTGTAGTTCCCTGATGATGTAAATAAAGATTTACCGAAGCTTGGGGAATTGAATAGAGTGTATTTTTCCTCTTATGCTGCAATCCCCAATAAGATATTTTTCAATTCGTGTTCTAATTGATCAGCAACGATCACGGCGTTTTTCGCTTTTCAGCTTTATGCAAGATGGGGTTTTTCAATGATATTCAGTCCACCTATGGGATATATGCAGTTGGTTTGTTGAAGAAATGGTCTAAAACTAAGATGAAGTTGGCAAAGGAACGTAATAGAAGGATTTTCCTGCTAAAATGTAGAAAAGCAGGCGTTTTACCTGGTCATATCATACATTCAACCATTCCTATTGAAAATTTAATTTATAGACAAGATACACACACACACGTGACTAGGAGTTTACTTACCAGGTTAGGATACAAATTGTTAAATATTGAAATTAATATTAATCAAAAGTTGATTGTTACTCTTGAAAACAATCTCTCGAATTTGAAAATTGATATAATTAATAACACAAATGAATTCATTTGCAATAATTTCATTCATAAACAGTTGAGACATTATAATAGATCTTTTCATGATATTAAAAGAAAAAACATAAATAAATTTAATAATTTGAGAGACGAGTGGTATGGTACTTTTCTTAAGACAAAGCCCTCTTGGATTAAGAACCTTTCTAATGTGAATATCCCCCCTAATGTGGAGAAGTTTCTTTCGTTGGGCCCTAAATTCAGTGTGGAACCTCAATTAGGTATAGATATACCAATTAAATCCATCCTCTCTGATATCGATTATATTTCTTCTCTAATTCCTGATGTTGACAATAGAAGTCTTGCTATTGCTAGGTCCATTAATGTTATCACTAATCATGCTCATAAAGATGATTGCCATCCTTCTCTTTTTCGAAATTTGTTGTTTGAGGCAAGATGTTTCCTTAAAATGCACCCTGAGTTAATTGTTACCAAATCAGATAAGGGTAATGTGACTGTTGTTATGTTAAAGGAGGATTACCTCAAGTTATCTCAGGATATAATCGACAACGATTCTTCCTATGTTCCCCTCTCGAGAGATCCCAGTAGGACGATTCAATCCAAATCTAACACTCTTGTTAAGAGACTGTATAATAAGAGACAGATTGATGAGATCACAAGGAAAAAATTAACTTCTTATAACTCTGTCATAGCAAAATTTTACACTCTTCCTAAAATTCATAAACCTACCTTGACAATGAGACCTATTGTCGCTTCTATTAACTCTCCTACTGAGTTTATTGCTTCTTTCCTCACAGATATCTTGACCAAGGCATACAGTAATGACAATGAGTATTTAATTAAGGACTCCTTCCAGGTTTTTGAATTATTTAACAGAAGAACTCTTCCACAAAACTATGTTTTAGTCAGTCTGGATGTGGTTTCACTTTTTAGCAATGTTTATTTACAAGCAGTTATACGTTCAGTTCACAAACACTGGCCATCCATTAGTACAGTGTGTAATATTGATATTGACATGTTCACTGAGTTGATTGAATTCCTGTTCAGTTCTACCTGCTTTTCTTTTAATAATAAATTTTACAAACAGACTTTTGGTACTCCTATGGGTGCTAGTATTTCTCCGATATTAGCGTGCTATGTAATGGATGATCTGTTGGACGTGGTCCTTCCGGTACTTCCTTTCAATGTACCTTTCATCAAGAAATATGTAGATGATATAATCCTAGCTTGCCCTGTGGACTCCACCGAAGATCTCCTTTTCACCTTAAATAGCTATGATCCTTACATTCAGTTTACTATCGAAACAGAAAACTCTAACATGGCTGTCCCTTTTTTAGATACTTTATGGACTAGGTCTCCTGATAATGTGATTATAATTGATTGGTATAGAAAACAAAGTAGCTCTGGGAGATATCTCAACTACAATTCTTACCATAAATTTAGCATAAAGGTTAACTTGGTTAAACAAATGACAGCTAGAGTTATGAACCTCTCTGACCCTGTATTTAGAAATAAGAATCGTAATATTCTCTTTAATTTGTTCCTTGACAATTCCTAACCAAAACAGTTACTGAGAAAGATCATCTTCAATACGTCTTCTGTTTTGTCACAAACCTCAATACATTCAATTGACGCAGCAGGTGCAACTGAGTTGGATCCTCTCTCATCCTCCAGAACGATTCCTTCCGATTTAACGGTTTCTCTGCCTTATATAAAGGAAATTACTCCCAGACTTGCTAGAATTTTTTCACAATACTTACAGAATGTTAGGTTTGCCTCCAGGAGTTCCTTGATTGTTAAGTCAATTTATAGTCCTTTGAAAGACAAGATACCTGTTGTGGATTGTAGTAATGTTGTTTATAAGCTTTGTTGTAACAGTTGTGGTCTATCATATATTGGTCAAACTTCCCAAAAAATTTCAAGCCGTGTATCCCTCCATAAAAGTGATATACGGTTACATCCTGAAAGATGTTCTCTGGCTAATCATGTCTCCTCTTTGGATCATGTCATTGATTTTGAGGGAGTTAAAATCCTTTCTCGTGAGAGAAGTTATAATAAAAGACTGTTTTTGGAAATGGCTTTCATCTTCCAGGAAGAAGGTTGTATGAATAGGAAGACTGACATTCAAAATTTGAGTAATCTCTACTCCCTCCTCCTAACGCTTGATAAGCACAATTGTCTCCATATTAATAACAATAATAATAATAATGATAATATGAATAATTCTCACTAGTTTCCTACTTGTGGCATCATGGTAGGTGTTCCCCCCTTTTTGTAGGTGTTCCCCCATTATTATTAGTTCCATAATAATATTTATAATAATAATTAATAACATTAATAATCACATATTAATTCTCGTGATTAAAATAATTTTTTCATTGGAATGATAACTCAAATACATTTCCATAATTTTGGTACCACCCTTGTATTCTCTTTAAAGTTTCAATTCGATTGTTTCAGTGTCTCGCGTCATTGCAAAGATCGATTCTTTTCATTCATTTAGTAATGATGATTGGTGTACCTACTTAACCTGACATTTTTAGTTTCCGCCATTATTCTCACAAGTCCGCGTGGGTGCGTGGATTCTCGATTTTAAATGTTTTTTAAACTTTTTACTTTTTAATAATGTTTTAAATAAAAATGTTTACCAGTAATAGGCAAATGTATTGCCGACTGGACCTATTTCTTTAATGACTTTCTGTTGTGCACTTTTCCTGTGTTCAAGATCAATGATGCAATCTCGATCAATGTAAGTTGTAGAAATGTTTTTATGAACACTTTTTATAATTTATGTTTCTCTTTCCTTATTGTAGTTCCCTGATGATGTAAATAAAGATTTACGAAAGCTTGGAGAATTGAATAGTTTATTTTTCCTCTTATGCTGCAATCCCCAATAAGATATTTTTCAATTTGTGTTCTAATTGATCAGCAACGATCACGGCGTTTTTCGCTTTTCAGCTATATATTTATATATATATATATATATATATATATATATATATATATATATATATATATATTTATATATATATATATATATATTATTGTGATATGTTAGGTGTGTAATTTTAATGTTTCAAGACAAATATACTTTCCCTAATTTGCCCTACGTTGGACCGACATGTTATACTGATTTGTATTGAGAGAGAGAATATTTAAAAAGTTTAAATACTATGAATTATTATTTTTAGTTTAGTTTTGTTGATGTTTAATTTTTATTTGCCCGGTATATTTTAATATTTAAGTTTTATTTGTAAAATGATTATTTCTTTGCATGAGAAACTCTCTAATCTCAGAGTAGGGTTCAGATGTAGAAAAACAAAAAAAAAATCAATTTCTAATATGAGCGCCGAAATTCAAATAATATTCCCACCTTTCAATAAAAATTTTGTTTATCAAAATATACTTGTTTTATTATTGTTTCCAAAGAAATTCTAAAGACGGTCCTGTGTTTAATGCTGAACCTCTCCACGGTTCATAGATGTCAGTTTAAAGCTACCAAATGTTTAAACTAGATGGAGCAATCACCATAGAGAAATGAAAAATCTCAAGAAAATAATTTCACAATGTTCTTCAAATAGAAAAACGTTATTTAATGCTATAGGAACAAATACATTATTCTTTTACAAGGACATAAATTAATGAAAACCTATTTTCTATTATGATTATTCATTCAAATAAAGTCATCCACTCAATGAAGTACAATTTCTATATCTAATTCAAAATAGGCAACTTTAACACAAATCTTATAATACGAAATCCGTTATGTAAACGTCTATCATAGAAAAATGGCGGAAGATAAAACTCATAAGCGTCTGTTTAACATCAAAGTTCAATTCTTTGCACTAAATGGGTAAGTTTACTCTAACTTCTTTTTTATATAATTAAATAGTTTTAAATACCTTTTTTCACTGTATAGTTCAATTAATGCACATCAATAAATGTTTCTTATTTTGTTTTAGGTTATCTCTTGGAAAATACCATACCATTTGTCCAGCTTGCATAATATCCAGAAACAGTGCTATACTTCGTCCACATCAATACATTTTAATCAAATCATATAATCCAAAGCGTTCTAAAAGGTATGGTGGAGACACCGTTCCACCATACAATATTTTACTTAATTACATCTATAAATTTTATGGTTAGTATTCAAATATAATTACCAATCTCCTATAATGTGTACTTCTGCTTGCTTAAATATATTACTCTAGCTTTTAAGTATAATGTATTTCTTTCTTTGATTTAGAATGCCAATTTTTTTTTTTTTTAAAGTTTCAAAATTTTTCTCCAAAAGATGTTGCTTCTTCAAAATTTCTACCCAAAAAGAAAGTACTTAGTCAATAGACTGTATAATCAACAAACTGTTCCCATTCAATTTTTTTTTATTATTATTAGCAACCTACTTGTCGCTGATAAATATATCGTAAAAGCATTCCACCAATCAAAATTGGTTATCAAAATTCTCATTTGAAAGATTTCATTCCAAATGGTGGATTGTCCATCCATCATTTTAAAACATTCTGTTTTGAGCCTCTTAAACGATTATAACTCATATATTTGTCCCTTAATTTGTATTTCAATAAATTTACTAAATGACAGTTCTTGTTTTCTAAATTATTTATTCAAAATGTCAAATCGTTCAACAAATGTCATATTCCATAGAGTTAATGTTTTTCATTTTACTTCCTACATTCATATATTTTAAATACTTATATAATCTCTTTTAAAACTTCCTTCAAACCCTAATATTCACTTCTTTAAAACAAATCACAATATAAATTTACTTTGACAATAATAACAAAGGGTTATTATTATTTCATTCATATGTAACAAACGTTTTAAAATTCTCTCTTTTAAATATGGAAGTTGTTTTTATGTCACCTATATTCTTATAAAGCTTATTTTAATTCTTTTCTATAATCATACAGTTAGATCCTTTATATGCTTTCTCTATTGAATAGTAAATAGTACAGATTGTCTCCTTCTTAGATCATTTTTAAAAAAATTCAAATTCCAAAAATTTTAATTACTTGAAATATATAGTCTATTATTAATAATTCTATATACAGGGTGTTGCAGGTTTCACTCTATGTTAATATATATATATATATATATATATATATATATATATATATATATATATTGAACTCATCACAACACCTATAAGGGTTTGAAGGTGTTGGAGTGTGAGGTTTCCAAGCGTGAATTTGGTTGTAAGTTGCCAAAACATAGGGAATTATTTGTTTTTCATGATATGAATGAAATTAAAATGAGTTATATATTGAATATGTACCTATGATATCGTTTGTTTAATGTAAATATAGAGATGCTCAAATAATATTCAAAACATTTACCATTGTCAGTGCTTCCTAGAATAATTCACTCATAACTTGTATATCAGACCATAAAAATCATCTTTAAACAATATAATAATTTGTAAATTTGGCATATACGTCATTAAAAGTATCTAAACCCCTAAAAGAATAAATAAATGTATTTATATTATTATAATACATCATGTTTAATAAGAATTAGTAGCAAAATCATTATTTTTGATGTTTACTATTATAATGACACTGAGAACTGTCAACAAGATTGGAATGTCAAAATAATTTCAAAACATGAAACATCAGCGAAAGATTTCGTTGTGCGCGACAGGATTAATTGTCATAGAACTATATTATTCTGACAAGCGTATAAAGCGAGGATGTAAAATAACATATAAAGAAATTTTGTAAATAGAAATTTCAGTCCACGTTTATAATGAACACTAATTGTGAAAGAATTCTAATATAATTGGAAAAGGATTGCATATGTATTTCAGAGTAATCAGACTGTAGATTTGTTTCAGAATGGAATAGTTTTATACAATCAGAGGTTTTTTTTTATAAATAGTGATATTTTTGGAAAAGTAGAGTTTTAAATAGATAAATTGAATTATTTTGGAAATAAACAAAGCATTAAATATCATCAAATAGTTAAGAAAAATATGAAATTAAATGAAAACCTCTGATTTCTAAATTATTGTTAAAAAAATCTAGTGAGATGATGAGTTTTGTCCATAGCAACGGACAGGAGAAATGGGGGTTGTTAATTTTGGAAAATGAAGGGGTATGATATATGATATTTTGGAGAGAGGACGTAGTAAAATAAAATTTTAAAACTATAATAAAATAGAAGTAAAGTTCTCATAAAACTCAAGAAAAGTAACAGAAAAAAGTTAAATAAAGTTGAAGAAGTATGTTGAGAAGATTTAGAAGCTAATTGAAACGTTAAACGGGACACGGTGAAGAATTTCAAGACTTACCTGGAGAAGTTTTGTCAAGCTGGAGTTCAGGTTGAGTGAATGCAGTTGACATATTATTATGAGAGTTGGTGGTATTGGATATTGGTGATCGTCGGTGCCAGAAGTCATCATTGTTAGTGAAAGGTTAGTGTTAACCAATTTGAAATTTCAAATTTTGGCCATTTCAAACAATATAAATTTGCGCAAAGGTACCTATTTGTTGAATTATTAGATTTTAGTTGTTTGTTCCACTATTTTGATTTTAAATTTGTTTATATTAATACATGTATTTCTTTGCCAATTTCCAACGTAGTTTTGACAATATATAATTATAGTGTTCATTTTTTTATCTATACCCTCTATTAAAAACAGGAATATAATCAATAACATAGGCGTCTCAACATAAATTTATACAAGGTATAATTTTATTTTAAATAATAGACAAAAACAAATAATTCTTTATTAAAATATATAAAACAAAATAATAAATCACATAAAAAGAAACTTTAGACCTGAACTCAAAGAGATTAAGGAGTACTCATGCCCAACTATGATACATTTACCCTGAGCTAGCCGAACAACATTCTTTATTAATCTACATAAAACAACAATAAAAATAAATATATAAATATAAAATATAATAACTTGGCGCCCGAAACGTGGGGCTCTTGTCAAAATAAAACGAGTTATATTATAACTTGACACCGCAACGTGGGGTGTGGTATTAAAAAAGTTTTTTGCATCTAATTATAAATAATATTGAAATATTTTTTTTTGATTATATCAAATAAAAATAAGTATATACGATGGAGAGAAAAATGACATTAAGAGACGGAAAACAGCTAGGTACAGAAGGAAGTTCAGATGAAGAAAGAGGACATGGTATGGGTGATTTCCAAGTGCAGTACTTGGAACAAGGAATGGAACAATCAGAAGGAGATATGACAGTAGGAGATGAGGAAGAACAAGAGAAGAGGAGACAACCTAGTGTGAGTCATAATGACCAATTTATGCAATTTTTGATTAATGTGGAAAAGAATTTGAATGGGAGGATGGACATGATGAAGGGAGATATAAATGGGAAGATGGACACAATGAAGGGAGATATAAATGGGAAGATGGACACAATGAGGGGAGATATGAATGAGAAGATGGACATGATGAGGGGAGACTTGTATAACAAATTTGAAGAAATTAGGGCAGATATGAATAGTATGAGTGGGAAGATGGACATGATGAGAGGAGATATGAATGATATAAAGGGGAACATGAATAACTTAGAAAAGAAAATTGATGAGGTGAAAATGGAAAGTTTGAATGAGATTAAGAAAGTTAGGGAGGAGAACGAGCAATGTTAGAAGCAGATTGAAAAGGTAAAAGAAGATATGAAGGGCCAGAATGAAAATTTGCGGAAGGAAATTCAAGAAAATGGCATTAAAATCAGAGAAGGTATAGACAAGCATGTGGTAGAAAAAGTTCAAGAATTGGGAAAACGTCTTGAGGAAAATATATCAAATGTGATTCAAATAGAAGTCACAAAACAAAATGAAAAATTAACCAAAGAAGTGGGTTCTATTAAATTACAGGGACAAGTAAGTGAGGAAGTGATGCAGAATTTTAAAGAAAATGTTGGCAGGGAAATTAAGGACTTAGAACTTAGAGTAGAAAAACAAACAGGGATGTGTGCTGAAAAGAATGAGTTATGGACGAAATGAATAGGAAGCTGAGAGATACAAATGAAGAAATGAGGAGAATAGGAGGAAGTTTAGAACATAATTCGAGGGCAGTTGTAGTACCTTCAGCAGATTTTGTGGATGGAGCAATTAGGTATGATGGAAATATTAATCATATTCATCCCAAAGTATTTATTACAATTGTGAGAAGTAGGGTTAAAAATATTAGGGATCTGGCGGAAATGAAATTAGTAATCAGGGGTATGTTAAGTGGGATGCCATTACTATGGTTCTGTAACGAGGAAAATAAAATAGAAAATTTGAGGGATTTTGAAAACAGATTTTTAAACTACTTTTGGGGAGAAATTCAACAGGCAAGTTTCCGGGAAAGATTATATTTCGGAAAGTTTGACTATGGTCGTAACAGAAACATTAATATGTACGCTATGACATTGTACAACACAGCACAATATTTAGAACTGGAAATGAGAGAAGAAGAAATAGTCTTATACATATCTAGGCATTTCAATCAAGAAATGGCAGAGACCATAGCTCTGCGTAACATCAAAAGGATGGAACATTTGTCAAGTTATCTGCAAAGATTGGAGAGGAGTGTAGCAAATCAGAGTGGATACAATCGGACAAATCAATATCAAGGAAATCATTATAATGATAATGATAGACAGGGTAATAGAAATTTTAGGGAGAACAATGGAGACGCTAGGAACTGTAGTAGGTATAGTGGTAATCGGGGAAATTACTATGGAAATGGAGGTAGAAATAATGGATATAGACAGTATGAAGATCTAGGAAACCAAGGAGGATACGAACGAAGAAATTATAATGGTAACAGGAATGAAAGTTGGCAACAGAATAGAGGGGAAGGAAGAAACAATTATAATGAAAGAAGAAATGATTATGAAAGAAGGAATAATAATCAACAAAATCAAGAGAGAAATTATAATAGACAAAATACAGGTTGTAGCCAGAATGGAAGAAATAGTAGAAATAATCAAAATAGGGAAGATGATAGACCTGGGGAAACTGTCACAGGACAGGACCATAGGGATTTTGCCTAAATCGCTTCCATGTCCATAATATCATTTATTCTTCTAAATATGAGAATCCAAGATAATTTATTGATGAAAATGGGGATAGTATTGACAATGAGAATCTAAATCTAATCTTTGTTAAAGGAAAAATACAAAATATTTCATGTAATATTCTTCTGGATACAGGTTCTGAGGTTACATTGATAAATAAAAATATTATTGAAAATTTAGAAGGAAACGATATTATGATGATAAAAACGAATAAAATATCATTAGTGGAAGCGAACAATAAAAAGCTGTATGAGACAAGGAGTACTTTTATTGCTGAACTACAAATTGGAATTAACAAATATAAATCACAAATGCTAGTAGTGTAAAATCTTAATTTTGACATAGTATTAGGGACTGACGAAATGAATAATCATGAAATGATTATCAATTATAAAAATCAATGTCTAGAATGTAAAGAGGACAGGATTCCGTTTATTAATAGCAATAAGAAGAATATAGAAACACAAAAAATTCGTTGGTTAAATCAAATTAAAGGTTTACAATGGGAAGAATATGAGCATTTGGAGACAACAGAGCAATAACAATAAATTAAAACTTTACTTGGAAAGCATAAGCGGTTATTTAATGAAGAAGTATGTGTAGCTAAGGAGTATGTGCATAAATCACAGATGAGTAGTGAAATAAAGAATTTTAAACTGAAAACATACCCCATACCATATAAAATTAAAAATGAGGTGTATGAAGAACTGGACAAAATGCTAGCAGAGGGAATTATTGAACGATGTGATTCACCATACATAAGTGCAGTTACATGCGTAAGGAAGAAGAATAGAGAGATACGGATATGTTTGGATGCTAGAAATATTAATACCTACACAAAAAAACAATATGAAAGCCCTATGAATATAGAGGGAATATTTGGTAGGATAACTAAGGCAAAAGTATTCTCAAAATTAGATCTAAAGCATAGTTTTTGGCTTATTCCTTTAGATAAAAAAGTAGAGCTTATACTGCATTTATGATTGATGGAGTAGTCTATCAGTTTTGTGTGGTTCCTTTTGGTTTGCAAAGTTCCTGTGCAGCTCTGGTTAGGACACTGCACTCAATTCTAAATAAATATGAAGGATTCACTCTCCACTATATTGACGACATTTTAGTATACTCGAAAAATGAAATTTTACACCAACAACATTTAGAAATAATATTGAGGGAATTGGAATTAGCTGGTTTAAAATTGAATTTAGAGAAATGTAAATTTTATCAACAGGAAGTCAAATATTTGGGATATGTTTTAACTACAAGTGGCATTAGAATGGATCCAGACCGATCCAAGGTAATTTTAGAATTTCAAACACCAAAGAATCTCAAAATATTAAGAGGGTTTTTGGGAATTTTAAATTATTACAAGAAGCTCATTCCAGATTTGAGTAAATATGAAATTCCACTCATAGAATTGCTTAAAAAAACGTTAGATGGGAATGGACAAGAGAAAGAGATATGGCTTTCAAACAATTAAAGAACATTTTCACTCAGAAATTGGAAATTTATCATCCACAATATGACAAACCTTTCATCGTACGTACCGATGCATCAGGTGAGAGACTAGCTGGAGTTCTGATACAGGTACAACAAGGAGTTGAAGTTCCAATTAGTTTCATATCCAGAGTAACCAAAAATTTTGAAAAAAAATATTCAGTCACAGAACTAGAAATGGCTAGTGTAGTTTTCTGTGTAACTAAATTTAGATTTTTCTTGCTGGGAGCAAAGTTCATTCTAGAAAGCGATCATTCAGCACTTACAGCTATGATGAAGAATCGATATGCAAACAATAGAGTGCATAGATGGATATTGCTACTCCAAGAATATGACTTCGAAATAAAACATATACCAGGTAAAACGAATGTAATAGCGGATATTTTGAGCAGAGAGACACAAGTAAGATGTGAAAGTACAAAATTTTAAATCGGAATTAATAGATTAAAACAAGAAGAAGGATTATACTCAATAAAAAAATAATAGAAAATCAAACAAATTTAGAACAAAATATGGAAAACAAAGGAATAGAAATTGATGGAATTTGGTACGAAAAATTGGAAGATAGGGAAGTTTTTCTAATTACCAAAGATTTAGCAAGAGAAATTTTGCAAGATTTACATGAAGAGTATGGGCATATCGGAACACGAAAATTATGAATGTTATATAGAGAAAATTATTTTACAAAGAAGGATATTGTTGTAGCAAAGGAGATTTGTAAACGGTGTAAACTATGTCAATTAATGAAGGAAAAGAACTATCATAATCAGAATATAGCGAAATCTATATTGTCAAATAAACCTTTAGAAATAGTAGCGATTGATTTTATTAGCAATTTAGTTGAAAGCATTCAAAGAAGTAAACACATATTGATCATGATTGATATTTGTTCTAAATATGTGAAAGTATACCCATGCCAGCAAACCAATACAAAAGTAGCAATAGAATGTGTACAAAATTTTATAACTACACTAGGAAAGCCAGAAAATATAATATTAGACCATGCAACCTACTTTGAAAGCCAAAGATTTAACAGAATGTGTAAAAACAGTGGTATTAATCTAAACTTCATTAGTATTAGGAAGCCTTCCTCTAATCCAGCAGAAAGATATGTTAAAGAAGTGATAAAATATTTAGGAATATTATGTACTAGACATCAGGAACAATGGGAGAATTATTTACCACAAGTTGAGAAATATTTAAATCAAATACCTCACGGAGTAACAGAAGAATGTCCAGAGTATATCATGACAGGAATAGCACCAGAACGAAATTGGGAAGTAGATAGACACATGGAAATGAATGAAGTACTAGAAAAGGTAAATAGGAATTAGAAGAAAAATGCCGAAAGATACGTTAAGAGAACAAATGAAAATAAAAAGGATAGGGTGACTTTTAAGAAAGGAGAGATGGTGATAGTTAAAGCGTTAAGAGTACCAAACAGCAAAGAAAATGTATGTGCCAAGCTACTCCCATATTTTGAAGGTCCATATGTAGTGGATAATGAAAATGCACAGAACAGCTATAGATTAGTAGATCCACATACAGGAAAATTAAGAGGAGTATTTAATATTGAAAATGTTTTCAAGTACTATGAATAATATGAATTAGAAGGGGGAATAAGTGATATTATGAGACTGAAGTGTGTAAATAATATGGGATAATTTTATTTTGTTTAATATTTGTTTTTAAAATTTATAAGGAAATGAAACTGGAAAAATAAATTTTCACGTCCTTCAATTATACAAAGAATGAGTTAATGAATAGAAAGAATTGTAAGAAGTGAAACGTTTGATAAAATAGATAGAAATTAGGATGTGTAAATATATAATTAGAATAGATAGGTATTCGGCTAATAACTACAACAATTTAAATGATAATGATGATTAACAAATTTGAAAAATGAATTACAATTTAGTAAATGGTAAAAAAGGCAATATTTTAAATAATAAAATTAGGTGCAGAAATAATAGAAAAATAAAGAGGTGAATGAAAAATATATGGCAATTATAGATATCTTACTAATGGTAATTATGAACATAGATAGAATGTAATTATTGGAACAGATGTACTGGAAAGATATAAAGATAAATCAATAATAAGTATGAAGAGAAATTGAGATTTAATGGATGATAAATAGACTTTCAAAATCAAGATATGGTTGAATAAGATTGAGAATAAATAAAATAATGATTATTATAAAGAAGAGGAACTGAGTGGAATTTTAGATTGTGAGGATAAATAGTATATAATTATAAATAATTTAATGAATAGGAATGAGAAAATAGTGTCGATGGAATTGATAGTGGCTAAATGATTTGCATGGACTGAAATGTTAGAAGTATGAAAATGATAAGAAGGAATTATAAAAATAACATGTACACTGTATATAAATCCATTAGTTTTAACGAAGATATAGATATTAGATAATAAGTATGCCAGAATAATAAACTATACTATACCTCTATATAAAGCACCCATATGACAAGCTAAAATAATAGATACGACTAATAATTCAAAATCATTTATTAAAAAGAAAAAAAATAACATTTAAAGGATGGTATTCATAAATAATAATATCTGATTATAAATAAAACATTAAAGTTAAATCTGAAATAGAAAATAAATAATAATTTTATAAGCAATTCTAGAGATAAATAGATGAATTGTGAAATGTAGAATGTTGTATATAGGATATAAATAATTCTCTCAAATGAATAATAAATAATCTTGCAAGTACTTGAATTAATACATAATAGTTATTTATAAATAGTAGGTTAGGTAGATTTATAAAATAGACAGGTCAAGTTAAGATTAACACATTACAAGGAATGAACAGACACAGTTTATTATAAAAGAAATCAATGAATAAAAAGATTTAATGTGAAATTGAAATTTAAGCAGCTATTAACATAACTAATATCTGTTAAATTTGAATTTGAGGGTATTTGAACTCATCACAACATCTATAAGGGTTTGAAGGTGTTGGAGTGTGAGGTTTTCAGGCGTAAATTTGGTTGTAAGTTGCCAAAACATAGGGAATTATTTGTTTTTCATGATATGAATGAAATTAAAATGAGTTATATATTGAATATGTACCTATGATATAGTTTGTTTAATATAAATATAGAGATGCTGAAATAATATTCAAAACATTTACCATTGTCAGTGCTTCCTAAAATAATTCACTAATAACTTGTATATCAGACCATAAAAATCATCTTTAAACAATATAATAATTTGTAAATTTGGCATATACGTCATTAAAAGTATCAAAACCCCTAAAAGAATAAATAAATGTATTTATATTATTATAATACATCATGTTTAATAAGAATTAGTAGCAAAATCATTATTTTTGATGTTTACTATTATAATGACACTGAGAACTGTCAACAAGGTTGGAATGTCAAAATAATTTCAAAACATGAAACATCAGCGACAGATTTCGTTGTGCGCGACAGGATTCATTGTCATATCACTATATAATTCTATCAAGCGTATAAAGCGACGATGTAAAATAACATATAAAGAAATTTTGTAAATAGAAATTTCAGTCCGCGTTTATAATTAACACTAATTGTGGAAGAATTCTAATATGATTGGAAAAGGATTGCATATGTATTTCAGAGTAATCAGACTGTAGATTTGTTTCATTCAGAATGGAATAGTTTTATACAATCAGAGGTTTTTTTCATAAATAGGGATATTTTTGGAAAAGTAGAGTTTTAAATAGATAAATTAAATTATTTTGGAAATGAACAAAGCAATAAATATCATCAAATACTTAAGAAAAATATGAAATTAAATGAAAACCTCTGATTTCTAAATTATTGTTAAAAAAATCTAGTGAGATGATGAGTTTTGTCCATAGCAACGGACAGGAGAAATGAGGGTTGTTTATTTTGGAAAATGAAGGGGTATGATATATGATATTTTGGAGAGAGGACGTAGTAAAATGAAATTTTAAAATTATAATAAAATAGAAGTAAAGTTCTCATAGAACTCAAGAAAAGTAACAGAAAAAAAGTTAAATAAAGTTGAAGAAGTATGTTGAGAAGATTTAGAAGCTAATTGAAACGTTAAACGGGACACGGTGAAGAATTTCAAGACTTATGAAACAAAAACCTCTTACTCTCAGGGTAAAAATTATTTAAATAATTGAAAGTATTAAAAGAGAGTAGGTTCTTTCCAAACTGACAAAGAGATTGGATATAACGGAGCCAGTTCTCAGGGCTCTGTTATCTGAAAGAAGTTTAATCAAAGAAAAGAAAATGTGAAAAAGAAAGAGAAAGAGAGAGAGAGAGAAAAACTAAAAAAAAAACAGTAAAGTTACATCAATAGTAAGGGCGCCACTAACTTTGTTCCTAAACAAAATTAGAAAAAATCAACCTCCTTAATCAGTCAACTCTTACCTGCTGTGCTCTGCTAGTTGTTTGACAATACTTATAAAAAAAATGTGCTGAAGGCTATTTCTCAGGTCTTTCTGTATAATAAATAAAACAACAGACTACTAATATGTATGAATATAATGAATGAAAAAATATTTAAACGTGTTACATAGTTTGACAATAATAGGTTAGTAAAAGTGTGTATGTGTGAAGAAAAAGAAAGTATAAATTAAAACTAAAACGAGCTGTACAGATATGAATGGTGAAGCCATACAATATAATTTTACTTATCTTGAAGTAGAAAGTCGAAGTCGATTCTCCATAAAATCTTCTTAGGTTAAATAATTCTCAATAATACCCAATTGAGTATCTAGATCATGAATTGGCTCTTATGGAAACACCATTTCTTGTGAGTCAATACAAATTGCCGACAAATCTTCATCTAAGTTCTTCAGTCGGGTGATTTTAGTTAAATTTACCGATATAATTAAATTATTCCTGGCGGTATCGCTACAAGAACACCAAGTGTGTTACAGATAGACCTTTTTTTAATTAACACGATATTTTGATATCTGTCCAGCGACATATATAAAACTGTACTTATCTTTTTTTTACAGAAATACAATCTAGTTTAATGATTTGTCCTGGACAAAAACCTTTATCAATTTAAGAAAATCTTACACAGAAAAAAAAAATAAAACATACCAGTAATCCCTGCGAATTTGTTCTTAGAACAAGTTTTTTTAATAAATATACGGAATATTTAAAACTTTTATCAGGATTTTTGCGACTACCATTCTCTATTACAAACTCTCGTATAGTCCCGCATTCCGAATTTCTATTCAGGATTTTTTCTGTGAGATATCTATACAGTTAATTCCACCAACATTTAAATAGTTGTTTAAAACATTGGCAAGGAAGGACGTGTGGTCTATTCCACCAATAAATTTAACATTCTTCGCTGAATTATTTATTTAAAACTCTATTAGAAATGTTAACTGCTAAGTGAACGTTTCATACCCCTAACAGCCAAGAAAAAAAAATTTCAAAAAAAAATTTTTTGTTATATAATTAAACTATTGAGACCAAAAAAAACGAGGGAAGAAAATTTAAAATAGAAACTTTAAAATATGAGAATCACGTATGAGTAAAAAGGAAAATCCTTACTATTTTTAAAAAAAACATTGTTGAAGTCAATACTAATATATATATATATATATATATATATATATATACATACATATTTTGTACATATTTATACACCCCCAATAAAGTTCATCCCCATATTGAGACTAACATAAACTTCAAGCTTCTGTGTTATTAAGTACTTATTCAAAGGAACAGTCTACCCAATTAGTAACTGCTCTTACTTATCAACATAGAACCCTAAATCGAATACGAAAAAATTTACATTAGGAAAAACAAAAACCCAGATATGCATTTTCAGGGACTTAAGTACTGATACAAAGGAACAGTCTACCCGTTTAGTAACTGAACTTACTCAAACCCTTAAAATACAGCATAACAAAAGAAAATTTTAGACAAAAAGAAATGAAAGATAAAAAAACACACCCTCATACATGTTCTGCACTGTCTGCATCCGACATCCACCGTCAGGTCAGATGCTGAGAATCCTCATGGCTCAATCTAGAAACAGAAGGTGTGCCAAGTTGTAAGTGATCACACAAGACCGAAATTGCGTAAACTTAGCAGCAAAGAGAGCCTCGTATTCCGATTCAAATGCTTCCACATTGCCCCATAACAACTTCAAACACCCCACACCGCAATGTAGCTCGAACGAAGACACTACACAACGTCCAGTTCAGAGTACTGCACACTCAATGATATTCTAGCATATCATTAACGCTAAAATAATAACCTTAAGGGTTATTAAATGATACCAAAAAGACAAAGTCGGGAAGAAACATAAAAAGATATAGAAAAAGATTAAAAGTTGGAAATTTATTAAGATGGTCCAACATTAACCACCCATTATATGAAAGACAAGTTAGGTATTTGTCACGAACCTTATTCACTGAGTGCATATTTGTTCTGAAGGTAAGGAATATAGGAAAAGACATTTGCCCAGGAGTGATATTTCAGGGTTGCCCCTCGTTATCCGTAGACCGAACTGCAAGCAACACTGGTGAGAATAAACTCACAAGAATACTACCCCAGATAAATTCTTTAAATCAAGAATAAAAGTTAAAATAAAATGATAATAGGAAGAGAAAAGAATAACATAATATGGCTCAGATAAATAGGTCGATAAAACTCATAACTAATTGCCGTATCCTATAACTAATGAAAGGAAAGAAAAAAAAAGAAAAAAACTTACTATTCTCATTGAGAATATAGACGTCACAATCAGGTAAAGGAACATCAAAAACACTTCGCAATATTCCCAAGAGGGAAGAAGTAAACTTTAAAGAAAATACAAATACTGTCACAAGGGAATGGACGATGATTCCTGCACTAACATATTTAACAACAACATGTCATTATCTAATGGTGAGGTACCCAACTCCAAACTTATTCGTATCTATTTTTCGATATTGTGAATCATTAAAGTAAAGATATTGTGTTTTTAATGCCTAGATTAATATTATAATCTAGTGTATATGAGTCATAGTCAGGTAGAGAAATATCAAAAAGATATTTTGATGTTTCTATGTAGATAATATTAAGAATTCATAAGAATCCTAAATAGCAAACAGAGAGAAAGTAGTTTAGAGGAAATACAAATACTGTCACAAAGGAATTGACGATTATTCCAGCACTAACATATTTAACAACCATATGTCATATTCTAAAGGTGAGGCAATAAACTCCAAACTTATTTGTTCTATCCTCTCAAATTCCCTTACTATAAGATAAAGAAAATATGTTTTCTTGACAGATAGAAATTTTGATTTCTACGGTAGGATATATCAAGATAATTATAGATATTTTTGAATAGTGAAAATAACTATTTGTTAGATAGAGATAAGCGTTTAAGAACACTGAAAATTAAATTCCTTACAATGAACTGGATTCATTTGGAATATAACTAGAAAAGATAAAGATACAAATTTTAAGATAAAATTAAACCAACTATTAAGTAACATAGATAGATCATTTCTGTGTTGCTGTGCCAAAAGAGGTAAGAGTCAAATTTGCTATAACTATTATAGCAAGCTAGGATACTATACAATAGATGTCTGGTGGGACAATATTTAAATGTACAGAAGACGCACGATTTATGTCTGCTGCGACACAAGATAAGATAAGGTAAAGATAAATTTTCGACACGAGATAAAATAAGGTAAAGATAAATCTCTGTGTGTCATTCTCTCTAACACACAAAAACCCTAGGTAAGATAAATTATTTCAGTTTGTGTCATTTGACACAATTCAACTGAAAACGGTAAGATAAGATAATATTTTTCAGTATGTGTAACTACACATTTCGACTGAAAAGATAAGTCTACAAATTAGAAATATAATATGGAGCATTCAAATTTTAGTGATACTAATTACCGTTCCAACATCACATAACTCTAATTCTGTAAACACGAATAATATTAAACTCTTAATACTTTCTAATTTAAGAAATATAATCTACAAGATAAACCTAGGTTACCAACAAATTAATTTAGCCAAGAGATTATTTTTAACTCTCAGCACAACACAGAAAAATCTACGGTAAAATTACTTTCCCTTTTTTTTGAAGATAAGGTAAAAATGTGTTCATCTAACAAATGTTCATTCACTATCCGAAGATACTGAGTCAGGATTATTTTCATCATCGGTAAAGTCACTTGATTCATCAGTAGATAAGTTATATTCTTTTAGATCTTTAATATGCCATCGTCCAATATTTTTGCCATTACTATCTTTAAGTTCATAGATCAAGGGAGATATGACACGGTTAACAGTACAATGTATATATTTAGGCATAAATTTTGCAGAAATAAATTGAGCTTTATCAGATTTCTGATAATTCTTTTTCCAAACATGATCACCTACATGAAATTTAATATCGCGTTTACGAAGATTATAACGGTTACTCGATTTTATGTAAGCCTTGTGTAATTTTTTTCTAACATCTTCGAAAATTTTTGGCATTTCTTGAGTATCCTGTAAACGGTGTATTTTATCAGCAATTGCAGGCTGATTATTTGCATTTTCTGCAATATTCCCAAAGAATGACCCTGATACAGGTACGTTTCTAGCAAACACAAGAGAAGATGGTGGAAATTCTGTGACTTCATGTTTAGACAAACGAATTGCCTGAGCTATTTTCTGTAATTCTACATCCCAAGTTCTATGATCAGAAAAACAATATGAACGTATTGCAGTAACAATAGATTTATTCACACGCTCAGTATGATTGGCTTGAGGAGTGTAATTTGCAGTGTACCAAATACTTTGGACATTGTACTTAGACATCAAATTTTTAAACAACTGACTAGTGAACTGTTAACCATTGTCTACAGCTACTATTTGAGGAACTCCAAAAATTAGAAAAACATTATTTTCAATGAATTTCACAATCGCAGGAGAGGTAGCTTGTTTTAAAGGTTGAATTAAAACAAATTTAGAGAAGAAATCAACAATGACCAATGCACACGTATTTCCCTGGCGAGATCTAGGATATGGACCTATTAAATCACAGGAAATTAACTGGAAAGGAAACTCTATATTACGATATTTACCCATGAGACCAGCTTGTGGCAAATTTGTGGGCTTACAGGCAGCACAAACTTTACAACGCCTCACATATTTTTGTACACTCTGTCTCATTTTGGGCCAATAATATAACTCTGAAATTCTTTCTAATGTTTTAAAAACACCGAAATGAGCTGCAGTAGGATCATCATGAAATTTAGATAACAATTCAAGTCTGTTTTCCGTTGGAACTATAATTTTCCAGTCAGTTAAATTGCAAATACTGGCATACTTGTTAAAGACATGCTTATATAGGATATTATTTTCCACCTTGAAATTAGGATAACTATCCGGATCGGATTGAACCTTATTAATCATAATTTTATACCAATTATCAGGTTTTAGTAAAGATAAATCTAATACATTTATTTCCGGCACCCTGGATAGAAAATCTGCAGGTACGGTACCCGTTGCTCTACGATGGACTATCGAAAAATTGTATTGTGAAAGTTGTAGAATCCACCTAGCTAATCGTGGTGATGGTTTCTTCATGTTATTTAACCAAACAAGAGAAGAGTGATCGGTGATAACAGTAAAATGTCGTCCCAGAAGATAATAACGAAAATGATCAATAGATAATAGGACTGCAAGGGCCTCTTTTTCAGTAGTTGTGTATTTCTTTTGACATTTATTCAATTTTTTACTATAATAAGCTACTGGATGTTCCAACCCATCTTCTAACTGAAAAGCACACTTCCAATACCTACATCACTTGCATCACACATTAGATAAAATGATTTGTCAAAATCAGGACTACAAAGTACAGGAGCGGTAGTTAAGACAGTTTTTATATCATCGAAAGCTTTTTGAGCTTCTGGTGTCCAACTTATTGGTTGATTTTTTTTTCTATTAGATAAAAGATCAGAAATGGGAGCAGATAAAGTAGAAAAATTATTTAAAAAACGACGATAATATGAAACAACACCTATAAATCTACGCAGCTCTGTAGTTGTCCTCGGTACAGGATAGTTAGTAATAGCTTCAGTTTTTTCACCGTCAATACTTAACCCGTTTTCATCCAAGGTATAACCTAAATAGCGAAGAGAAGGACGACAAAAATGACATTTATCAATATTTACCGTTAAATTAGCCTCTTTCAATTTCTCATAAACTTTAGACAAAATTTCAACATGTTTATCAAACTGTGATGTACAAACAATTATATCATCAAGATAATAAAAACAATATGGTTCTAAAGATGGACCTATTACCATATCCATTAATCGTGACATGGTAGCTGGACTTGAAATTAAACCAAATGGTGTACTTGTAAATTGAAATAGTCCTCTAGAACGTATTGCGAAAGCTGTTTTTGGACGAGACGACTTTTCTGAAGGTATTTGATGGAAAGCATGTTTTAAATCGATACTAGAAATATATCGCGTATCCCTTAGTTGACTAAGAATTTCCTCAATATTTGGAATCATATACGAATCTGCTTTAGTTTGCTTGTTTAAAAATCTAGCATCAAGAAGTAACCTTATACTACCATCAGGTTTATGAGTTAAGCAGATAGGAGAACAATAAGGAGATGTACTTGGTTCAATAACCCCTAATTTTAATAATGTATCTATCTCATTATTCACATGAACTTCCATAGCTTGAGGCAATGGATACTGTTTTATTTTGAATGGAGGAGAATTTCCTGTGTCGATAAAATGCTCTAAGATATGTGTCCTACCAATTTTATCCTTGGGGCTAATGCTTTTAAATTTTTCGATAACAACATCAAGTTTGATTTTTTCATCATTTGTTAAAGTTGTGACGTCCTTAACAGTATTGATGACATTTAAAGATAAGGCATTTAAATTCATAGTAAATTTAGAAAAATCTATTTTAATATTGAATGTCTTTAAAAAATCCATTCCTAAGATAACTGTTTGAGTAACTGAAGGTAAAAGATATAATTTTAAAATCAGAGATAACTTATCCACTGTGACATAAGTTTCAACAAAACCACCAACATCTTCCCAAAAATAATATTATCCACATAAGGCCTGTTATAATTATCTTTTCGATATAACAAGTCTAAAAAGTAATTACTAGATAATTGAGTATTTATAGAATTCTGAAATTTATTTACTACCTTGTTTGGCTTGTAAAACGATCTTACTATATTTAACCAAGCTAACCAATCATTTTTATTGAAATAAGATAAGTTATTTTTATTAGAATTTTTAGATAGATTAGATAAGGAATAAATTTCACTTATTGGTTGCTGGTTGAAGGTGTTATTTCGGAAACTGTTCTTGACTTCGTTTGTTTTTTTGAATTTTTTTGCTTTGGATGTGTGGATCCTGAAGGATTTTGAGGAGCGGTAGGTGTCACCAAAGCATTGACCTCACCGCCTGGTTCGTTTTTTGAACAATTTGGACATTTAGATTTTATAAATCCAGGATTTCCACATCCATAACAGAATACTTTTAAAGCGTATTTACATTGCGGATAAAAATGATTCTGTTCACCACAATTCCAGCAAACTTTATGTGAATTTACTGTAGATACTGTAGATAGATGTCTAGAATTATTATGATTCCTAGACCGATAAGATGAGATAAAAGTATTATTTAACTGTGGTTCTAGATATATTTTAGGTTTGCTCGAACTAATACTTGAATTCTGAGAATTCTGTGAGTAGGTAAAAGATTCTTCCAACTTTTTACATTTATCGGTTAACTCTTCGATACTGTTAATATCTAATAAAGCTAGCGGTTGTACATAATTAGAAAGCAAATTTCTCTTAATGATTCTAATTTTTGATGATTCATCCTGTTTTATTTCTAAGCGATTAAACAGACTACACATAGAATTTATGTATAACGTAACTTTTTCATTAGTATTTTGTTTTCTATTTTTAATTTCATCCAATAAATCTTCCTGATAATTATATGGGAGAAAATCTGACTTTAATTTAGAAACTAACTCTGACCAATTTTGAAATTGACTTCTATTATTTAAATACCAATAAAATGCCTGATCAGTGAAGAGATCTGCAGCGCTAGAAAATAATTCGTTATCTGTTACACCTCGAGAAATCTTTAAACACTCTACACGTTCTAAAAATCCTGCCAAAGATTCATTTTCTGCAATTCCTGAGAAATGTATTCCCCATTTATAGATATGTACTGGCTTAGAGGAAGTGAAGCTTTGGTTCTGACCTACAGGAGTTGATTGAGCCTGAATAGTGCCCGGTAATCTACCATCAAGTTCACCCTCTAACAACAAAATCTGAGTAGCAAACTGTTTTTACTTTAATTCTTCCTCATCATTGTTACATGACAAACGAGACACCCGATTATTTGCATGAGCTAATCTACATGTTAATCTGAGATATTCATTGTCCCTATCTGATCCTACAAATTCTGAAATTTTTCTGCTCAAATCAGATAAAGTTAACTCGATACCGTTTACTTCACTATCAAAATTCAATTGACTATTCTCATATAAAATAGAACTGCGACCGGACGCTTCTTGAGCTAAAATACCCCTCAACAATTTTCTACGTTCCGCCACTGTCGGTAATACTTCAACATTTCTATATGCCAATTCGTGTTCCAGCTCATGAGATAATAAATATTCGACCTTCAATTTATAAGGCAAAGACATTTTTGTACATAATGATAGAAAAAAAATTTTGAAACAAATTCTCAACAAAATTAATTTACAATTTGAAGGTCACTGAAAGGTAACAAATGAATTGATATAAAAACTGAGTAATATATGAATCGTTAAGCTTCACACCAGTTATAAATATAATATAACATATATCAGATAATATTTCAAACAACGAAAAAGATGTATATATTTATTACACAGGACCTGTTTTATAAAAGCAGAAAGCATAAAATATAATTAAAAGTTAAACAGTGAACATAATATCAAAGATATTTCCCATCTAATAGCAGGAAAAAAAAATTTTCAATTATAAAAATATTTTACCAAAAAGAAATAGCAGATAACAACATGTAAAAGTTAATACACGTTGGAGCGCCAATGAAACAAAATCCTCTTACTCTCAGGGTAAAAATTATTTAAATAATTGAAAGTATTAAAAGAGAGTAGGTTCTTTCCAAACTGACAAAGAGATTGGAGATAACGGAGCCAGTTCTCAGGGCTCTGTTATCTGAAAGAAGTTTAATTAAAGAAAAAAAAATGTGAAAAAGAAAGAGAAAGAGAGAGAGAGAAAAACTAAAAAAAACAGTAAAGTTACATCAATAGTAAGGGCAACACTAACTTTGTTCCTAAACAAAATTAGAAAAAATCAACCTCCTTAATCAGTCAACTCTTACCTGCTGTGCTCTGCTAGTTGTTTGACAATACTTATAAAAAAATGTGCTGAAGGCTATTTCTCAGGTCTTTCTGTATAATAAATCAAACAACAGACTACTAATATGTATGAATATATTGAATTAAAAAATATTTAAACGTGTTACATAGTTTGACAATAATAGGTTAGTAAAAGTATGTATGTGTGAAGAAAAAGAAAGTATAAATTAAAACTAAAACGAGCTGTACAAATATGAATGGTGAAGCCATACAATATAATTTTACTTATCTTGAGGTAGAAAGTCGAAGTCGATTCTCCATAAAATCTTCTTAGGTTAAATAATTCTCAGTATAATACCCAGTTGAGTATCTAGATCATGAATTGGCTCTTATGGAAACACCATTTCTTGTGAGTCAATACAAATTGCCGACAAATCTTCATCTAATTCTTCAGTCGGGCGATTTTAGTTAAATTTACCGATATAATTAAATTATTCCTGGCGGTATCGCTACAAGAACACCAAGTGTGTTACAGATAGACCTTTTTTTAATTAACACGATATTTAGATATCTGTCCAGCGACATATATAAAACTGTACTTATCATTGTTTTACAGAAATACAATCTAGTTTAATGATTTGTCCTGGACAAAAACCTTTATCAATTTAAGAAAATCTTACACAGAAAAAAAATGAAACATACCAGTAATCCCTGCGAATTTGTTCTTAGAACAAGTTTTTTTAATAAATATACGGAATATTTAAAACTTTTATCAGGATTTCTGCGACTACCATTCTCTATTACAAACTCTCGTATAGTCCCGCATTCCGAATTTCTATTCAGGATTTTTTTCTGTGAGATATCTATACAGTTAATTCCACCAACATTTAAACAGTTGTTTAAAACATTGGCAAGGAAGGACGTGTGGTCTATTCCACCAATAAATTTAACATTCTTCGCTGAATTATTTATTTAAAACTCTATTAGAAATGTTAACTGCTAAGTGAACGTTTCACTTACCTGGAGAAGTTTTGTCAAGCTGGAGTTCAGGTTGAGTGAATGCAGTTGACATATTAATATGAGAGTTGGTGGTATTGGATATTGGTGATCGTCGGTGCCAGAAGACATCATTGTTAGTGAAAGGTTAGTGTTGACCAATTTGAAATTTCAAATTTTGGCCATTTTAAACAATATAAATTTGCGCAAAGGTACCTATTTGTTGAATTATTTGATTTTAGTTGTTTGTTCCACTATTTTGATTTTAAATTTGTTTATATTAATACATGTATTTCTTTTCCAATTTCCAATGTAGTTTTGACAATATATTATAGTGTTAATTTTCGTTTCTATACCCTCTATTAAAAACAGGAATATAATCAATAACATAGGCGTCTCAACATAAATGTATACAAGGTATAATTTTATTTTAAATAATAGACAAAACAAATAATTCTTTATCAAAATATATAAAACAAAATAATAAATCACATAAAAAAAACTTTAGACCTGAACTCAAAGAGATTAAGGAGTACTCATGCCCAACTATGATACATTTACCCTGAGCTAGCCGAACAACATTCTTTATTAATCTACATAAAACAACAATAAAAATAAATATATAAATATAAGATATAATAATATATACATATATAATGGATATTTTTGTGGGGATGTGGCAATAAGACTCCAGAGTAAATATCCATTACAAATAAGTTGGCAAATATCTTTTTTCAAATTATATACATATATATATATATATATATATATATATATATATATATATATGTATATATATATTTATATATATAAGCAACGAATAGATTAGTGGGTATTGCACGCAAATAGAAGAAGGGGCTACTGAAAAGAGTGGTAACCGCAGAGATGCATTTTTCTGGCTCATTAGCCGTCATCGGTACGGTATAACCAAGAAAAGATGTGAAACATGGAAGCTATGGTGTTGAATGAAACATGAGAAAATATAATAGGATTCAGCAGGATAGTCATGTTTCATTCAACACCATTGCTCCCATGTTTCACATCTTTTCTTGGTTGTACCGTACCGATGACGGCTAATGAGACAGAAAAATGCATGTCTGCGGTTACCACTCTTTTCGGTAGCCCCTTCTTCTATTTGCGGGCAATACCCACTAATCTATTCGTTGCTTATTGTTCATATGTCACGCACTATTCGTCCATCTTATATATATATATATATATATATATATATATATATATATATATATATATATATATATATATATTATAATAGATTGTTATTGTTGTATAATTTGCCGACAATACCACTATAATTGTTATATTATCAATTTAATATATTCAACTCTAGTATAGCTAACTCAGTAATGAAGTAAAGAAAAATTTTTATGTATTTATATATTTATGTGGAGAGCATGAGAAACTCTTACTACTCTTTGGGATCTGGAAGTGATTTTAACTCTATATCTACAATATTTTACATATATATGAATCATTCAAATAACTGATATTATATTTTTTTTATTATTGGTGCGCCTATGTATAGAAACTTTCAATATAGCAATCGATTTTGTCTCACAATTAAAATAGATGGAAATTATCAGTAGAATAATCGATTCCAACTGTCACTCATATCAGCAGTTGAAGTAATATTTATCTGAACATAAACAATAGTTTCAAGAATACCTTTAATACAACAACTATATTATATTGATCAAGAATTATGTATTATAAATTTAAAGTAAGTGATGAACTATCTTAAATACTAATATAATATTGAAATGTCAAACAATAAAATATTTGTTAAATATAAATGGTAAGTACTCAAGTCTATGTTATTACCTTTCTTTTTTAATGCTTTTAATATGTTTAATAGTTTCAGATACTAATTCTTATTACTTTTATTATAAATGTACATCTCTAACCCGAATGTTGGTACCAAAAAAAACAAAAAGAAACACTAACCTCTCAACCACTAATATTCCTTTCTTGAAATTCTGTCTGTTAAAAAACCATGTCATGCATACATATGTCGTCCAGATGGAGATGTTTTTTTTCTAGATTTCTTGTTACAGGTACCACGTGTTTGTAATTTCTATTATTCTCCAGCTTCGAATTCCCAATCAATGCTTAATATCTTATTCAGGTACTTTACATCACGATTCCGTACCACATCAACTAATTATTCAATTTGAAATGACTCTTTCATTTGTACCATAGCCTCCAATAAAATGTATTTTTTTATATATTGTATATATCTTCGTAGAAATTATGATTTTAATATCCTTATACTAGCTATTTCGAATTAATATATGGAATAACTCACTTCTTTATACAATAACTTAATTCTCTCTTTTTAAATTCTTCAACCATCTAAGTTTTCTAATCTCCGACTTCCATCATTATTCCAAAATCAACAACCAACCCGCCTTTTTTTATTTTTCGTTGCTATCCGAAATCATAAATATCTTGATTTCAGATTCATTTTATAATTCCTAATATATAATTACAAACCATAAAATTCACATCTTTCTTGACTCAATAAATATAGATTTCTATGGTTCTGCTTCTTTTTCAATTTTTAACCTTATTCCAGTCAATTGATAAAATTATTTTGACATTTCTGACATTATTTGATATATATAACCAAAACTCTCTAAATGTTAAATAATTAAGTTATTACATGTTTATTTATTGTAACTATTAATAATGTTCAATGAATATTTTTAGAATATGGATTACATGTTTCTTTTAATTAAGGAATTTTGATTTATAACTTGTTATTTATTACTTACAATGGATTGTCGATATGCTTCTTAAATGAACTACTGTGTTTAAAGGTAAGTTTTATCCTTTTTACTCAAATTTCTTATTACTATTGCTCATATATTGTATTCCATTATGAATAGATTACTTCATCAATAAATTCTTTTGGTATCATATTAAAGATATTGAATCAAATGTTCCAAACTTCAATATATTTGTGAGAGTGAGAATTTCAATTATACTTCCATCTAAGTAGTGAAGAACTATCTCTTCTATATATATATATTTTTTTACTGTTATAAGGTAATAGATATTATGTATCCTGATCAAAATAGGTGCTAATAATTCTCTAACACTTAACAGATGATGTATATATGCTCCAGAATATATTGTACATGTAAGACATATACAGGTTTTTTAAATACTGCATTAAATCTTCTGTATATTGGAAATATTTTCATTAACCGATACTGGTTTATATAATTCTGTGTAGTATGCTGATATGAGTTATATTATTTTAGTTTCTGTGTTCTTGAATTATGTTCAAATCCCCTCAAATTTAAATTTTAAGAGTTCTCAATACCTTGAGATCTTCTTCACATTTAAATTTCCAATTTAATATTAATTCTTTTTTTTCTGGAGGCAAATCTAAATTTGTGTATTATCCTTCTTTCATTATGTTCTTTGAATACGGCGATTAATTTCCCAATCTATTATTATATCTCTAATACCTATCATATATCTACACTAAATCTAACTATTTATAAATTAGCAACATAATATTATCTATTAAATAATTATCAACATATCTCAAAATTATCTTGAATCAAATTAAACTATTATTCCTAATTCCCATAAAACTTCTTAAATCTACTATATCTATTGAAATTTCACGTAACGTACTGTTATTTGTTATTCTAAAATTCCCTATATACATGTTGATCAATTTCTTCTATGATCTGTAATATTTCAACTCTCTTTTATTCTACTCTGCCTAAACAACTTACATGGAACTGGATATAATTTTACTCTAACATTTCTCAGTATTCTTCTCCTTTATTACATCCATATATTATTTAAGCAACCCTTAGTTCCTTCGAAATTCTTTTGTTATACGTCTTTAATAATTCATTTATAACTTCATAATATTCTTCATTACAATCTGTCCAATTACCATTACTTCTCACATCTTCTATTTATTCTATCTCACACTCATAATGGTTAGCCAGTCTAATTTCTTTCTCAATCAATCCTTCATATTTCATCATCAAACTCTTCACCTTCTCTTCATATTCCTTATTTCCATTCACTAACTCCAATTCTACCATAATTCCATTCCTCTTTATATTCCATAACTTCCTATTATCCTCTTCAATTGCCAATACTTCCATATTTACCTCCTCAAATTCAATTATTTTACCATTTAATTCTATCTATCTATTCAAAATCAATTATTTCCTTATATTTCATCAATTCATCAATAACTATATCTGTTTCTAGCTTCTTCATCGACTATGCTTACATATCAACTTCTTTTTCATCCTTTAATTCAATCTTTTGTATCATATATTTGCCTAGTTCATATAACTTCCGTCCGTTTGTTCCTATAAATGTAATTATTTCATCCTGTCCATCTATTTTGTTGCTTAATTTCATTTCTATTTTCATTATCATATCTTCTATCAAAGTTTCTAGAATTTCTTCTATTCTCACAATACTTGTTGTCATAAATTTTATCTCCATTTCCATATATTCGTTTTTTATTTCTGTAACTTCTATTTTCATTTCCATAATTCATATCAACATGTCTATCATTTCTTCTATTATCAATCCATGTTTATATAATTTCTATTTAAATATGTTTTTAAATATTACTTGTTAATCATAAACCTTTTATGTACACATCGTTTTTATATCCATTGTTTAGCATGTACAATTCCTTTTCGTTTTCCAGATTTCGTTCCCATAATCCTGTCATATAATTCAATTTTCTTTTCTTTTCCTAAACTTCGTCTTATTCTCTTCTCTTATTGTTTGATTCCCTATTGGTTTCTGTAACTTCTTTCTGTTCACCACCATAATTTTTTTAATTTTGAAGTCCCATATCTCATCAATTTCTTCCCATAAATGCATTGAAATTTGCATCTCAAATTCTTCCATCTCATTGAAGTTGCTTTTTATTATTTTCATATCCACCATAATCTCAATTCGATTTCTTTCATTTTCAATTCTCTTAATAAATATTCTTGGATCAATTATTTTTATGTTTCTCTTAAGTTTCACTCTGATTTCGCCATTCTCTGTGTAAATTATTGGTTCTTCAATTAGTCTTATGGTTTCATCTATTTCTTCCTTAGTTTCTTGTAATCGTCTGTTCATTTCTTTTAATTCCCAATTAACTAATTTCTCTATACTTTCTCTCCTTTTTTCACACGTTCCCGTTTGTTCTTCTATCCTTCCATTTAAGTCATTAAATTTCTTATTTAAATTCTGTTCATACATTTGCATTATTTCCTCATTTGTTTGTTCTTGTACTTTTATAGACTGTATTTCTTCAATTGTATTCTCATTTTGTTTCTTCACTTCTACTTGAATTGCTCCTGATAAATTTTCTTCTAAACATCTTCCTAGTTTTTGAACTTCTTCTTCTACCTGTTTTTCAATTGTTTCTCTTATTTTAATTCTATGTTCCTGAAGTTCTACTCTCAAATTCGTATTTTCTTCTTTTATACCAATTTTAATTTTATCTATCTGTTTTCTAAATTCTTCATTTTCCTCCCTAAGTTTCTTAATTTCCTTCAAACCTTCCATCTTCACCTCTTCTATTTTCTTTTCCATCCTGTTCATGTTTCCATTTAAATCATTCATGTTCCCATTCATCTTGTCCATCTTTCCATTCAAATCTCCCCTCATATTATCTATCTTCCCATTCAAATCTCCGCTCATATTATCTATCTTCCCATTCAAATCTCCCCTCATATTATCTATCTTCCCATTCAAATCTCCGCTCATATTATCTATCTTCCCATTCAAATCTCCCCTCATATTATCTATCTTCCCATTCAAATTAATTAAAAATTCCATTATTTGATCTCCTCTGCTTACACTATCCTGCCTGTCTTGTCTACTATCCTGCTGTTCCCTTGATTCTTCACTTTCTTTATCTATTAAGGTTTGTTCCTCCACATCTGAATCTCCCATTCCACGTCTCCTTTCTTGTTGTTCCTCATCTGATCTGCCTTCCACACCTATTTGTTTTCCGTCCCTAAGCATCATTCTCTTTGCCATTTTAATTGTATCTAATTCTAATGTTTTTAAAACCTTCTTATCACGAAAAAAATCTTAATTTGCCCCACGTTGGGCGCCAAATTTATAATAGATTGTTATTGTTGTATAATTTGCCGACAATACCACTATAATTGTTATATTATCAATTTAATATATTCAACTCTAGTATAGCTAGCTCAGTAATGAAGTAAAGAAAAATTTTTATGTATTTATATATTTATGTGGAGAGCATGAGAAACTCTTACTACTCTTTGGGATCTGGAAGTGATTTTAACTCTATATCTACAATATTTTACATATATATGAATCATTCAAATAACTGATATTATATTTTTTTTATTATTGGTGCGCCTATGTATAGAAACTTTCAATATAGCAATCGATTTTGTCTCACAATTAAAATAGATGGAAATTATCAGTAGAATAATCGATTCCAACTGTCACTCATATCAGCAGTTGAAGTAATATTTATCTGAACATAAACAATAGTTTCAAGAATACCTTTAATACAACAACTATATTATATTGATCAAGAATTATGTATTATAAATTTAAAGTAAGTGATGAACTATCTTAAATACTAATATAATATTGAAATGTCAAACAATAAAATATTTGTTAAATATAAATGGTAAGTACTCAAGTCTATGTCATTACCTTTCTTTTTTAATGCTTTTAATATGTTTAATAGTTTCAGATACTAATTCTTATTACTTTTATTATAAATGTACATCTCTAACCCGAATGTTGGTACCAACAAAAACAAAAAGAAACACTAACCTCTCAACCACTAATATTCCTTTCTTGAAATTCTGTCTGTTAAAAAACCATGTCATGCATACATATGTCGTCCAGATGGAGATGTTTTTTTTCTAGATTTCTTGTTACAGGTACCACGTGTTTGTAATTTCTATTATTCTCCAGCTTCGAATTCCCAATCAATGCTTAATATCTTATTCAGGTACTTTACATCACGATTCCGTACCACATCAACTAATTATACAATTTGAAATGACTCTTTCATTTGTACCATAGCCTCCAATAACATGTATTTTTTTATATATTGTATATATCTTCGTAGAAATTATGATTTTAATATCCTTATACTAGCTATTTCGAATTAATATATGGAATAACTCACTTCTTTATACAATAACTTAATTCTCTCTTTTTAAATTCTTCAACCATCTAAGTTTTCTAATCTCCGACTTCCATCATTATTCCAAAATCAACAACCAACCCGCCTTTTTTTATTTTTCGTTGCTATCCGAAATCATAAATATCTTGATATCAGATTCATTTTATAATTCCTAATATATAATTACAAACCATAAAATTCACATCTTTCTTGACTCAATAAATATAGATTTCTATGGTTCTGCTTCTTTTTCAATTTTTAACCTTATTCCAGTCAATTGATAAAATTATTTTGACATTTCTGACATTATTTGATATATATAACCAAAACTCTCTAAATGTTAAATAATTAAGTTATTACATGTTTATTTATTGTAACTATTAATAATGTTCAATGAATATTTTTAGAATATGGATTACATGTTTCTTTTAATTAAGGAATTTTGATTTATAACTTGTTATTTATTACTTACAATGGATTGTCGATATGCTTCTTAAATGAACTACTGTGTTTAAAGGTAAGTTTTATCCTTTTTACTCAAATTTCTTATTACTATTGCTCATATATTGTATTCCATTATGAATAGATTACTTCATCAATAAATTCTTTTGGTATCATATTAAAGATATTGAATCAAATGTTCCAAACTTCAATATATTTGTGAGAGTGAGAATTTCAATTATACTTCCATCTAAGTAGTGAAGAACTATCTCTTCTATATATATATATTTTTTTACTGTTATAAGGTAATAGATATTATGTATCCTGATCAAAATAGGTGCTAATAATTCTCTAACACTTAACAGATGATGTATATATGCTCCAGAATATTTTGTACATGTAAGACATATACAGGTTTTTTAAATACTGCATTAAATCTTCTGTATATTGGAAATATTTTCATTAACCGATACTGGTTTATATAATTCTGTGTAGTATGCTGATATGAGTTATATTATTTTAGTTTCTGTGTTCTTGAATTATGTTCAATATATATATATATATATATATATATATATATATATTGAACTAGTCATCTAGTTTTGTAAATATATTGAAATAAATAAACATAATAAAAAGGTCTTATTGTAACGGAAGGAGTGTCAGTAGACACAACCATTAGAATAAACTCAATAACAAGTCAAATATTAAAATATAAAAAGATTGAAATATGAATAAATCGGGTGAAATATTGATGTCAATGTTTTAAAAAGGGATGAAGAATAAAAATTCCAACACTATATTAGTTAAATAGATAGTAAATATTACCTGTACCAGTAATTCTGATTGGTTGTCAAAGTCACGGAATTCCGTATTACACTGAACACAGCCATAGCAATTTCTGTAGGACGAAACGTCATATAATAGCTTGAAACCTTAATTAAGAGAAAAGAATAATCAGTTTAACAATAACTTAACATTGTTTACATAATTTTTTTGTAGTAGCAAAGGTTTAGAATACCATGTTTCATTCATTTATTGCAAAGGGTTGAAACTAGATGAAAAAGATAGTTGGAACACAGCCCCAACGTATAAAAAGGAAATGAATATTTACAAGAAGTAATGCCTGCTAGGGAATTCTCATTACCAACTTAAAATCATTGCTTATTGATTATATATGAAATTTAATTACAAAAACAAAAATAATCAGGAGTTTATGTA
Organism: Galeruca laticollis; assembly: GCA_963921935.1. Taxonomy (NCBI): domain Eukaryota; kingdom Metazoa; phylum Arthropoda; class Insecta; order Coleoptera; family Chrysomelidae; genus Galeruca; species Galeruca laticollis. Next base: position 178,337,465 of record OY998175.1, read on the forward strand.
TAATAACTATAAAACAGGACTCAAATTAAAATAGAATCAATTACATATAGGTTAATTAATAATATAGGTTGTAAAATTTGTAAAAATAAACATTTCTCAGATTAACTAAATAACATGAATATAAGAAAATTGACTATTGTACGAGGAAAAGAGGACTTAATTAAAATTCCTTAATACAATAGAAATCTAAATGAATCAGTGTTATCACCCTCCAGGACAATAAATTTATGTTTTTCAAAATAGTAACTAAAAGACTGGATAATAACAATTTTAGTGATAAAAAAAACAAATAAGTGAGCTATGGACTAGGGAAGCCAAAAGACTTGTTGATTTTGAAAACAAAGGAGGTTGATTCATGATGGTGATAGAGGATGCGTCGTTAAAAGATTGCTCTCTGTATAAAATTGTTTAAAAGTGTTTAAAAGTTGAAATTCTAAAAAAAAGTTAAATCAAACTAATCATAGGAGTATTCAATCCTGTGTAAGGAGTGAATAGTGCAGTAGGAGCGTGTCTCTTATGAGATATCTGCAAGATTTGGAGATGCGAGTGCAGCCGGCAGTGATAGCAAAGAAAAGGTCTGTGTATTTTGCTTGAACTTATTTGGAATTCCAATTAACATTTTCAAAGTGTACACTCAAATCTTTAGTTGAACATTCGAATCACATAACGCATAAAAAGACCAAAAAATAATAAAATATGATGCATCATAAATTGATCTATAGAGAATTATATCTTTAATATCTATAAAATTAGTGTACTCACCGTTTGTAAATTTAGCTACTTGAAATATTACGTGCATCATGTATGTTATATTAAATCTTAAATCTTCCTTCCAGCTATTGCATGTATAACTTTAAACTATCACTTTCTTGACCTTTAAACACACACATATATAGTTTATAAATTATCACTTATATGTAATTGATTATAGAAACTTGATAATTTTAACAAAATTTTTTATCACAAGCACGCTAGCGTCGTGTTAACTGTGAAACGTTATTTATGGAAGGGAAACCTCCTCCTTTCATGTATATTGTAGTAGCGCATGCGTTTGGAGATTTAGCGCCGACGCAGTAGTAGGAACATTTTGTTATAGAGAATACATGTATGATATAGGGTGGCACAATTCCATAAGAATAAATGTATAAACCAAATTAATAGTTTCAAAAATATTTTATCATGTTCCAATCAGGTTAAAAATTTTCAAATTATTTTATTAAACTGCTTTACATTTATGTGTTGATTTTTCTTTATTCTCACATCCATGATTGAATTCTCAATATCTTTGTTGTCGTATTTCAATCGTTTTATTTAACAGATATTGTTTCTTTCAGAGGTTGTAAGTTAAAGGTAAGATTAAGAATATATTTCCTCAATCTTTGATTAGTATATCCAGAACTCAAAGGGAGGATTCTCATGCTTCCGACTAATTAAATAAACATTATAAATAAATAATTAATTAGAAAAATCTGAGCTAGTCAATCAAGGGAATAATTAATAAAATGGCGTCCATAAATATAAATAAATAAACTAAATAAAATTATAAAAAGTTATAAATTAATAATATATATATATATATATATATATATATATATATATATATATATATATATATATATATATTAATACATATACTCTATCTAAATTCTAAAGAAAACATTGAAATAAAGAAAAATGTACATATTTGGATGTAATACTAGTGATATACAATGTATTATAAATAATTTAAAAGATTCAATATGCAAATAAAATTTGACATTACAATTTAGAATGACAATAATGCAGAAGATACTTAATGATACATAGATTTTATAAAGATTTTAAAAAAAGAATACAGATGTCGCTGGTAGCAAAATTACAATTAGAAGAAAATAATGAAAATCTCTCTTTGTTATATGAAAACATAAATTTGTATTTTTTTTTAAAAAAGGAATTATTTGGTAACCAAAGGAGAAGAGAATTATTTATGGAAAAAGTTTAGTTAGTTGATTTTGAACCCCTCTCGAGAGAACATCTAATATGAGTTCTCTCAAATTTGCTGAATAATATAATAGTAATTGATATATTAAAATAGCATCAGATTATAATAATTAGCATGATAAGATCAGTGCGTGAATAATTCCTTAAATAATTATATTGAAATAGTGTTAGTGATTTTTCCGGGTTCTAAATTATAAATTTAGAAAAGTGGTTCCGGCGATTCTAAAAGACGTGTTTAGAATCAGAACGAGTGATCCTGATACCTAGTTGGTGAGTCCAGTCCAGATTTTATAAATTATTTTTCAAGAATTAACAGGCCTTTAAATAAAATTAAGATAGATGCATCTATATCACATTTTTGAATACTGACAAAATTAACGTTAAAGATATATAAAATTTCACCTGAAGAGAAGAGAAAATTTTTTTTGAATAGACAATTTTATCGCATATAGTTATTTGACATTTATACACGTCAAGTGTAATTTTCGACGATTTGAACGTTTAGAATAAGGTTGTTCTTCTAGTATATAGGTTGTTTTTTTTTAATTTTAAGGTTCGTAGAAAGTACGATTATTGTTCTTTATTATATTTTGGGAATAATAATTCATTTTCACTTGTTATCTGATGGTATATAATATATAATTTTTGATTCCAACTCACTTTGGTATTAATTCAACTCCTATTTCATTGAATTTGAAAAATTTTGGATCCTATAAAACTTTTGATATAATCAGTGACATTTAGTTAATTTTCAGTGACAGAAAAATTGTAGATGTCATTAGATAATTTAATGGTCTTAGAATATATTGAACAAGCAGTCACTATAGATTTGCAATAGTATAATTGACAATTTTGGAATATTCTTTGGAAATTTATAAATTTAAAATTTTCAATTATTAATTTTTTTTAATCTTTGAACCCTCCCTGAGGTAAGAGCGAGTAAGTCGATTTTGTAGTAATTTATCTTTCAGAATATAAAATTTCATATTCATCTGAGCCGGGCATAATAATTTGACAATTCCTGTCAAAATTTCAAATAGGTTATATTCAGTAATAAAGGTGTTTTCACATTAGTGTAGTTACTACCACGATTGTAACAACAGCATCTAATAATCAAATTTCAAATAAAATCATATAATACATAATTATAAAAACAGTAGAACATTAAAAATATTATAATTTGGCGGCCCAACGTGTGGCGAATTAAGAATTTTTCTTGATAATTAGGTTGACGTTAACATTATAATAATTGTCACCCAAAACGTGGGGTGATTAAAACTGTGCATATAATTATAAAAATATTAAAAATTTATTGACATTATTATTAAAAAAAATTTAAATATTTACGATGGAACGAAGAATGACGTTAAGAGATGGTAAACAGGTAGGAGTTGAAAGTGGATCCGATGAAGAAAGGGAAGAACAGGAGGATAGTAGACGGGAACCCCAAGGAGGAACAAATAGCAATGATCATTGGATGCAACAATTTCTTTTGAAAATGAATGAGAATATGAATAGGAAATTTGAAGAAAATAGGGCAGATATGAATAGTATGGAAAAGAATATGAGAGGAGATATGTATACAATGAGGGAGGAGATTAAGGGGGATATTAACAATATCACAGGAAACATGGACAGGCTGGAAAAGAAAATAGAAGAATGAAAAATTGAAAATTTAAAGGAGATTAAGAAAATTAGGGAAGAAAATAATGAATTTAGAAAGAAAATTGAAAAGGTGAAAGAGGATATGAAGGGCCAGAAGGAAAATTTGCGCATGGAAATTCAAGAAATTGGCATTAAAATCAGGGAAGATACAAACAAGCAGGTGGTAGAAGAAGTTCAAGAACTAGGAAGATGCCTAGAAGAAAATTTATCTGGAGTAATTCAAGTAGAAGTGAAGAAACAAAATGAGAATTTAATTGAAGAGATACAGTCCATTAAAGTACAAGGACAAACAAATGAAGAAGTAATGCAAATATATGAACAGAATTTGAATAAGAAATTTAATGATTTAAATGGAAGGATAGAGGAACAAACAGGAACGTGTATTAAAAGGAGTGAAAATATAGACAAATTATTTAAACAGGAATTGGAGAAAATGAATAGAAAATTACATGAAACTGTAGAAGAAATAGAAGATAATCTAAAACGGAATGGAGGTGGAACGATGTATACTGGAAATATCGACTTTGGAGTGAAATTTGATGGTAATATAAATGTAATTCACCCAAAAGTATTTATCAAAATAATCAAAAGTAGGATGAGAGGAATAAGGGACATTGTAGAGAAAAAAATCATTATTAGAGGAATGTTATCTGGACATGCTTTATTGTGTTTTTGCAATAAAGAGGAACAAATACCCGATGTTGAAGAATTTGAAAAACAATTTTTAAAATATTTTTGGGGGGAGATACAACAGGCGAGTTTCAGAGAGAAACTATACTTTGGGAAATTTGATTATAACCAGAGTAAAAATTTCAATGCATATGCAATGAAAATGTACAACAACGCACAGTATTTGGAGCCAAGCATGCGAGAAGAAGAAATGGTGTTATATATTTCCAGACATTTCAACCAACAAGTATCTGAAACTATAGGGATACAAAATATCAAGACGATGGAAGGTTTATCAAATTATTTACTCAGACTTGAAAGAAGTAATAATGAAAAAAGAAATGAAATTAAAAATTTTAATGGAATAGGGGGAAATGGAGATGGACATTACAGAAGAGACATGAATAATACATATGAAAATAGAAACTATAGAAACAGGGATTTTGATAACCGAAGAAATGATAGACATGTAGACAGGAATTATAGAACTGAAAATAGAAATTATAGAAATGAAGACCGAAGATATGGAAATTGAAATAAAAATAATGATAATAAGTACTTTGAAAATAGAAGAGATACCAGAAATTCGGACAGAAGAAATGATAATGGAGACAGAATTGAAAATTGGCGACAGGATAGACGGACAGGAACAAATAATTATTATGATCGAAGAAACTTTGAAAGAAGAAATGATGATAGAAGAAATGATACGTTGGAAAACCAAGACAGAAACTATGATAGAAGAAATCAAGAAATAGGAGACAGGAGACAAGTAAACATAATACAAGAACAAGAAAGATATGAGGATCATAGTCAAACTGTAGATAGAAATTTTACTTAAACCGCTTTCACGTGCATAATATTATTTTTTCTAAGTACGAACATCCAAGAGAATTTGTTGATATTGGGGAAATTGGGGAAATGCATGACAATTTAGGTTTAATATTCATTAAAGGGAAAATACAAAATATAGGATGTAAAATTCTGATAGATACAGGATCAGAAGTAACGTTGATAAGTGAAAGGATTATAGACAAGTGCAAAAAAAATAATATTATGGTGGTAAATACAAATAGATTATCACTAGTGGGAGCGAATAATAAAAAACTATATGATACAAGTAAAATGATAATTGAGGAATTACAAATAGGAAATAATTCGTTTAAAGTACAAATGCTGGTCGTAAAGAATTTAATTTATGATATAGTATTAGGTTCCGATGAATTAGACAATCACAAAATGATTATCAATTATAAAGAAAAGTTGATGAATTGTAAAGGAGAAGATATTCATTTCCTCAAACAAGAAACAAACAAATTAGAAGAAGATACATTTTATGTAATGAATCAAATCAATGAAGAACCTAAAATAGATTTAAATTTGTGTAAACAAAAATATGTGAAAATTGTGATGGAATTGATAAGACAATACAACAGATTATTCAATGAAGAAGTACAAGTAGCAAGGAAATATATACATAAACTGGAAATGAATAGAGATATATCGAATTTCAAAGTAAGGACATATCCAATTCCATATAAATTGAAGGATGAAGTATACCATGAATTAGAAAATATGTTAAAAGATGGAATAATAGAAAGATCAAATTCATCATATATTAATGCAGTTACGTGTGTACGAAAAAAATCTGGAGAAATAAGAATATGTTTAGATGCAAGAAATATCAATAGCTACACAAAGAAACAATACGAAAGTCCCATGAATATCGATAGTATATTTGGTAGAATTACTAATGCAAACATATTTTCAAAATTAGATCTGAAACATAGTTTTTGGTTAATTCCTTTAGAAAAAGAAAGTCGGAAATATACTGCGTTTATGATAGATGGAGTGGTATATCAATTCTGTGTGGTACCTTTCGGATTACAGAGCTCATGTGCAGCTTTAGTAAGAACACTTCACACTATTTTAAACAAATATGAAAATTTCATACTTCATTATATAGATGATATCCTTATATATTCGGAAAATGAAGAAAAACATCAAGAGCATTTGGACATTATTTTCGAAGAACTAGAAAATGCTGGATTAAAATTAAACATAGAAAAATGTCAATTTTATCAAGAGGAGATAAATTATTTGGGATATGTTTTGAACACTAAAGAAGTTTCTATGGATCCTGATCGAATTAAGACAATTTTAGAATATAAACAACCAACAAATTTGAAAACTTTGAGAGGGTTTCTAGGAATTTTAAACTATTCCAAACGATTGATACCGGATCTTAGTAGAAAAGAAATACCATTAATTGAACTATTAAAAAAAGGTGTAAAATGGCAGTGGAATGACAAACGGGAAAAAGCATTTAGAGAACTAAAGGAAGATTTTACAAATAATCTCAAGGTATATCACCCACAGTATGATAAACAATTTATTTTGAGAACAGATGCATCAGCTGATCGTTTTGCTGGAGTACTGATACAAGAACAGAAAAAAGGAGAAGTACCTATTAGTTTCATATCTAGGGTTACTAAAATGCATGAAAGGAAATATTCAGTAACAGAACTTGAAATGGCAAGCGTGGTATTTTATATCACTAAATTGAGATTTTTTTTATTAGGAGCTAAATTCATTATAGAAACTGATCATTCAGCTTTGACAGCTATGCTTAAAAATAGATATGCGAATAATAGAATACATCGCTGGATTTTATTATTACAAGAATATGATTTCGAAATAAAATACATTCCTGGAAAACAGAATATTGTTGCAGATGCTTTAAGTAGAGAGACAGAAACCACATTTGAACGGAGAAAGTATAAAATTGGTATAAATAGAATGCTACAAGAGGAAGGATTATATTCATTGGATAGAATTAGGAAAGATCAACAAAATTTGGAATCAAATTATAAAAATAATGCTATTAATATAGAGGAAATATGGTATAAATGTCTGGAAGATAGAGAAGTATTTGTAATTACACAAGATTATGCAAAGGAAATTTTGAAAAATTTACATGAAGAACATGGACATGTTGGGACTAGGAAGTTATGGATGCTTTTTAGAGAAAACTATATAACAAAAAAGGATTTAGCAATTGCCAAAAATATTTGTAAAGTGTGTGCCATATGTCAACTAGCAAAAGAAAAAAATTATCACAATAAAAATTTGACAAAATCAATAGTTGCACAGAAGCCATTACAAATTGTTGCTATAGATTTCATAAGCAATTTAATACCGAGCCTACAAGAGAATAAACACATATTTGTTATCACTGATATTTTTACGAAATTTGTTAAAGTTTACCCATGCAAAAGAACCAATGCAAAAACTGTGATAGAGATTTTAAAAATGTACATTAAAAAATATGGAACGCCAAAAACAATAATATTAGATCATGCAACTTATTTTGAAAGTGAAAAACTAGCTAAATTTAGTCAAAATCAAGAAATTAAGTTGAACTTTATTAGCATTAGGAAACCATCGTCAAATCCAGCTGAGAGATACATCAAAGAGATAAACAAGTACTTACGAATTTTATGTAATCAGGATCACTGTCAATGGGAAAATAATTTAAATCACGTAGAAAGATTCCTTAACCAAATACCTCATGGTGTTACAAATGAATGCCCAGAATATTTATTTAATGGCACAATACCCCAAAGAAATTGGATAGTGAATCGAAAATTGGAAATGGAAGATGTTTTGAATAAGGTGAATGAAAGACTGCAGAAGCAAGCTAAAAAATATATTAAAAGGATGAACCAAAAAAATAAAAAGAAGACAGTTTTTGAAAAAGGAGAATTGGTGATTGTAAGATCATTGCAAGTTGCAAAAAGATCAGAGAATAGTTGCGCAAAATTATTGCTACCGTTTGAGGGACCTTATGTAGTAGGTAACGAAGGAGCACAAAATAGTTACCAATTATTATACCCCATTACGGGAAATGAAAGAGGAGTTTTTAACATAGAACAGGTATATAGATATTATACTTAACTTGGAACAAATGATATTATGTTACGTGAAATTTTAATAGATATAGTAGATTTAAGAAGTTTTATAGGAATTAGGAATAATAGTTTAATTTGATTGAAGATATTAGTATGATATTTGGCAATTTTGAAAGATAAATTATAATTATATGCAAGAATCGATTTATCATTCTTTTATTAGGGGGATTTAATACATATACTCTATCTAAATTCTAAAGAAAACATTGAAATAAAGAGAAATGTACATATTTGGATGTAATACTAGTGATATACAATGTATTATAAATAATTTAAAAGATTCAATATGCAAATAAAATTTGACATTACAATTTCGAATGACAATAATGCAGAAGATACTTAATGATACATAGATTTTATAAAGATTTTAAAAAAAGAATACAGATGTCGCTGGTAGCAAAATTACAATTAGAAGAAAAGAATGAAAATCTCTCTTTGTTATATGAAAACATAAATTTGTATTTTTTTTTTAAAAAGGAATTCTTTGGTAACCAAAGGAGAAGAGAATTATTTATGGAAAAAGTTTAGTTAGTTGATTTTGAACCCCTCTCGAGAGAACATCTAATATGAGTTCTCTCAAATTTGCTGAATAATATAATAGTAATTGATATATTAAAATAGCATCAGATTATAATAATTAGCATGATAAGATCAGTGCGTGAATAATTCCTTAAATAATTATATTGAAATAGTGTTAGTGATTTTTCCGGGTTCTAAATTATAAATTTAGAAAAGTGGTTCCGGCGATTCTAAAAGACGTGTTTAGAATCAGAACGAGTGATCCTGATACCTAGTTGGTGAGTCCAGTCCAGATTTTATAAATTATTTTTCAAGAATTAACAGGCCTTTAAATAAAATTAAGATAGATGCATCTATATCACATTTTTGAATACTGACAAAATTAACGTTAAAGATATATAAAATTTCACCTGAAGAGAAGAGAAAATTTTTTTTTGAATAGACAATTTTATCGCATATAGTTATTTGACATTTATACACGTCAAGTGTAATTTTCGACGATTTGAACGTTTAGAATAAGTAGTTAATTAGGTTGTTCTTCTAGTATATAGGTTGTTTTTTTTTTAATTTTAAGGTTCGTAGAAAGTACGATTATTGTTCTTTATTATATTTTGGGAATAATAATTCATTTTCACTTGTTATCTGATGGTATATAATATATAATTTTTGATTCCAACTCACTTTGGTATTAATTCAACTCCTATTTCATTGAATTTGAAAAATTTTGGATCCTATAAAACTTTTGATATAATCAGTGACATTTAGTTAATTTTCAGTGACAGAAAAATTGTAGATGTCATTAGATAATTTAATGGTCTTAGAATATATTGAACAAGCAGTCACTATAGATTTGCAATAGTATAATTGACAATTTTGGAATATTCTTTGGAAATTTATAAATTTAAAATTTTCAATTATTAATTTTTTTTAATCTTTGAACCCTCCCTGAGGTAAGAGCGAGTAAATCGATTTTGTAGTAATTTATCTTTCAGAATATAAAATTTCATATTCATCTGAGCCGGGCATAATAATTTGACAATTCCTGTCAAAATTTCAAATAGGTTATATTCAGTGATAAAGGTGTTTTCACATTAGTGTAGTTACTACCACGATTGTAACAACAGCATCTAATAATCAAATTTCAAATAAAATCATATAATACATAATTATAAAAACAGTAGAACATTAAAAATATTATAATATATATACAGGGTGTCCCGGGACTAATGGGAAAAAAGTCGGGAGCGTATAATATGAGCTAAAATAATGTTAGTACTTCATATAAACTTTTTCTATGCAGGCCCTCGTTTTCGAGTTATAGGCCTCCAAAGTTTTAATTTTGAATTTGGTTTTTATTTTTAATTTTTGTACTAGTTATTTGATCTTTATAAAATTTACGGCAAAGATATAATGTATGTGTATGTTTATTTTGGTAAGGTAAACAGATTTACAGTAGTGCATTGAAGCCAGGGACGAACTACTTGCAATGGTTAGTGATCCAAAAATTTTGCAGGGATGGCACACCCTGTATGAAATTATCGAATTTCACTTCCCCACACATTAAGCTAACGAAAAGATACTCTTGTTGGAATTCGATAAAATAAGCCGTTTGGCTAATATTTACAGTTTTATTCATGCACTACGTACCAATTTACGCATTCACCATTTTTATAAGTACACAACGAGGTAAAACTTAACTTATTAATAGATGTCCAAGATTTACCTACAGTACTACAAAAAAATAATAGCAGAAGATGAAAAACATTAACGACTTATTAATTCGAAAGTTGGTAAAAACTTTTTATAAGTGTTTTTACCGTTTATCAAGTTACCATAGGATTAGTTGTCAAACGTTGTGTAGAATAGTTCGTAGTCAGTACTTGTCAATAATTCATAAGTCCTTAATTTAACAGTTACAATGGCAAAATTCGCTTTTATCGAGTACGCAGATATGCATCTAATGTATGGACTGGCTTCTCGAAACTGTTTAGAGGCCAGAAGGCTTTATGAAGAACATTTTGCAAACAGAGCATTGCCAGACAGACGAATGTTTGAGTGTATTGATCTCAGGTTACGAGAAACAGGTATGAATAAGTAAATGTAATTTTCTATGTATACAAAACAAAATTTTTAATTTTAGGAATATTTTTGCCAAAAAAAAGTGGAGAAGGTCCAGTACGAAGCATACGTACTGTGGCAGTTGAACAAGACTTGTTAAATGCAGTTGATAATGAACCATCTACGAGTTTTCTAAAAGTATCAAGAGAACATAACGTCTCGAAATTAGTTGTTCATCGCTAAAAGAACAGCTGTTATATCCTTTTCACATTAAAAAAGTACACAGTATGATAGTGGCTGATTATCCTGCACGGCTTGAGTATAGCCAGTGGTTTCTGCGACAACAACAAGCAGACAATACATTTATTAGTAACGTTCTCTTTACGAACTAATCCAGTTTCACCAGAGATGGAATCATAAATTCTCATAATATGCATTTATGGGATGATGTGAATCCACATAGCATTATTCAAACTAGGAGCCAGCATAGATTCATGGTTAATATTTGGGCAGGAATAGTTGGCAATCATTTGATAGAGCCATATACTTTATTGACGGTACTTTGACTGGTCAGAGATATTTGGAGTTTTTGCAAAATTAGTTATGGAACCTGTTTGATGATGTGCTACTACAAACTCGTAGGAATTTATGGTTCATGCATGATGGGGCCCCTCCTCATTTCAGTTTAGATGTACGACAGCATTTACACACAAGGTTTCCTAATAGATGGATTGGTCGTGGAGGCCCTTTTCAATGGCTACCGCGATCAGGAGACGTTAATCCTATGGATTTCTTTCTCTAGGGTTATCTCAAAAGTAAGGTATACGCAACACCTGTGCAAACAAGACAAGATTTAATAGACCGAATTGTGTTACACTGCAATGTTATTATAAATAATGTGGGATCGCTCATTCAAGTGCAAAGAAACAACCTTCGTAGACTTAGAATGTGCGTGGAAGTGGGAGGAGCTCATATTGAACATTTATTAGAATAACGTTAGTTTTTGTTGTTGTTTAGGAATTAGTATTAGTCTAATGTTCTATAACTTGTGTTTTTTGAGGTTTTCTTAATGGTTTAATAATGTTATGTTCGTTATTTTGATTAAAAGGAAGTAAATCCTGGACATCGTATTAATAAGTTAGTCAGGTAGATTTGTACGTAGTGCATTAATAAAACTGTAAATATTATCCAAACGGCTTATTTTATCGAATTCTAACAAGAGTACCTTTTCGTTAGCTTAATGTGTGGGTAAGTCAATTTCGATGATTTCATACAGGGTGTGCATCCCTGCAAATTTTTTGGATCACTAACCATTGCGAGTAGTCCGTCCCTGGCTTCAAGGCAGTACTGTAAATCTGTTTACCTTCCCAAAATAAACATACACGTACATTATAGCCTTGCCGTAAATTTGATAAAGATCAAATAACTAGTACAAAAAATAAAAATAAAAACCAAATTCAAAATTGATACTTTGGAGGCCTATAACTCGAAAACGAGGGCCTCCATAGAAAAAGTTTATATGAAGTACTAACATTATTTTGGCTCAGATTATACGCTGCTGACTTTTTCCCATTAGTCCCGGGACACCCTGTATATATATAACAAAGAGATCCATGGGTAATTCACGCAAAATAAAAGGTTACTGAAATAGAATGGTAACCGTGGACATGCATGTTTCTGGCTCATTTTTCCTCTTCAGCACGGCATAACCAAATAAGGATGTGAAATTTGGGAGCAAAGATGTTAATCGAAACATAGGAAAACAAAAAATAACGGATTTCAGCAGGGAAACCAAACGCTCATTTGTGTCTTTGATTGGAAGATCCCGAGTTTTCAGGACAACAACCGTGTCGATGTTGTACCAAAATTAATCAAATATCTATAAAACAATATAATCAATTAGAATCAATGGGCATAATCATATAGAAAATAAATAAGAAAATAAAAAGAATTCATAAACAATTATTGATAAAAGAGTTTCAAAATAATTCTGTATTTCAAAAAACAACCTTAGACAGAACTTAACAAGCAAACGAAGATCAATAAAGTAACGTAACGCCACACGGAATATTAGACACCTAAAGCATCTGCTTATATTTAAAAAATAAATAGGATGGTAATAATATAATCAACAGTGCTACAATGATTGATTAATAAATGACATTTAGAATTAGTAAAAATGTATATAAGATATGTTAGTTAATATTTAATCATAAAAGTTAATAGGAAACATAATAATATATGTAGAAAACTGTAATTATAGGTAATGTCAAAAAACCAAAACGAAATATAACAGTTGACGACATGTATACCAACATAAAATCTAATTTAATATGAAATATAAGAATAAAAATAAATGATTACCGACCTAATTTATGTATATAAATGTAATAATATAAAACAAAATAAGAAATGAACTGTATCCATATGTATTATGTAAATATTTAGGTTGTAGGAAGTATAAAATTTGTATATTTACATTGACCAAATAATCAAAAACATAAAAAAACAATGATAATAAGATGTTAGTGAATTAAATCAATGACGATAAGGTTATAGTGAATAAAAAACAACATTTAATAATAAGTTTAAGTAAGAAAAACAATAAAAACATTAATAAACAAAGTGACAGGTGAAAAATAATCAAACATTGCCAGCTTCCGGTTATTAACGATAGAAAGGGTTTTGGCGGATAAAAAAAATCCGCGGTAGTCAGTCAAGCGTTGTTAATCAAAGAAGAAAGAAGTGATAGTATGTTATGCAGTTTTTCTCAGTAAATTTTCAAGTAATAAGTGTTGAATATATATAAATAAGAAGTATAAAAGTAATTTATAATTAAAATAATTGCAAAGACAAATTTGTGTTGACACAAAGTCAAGCCAAGTAGGAGAATTATCACCAGATAATTATAAGAAGGGAGATTGCCACCTGAAGTGGGAAAGCGTCATGGATGGACACAACTGAAGGCGTCGCTTGGTGGAATGAAAAAGGTCTGTGGTGTGTTTTAATTAATAATATTTGGTACCAAATAATGAAAAAGTGAAATTTTAATCATAAACACCTGGTAATAAAAGTTTCAAAATGATTATAATAAACCAGGAACCGTAAAAAAGGACTTACCATTATCAAATTTATAGATATATGAATTAACTTCTGTCATGTTGAATTTTTCTCCAGTTACATATATATAAAACTTTCCACAAAACCATAACTAATTTCAGTTTTTATCACATGCACAATTGTTATAATACGTTCAAATAAATTTTTTAAAAAAAGATCGAAATTAAGTAGATAAAATATTTCAAATATCCTCTCCATTTCACGAACCGATTAAAACTAAAGCAGTGTCTAAATATTTTCAATAATCCTATTTAGAAGAACAAGAAGAAAAAAGTTACAATAGTTTGAACAACGTTAAACGCAGGTGTTCATTTTTTCAAAGGAATATAATGTTTACAAACGATTATGCAAATTTATGCAAATGAGTCTGCAAAAGGCGTCTCAAAAAGAATGAATAGTTTTTAAAATATACATGAAGGTTGTGTGATGTGGAAATTTAGATGTATATAGAAAAATCCATATTTACATTTTATAGCATAAGAGTTTTTCATAGTTAAGAAAAGGATAATCATTTATTTATATATATATAATAGGTATATGACTCCAATAATAAAATTAAATCGCCAACTATATTTTATATATAATTAATATTGAAATTTTCAACTTTTTTTTGTTCTATCTTTTAGTAAATCACATAAAATAAATTACATTGATTAGTTATGTTGATTTTATTATGACTTTGCCCAGGACCCTACTGAGATATAGAGTAGTGTATAAATAAGAGCAGCCGAGGTAATAAAATTTAGGAATTAAATGAAACCACATGATATTAAATAGAATAATGAATAGGAGGAATTAAGGATAAAAGATATATGAATTAGCTAGCCCAAGAGTATAATATTTCAATAGAAACACAACATTAATACATTTTTATATTCAATTTAAATTCACAATTAAAATATAACAATCCATTTAACTATTTCAATTAGCACACTAAGTAGTATCATATTTAATTTGTCACCGCAACATTGGGGCAAATAACATATAGTTTTCAATTATCAATTTCAAATTCAATTGGTCGCAAGCCAACGTGGTGCTATTGCTACTATAACTGCAATCAACCTATTTAATTATTTTAATTAACTCACTTAATAGTATCCTATAACATTTGTCGGCCCAACGTAGGGCAAAACTTATAATTGATATTAACTAAACAATAACAATAATAATTAGGTTTCTCAGTAAGTAGTTTCCTATTACATTTGTCGTTCCCAACGTAGAGCATTAGGGGCATTAGGGGCATTAGTAAAAGAAAATCATAAAATAAATTAATAAAATAAAATAAATCAAAATGGAGAAGAAAATGACGCTAGGAGATGGTAAACAAGTTGGAATAGAAAATGGATCTGATCAGGAGACTGAAGGAAGAGAACAAGGAATGGGTGATTTCCAAGTACATTACATGGAACAAGGAAGAAATAATCAAGAGAATGAGGAAGAGACAGATGGAAGTGAAAGAATGGAATCAATTGAAGAAATTGAAACAATGAAAATGAGGAAAGAGATACTAGGACAGAATCAAGGAAAATTAGCTAGAAATAATGATGAACAAAATATGATGATGGAAATTTCACAAATTAGAATGGAAACAAGCAATAAAAAAATGGGAATAAATAACCAAAGAATAAGAGAAGAAATAAAAACAAGCAATCAAAGCATGAGAGAAGAAATGAAAGAAATAAAAACAAGTAGTCAAAGAATGGAAGAGAAGATATAAGAAAACAATTAGATGAATCAAAAGAGTACACAGAAGGAAGAATTCAATAGACAAAACAAGAAATTATAGAGGAAATGATAGAAAGAATAATGGAATTAGAAGAAATCCAATCAACGAAAATAGAAAATTTAAAGAAGAATGAAAATGATTTGAAAATAGAAATTGGAGAAAACACCAAGAAGATAAAAGGAAACACTGAGAGAATAACAAAACTAGACAGAGAAATTATGAAGACAAATAAAGATATACAAAGCATAGATGATAATATAACTAAAGAAACACAAATGAATTTTAAAATAGCAGAAGAAGAAAATAACAAAATAAAGAGGGAATTGACAATGGAAACGAGAAATATTCAAGGAAAAATGGAACAAATAGAAAGAAAAGGCGGAAATATGGAATATATTGGGGGAATAAAAACAATTTATGGATCAGCAAATCAAAACTTTGACGGAAATATTAAGAAATTACACCCAATAATATTTATAAGAATTTTGAAAAATAGATTAAGAGGAATGAATAATATTGAAGACATGAAGGAGGTGATCAGAGATCATTTGGAGAATCACGCACTAATATGGTTTGCTGCCAGAGAAAAAGATACAACAGAATTTACAGACTTTGAAATTGAATATTCAACATACTTCCTGAACAAAAAAACATTTGATAAATACCAAAACAGAAATGAAGATACATGGGGTGGACTAAACAAAGAAACTAGAAATGGAAATTTTGAACATGGAAATTACAATGGAAATGGGAATGGAAATTAGCAACATAATAGGGAGAGGAAATAGAAAGAAGTTTAGAAAACTAACAACGAAACGGATAGCAAAAGAAGAGAATAAAAAGAAGGTTCGAAAAAGAAAAACAAATTGAATAGTAAAACAGGAGAATAGATACGATATTTAGCAAACGAAAAAAGGAACTGCATGGTAAAGGAAGAACCTGAACAAGAAAAATATATAAATAAATAATATTATTAGATAGTTGTAAATAATTAGATAAGAAATAGATATAGAATGTAGAGAATATTTTTTTTAATCATATCAGTAATTTTATATAGGTTCTGTAACTAAATTATGACTAATACTAACAGACAACTGACAATGTAATAGACATTTGACAAACCAAACTAAAGAGATGAATGACAGACAAATTTCAAAGTATCCAAAATTTAATTACTACATTGATCATAATGTTAATTTAATTTTTTTTAACATAGAGTCGGTAGCATGCAGACTCCTCCCTTTGAGTTCAGGACGCACAAAAATAAATATAATTTAATTTTGAATATCTAATTCTTGAATTGTCATATTTTACTTTATTCAGAAAATAAATCTTTCCTGAATATATACCTTTGATTGTAATGATTTAAAAAATGCTTACATAGACTGAATGAAGTCAGCAAATTTTTAATAAATTTATTATGGATATGAATAAAAATAAAAATACCAACACTTTCCAGAAAATAATTTAATAAATTGTTATGATTAAATTTCGAATTATTTTTAACATTAAATTTCCTCATACCACTCCTGCATTCTATCCAGTCATGCGCACTGAATACTTTGGATGATTGCTTCGGCGCATAAGAGAAACGTATGCTCTTATAGAGTTCCACGCGACACTATACGTGAAATTCACAGTCGATGTTATATGTATTTAATGTTTTTGTGATTTTAACGTTCATATATTTGTTGAAATTATCTATACGTTATTTAAACTTGAACTATTCAATTACATATATATATATATATATATATATATATATATATATATATAAAAGCAATACGAGTGAAGTTAAATGAGGATAGTGATGGATAGAAAAAGTCAAACATGCATCAGAAGGAAAGAAGAAATGGAAGTTATATGATCATTTATGTACAACGTGAACAATGATGGAATGAAATAATTTAACAAGTAAGTACTATACTATCTATTACTAAAAATGCATGATATTCATCATATTATAATGTTCTTGGCCTTTTTTGTGAAATTATTATTTAAACGTTCAAACTATATTTTATTGTTCACTATATTCTTTTTGGAATTCCAAAATAAATACTCAAAAAGCACAGACCTTATTTCGAAGCTTCGGTACCTGGACTGCTGCTAGCGTCTTCCAAATTTTTGATCATTTCTCAGCGGAGAAATGCTCCTTCCTGTTCACTTCTCGTTTATAAACACAGTTTAATCATCACTAATATTACTATTTCTTTACCTTTTTTTGGTTTTAAACTTTACTTTTACATTATTTTATAAAAAATTTTGTAGAGGAGATTTATACAGAAGCCATTGATCCTCTCACCCAAGCGCGATTGTCTTTTTTTTTAAATCAACAAACTTTCGACTCATAAAATGCTAAGCCTGCTTTTCACTATTTTTGTTACAATATTTGTTGATTAATGTTTTTTGGAAAAAATGTAAAATTATTTATTTCAACAGTTCTGGAGGACATCAACACTTATTTATATAAGTTTATATTGTCTTAGGGATTCCATAAAATGTCTTTCTCATGTATTATAATAACAAATTTTGTTATAATTCCCTTTTTAAGTCATATCTACTTATATTAAATTATACAAAATCTACAACCTAAAATAATTATTAATACATATGTAATTGTGTAGTTTTAAATCTTTGAATTTTTACTAATTTTGTCTTACATAGTTTTTCCAAATTTGTCTTTATTGTTCTACATTCAATTAATAACTAGCAAATTTAAGTTGGCAAGAAAATCACTAAATTTGATTATTTCCTGTTTATAAAGATTATTGAATTATCATATTTCCTTCACAGACAACTTGGTTCTGTTCCGTATGTCACCTATTATAAAGTTTTTTTTAATCCTTTTTTTAAATTTGAACATTTACTATCATCATCTGTAAATATAGATAACCAACTAGTGAGTTGAATATTAATTTTTGTTATTTCAGGGTTCAAGTGATACTACATTCTATTTATCCAGATATTCACGTGACAGGGTTCAGAGTATTTTGAAACATGTTGACATTGACTTGACCTGGGATTAATTGTTAAGGTAAAAGTTTATACTCATTTATACAGTGTTGTTGTTAGAATTTTTAATCATTATCCTTTAAGTCCTTTTGGTAACTGTTCTTCTCAATATCTGACAATATATTTGCTCATTTCAATCTATTCTTTTATATGAATCTTAGTTTTTAACTTGGTTGTGTCTACTGGTACACCATACGTATTAATATGTGTCTGTTCAAATTTGTGAATTGTTTTAATATAATAGAGGACTAGTTCAACTCCCCTCAAATTTGAATTTTAAAAGGTGTCTTTCTAGATAACTTCTTAAAATTTCAATTTTCAATCTTCAATCTATGATAAATTTTTAATCTATAATTTTCTGATCAGTAAATCAATTTCTTAGAACCTTTTTTTTAAATCTCTTTTGCATTATTGTTTTATAATTATATTCTTTCATTTAACTCTATCTAAACTTATTCTAAATATTTACAAATTAGGGACTTAATAATAATGATTCAAACATTTTATAAATCTTGTTCTATATTAATATACCATCTTGTGTTATTGATTCTTTTTGTTCAAACTACAATTACTATTCTATTATTCATAACCTATACTATTCATTCATTTTAACTGTTTTTTGTTTAAAATTAATATTTGCACCTTTTCCCTTCACTTATCAACTCTTTTATAATGTTTTACATTCCCTACCTTATCTTCAATGCTAAGAAAAATTTATAATTGATTTAATTATTTCATTTATCTTCATATCATATTTTCAACCCATATTCATGTCAATTTAACTGTTTATATAGTCTAACCTTTAATTCTTTGCTTTCTATCCATATTTATATTCATTTTCATAATTCTTAATTACCATTCATCAACTTTATTTCATAAATATATTCATTATATCATACTTCATTTATCATATCTCCCTATCTCATAATAATTAATCATATCATATACTATATAAATATTCATTTCCATATTTTCATTATACTTTTCTCCATAACTCCTATAAAAATTTCTTTGACATGAACATATCATTTCCTATATCTTGGTTTATAACTTTCATTCTTTTCCATTCCTTTTTTTAAGGTAACTGTGCAATTATTACATAACTTTTCATTCTTAAATTCTGCGTGATCTTACTAAAAAGTGTAAAATTCTATCTTATCCTCCCCTCTATCTAATAATTTCCATTATATTAAATATCTCCTGCTATTCTACATTGGTATAACTTTGTTCATCAATTATTCATTATGTCTCCATTTGTTTATTTTATATATTTACACTGAATTTTATTATTGTACAAATTCTAAACTAAATTACTTCTACTTAATATTACCTATATACATATGAGTGACATAATATTATCTATTCCTCCTTTTGTTGTTGATCCCTTTATTGAGAGTTGAACTTATAAATTGATTCAATGTTGAAAACACCCCTGACCATATTTGTACCCGGATATACTAGTTTATAATTGTTCTAAGCATTGTCAGTTAATACCTCATAAGGTCCCTCGAATGGCAATTGCAATTTTATACATTGTTCTTCTCCTTTCCTGGATGTTTTTAATGCCTTAATTATAACTAATTCTCCTTTGTTAAATTTTGTTCTCTTCTTAATCTATTTATTCTGATCCCGAATATATTTCTCATTTCTCAGCATTCCTCTACTTAATAAATTTATTGTGGATATGAATAAAAATAAAAATACCAACACTTTCCAGAAAATAATTCAATAATTTGTTATGATCAAATTTCGAATTTAATTAAACATTAAATTTCCTCATACCACTCCTACATTCTATCCAGTCATGCGCACTGAATACATTGGATGATCGAGTCGGCGCATAAGAGAAACGTATGCTCTTATAGAGTTCCACGCGACACTAAACGTGAAATTCGATGTTATATGTATTAAATGTTTTTGTGATTTTAACGTTCATATATTTGTTGAAATTATCTATACGTTATTCAAACTTGAACTATACAATTACATATATATATAGAAGCAATACGATTGAAGTTAAATGAGGATAGTGATGGATAGAAAAAGTCAAACATGCATCAGAAGGAAAGGAGAAATGGAAGTGATATGATCATTTATGTACAACGTGAGCAATGATGGAATGAAATAATATAACAAGTGAGTACTATACTATCTATTACTGAAAATGCATGGATATCCATGGATATCATATGATATTCATCATATTATAATGTTTCTGGCCTTTTTTGTGAAATTATTATTTAAAAATTCAAACTATATTTTATTGTTCACTATATTCTTTTTGGAATTCCAAAATTATTACTCAAAAAGCACAGACCTTATTTCGAAGCTTCGGTACCTGGACTGCTGCTAGCGTCTCCCAAATTCTTGATGATTTCTCAGCGGAGAAATGCTTATTTCTGTACCCTTCTAATTTATATACACAGTTTAATCATCACTAATATTACTATTTCTTTACCTTTTTTGGCTTTAAAAAATACTTTTACATTATTTTATGAAAAAATTTGTAGAGGATAATTATACAGAAGCCATTGATCATCTCACCCAAGCGCGATTGTCTTTTTTTTAAAATCAACAAACTTTCGACTCATAAAACGCAAAGCCCTCTTTTCACTATTTTTGTCACAATAATTGTTGATTTGAATATTTTTTAGAAAAAATGTAAAATTATTTATTTCAACAGTTCCGGAGAATAACAACACTTATTTATATAAGTTTATATTGTCTTAGGGATTCCATAAAATGTCTTTTTCATGTATTATAATAACAAATTTTGTAATAAATCCCTTTTTAAGTTATATCTACTTACATTAAATTATACAAAATCTACAACCTAAAATAATTATTAATACATATGTAATTGTGTAGTTTTAAATCTTTGAATTTTTACTAATTTTGTCTTACATAAACTATTAGTTATTTCCAAATTTGTCTTTATTGTTCTACATTCAATTAAAAACTAACAAATTTAAGTTGGCAAGAAAATCACTAAATTTGATTACTTCCTGTTTATAAAGATTATTGAATTATCATATTTCCTTGACAGATCACTTGGTTCTGTTCCGTATGTCACCTATTATAAAGTTTTTTTTAATCTTTTTTTTCTAAATTTAAACCTTTACTACCATCATCTGTAAATATAGATAACCAATTAGTGAGTTGAATATTAATTTTTGTTATTTCGGGTTTCAACTGATACTACATTCTTTTTATCCAGATATTCACATGGCAGTTTTCAGAGTATTTTGAAACATGTTGACATTGACTTGACCTGGGATTAATTGTGAAGGTGAAATTTTATACTTATTCATACATTGTTGTTTTTAGAATTTTTATTCATTATCCTTTAAGTCCTTTTGGTAACTGTTTTTCTCAATATCTGACAATATATTTGCTCATTTCATTCTATTCTTTTATACGAATCTTAGTTTTTAACTTGGTTGTGTCTACTGGTACACCATACGTATCAATATAACATTTTAATGTCTGTTCATATTTGTGAATTGTTTTAATATAATAGAGGACTAGTTCAATATATATATATATATATATATATATATATATATATATATATATATATGTATATATATATATATATAAGGATGTAGTTCATTCTCAAGTTTGACATTGATTATACAGCTGAATCTCATATTGCAACGAATGTTTTGTTAATAAATCTTTTTAAAAAAGTATTATCGTGCGCAAAATATGTAGTTGGCGCAGTTATCAGTAGGATCCGTGCGATTGTGAGGAACTTTGACGAATCAGTCGATTAAAGAACTTTAACAATTTTGGTGTTTCAACATTCAGTGCGGTTCCAAGGATTTACGACCCGAAGAACAACCTGAGTTCCACAGTAAACAGTGAGTACAAGTTCCTAATTTTAATGAAATTGACTGTCTCGAGCCTTACTTCGTGGAATATGCTCATATTAGTGTTTTTAAATGAAACTCAAGGTCTCTAGTTATTTCCACAATATAATACAAGTTATTGAAAATTCTAAAAAATTGACAATTGTTTCGATAAATCAATATCATCGTCAGAATGACAGAAGTTACATTTCATTTTATGCCTACCTGATGTTAAGTAGTTATATTTTTGGCTAGACCAAGAAGTAACCTAACTTGTGATTGGCTTAATATATGTTTATAGAAAAAAGAAGAAGATGTGATATTACAAATATTGAAGCTTAGATATTATTAGCCCTATGGTGATATCCTGGATATCATTTTTCCAATTAAGATCAGTATAACTGTGCAATGATATAGAAAACCAGGAAAACTATATCTGCTGATCTTTACAATTATCACTTAAGAAGACAGTTTATTAGTGGAGAATTCCCTAGATTTAACTGTTCATTGACAACTTCATATTGTGGGTTTCTTAAATGTCTTCTAATTTCCAGTTCTTCAAGGAAATCCAGTTCTTGTTTCTTTTCACAAATATGCAGCACTTCTAGTTCTGTGTTAGGTGTCAATGAATGATTGGTGTCAAGTAGATGTTTTGCGTAGTGGGATTTATCTGGTTGTTTTAATCTGTAAGCTCGTAAGTGCTCACTGTATCGTATTTCAAAATTCCTAAGGGTCTGACCCAAATAGACAGCATTACATTCTGGACATTTGAGTTTATATATACCTGACTTCTTTAATAGTGGTATTTTTGTTTTTACATTTAACAATTTTGTACTAACGTTACTTTCTGTTTTAAAAGAAATTGTTGCATTCGTTGCTGAAGATATTATCTTTGAAATATTATTAGAAATATGTCCTGCATATGTGATGGTTTTATAAGTTTTAGTTTCATCAGCTTGTTTAGGATATATCAGTTGTAATGCCACTTTTTTCTCTTTTTTTCTAATTAGTTTATTTATCATATCTAATGGATAACCGTTAGATGTTGCTATTTGTCTAATTGTATTAATCTCTCTATCAAAATTACATTTGTTCATAGGAACTGAAAAAGCTCTATGTATCATTGAATTATATGCTGCTAGTCTGTGTGAGACAGGGTGGTTAGAATTGAATGGAATTGTCACATCAGTCTGTGTTGGTTTTCGGTAAATTGAATAATCAAGTACATTATTAACTCTTTGAATTTTTAAATCAAGAAAATTGATTGAGCTATTTTCTTCAATTTCTACAGTCTACGCAGAGAATATTTCCAACAACTGTATACCTAAAACACTGGTCTTCGAATCAGGCTAAATAATTAACTACTATCTGACACTTCGATATACGGGTTCGAAGAGAATAGATATCTCAACGAAACTTGTGCGTTAGTACCGGTTTTCAGTGTTTCACGATAACAACCCTACCATAAGAAGATACAGTCCATTTATTAGTAGGGGCAGGTTGCAACCTTTGGAAGAAGTCAGGAGAAAAAAAGGTAAGAAGTAATCCTTTTTAGTTCCTAATCGGTCAACTTTTCTACCCAAATTCAACACTCTTCGTTTTTTCCATCTTTTTTTTTGTTTTATAAAGGCAAAACACACTTCATAACTTATTTTTTCTCAATCATCAAGTCTACGCAGAGAATATTTCCAACGCCTGTATACCTAAAACAAATCTCATAAAAAACACATTTTTACTTACTTTTCAAAAACCATCCATAATTCCTATCAATTGTTTTTTCCATATGGCATTGTTAATAGACACACATATTTGTCGAAAATACACTTTTTCCATTAATAATATCATCTTTTGTACATATTAATTATATATATTAATTATATATATTTCAAGTACTGTTGTTTCTTCAAAACGACCAAAAAACATTTTTGTTAAAAATAAATAATGAAAACTCAATATTTGAAAACCATACGTTAGTATTTCTGTTTCGCTTCTTGAAAATCACTAGAATATTTTACAAATGTTGGAGGAAATTTTTCAATACACGAGTACTGAACATTATTTGATTAAACGAATAATATCCTCGGCCTCTGAGGTCACCTCGACCCAAGGGGTGTCACCAAATAAATATGCTATGAAAAGAATGTAATTTGATAAATTCGTCAGTATGTCCATTATACAGGGTGTAGCCACAAAATACCTCCAATTCATATCCGTTTATATGTACTTTAACAACGCTAGTTTAGGTTAGTATAATCTGTGTCGTATGTTGTCGGAACTGTCAACACACATTACACGTCATCTGTCGTCAACTATATATTCGGACACTTTTCCGTCTACAATGCATTCAGTTTTTAATTACACGATAGAGAAAACAAACCATGAATTACTGTTATCAATATGTTGCTCCAAGATAACAAAGGAGAAAAACATGTTATTGATATTCTAATATTATACAGATATGCTCATGAAGTTCATCATTATACAGGATGTAGTCATAAAATTAATATATACGGAGGTATAATTGTGACGTGTATTATTTTCAATGTTAAGAAATTAAATTGGTGAACAATAACCACTTCTAGAATGATGAAAAATTCTAACTTTATTCCAAAAAAAAGTATATTTTATTATCAATCAATCATAAAAAGTTGTAATTTTGTCTAGCAAAGTCCTAAGATAGAGGATTGTAATTAAATTATTAAATGATGATTTATTGATTTTAATACTGGTTGATTGAGTATATATAAAAAAATAAATAATTTATTATTATTTATAATGGTAATACAGTATTTAAAAACCAGTGCCGGAGACGCTCTACATTTCTTTGGGTACAGGAGTATAGGCCGGTAGCAAGAATTAGGATCACGTTCAAAGCTTCCTGTAGCACAAGGTGTACCATCGAACTTACAAACATTAATAATATGGAGAAACACACTAAAAATGTGGCATTTTTTTAGTAGAAATTCTGCTTTCTGATGTCCGCGTACGTATATAGAGTCTGCAGCATACAATGGCTTAGTTGCCAATATATCATTCAATTTGGAGTACTCAATGTCACCTGAAGAGTATCGAATACCATGCACATTCTTCTCCAAGTATGACACAGTCTTCTTATCCTGATTGCTTAACGTAGAAATTGATTGGCATGGCAGAAATATGTGGTGACTTTGCTTAAAATCAACTTCGATGCTGAGTTCTTTGACAACAAAGACTCCATCTATAACGAAACCCTGAATGTCACCGAGCGCCACTCTCATGATGATGACAGCTCGAATACTGACGTACAACTGCGCCATACATTTCAATTTAGAGTCTTGACTATTTCTGTGAGGGGGAAATACTCCATTACGCAGTCGTGTATTATAACACAATATACTTTGGTGTTTTCGGGGAAACAAATGTTTGCTTCAATATCAAGTTTTACATCGACTGTGGACGATTTCATACTTTCTTCCTGTTTCGAGCAATCAATAACAAACAATGTATGTTTCTTGAAAGAAGAATAATCCAGCAGAGGACGCTTCTGTGTTGAATTCATATAGCTACGATAAAATTCGCTATAGTTGAAATAGGCTTCATTGTAGTCGTTTTTAGTAAAATCAAACTGCATTCTTTCATTAGGCCAATATTCACCATTTAACGATAGTCGGATACTTTGAATTTCAGCGTTGTCGAATAGGGTGGGATCGGTTTCGTTATTGTCACGTTTGTTGGTTTGAAAGAAAACAATAACATAACGAGGTCTTTCGACTGAAGTTGTAGCTTTTACAGCCCAAACTTCACGTTTAGCGTTTCTGGTAATTGCAGGCAGCTCGTGTATCTCCCACTTTCGAAATGGAATAACTATAGGATGATCCTTTTGAATGGCCTTCATGAGTTCCAACTTAATATCATCATTAGGATAAATGTGTTTGATTTTCAATTCATTGTTGGTAATGTTGATGTTAACGGTTGTAGTGGAAACTGTACCAGAAACGTTTTTTTCCGTCATTAGCACACAATCGTTATCGTTACGAGCTCGAACCAAACGTATTGTTTGTCGTCCACACGTAATCATAGGATAGTCGTTGAAAATGTTGAAAATATGCTTAAGAGGAATTTGAAGGTTAAATGATTTGTCGATGGAATTTAGAATGCGGTATTTGGGATAATTCCACCCTGCTATAGCCATATGATTGGAATCTTCTAGATTGTAGCATGTCATGGCACGTACAGCTCTAACGATTCCAGGACTCTCGTACTCTCACTATATGTACACGAACCGAAAAGGAAAGCACCAACAGTATTTGCCAGCTTCTCATCACCTCCTCCATGCACATTGAGTGATCCTTTAATACACAACAAAGTTTCATTCATTGCAAAAAACGAATCAACTTGATTAATGCTGAATTCCACAATGTCACTGCAACTGAACGACTTGATGAACGAAGCATATGTTCTGTACTCAGCTTTGTGAATCAATTCTTCGAAATTAGGCTGACGATAAATATGAAACATTGGAGGTACGTCCTCCATACGAGAACGTTATACATACTTAGTTGTCATTGTTGTTGTTGTCGCTGATTTTCTTTCAACAAAAAGCCTAAAGATTGTAAAAATAATTTGTTAGCAAATGTAAGTCGCTGATGCTGTTGCTGCTGATGTTGCTTTGAAGAATGTTGCGTAACTAATGCCGTTGAATGTCCAGCAGAACGTCTTTTATGATTAATTATCAACTCCATCTGTTGCTTCTCGCTCTAAGCTCCAACACCGAAGTGCTCTTTTCACCACGAAAGTTTATAGGATGACCGTCTTGGTCCACAGCCAACACTGTAATGTTGGTTATTTCACGTTGTGGTATAACGGGTAAATAGAGTAAATTATGTGGGATTTCGTCAATAGCGTACCCAGGATCCACTTTTATGATAAATTCGTAAATAGTATGAGCAGGTCTGTCGGCGTTGAAGGCTCTCGTGGTAATGTTATATTCGAAACGTATGCTGGATACTTCTATAATTTTAACGGGTAAATCTGAAGAGTACCATCGTTTAGGTTCGATCATCTCTGCAGAAAATCCTAATATCTCTCCTAGACTGTTGGGGTTGTGCAAACGAAATTTTATATTTACTGAAAATCATGCATTGTAACGTATTATTGTTGGGTTTTAGTGCAAATATAGTTTCAGGTCTAAGTAAATTGCTGCCCCCCAACTTGTCGAGTATATACGTTTCAATATCAGGGATTTCGTAACATCCTGAAGATAAATCGAAACTTTGTAGCTCGTTGTTATCGTCATAGTAGTTAAACTTGCAATTTTCAATATTTGGTATGCTATGGTATGAGTGAAATGAACGCAGCGCTATTTCATAGTCTTTCTCCGGATGGAGCACAATAGGTGTAGGTGGTTGGAAGGTATATACGTGATTTGTACTATTCACTCTCAACAGCTGCGACATGATGACTGATGTTAGTCGACGTATGAAGGCTGTTTAAATAAGACACACAGAATACTTTACAAGATTTATTTGGCACACAAAATACATTTCAAGATTTATTTAATGCATGTTGACATAGAAAACAAGATGCTTGAGAACTTGCAGGACCATCCCAATGTGTTTTCCAATCGGGACGGTTGTAGTGAACGAAGCATGGCAGACGAATTTGTAGCTCAGAATTTGCTTTATAATCATTGGGGAGTTTATGCCATATATCTAGCAATTCAGACGGACTAACACACTCTGTCAGATATCGAATGGGAACGTCTTTCAGTTCTTGAGCAGTAAAACTTCTCAGAAGTTTTTTATGTTGCGATAATAACGATAATAATAATGTAATGCCTTTCTCCTGCTCCTCCTCACCCATTATTTGATGAATGTTGAAGAAGAAATTTCAAACACCAATGTCCACAATTGAACTGATCGTAGTTTTGTAACTGATTATTGTTATAAATTTTTTTAACGTTTTTACTTCCCAGATACTTTACAAGTTCTTTTGGTGGCTTCAAATTACCAAATGAATCGAAATACTCAACGCTACCGTTTTTCTTTATATATACTACTCAATATGTTCCACTATTTTTGGACGAGTTCAAGTTAACCACTGCACACTTTTGTTGTCGAGGACCGGATTTAGGTAGAGTGTCTCGCATGAAAGCGCCTCGAAAATGTTTAATTTTATATAATTCTGCATAACGTACAATATCGGTATCGTGTAGTGGACGATTCGGTAGCTTTATCGCGAGTTTCTTGACTTTTTCAAATACAATCCAAATCCTCGACCTCCAGCATACTTTTTAAGATATAAGCCATTTCCAACATGTTCCATTGCCTTATTATGACGTATGTCTTCTTCCAATTTCTTTCGAGCATTATTGGCATCAATGGCAGTCTTTGCGATTCCAGCTGCACCACCCGATAACGCTCCAAGCGCCGAAAGTCCAGCAAACAAAGGAATAAGAGGAAGGAAACCTCCAGATTTAGGTACAGGTATTACGCGAGGTACGTCAACTTGCTTCGGTCCGCCTAATTCGTCAATAAGTGCTTTAGCTGCTCTTAGGGAGTACATAGCAGTCTGTTTTAGAGATGTTTTTTTTTCATGGATTTTTCCACTTTCGCAACCAAATTTCGATGGAAGGAATGTCGTTTGCTTGAGCCCATCCCCAACTTTCGTTTAACCTTCATGCCGTCCGTAACAAGTAATGCAGCACTCTTTTCACCAAAAGATGCGTCTTTTGATTTGACTCGAACCCAAGCTTTATCTTCCAACTTCTTATCTGCTCTGTGACGTTCTTCAAGATATTTATTTTGCGAATAAGCAATATCGTGCTGTTTACAAGTGTTGTCTAAAGGATTAATACCAACGTCACCACGTGCAAGTCGTTTTTGTAACTATGTTCCTGCTGTAAATGGAGAGAGAGTATAAGTCTTTAACAGTTAACAAGTTATTTTCATGTGATCACTTACATCCACAATAATTGTAGGTAGGTAAATGAAGTTCGAATGGTAGTTTATTGATTAGAGAATTCAAAAGACCTTCTCCCTTAAACACTTACATTGAGACTGACCTAAGGCCATGTGATGACATCCACATTATATATATATATATATATATATATATATTGAAAACACTTTAATAGCACTCACCACAAGATGAAGATCGTTCAACAAGAACAGACGCTACCCATTGAAAATCTGGACTTTACATCTAAACCATCTGTTGGTAAACATGGAAAACTACCACAAAATTCATTTCGGGCAATCATCTGCGGTCCTAGCGGGTGTGGAAAAACAATCGTCTTGTCATCACTTTTATTCAATCCAAATGGCGCTAAATCCAAAAATGTTTACGTCTATTCCAAGTCGTTATTTCAACCGAAATATCAGTTGCTGCAGGAAGTACTAGGAGAAGTTAAAGGTGTTGGTTATTTTCCATTTAAAGACAATGAGGAAATTGTTAGTCCAAACAAAGCGAGATCCAACTCGATATTCATATTCGATGATGTCGCTTGCGATGGTCAACAGAAAATTCGAGAATATTATTCAATGTTTTGGTATAGAGATATTGACGCCGCCTACCTATGTCAAACATATTCAAAAATAGCGAAACAGCTCATACGAGACAATTGTAATATGATTGTGTTATTCAAGCAGGATGAAATTAACCTAAAACATATATTTGATGAGCACGTGTCACCAGATATGACATTTGAAGAATTCAGAAAGATTTGCTCTGAATGTTGGTCGTCCGACAACTATGGAACATTGGTACTTGTAAAGGATTTTGCTTTAAATAGCGGCAGGTATCGTAAATGCTTCGATAAATATTTAAATGTGTAAGCCAAGCGTACATGCTACTAGTCTGCATCATCATGTCCGACGATAAGGTTGCAATTGCTTGCGTAAGAAAAAAGTTAGTGAATTGGCGAGATCTATTCGCAAGAAATATTTAGCTTTGAAATTGGGAAAATATCTCGCCAATTCACTAACTTTTTTCTTACGCAAGCAATTGCAACCTTATCGTCGCACATGATGATGCAGACTAGTAGCATGTACGCTTGGCTTACACATTTATATATTTATCGAAACATTTACGATACCTGCCGCTATTTAAAGCAAAATCCTTTACAAGTACCAATGTTCCATAGTTGTCGGACGACCAACATTCAGAGCAAATCTTTCTGAATTCTTCAAATGTCATATCTGGTGACACGTGCTCATCAAATATATGTTCTAGGTTAATTTCTTCCTGCTTGAATAACACAATCATATTACAATTGTCTCGTATGAGCTGTTTCGGCATTTTTGAATATGTTAGACATAGGTAGGCGGCGTGAATATCTCTATGCCTACACATTGAATAATATTCTCGAATTTTCTGTTGACCATCGCAAGCGACATCATCGAATATGAATATCGAGTTGGATCTCACTTTGTTTGGACTAACAATTTCCTCATTGTCTTTAAACGGAAAATAACCAACACCTTCAACTTCTCCTAGTACTTCCTGCAGCAACTGATATTTCGGTTGAAATAACGACTTGGAATAGACGTAAACATTTTTGAATTTAGTGCCATTTGGATTGAATAAAAGTTTGTTTGTTTTTCCACAAACGCTAGGACCGCAGATGATGGCCCGAAATGAATTTGGTAGTAGTTTTCCATGTTTACCAACAGATGGTTTAGATGTTAAGTCCAGATTTTCAATGGGTAGCGTCTGTTCTTGTTGAACGATCTTCATCTTGTGGTGAGTGCTATTAAAGTGTTTTCAATATATATATGGATGTCATCACATCGCCTCAGATCAGTCTTAATGTTAGTGTTTGAGGGAGAAGGTCTTTCGAATTCTCTAATCAATAAACTACCATTCGAACTTCATTCACCTACCTACAATTATTGTGGACGTAAGTGATCACATGAATATAACTTGTTAACTGTTCATTTATTACAAACAGATATTCCTGAACAAATGGATACTAATTCATTACCTGATTTACCATTCTTAGATGATATAGATAATATATTAGGAGAGAATGAAATGAAAAATAATGAAAATGATAATAACAAAATTAATATAATATCCGATTCTCAAATAAAACCACCAAATAAAAGTCTTATATCAGATGATGTCGATTTAGAAACAGTTCATACGTCATTAGAAAATCCAATTTTAGAAATACTCGTAACAAACAAAGTTTTAAATTGTTATAAAATTCGAATGTATCTTACATTAGGAGAAACGATGAATGCCCAAATATCACGGGAGAAAATATTCGAAAATTTTAGATTATATGTAACATTCCTAAATTTAATATGGAACAAAATATAATCAAATTTATTAAAGAATACATTGATCCTAAAAGAAAGTATGCTTTATATTTTCAAAATGAATATTTAATGAAAATATTTGTAGTAACCGCTCAAAATACATTTAAAAACTCACTGTTTGAATTTGTTCATTGCACAAAAGTATTAGAAGACGTAGAAACTATAGAAGAACAAAATTCGAAAATGGAATATTATCATGTATATAAAAAAGGACATAGAGGCAATAATGAATTTAAAAATTCACTTAGCTCTAAATATTATTGGCCAAAAATGTCGGAAGATATAGAAAATTACATAAATAATTGTGAGGTATGTCAGAAAAACAAATATGATAGGAATCCTCTTGTAATTAAATTCAATTTAACCCCTACAGCAGCAAAACCTTTTGACCATATACATATTGATGTTTTTAAAATATCTAATCAAGCCTTTTTAACAATAATTGATACATTTTCTCGTTATGGACAAGCATATACAATTCAAAGTATAACAGGTGTTTCTATTGTTGAAAACTTATTGAGTTATATAACGCATAATGGTCTTCCGTATAAAATTACAGCAGGCTGTGTATCGGAATTTAAAAATAATGACTTTTGTAAATTGCATAAGATTGAACTTCACTATGCCACAGTCAAAAACAGTAATTCTAATTCACCTGTAGAACGTTTTCATTCTAGTCTAATTGAACATTTTCGATGTCTTTGAGAGATTAATAAAGATTTAACCCATAATCAACTCATGAAACATTCAATTCTTTCTTATAATAATTCTATTCATTCTGTCACACAATTTACATCTTTCTAAATAATTAAACGACATATCAATAATCCTGATCCATTTGATTTGATTGATCATTTAATATTATCTCATTATGTGCAAAACTATAAAGAAGCGTCTAACTTTTGTATCAACAAATTCAAAATAAAAATGCTAAAGTTAAAGAAAACCCTTACAGGTTGGCAAATTAATTTTGGAAGTTCACGATGCGCGAGAAAGACATACAACTTGACAACGTTGTAAACGCAGTTACCGGGAAGAGCATGCGATGTACATTACGCATGCAAAGTTTTAAAGGTCGTGAGGCTGCTAATGCGTACGAAAGTAACACAATATTTTGAATTTGCATTTAAAAATAATAAATTGTGGCACATGTATAATGCTATATAAAATCGAGTTTACAAAACAAAATAACATTAATGTGTTCTTTATTATTAATTAAATAAATGAGGAAATAAAAACCATTAGATTTTTCTACTGAAATTGGGTTTTTTTCGTATAGGCATAATTATTTATTGCTTCAAAAACCATACGGGGAATTCTATAATTACCCTTTATTATTTTATGTGATGTGAATAATAAATAGATTCCAAGAGACATAAACTTTCACCTTTACTTCAAATTAATGTTCTCTTAAGTGGTCCCTTCATAATATTATTTTATTTGTATATAAATTGGAAGTCGGGTAGATTTTGTAGATAAAGCGATAAGGATTGTTAAACGACTTTCTAAATTTTACAATGGCCAACAATTTTTCCTATCTGTTCGTAGTAATACTTATTGACATACCTACCTACCTGTTAAGCTTTCTAAAATTGTTATTCTTAATAATATGTAGTAGATAATAAAGTAAAAATTCGGGTTTATACATAAAATTTTTAAAACTAATTGGGGAAATCGCCTTTAGAGGTGGTCTAATAAGTATACTAATGATATAAATAAAATATTAAAGTTTTTTTGTGGTATATATTTCTACTTTCATATGTAAATTTTTGGGTTTTTTGCAAATATTTACTATGAAATTAGAACATCCCTTCACACTTTTTACAGAGTTGGGACTGGCAAAACAAAAAAATCTTGGTTCTGGGTGCCGTCAATTGTTGTTTATTTAGAACTATTTACAGATGTGCTACAAATATTATATCACTCTAATATCTACAATTTTATAACACCTATTTACATTTTTATATTTGTTGCGTTTAATGTATTCAGTCATACCACCTACAAACAAACGCTATAATCAAAAATATGTTTTAGATGTACAGGGATCATCAACAGGAAAATAATAATGTGCATCTACAAATGATTCTTCAAACTTACTTTCTACATCAACTTCATCATACTCGCTATCTCCGTGTTCGGCCAAATTAATAATAATATTATCTATAACAGTATCTAAAAGTGGTTCATTGTTCATAAATTCATCTTCAACCTATTTAACATGGTCACATCTAACTTTCCAATCATTTGCAGAAAATGTGTCAAAAAATCCATTACAGAATTCTTTAACATTTGTACAATTGAAGGTAACATTTCGTTAGGCCACATATTCTTTAAGTGCCGCCCAAACACTCTCGATCGGATTTAAGTCCGGGTGATGAGGGGGTAGCCTTAAAACTTGCAATCCATGTTGAATAAACAATTCATCAATTTTATAAGTTTTATATTTTTGCAACCTTATATAGATCCGCTTTTAACATTTGTACACTGACAGTTTTTTAATTGTTGTTTAGTCCAAGCAGTCGTAGGTAATTTTTCATTTAGAACATTGTGATATGGGGCGTTATCAATTACCACAACAGCGTTATTCGGTAGGTTTGGAATAAGTTTTTCTTGTACCCACTTCTCATAATCGTACGCCATTTCATTATGATAAACTCCTATTTTTGACTGGGAGTTCCACATAATACCAGCATTATGTACTAAACCATTTTCACTTTCTGCATGCGCAATGATGAGCCTATTACCTTTTGGAACGGGTTTTCTTAATCCTTGTTACTCTTGTCGCTCCATCCTTTAAGGTGCGTGTGACATAAATGAAATGTATGTTTCATCCATATAAATGTTCTGTTCTCTGCACTTTTTCATGTTTCTCAATTATAGTAGACGTAAATGTCCGATTTCGTGACTTTCCATTAACAAACTTCTGTTGTTTTTCATGTTGGTCCCACGGAAACTCAAAGAATGTATTTGGTTCCGCAGAGATTTGCGACTTCCTGCGAAGCCATAACTATCTGCAAACGTTTGGTGTACGTGGGTACTTTTTTCTCGGATATGTGATAATTTATTATGCACCTTCTAAGCACAGTTTTGTCGAATTGATCCATATGGATACTGGACGTTCTTTGTTTTTTAGTAGACAGATCAGTGTCAGCATTACTTTCTGCGAGAGCTTCTTTTTTAATACGGGAAAGCGTTCTTTGGCTAACTTTCGTAGCAGCAGAAACTCGTTCAATGACCTGACAATAAAATAAATAGATATAAATGTTGTATAAAAAGTTTTACTGATGTGTATTTTTATACAAATAAAATGAGGAAGTACCTAGTTAAATTTGTTTTCAGTGACCGTTCTTTGAAATGAAAATTTTTGTTGTGGTTTTCTGTCATTTAAAAGAAGTATTAATTTCAAAAATACTATATTACGTTTCAGTTCATCAGTTGTTTTCTTTAGATTTTAGTTCAAACATATTTTAATACGATCAAACTGCAATTGTAGTTGAAACCGGAAGATGGTTCAAAACAAATAATGAAACCGAAACGTAATAGAGATAGGTATGAAATAAGTATAATAATTATAACTATAAGCTAAAAAACCTATTACATTTAAATAGCTATCTCACACAAAATGAACATGTGCCCTTTTATATACTCCTGTAGGTAGAAACAGAATAGTTATTTATGAAACAAGTGCATAAAGTGGTGCTTTTTTCACGAATGGAAAAATTGACGCACGAGCCGCAGGCATTTGTCATGATGACATAACGATGCAAAAAAATTACACATGATTGCATAAGATAACACATGACTGCATAAAATACTTTGTCTCACCCGAATGCCACTTCTTAAAATCGTTTAACAAATAAATATTTTATGTACGAAAATCGATTCAAAAAATTTACTATCGAGTGTAAATTTGTTAAATAATTACTTTGGTTTAAAAATTGTTTTGCAATAAGTAAAACTTACCTTTGTTAATGGAATTGTTAACTTGCCATTGTTTACCTCTTCGGTCATGAAATTTAAAACGTTCATAATTATTTCACGACACTGCTCACTCAACTTTTTATGAACAACTTTACATTCTGGAGTCGCCATAACAAGTTAGTATTTCACAACCCCGGTAATCACACTTTTCTCTGAGCTGTACTGTCGAAACGAAGGTTACGAATTCTGCCAGCGAAGTGAGCTCTTGCAATCCACATACGTCTTTGCTACGGCGCATTGGACGTTGCCAAAATTCCGACGGCCAAAATTAATTTGCCAACCTGTAATAAGAGAAATGAAACTAGAATTGATCCACCAATATATTCAAACCAAGATACAGCTTATATACAAACGAAATTTAGAGATAAGAAAGCAATGATTATTAAACATTCAGGTATAATATTAGAAACCAATAAAGGAAAGTATCATGATCAGAAAACCTGAAAATAATTCTGAAATATTGTTGCAGAAAGATGAAAGTGACAACGATAGCTATGGTAATCCTAATTCTTCAACTTCATACTAGATGTAAGGCGGATGATATACAAGTAACCAAATTGAATAACTTACTTTTACCAATAAACCTAGGATCCTATAGACTTATTTATACGAAACATATTATATAGATTTAAGAGAAATTCGTAAATAAATAGATACTATAAGACAATAATTTTATAATTTAAGGAATATTTTAATAGAAACTAATGCTACTAATCCTATATCATATCATAGCTTAGCTGAACAAATGATGGGAAGAACCAAAATGTTAATTAAAGTATTAGATAAAAATCTGAGAATATTTACTCACATATTAGATCGAAAAGATGATTAATAAACGCTGTAGGCAAAGTTAATAAATGGCTTTTTGGCAATCTTGACTCTGACGATGAAGAAAGATATGATAAAGCAATAAATATCTTGCAACAAAATCAAAAAGAAATAATTCATGAAGTAAATTTGCAGATATCTTTAAAAAAAATTAATTGATGATTATGATAAATCTTTGACAACTTTGTGGTAAAATCAACAAAAACTTCGAGATAATTTAGAAAAATTTCATATTTCTATAGAGATAACTTTAAATATCTTCATTACTTTTTATGGAACAATTTCACTGATTAATCTGGATTGTCAAAGATTAAATACATTAATTGATAATATTGTGAATGCAATTACCTTTTCGAAATTAAATTCGATTCACAGTTCAATAATTTCAAATCAATAAATTATAGAAATGATAAAATATTTACAAACAATTTATGAAGAAGATCAAATTCCGAAATTCAATAAACTTTTCCAAGTCCAAAATAATTTTTGCTATACATGTCCCTTCACTCAAAACCATCCAAAATCATAAAACATTTATTCCTTCTTAACCCTACTTGGTCAAAGCAGCAGATGAAGCAACATTAATAAAAAAAGAGTGACCAGTATTGGAAAATGAGTATTATTGCCTAGGAGAATTCAAATCAAGAGATAGTTGTACCATGGAATTATTAGACGGCAATTCTCACAAGGATTGTTACGCCAACGATGCAAACTTTCAAGAAACTGTTATTGAGCAATTAACTAATAATGAAGTATTGATCATTCCAAATCCAGTAGTAACAGTATTGTCCAAATGCACTTCAGACCAATATTTAGAAGAAAACAGCCCATCAATTATTAGAATTCCAGAAAATTACAAAGTTCAGATAGGAGAAGAAACATTTTAAACCAATACGCACATTCGAAGAGGAATATCAATTATATTACCAAAGTTAGATGCAAAATTCTTAGACGTCCAAAAATATAATTCACCAAATTTAAGTAGAATTGATGTTGAAGGATTGTACGAAATTAATAATATAGCCAAAAATATAAAACCAATTATAGAAGTAGAAACTCCAAAAACATTCGTACATAAATTCGTATAAAGATTCATATATATATATATATATATATATATATATATATATATATATATATATATATATATTATTAACATTTATGTGATATAATACTTACTTTTATTGTAGCTGATTTAATGTATATGTTTATTTATTTAGAATTTTTGTTTTTATTTTGGCTAGCTCAGTTTATTTTTAATATTTGTTTAATAATTTATTTTAATTAGATTATTCGGGAGCATGAAATCCTTTTTCCCTTTGAGTCCTGGCAATTTATACTGATGTGATAGTTGAAATAAAAATAAAACACATTATTTGAAATCAATTTAATTATCAATGCAATATTTATTTGATAAAATAATATGCGACGCCAATGGTTATATGTACCTATTTATTGATTTTAATAATATCATAAATGCGCATGCGTGAAAAATTAGTCATGCGCTTTAGCATGAAACGAACAATTATGGTACGTAAGAAACATCTATATTAATACAAACATAGTTTGTTTGATGATGCAGATAGGTAAATGGATTATACAAAACATAAAAGAATTTATATATATATATATCATAGTCATATATGATACAAGTAGCTGAGGGAAGAAATTAGTTATATACATGGATAGAGAAATAGAGATTATATACAGAAGGACATAGTTATTACATTATGAAATTTCAATCACCATATTTATGCAATTACAAGATGGCGTGATTAGCGTAAGTACATATTTTAATTTATATAAAGTTCGGCCTTTTATTAAATTTAATGATTTATGTAATGAATACACTATATGAAATCTGTTTCTTTCTTTTTTAGATCGATCATGTTTGAAAAAGTTTATCAATTTATGAAATTAAGTACTTAATTGGGATTTTGAGTTTTTACACTATTTATTGGCCAATAAATGATTTAAATACACTGACCTGTTGATCTTGAATTTGGAAGAAAGTCTCTGGATCCCAGGAACACTACACTGAATCTCCAAAAAAACCAAAATTAACGAAAATTTCGCAAATTCTTGTCGGAAAACTTGTTACACTTGACTGTAAGTATTTCTAATATTATATTTAACAGTACTTTAGGAGTTTAAATGTCTTATACCGGGAATATCTTTAAATTTTTAGGAACACTATCCCACACACTCCTCGCTTCTTAACACTCGCTACCGTTCTCCTTAAGCGTCCCCTCGATTCTCAACTTTTTTAAACAAACAGTCTTTTGCTCTTTTCCAGATCACTATTCAAAAGTTTTTTTATTGATTAACAATTTGTTATGTCATCTTTTATAACCAATCAGATATTGTCCTTTGTAATCAGATAATTGAAACTTCAATCACTTATCAAAACAATTTCATACATACAAA
The DNA here is from genome assembly GCA_963921935.1 of Galeruca laticollis. Classification (NCBI taxonomy): domain Eukaryota; kingdom Metazoa; phylum Arthropoda; class Insecta; order Coleoptera; family Chrysomelidae; genus Galeruca; species Galeruca laticollis. The sequence continues at coordinate 178,376,574 of OY998175.1, forward strand.
TACATTAAAATTGGTTATACTTAGATACACTTACATAGTACAAAATTCAATATTATTATTGATAGTATATTCTTGTTACATTCATATCAATTATAAATATAAATTCTCTTATGTTATTTGTCTATATGTCATTATTTGTTTATCTATGAAATCTATTGGATTATATTCTATTCAATATTTATATTTGTTCTTATTCTTAAATTAATGATTATAATGAATTAACTATAGTAATATTTGTTTTCATTTCAGATGAACAGCTGTTATGATATGGAAATTATTCTTCGTCTTAGGCAACTTTATTTACACCATTACATTGGTTAGGCAATATCTATATTTTATGTTATCATTGAGGTAATTCCTTTTTTATTATATTGTTATAGGCTGTTATTTAATATATCTTTATTTGATATGTTGTTTAAATTAAGAAAAGTGTTTCCTTTTTACTTGTTTTCTTAAATTAAGTTATTTTCATATATATTTCATACTAGCAAACTTAATTTTATAATACTACTTCTCTTATTATCTAAGATATCTGGTTCAATTCCCCTCAAATTTAAATTTAAATGATATCCATACCCTGGATATTTATTTAAATTTCAATTTTCTTATTATAAATGATTGATTTTATTTTATTAAAAAAAAAATTAACAATTTTATGGCATAATCTTACTTTCTTTAACTATGTTTCTCAAATATTTGTTCACATTTTTCCTACTACAAAATCTATTTCTTTCAATAACTGTCTCCTAATTCTTTCCTTAAAATACACTTGATTAAGATCAATGTCAATTTATATTTTTAATATTACTTCATATAATACTTCTTTATTATCATTTCTTACTAACATCCACTTATATATCAACTTATTTCTTTGTAATTACATTATACTTCTATATACTCCTCATATCATATTTCTTTTCAATATTCATTATTCAATATAATTAATTATTTCTTAAATTCATATATATATCAATATCAACTTCCTTATTCTTTCCTGTATTTTCAAGTAATCTATAAGATTCTAATTGACATTAAACATTACCTCCTATATTTTTAATCAATATCATTCATTATTATCCTTTCCTATCCTTTATTACTTACATCTTATTTCCTTATTTAAAAATGTGAACTTCTATTTGATACTTGAGTTATTCTTATTTTATCCCCTCTATCCTATATTCTTTAATAGTTTCATTCTATGTAAAACCAGTATCTCTTATAAATTGTTTCCTTTATTTGCTATATATATAGATTTGCCATACTCAAATTTTTTTAAAATGTTTTAATTATAAGTTTTATCTAATAAATTTTTCTTTATATTATATTATATTTATTTTTTTAGGTTCTGAAGAAACAAACGTGATGAATTTAATTGGATCATCAGCTGCCAAATGGAAAACAAAACTCTGTCTAATATCTACTTTATCTTTGTACACTACTTAATATTAAATTTTTAAATCTATCCTTATGACTATCATTTCCTCTTTTCAAATATTATTCGTAACATAACATCATCTATAAATTATTTATATACATGACATATATATAATTGTGTTATTCATTGTTTCTAAATTCTATGTACATTATTTATATCGACTTCCTTTCTGTATCCTTTCCCTTTTTCATTGAATTGCATTTTCATCTCCATATTTCATTCCTATTCTCTTGTTCTATTATTTAATTTGCTTTTCTTTTTCTAACCTTTTTCTTGCTTTCTTCTCTTGTTGTTTGATGCTCAATAATTTGCTGAAGCGTCTGTCTATTCTCTACCATATTCTTTTTAACTCTGTTGTCCCATATCTCATAAATTTCTTCCCATGAATCCATTAAAATTTGCGTTTCCAATTCTTCCATATTATTCATTTCACTTATTATTATTTTAGAGAAAGCTTTTGTATGAATCATAGTCATCATGTTGTCCCATTTTATTCCTGTTACTACATTATTATAAAAATTTCCTGAACATCCTATACCTCCTTCATTTCTTCTTATACTATCTTCTATTTCTTCCACTGTGTCTGTTAATCTTCGATTCATCTCTTGTATTTCCTTGTTAATTTGTCTACCTAAGATTTGACTCCTTTTTTCATATATTCCTGTCGGTTTTGTTACTCTGCCATTTAAATTTATAATTTCTTTATTCACTTTTTCGTAAGAATGTTGATTTACCTGTTTACTTACTTGTCCTTGTAATTTTATGTATCCTACTTCTCCAGTTTCCTTCTTAATTTCTTTAAGTTTGCTTTTAATTATTTTAATAAACACCTTCGGATGAATGGTATTTATATTCCCATCAAACTTTACTCCGATATCCATGTTTCCCGTATAGATTACTCCACCTCCATTTCTCCTAACGTTAAATTCAATTTCTTCCATGCCTTCCTGTAATTTTCTGTTCATTTCTTCCAGTTCTTTATGAAATATTTGTCCAATGTGCTCGTTCCTCTCCTCACATGTTCCTGTTTGTTGTTGTACCTTTGTATCCAAATCCTTAAATTTCTGCTCCGCATTCTGTTGGTAATTCTGCATTATCTCTTCTATTGTTTGTTCCCTGAATTTCATATACTCCATTTCTTTCGTTATATCTTCTGTTTGTTTTATAACTTCCGCTTGGATCGTTCCCGGTAATTTTTCTTCTATACCTCTCTCTATTTCTTGGATATGTTCTACTACTTGATTTTCTATCTGCTCTCTAATTTTCATACCGTTTTCTTGAATTTCAATCCGTATTTGTTTGTTTTGCTCCACCATATCTTCTTTCACCTTATTTATCTGCTGCCTGCATTCTTCATTCTCTTCCCTTAGTTTCCTGAATTCCTGGATGCTTTCAGTTTTCACCTCTTCTATCTTCTTTTCCAATTTATTCATATTTCCATTAATTTTATCCATCTTCCCGTTTAAGCTCCCCTCTATTCTATTTATATTCCCATTCAAGTCATCCTTCATATTGTTCATATCTCCCCTCATATTTTTCTCCATATTGTCCATTTTTCCATCCATTTTGTTCATATCTGCCCTCATACTATTTATGCTCATCAGAATTTGCATCATTGTATCATTGTTATTCATTCCTCCTTGTGTTTCCCTTCTCTCTTGTATTCTATCTACTTGTTCTATAGTTTCCTCGTCTCCTGTCAAACCTTCTTCCTGTGCATCACCTTCCGCTTGTTGTCCTTGCTCCAAATAGACCGCTTGGTAGTCTCCCATACCATGACTTCGTTCTTCCCTTTCCTCTTCTGATCCACTGTCTGCTCCTACCTGCCTTCCATCTCTCAACGTCATTCGTTTTGCCATTTTTAATTGAGTTTAAAATTTACAAATATAACCAAAATTTTTACAACGCCCCACGTTTTGGGTGACAATTATAAACAAACACTGTAATTATTTTTTTTACTTACTTTTATAGTAGATTTATTAAATGTATATGTTTATTTATTTAGAATTTTTGTTTTTATTTTGGCTAGCTCAGTTTATTTTTAATATTTGTTTAATAATTTATTTTAATTAGATTATTCGGGAGCATGAAATCCTTTTTCCCTTTGAGTCCTGGCAATTTATACTGATGTGATAGTTGAAATAAAAAGAAAACACATTATTTGAAATCAATTTAATTATCAATGCAATATTCATTTGATAAAATAATATGCGACGCCAATGGTTATATGTACCTATTTATTGATTTTAATAATATCATAAATGCGCATGCGTGAAAAATTAGTCATGCGCTTTAGCATGAAACGAACAATTATGGTACGTAAGAAACATCTATATTAATACAAACATAGTTTGTTTGATGATGCAGATAGGTAAATGGATTATACAAAACATAAAAGAATTTATATATATATCATAGTCATATATGATACAAGTAGCTGTGGGAAGAAATTAGTTATATACATGGATAGAGAAATAGAGATTATATACAGAAGGACATAGTTATTACATTAGGAAATTTCAATCACCATATTTATGCAATTACAAGATGGCGTGATTAGCGTAAGTACATATTTTAATTTATATAAAGTTCGGCCTTTTATTAAATTTAATGATTTATGTAATGAATACACTATATGAAGTCTGTTTCTTTCTTTTTTAGATCGATCATGTTTGAAAAAGTTTATCAATTTATGAAATTAAGTACTTAATTGGGATTTTGAGTTTTTACACTATTTATTGGCCAATAAATGATTTAAATACACTGACCTGTTGATCTTGAATTTGGAAGAAAGTCTCTGGATCCTAGGAACACTACATTGAATCTCCAAAAAAACCAAAATTAACGAAAATTTCGCAAATTCTTGTCGGAAAACTTGTTACACTTGACTGTAAGTATTTCTAATATTATATTTAACAGTACTTTAGGAGTTTAAATGTCTTATACCGGGAATATCTTTAAATTTTTAGGAACACTATCCCACACACTCCTCGCTTCTTAACACTCGCTACCGTTCTCCTTAAGCGTCCCCTCGATTCTCAACTTTTTTAAACAAACAGTCTTTTGTTCTTTTCCAGATCACTATTCAAAAGTTTTTTTATTGATTAACAATTTGTTATGTCATCTTTTACAACCAATCAGATATTGTCCTTTGTAATCAGATAATTGAAACTTCAATCACTTATCAAAACAATTTCATACATACAAATACATTAAAATTGGTTATACTTAGATACACTTACATAGTACAACATTCAATATTATTATTGATAGTATATTCTTGTTACATTCATATCAATTATAAATATAAATTCTCTTATGTTATTTGTCTATATGTCATTATTTGTTTATCTATGAAATCTATTGGATTATATTCTATTCAATATTTATATTTGTTCTTATTCTTAAATTAATGATTATAATGAATTAACTATAGTAATATTTGTTTTCATTTCAGATGAACAGCTGTTATGATATGGAAATTATTCTTCGTCTTATGCAACTTTATTTACACCATTACAATGGTTAGGCAATATCTATATTTTATGTTATCATTGAGGTAATTCCTTTTTTATTATATTGTTATAGGCTGTTATTTAATATATCTTTATTTGATATGTTGTTTAAATTAAGAAAAGTGTTTCCTTTTTACTTGTTTTCTTAAATTAAGTTATTTTCATATATATTTCATACTAGCAAACTTAATTTTATAATACTACTTCTCTTATTATCTAAGATATCTGGTTCAATATATATACATACATACATATATATATATATATATGCAAATATATATATATATATATATATATATAAAAAGATGTACGAATAGTGCGTGACATATGAACAATAACAAAGAACAGATTAGTGGGTATTGCACGCAAATAGAAGAAGGGGCTACTGAAAAAGTGGTAACCGCAGATATGCATGTTTCTGGCTCATTAGCCTTCATCGGTACGGCATAACCAAGAAAAGGTGTACAACTTGGGAGCAAAGATGTTAATTGAAACATGAGAAAACACAAACAACGGATTTCAACAAGATAACCAAACGCACATTTGTGCCTTCAAATGGAAGATCCCGAGTTTTCAGGACAACAACCAACAGAGACACGGAGGCGTCTATAGCTCTCCCGTCTGAACCTTCCGACCCTTGAATATATATATATATATATATATATATATATATATATATATATATATATATATATATATATATATATATATATATATATATATATGTACGAATAGTGCGTGACATATGAACAATAACAAAGAACAGATTAGTGGGTATTGCACGCAACTAGAAGAAGGGGCTACTGAAAAAGTGGTAACCGCAGACATGCATGTTTCTGGCTCATTAGCCTTCATCGGTACGGCATAACCAAGAAAAGGTGTACAACTTGGGAGCAAGGATGTTAATTGAAACATGAGAAAACACAAACAACGGATTTCGACAAGATAACCAAACGCACATTTGTGCCTTCAAATGGAAGATCCCGAGTTTTCAGGACAACAACCAACAGAGACACGGAGGCGTCTATAGCTCTCCCGTCTGAACCTTCCGACTCTGGAAATATATATATATATATATATATATATATATATATATATATATATATATATGTATATATATATATATATTATAAACATTTATGTGATATTATACTTACTTTTATAGTAGATTTAAATGTATATGTTTATTTATTCAGAATTTTTGTTTTAGTTTGGCTAGCTCAGTTTGTTTTTAATATTTGTTTAATAATTTATTTTAATTAGATTATTCGGGAGCATGAAATCCTTTTTCCCTTTGAGTCCTGGCAATTTATACTGATGTAATAGTGGAAATAAAAAGAAAACACATTATTTGAAATCAATTTAATTATCAATGCAATATTTATTTGATAAAATAATATGCGACGCCAATGGATATATTGTACCTATTCATTGATTTTAATAATATCATAAATGCGCATGCGTGAAAAAATTAGTCATGCGCTTTAGCATGAAACGAACAATTATGGTACGTAAGAAACATCTATATTAATACAAACATAGTTTGTTTGATGATGCAGATAGGTAAATGGATTATACAAAACATAAAAGAATTTATATATATATATCATAGTCATATATGATACAAGTAGCTGTGGGAAGAAATTAGTTATATACATGGATAGAGAAATAGAGATTATATACAGAAGGACATAGTTATTACATTATGAAATTTCAATCACCATATTTATGCAATTACAAGATGGCGTGATTAGCGTAAGTACATATTTTAATTTATATAAAGTTCGGCCTTTTATTAAATTTAATGATTTATGTAATTAATACACTATATAAAGTCTGTTTCTTTCTTTTTTAGATCGATCATATTTTCAAAAGTTTGTCAATTTATAAAATTAAGTATTTAATTGGGATTTTGAGTTTTTACACTATTTATTGGCCAATAAATGATTTAAATACACTGACCTGTTGATCTTGAATTTGGAAGAAAGTCTCTTGATCCCAGGAACACTCCACTGAAGCTCCAAAAAACCAAAATTAACGAAAATTTCGCAAATTCTTGTCGGAAAACTTGTTACACTTGACTGTAAGTATTTCTAATATTATATTTAACAGTACTTTAGGAGTTTAAATGTCTTATACCGGGAATATCTTTAAATTTTTAGGAACACTATCCCACACACACCTCGCTTCTTAACACTCGCTACCGTTCTCCCTAAGCGTCCCCTCGATTTTCGACTTTTTTAAACAAACAGTCTTTTGTTCTTTTCCAGATCACTATTCAAAAGTTTTTTTATTGATTAACAATTTGTTATGTCATCTTTTATAACCAATCAGATATTGTCCTTTGTAATCAGATAATTGAAACTTCAATCACTTATCAAAACAATTTCATACATACAAATACATTAAAATTGGTTATACTTAGATACACTTACATAGTACAACATTCAATATTATTATTGATAGTATATTCTTGTTACATTCATATCAATTATAAATATAAATTCTCTTATGTTATTTGTCTATATGCCATTATTTGTTTATCTATGAAATCTATTGGATTATATTCTATTCAATATTTATATTTGTTCTTATTCTTAAATTAATGATTATAATGAATTAACTATAGTAATATTTGTTTTCATTTCAGATGAACAGCTGTTATGTTATGAAAAATAATCTTCGTCTTAGGCAACTTTATTTACATCATTACATTGGTTAGGCAATATCTATATTTTATGTTATCATTGAGGTAATTCCTTTTTTATTATATTGTTATAGGCTGTTATTTAATATATCTTTATTTGATATGTTGTTTAAATTAAGAAAAGTGTTTCCTTTTTACTTGTTTTCTTAAATTATGTTATTTTCATATATATTTCATACTAGCAACTTAATTTTATAATACTACTTCTCTTATTATCTAAGATATCTGGTTCAATTCCCCTCAAATTTAAATTTAAATGATATCCATACCCTGGATATTTATTTAAATTTCAATTTTCTTATTATAAATGATTGATTTTATTTTATTAAAAAAAAATTTAACAATTTTATGGCATAATCTTACTTTCTTTAACTTTGTTTCTCAAATATTTGTTCACATTTTTCCTACTACAAAATCTATTTCTTTCAATAACTGTCTCCTAATTCTTTCCTTAAAATACACTTGATTGAGATCAATGTCAATTTATATTTTTAATATTACTTCATATAATACTTCTCTATTATCATTTCTTCCTAACATCCACTTATATATCAACTTATTTCTTTGTAATTACATTATACTTCTATATACTCCTCATATCATATTTCTTTTCAATATTCATTATTCAATATAATTAATTATTTCTCAAATTCATATATATATCAATATCAACTTCCTTATTCTTTCCTGTATTTTCAAGTAATCTATAAGATTCTAATTGACATTAAACATTACCTCCTATATTTTTAATCAATATCATTCATTATTATCCTTTCCTATCCTTTATTACTTACATCTTATTTCCTTATTTAAAAATGTGAACTTCTATTTGATACTTGAGTTATTCTTATTTTATCCCCTCTATCCTATATTCTTTAATAGTTTCATTCTATGTAAACCAGTATCTCTTATAAATTGTTTCCTTTATTGGATATATATTTTGATTTGCCATACTCAAATTTTTTAAAATGTTTTAATTATAAGTTTTACCTAATAAATTTTTCTTTATATTATATTATATTTATTTTTTTAGGTTCTGAAGAAACAAACGTGATGAATTTAATTGGATCACCAGCTGCCAAATGGAAAACAAAACTCTGTCTAATATCTACTTTAACTTTGTACACTACCTAATATTAAATTTTAAATCTATCCTTATGACTATCATTTCCTTCTTTAAATATTATTCGTAACATAACATCGTATACATTCTTCAGAATTGGGTTACTCATTAATAATAAATTCTATGTACATTATTTATACTTGTGTTACTCATTAATAATAAATTTTAATTTCAACTTCATTTCTGTATCCTTTCCTTTTTCCATAGAATTGCATTTTCGTCTCCATATTTCATTCCTATTCTCTTGTTCTATTATTTAATTTGCTTTTCTTTTTCTAACCTTTTTCTTGCTTCCTTCTCTTGTTGTTTGATGCTCGATAAATTTCTGAAGCGTCTGTATATTCTCTACCATATTCTTTTTAACTCTGCTGTCCCATATCTCATAAATTTCTTCCCATGAATCCATTAAAATTTGCGTTTCCAATTCTTCCATATTATTCATTTCACTTATTATTATTTTAGAGAAAGCTTTTGTATGAATCATAGTCATCATGTTGTCCCATTTTATTCCTGTTACTACATTATTATAAAAATTTCCTGAACATCCTATACCTCCTTTATTTCTTCTTATACTATCTTCTATTTCTTCCACTGTGTCTGTTAATCTTCGATTCATCTCTTGTATTTCCTTGTTAATTTGTCTACCTAAGATTTGACTCCTTTTTTCATATATTCCTGTCGGTTTTGTTACTCTGCCATCTAAATTTATAATTTCTTTATTCACTTTTTCGTAAGAATGTTGATTTACCTGTTTACTTACTTGTCCTTGTAATTTTATGTATCCTACTTCTCCAGTTTCCTTCTTAATTTCTTTAAGTTTGCTTTTAATTATTTTAATAAACACCTTCGGATGAATAGTATTTATATTCCCATCAAACTTTACTCCGATATCCATGTTTCCCGTATAGATTACTCCACCTCCATTTCTCCTAACGTTAAATTCAATTTCTTCCATGCCTTCCTGTAATTTTCTGTTCATTTCTTCCAGTTCTTTATGAAATATTTGTCCAATGTGCTCGTTCCTCTCCTCACATGTTCCTGTTTGTTTTTGAAACTTTACATCTAATTCCTTAAATTTATGTTCCGCCTTTTGCTGATAATTTTGCATAATTTCTTCGATTGTTTGTTCCCTGAATTTCATATACTCCATTTCTTTCGTTATATCTTCTGTTTGTTTTATAACTTCCGCTTGGATCGTTCCCGGTAATTTTTCTTCTATACCTTTCTCTATTTCTTGAATTTTTTCTACTACTTGATTTTCTATCTGCTCTCTAATTTTCATACCATTTTCTTGAATTTCATTTCGTATATGTTTGTTCTGCTCCTCCATATCTTCTCTCACCTTGTTTATTTTCTTTCCAAATTCTTCATTAGTCTTCTTAAGTTCTTTAATTTCCTTACAATTTTCAAATTTCACTTCTTCTATTTTCTCTTCTAATCTGTTCATATTACCATTGATGTTGTTTATATCCCCTCTAATTTCTTCTCTCATACTGTCCATTTTTCCATTCATATTGTTAATATCTCCCCTCATTGTGTCCATGTTTCCATTTATTTTGTTCATATCTCCCCTCAATTTTTCCTCCATACTGTTCATGTTAGCATTTATACTATTTATGCTCATCAGAATTTGCATCATTGTATCATTGTTATTCATTCCTCCTTGTGGTTCCCTTCTCTCTTGTTGTTCTACTTGTTCTATAGTTTCCTCGTCTCCTGTCAAACCTTCTTCCTGTGCATCACCTTCCGCTTGTTGTCCCTGTTCCAGATATACCGCTTGGTAATCTCCCATACCATGACTTCTTTCTTCCCTTTCCTCTTCCGAACCACTGTCTGCTCCTACCTGCCTTCCATCTCTCAACATCATTCGTTTTGCCATTTTTTAATTGAGTTTGAAATTTACAAATATAACCAAAATTTTTACAACGCCCCACGTTGGGCGCCAATTATAAACATTTATGTGATATTATACTTACTTTTATAGTAGATTTAAATGTATATGTTTATTTATTTAGAATTTTTGTTTTAGTTTGGCTAGCTCAGTTTGTTTTTAATATTTGTTTAATAATTTATTTTAATTAGATTATTCGGGAGCATGAAATCCTTTTTCCCTTTGAGTCCTGGCAATTTATACTGATGTAATAGTGGAAATAAAAAGAAAACACATTATTTGAAATCAATTTAATTATCAATGCAATATTTATTTGATAAAATAATATGCGACGCCAATGGATATATTGTACCTATTTATTGATTTTAATAATATCATAAATGCGCATGCGTGAAAAAATTAGTCATGCTCTTTAGCATGAAACGAACAATTATGGTACGTAAGAAACATCTATATTAATACAAACATAGTTTGTTTGATGATGCAGATAGGTAAATGGATTATACAAAACATAAAAGAATTTATATATATATCATAGTCATATATGATACAAGTAGCTGTGGGAAGAAATTAGTTATATACATGAATAGAGAAATAGAGATTATATACAGAAGGACATAGTTATTACATTATGAAATTTCAATCACCATATTTATGCAATTACAAGATGGCGTGATTAGCGTAAGTACATATTTTAATTTATATAAAGTTCGGCCTTTTATTAAATTTAATGATTTATGTAATGAATACACTATATAAAGTCTGTTTCTTTCTTTTTTAGATCGATCATATTTTCAAAAGTTTGTCAATTTATAAAATTGAGTATTTAATTGGGATTTTGAGTTTTTACACTATTTATTGGCCAATAAATGATTTAAATACACTGACCTGTTGATCTTGAATTTGGAAGAAAGTCTCTGGATCCCAGGAACACTCCACTGAAGCTCCAAAAAATCAAAATTAACGAAAATTTCGCAAATTCTTGTCGGAAAACTTGTTACACTAGACTGTAAGTATTTCTAATATTATATTTAACAGTACTTTAGGAGTTTAAATGTCTTATACCGGGAATATCTTTAAATTTTTAGGAACACTATCCCACACACACCTCGCTTCTTAACACTCGCTACCGTTCTCCCTAAGCGTCCCCTCGATTCTCGACTTTTTTAAACAAACAGTCTTTTGTTCTTTTCCAGATCACTATTCAAAAGTTTTTTTATTGATTAACAATTTGTTATGTCATCTTTTATAACCAATCAGATATTGTCCTTTGTAATCAGATAATTGAAACTTCAATCACTTATCAAAACAATTTCATACATACAAATATATTAAAATTGGTTATACTTAGATACACTTACATAGTACAACATTCAATATTATTATTGATAGTATATTCTTGTTACATTCATATCAATTATAAATATAAATTCTCTTATGTTATTTGTCTATATGCCATTATTTGTTTATCTATGAAATCTATTGGATTATATTCTATTCAATATTTATATTTGTTCTTATTCTTAAATTAATGATTATAATGAATTAACTATAGTAATATTTGTTTTCATTTCAGATGAACAGCTGTTATGTTATGAAAAATAATCTTCGTCTTAGGCAACTTTATTTACATCATTACATTGGTTAGGCAATATCTATATTTTATGTTATCATTGAGGTAATTCCTTTTTTATTATATTGTTATAGGCTGTTATTTAATATATCTTTATTTGATATGTTGTTTAAATTAAGAAAAGTGTTTCCTTTTTACTTGTTTTCTTAAATTATGTTATTTTCATATATATTTCATACTAGCAACTTAATTTTATAATACTACTTCTCTTATTATCTAAGATATCTGGTTCAATATATATATATATATATATATATATATATATATATAAAAAGATGTACGAATAGTGCGTGATATATGAACAATAACAAAGAACAGATTAGTGGGTATTGCACGCAAATAGAAGAAGGGGCTACTGAAAAGAGTGGTAACCGCAGACATGCATGTTTTTGGCTCATTACCCTTCATCGGTACGGCATAACCAAGAAAAGGTGTACAACTTGGGAGCAAGGATGTTAATTGAAACATGAGAAAACACAAACAACGGATTTCAACAAGATAAACCAAACGCACATTTGTGCCTTCAAATGGAAGATCCCGAGTTTTCAGGACAACGACCAACAGAGACACGGAGGCGTCTATAGCTCTCCCGTCTGAACCTTCCGAACCTGGAAATATATATATATATATATATATATATATATATATATATATATATATATATATATATATATATATATATATATATATATATATGAAAAGATGTACGAATAGTGCGTGACATATGAACAATAACAAAGAACAGATTAGTGGGTATTGCACGCAAATAGAAGAAGGGGCTACTGAAAAGAGTGGTAACCGCAGACATGCATGTTTCTGGAAGGTTCAGACGGGAGAGCTATAGACGCCTCCGTGTCTCTGTTGGTTGTTATCCTGAAAACTCGGGATCTTCCATTTGAAGGCACAAATGTGCGTTTGGTTATCTTGTTGAAATCCGTTGTTTGTGTTTTCTCATGTTTCAATTAACATCTTTGCTCCCAAAATGTACACCTTTTCTTGGTTCTGCCGTACCGATGAAGGCTAATGAGCCAGAAACATGTATGTCTGCGGTTACCACTCTTTTCAGTAGCCCCTTCTTTTATTTGCGTGCAATACCCACTAATCTGTTCTTTGTTGTTGTTCATATGTCACACACTATTCGTACATCTTTATATATATATATATATATATATATATATATATATATATATATATATATATATATATATATAATAAATATATATATATATATATATATATATATATATATATATATATATATATATTACAATATATTTAATGTTCTACTGTTTTTATAATTATGTATTATATGATTTTATTTGAAATTTGATTATTAGATGCTGTTGTTACAATCGTGGTAGTAACTACACTAATGTGAAAACACCTTTATCACTGAATATAACATATTTGAAATTTTGACAGGAATTGTCAAATTATTATGCCCGGCTCAGATGAATATGAAATTTTATATTCTGAAAGATAAATTACTACAAAATCGACTTACTCGCTCTTACCTCAGGGAGGGTTCAAAGATTAAAAAAAATTAATAATTTAAATTTTAAATTTATAAATTTCCAAAGAATATTCCAAAATTGTCAATTATACTATTGCAAATCTATAGTGACTGCTTGTTCAATATATTCTAAGACCATTAAATTATCTAATGACATCTACAATTTTTCTGTCACTGAAAATTAACTAAATGTCACTGATTATATCAAAAGTTTTATAGGATCCAAAATTTTTCAAATTCAATGAAATAGGAGTTGAATTAATACCAAAGTGAGTTGGAATCAAAAATTATATATTATATACCATCAGATAACAAGTGAAAATGAATTATTATTCCCAAAATATAATAAAGAACAATAATCGTACTTTCTACGAACCTTAAAATTAAAAAACAACCTATATACTAGAAGAACAACCTTATTCTAAACGTTCAAATCGTCGCAAATTACACTTGACGTGTATAAATGTCAAATAACTATATGCGATAAAATTGTCTATTCAAAAAAAATTTTCTCTTCTCTTCAGGTGAAATTTTATATATCTTTAACGTTAATTTTGTCAGTATTCAAAAATGTGATATAGATGCATCTATCTTAATTTCATTTAAAGGCCTGTTAATTCTTGAAAAATAATTTATAAAATCTGGACTGGACTCACCAACTAGGTATCAGGATCACTCGTTCTGATTCTAAACACGTCTTTTAGAATCGCCGGAACCACTTTTCTAAATTTATAATTTAGAACCCGGAAAAATCACTAACACTATTTCAATATAATTATTTAAGGAATTATTCACGCACTGATCTTATCATGCTAATTATTATAATCTGATGCTATTTTAATATATCAATTACTATTATATTATTCAGCAAATTTGAGAGAACTCATATTAGATGTTCTCTCGAGAGGGGTTCAAAATCAACTAACTAAAATTTTTCCATAAAATAATTCTCTTCTCCTTTGGTTACCAAAGAATTCCTTTTTTTAAAAAAAAATACAAATTTATGTTTTCATATAACAAAGAGAGGTTTTCATTCTTTAATTCTAATTGTAATTTTGCTACCAGCGACATCTGTATTCTTTTCTTAAAATCTTTATAAAATCTATGTATCATTAAGTATCTTCTGCATTATTGTCATTCGAAATTGTAATGTCAAATTTTATTTGCATATTGAATCTTTTAAATTATTTATAATACATTGTATATCACTAGTATTACATCCAAATATGTACATTTTTCTTTATTTCAATGTTTTCTTTAGAATTTAGATAGAGTATATGTATTAAATCCCCCTAATAAAAGAATGATAAATCGATTCTTGCATATAATTATAATTTATCTTTCAAAATTGCCAAATATCATACTAATATCTTAGTAACATAGTTATATCTTTCAAATAATTATCTCTAAAATTTATCTTCAATCAAATTAAACTATTATTCCTAATTCCTATAAAACTTCTTAAATCTACTATATCTATTAAAATTTCACGTAACATAATAGTTATTCTATTCTAAAATTTCCTATATACATGTTGATCAATTTTTTTATGGTCTCAAATGTTTCCAACTCTGTTCTGTTCTGCCTAAACAACTTATATGTTACAGGATATGATTTTGTTTCAAAATTTCTCAGTATTTTTTTTATACTTTGATTATCCATATTTTCATTAAGCAACCCTTAGTTCCTTCGAAATTCTTTTCTCATACGTCTTTAATAATTCATTTATAACTTCATAATATTCTTCGTTACAATCAGTTCAATTACCATTACTTTTCACATCTTCCATTTATTCTATCTCACACTCATAATTATTTGCCATTCCCATTTCTTTCTCACACAATCCTTCATATTTCATCATCAAACTCTTCAATTTCTCTTCATATTCCTTATTTCCACTCATTAACTCCAATTCTACCATAATTCCATTCCTCTTTATATTCCATAACTTCCTATTATCCTCTTCAATTGCCAATACTTCCATATTTACCTCCTCAAATTCAATTATTTTACCATTTAATTCTATCTATCTATTCAAAATCAATTATTTCCTTATATTTCATCAATTCATCAATAACTATGTCTGTTTCTAATTTCTTCATCGACTATGCTTACATATCAACTCCTTTTTCATCCTTTAATTCAATCTTTTGTATCATATATTTGCTTAGTTCATATAACTTCCGTTCGTTTGTTCCTATAAATGTAATTATTTCATCCTGTCCATCTATTTTGTTGCTTAATTTTCATTTCTATTTTCATTATCATATCTTCTATCAAAGTTGCTAAAATCTCTTCTATTCTCACAATACCTGTTGTCATAAATTTTATCTCCATTTCCATATATTCGTTTTTCATTTCTGTAACTTCTATTTTCATTTCCATAATTCATATCAACATGTCTATCATTTCTTCTATTATCAATCCATGTTTATATAATTTCTATTTAAATATTATGTTTTTAAATATTACTTGTTAATAATAAATATTCTATTTACATATTGTTTTTATATCCATTCTTTACCATGTACAATTCCTTTTCGTTTTCTAGATTTCATTCCTATAATCCTGTCATATAATTCAATTTTATTTTCTTTTCCTAAACTTCGTCTTATTCTCTTCTCTAATTGTTTGATTCTCTATGAGTTTCCTAAATTTGTTCAAATTTTTCATAATGTTCTGTTTAAAATCGTTTTGCCATATTCGTTTACTAGATTTCTTTAAATTTTCCACTATGTTCTTTTTAAATTCATTGCCCCATATCTCATTATCTTCATCATATATTCTTGTTTCTGTATTTTCTTCCCAGAAATGCATTACAATTTGTATCTCAAATTCTTCTATATCATTGAAATTATTTTTTATTATTTTCTTATCCACCATAATCTCAATTCCTATTATTTCATTTCCAATTATATTAATAAAAACTTTTTGATCAATTATTTCCATATTTCTGTCACATTTCACTCTTATTTCGATATTTTCTGTATAAATTATTCGTCCGGCATTTTGTTTTGTAGTTTCTTCTATTTCTTTTACATTTTCTTGTAATATTTTATTCATTTCCTCCAATTCCTGGTTAAATAATTTGTCTATATTTTCACTCCTTTTAATACACGTTCCTGTTTGTTCCTCTATCCTTCCATTTAAATCATTAAATTTCTTATTCAAATTCTGTTCATATATTTGCATTACTTCTTCATTTGTTTGTCCTTGTACTTTAATGGACTGTATCTCTTCAATTAAATTCTCATTTTGTTTCTTCACTTCTACTTGAATTACTCCAGATAAATTTTCTTCTAGGCATCTCCCTAGTTCTTGAACTTCTTCTACCACCTGCTTGTTTGTATCTTCCCTGATTTTAATGCCAATTTCTTGAATTTCCATGCGCAAATTTTCCTTCTGGCCCTTCATATCCTCTTTCACCTTTTCAATTTTCTTTCTAAATTCATTATTTTCTTCCCTAATTTTCTTAATCTCCTTTGAATTTTCAATTTTTCCTTCTTCTATTTCCTTTTCCAGCCTGTCCATGTTTCCTGTGATATTGTTAATATCCCCCTTAATCTCCTCCCTCATTGTATACATATCTCCTCGCATATTCTTTTCCATACTATTCATATCTGCCCTATTTTCTTCAAATTTCCTATTCATATTCTCATTCATTTTCAAAAGAAATTGTTGCATCCAATGATCATTGCTATTTGTTCCTCCTTGGGGTTCCCGTCTACTATCCTCCTGTTCTTCCCTTTCTTTATCGGATCCACTTTCAACTCCTACCTGTTTACCATCTCTTAACGTCATTCTTCGTTCCATCGTAAATATTTAAATTTTTTTTAATAATAATGTCAATAAATTTTTAATATTTTTATAATTATATGCACAGTTTTAATCACCCCACGTTTTGGGTGACAATTATTATAATGTTAACGTCAACCTAATTATCAAGAAAAATTCTTAATTCGCCACACGTTGGACCGCCAAATTATAATATTTTTAATGTTCTACTGTTTTTATAATTATGTATTATATGATTTTATTTGAAATTTGATTATTAGATGCTGTTGTTACAATCGTGGTAGTAACTACACTAATGTGAAAACACCTTTATTACTGAATATAACCTATTTGAAATTTTGACAGGAATTGTCAAATTATTATGCCCGGCTCAGATGAATATGAAATTTTATATTCTGAAAGATAAATTACTACAAAATCGACTTACTCGCTCTTACCTCAGGGAGGGTTCAAAGATTAAAAAAAATTAATAATTGAAAATTTTAAATTTATAAATTTCCAAAGAATATTCCAAAATTGTCAATTATACTATTGCAAATCTATAGTGACTGCTTGTTCAATATATTCTAAGACCATTAAATTATCTAATGACATCTACAATTTTTCTGTCACTGAAAATTAACTGAATGTCACTGATTATATCAAAAGTTTTATAGGATCCAAAATTTTTCAAATTCAATGAAATAGGAGTTGAATTAATACCAAAGTGAGTTGGAATCAAAAATTATATATTATATACCATCAGATAACAAGTGAAAATGAATTATTATTCCCAAAATATAATAAAGAACAATAATCGTACTTTCTACGAACCTTAAAATTAAAAAAAAACAACCTATATACTAGAAGAACAACCTTATTCTAAACGTTCAAATCGTCGAAAATTACACTTGACGTGTATAAATGTCAAATAACTATATGCGATAAAATTGTCTATTAAAAAAAAATTTTCTCTTCTCTTCAGGTGAAATTTTATATATCTTTAACGTTAATTTTGTCAGTATTCAAAAATGTGATATAGATGCATCTATCTTAATTTTATTTAAAGGCCTGTAAATTCTTGAAAAATAATTTATAAAATCTGGACTGGACTCACCAACTAGGTATCAGGATCACTCGTTTTGATTCTAAACACGTCTTTTAGAATCGCCGGAACCACTTTTCTAAATTTATAATTTAGAACCCGGAAAAATCACTAACACTATTTCAATATAATTATTTAAGGAATTATTCACGCACTGATCTTATCATGCTAATTATTATAATCTGATGATATTTTAATATATCAATTACTATTATATTATTCAGCAAATTTGAGAGAACTCATATTAGATGTTCTCTCGAGAGGGGTTCAAAATCAACTAACTAAACTTTTTCCATAAATAATTCTCTTCTCCTTTGGTTACCAAATAATTCCTTTTTTAAAAAAAAATACAAATTTATGTTTTCATATAACAAAGAGAGATTTTCATTCTTTTCTTCTAATTGTAATTTTGCTACCAGCGACATCTGTATTCTTTTTTTAAAATCTTTATAAAATCTATGTATCATTAAGTATCTTCTGCATTATTGTCATTCGAAATTGTAATGTCAAATTTTATTTGCATATTGAATCTTTTAAATTATTTATAATACATTGTATATCACTAGTATTACATCCAAATATGTACATTTTCCTTTATTTCAATGTTTTCTTTAGAATTTAGATAGAGTATATGTATTATTATATATATACATATATATATATATATATATATATATATATATATATATAGATATATATATATATATATATATATATATATATATATGTATATGTATATGTATATGTATATATATATAGA
Organism: Galeruca laticollis; assembly: GCA_963921935.1. Taxonomy (NCBI): domain Eukaryota; kingdom Metazoa; phylum Arthropoda; class Insecta; order Coleoptera; family Chrysomelidae; genus Galeruca; species Galeruca laticollis. The sequence goes on from OY998175.1 coordinate 178,396,030, forward strand.
GCGAGTAAAATGTAGTCGGCTTGAACTAGTTAAACCCAGAATAGTTATAAAGTTATCGGGAGTAAGCCTTCTCAGGAATAAGTAAACTCTTTTTACTTTATGTTGAAAAGAGATTTCGAAAGCTTTCAACATAAAGTAAAAAGAGTTTACTTATTCCTGAGAAGGCTTATTCCCGATAACTTTATAACTATATATATATATATATATATATATATATATATATATATATATATATAAATATATATAAAACTAGTGAATATTGGGGGATTGCAGCAAAAAATTGGAAAAGATATACTCTTAGCGGAAAATGATCAAGCTTTCGAGGATGTTTGTCCTCATCATCAGGGAGACTAAAATGAAAAACAACAGTTAAATACTATGGTCAATAAAGAATAATTAGAAATGAAGTTCACAACCACGTGTGTACTTACCTCCGAAGTGAGGTTAGACTCCATAAAGATGTAAATTCGTAAACTACAGATCGTAAATTGTGAAATGTTGTTCAGGAATTGAGTTAACGGAAGGGCAAACCAACCGCATCACAGCACCAAATGAAAATGTCGCAACATTTTATAAAATAAAATAAATAATTTTATCTTCATGCGTAAACCATGTTGAACGCCGGCAAGGAAATGATATAATTTGCCTCCAAATGGGATGTAACAAGAGACAACCAGTGCTGCCAACAGTAAAATCAGTGAGCTGTGGGACAATGCCACCATTTTAGTAATGGACTCTGCTGTAGGGCCAACAATTGGTTTAATAAAAGGAGATGTATTGTTTTCGAATAGAGAAAGAGGGAGAAAGAGTGTGAGACAGAGAGAGGAGGAACGCTCTCAATTTTTGTAATTTGAGCGAGTAGAGAACATAACCTCAATATGACTGACACGAAGGAAGAAAATAGAAAGAGAACAGTACAATTACAGTATTAATATGTAGTAATAATAATATAATATAGTAATTAAGTAAATGATTAAGAATTATATTTTCGTTCTGTTAGACTCATTCTTGGAAATGGCTTCCATTTCACAAAACAATAATGTAATTAACAAGAAAACTGATATTGATCACTTAAGTAAGATCTACTCATTTTTGTTGTCCTTAGATACTAATTTCGCTCATCAAGTTGTGTTAAACAACCATGTTGCTCCTAACAGCACCACCCTTGTTACTTTAACTTAATAATAATAATAAAAACTTGATTTTTGAATGTATTGGTGTTGGTAGATACATTCAAATAATATAAATAATAATAATAAAAACTTAATTTTGAGTGTATTGGTGTTGGTAGATACATTCAAATTGTATAATTATTAAAAATTTACTTAATCACTATATTATATTATTATTACTACATATTAATACTTTTATTGTACTGTTTTCTTTCTCTTTTCTTCCTTCGTGTCAGTCATATTGAGGTTATGTTCTCTACACGCTCAAATTACAAAAATTGAGAGCGTTCCCCCTCTCTCTGTCTCACACTCTTTCTCCCTCTTCCTCTATTCGAAAACAATACATCTCCTTTTATTAAACCAATTGTTGGCCCTACAGCAGAGTCCATTACTAAAATGGTGGCATTGTCCCACAGCTCACTGATTTTACTGTTGGCAGCACTGGTTGTCTCTTGTTACATAACATTTGGAGGCAAATTATATCATTTCCTTGCCGGCGTTCAACATGGTTACGCATGAAGATGAAATTATTTATTTTATTTTATAAAATGTCGCGACATTTTCATTTGGTGCTGTGATGCGGTTGGTTTGCCCTTCCGTTAACTCAATTCCTGTACAACATTTCACAATTTACGATCTGTAGTTTACGAATCTACAACTTTATGGAGTCTAACCTCACTTCGGAGGTAAGTACACACGTGGTTGTGAACTTCATTTCTAATTATTCTTTATTGACCATAGTATTTAACTGTTGTTTTTCATTTTATTCTCCCTGATGATGAGGACAAACATCCTCGAAAGCTTGGGCATTTTCCGCTAAGAGTATATCTTTTCCAATTTTTTGCTGCAATCCCCCAATATTCACTAGTTTTATTCCTAACTAGTCAGCAAAGACTATCCTTCTTCTATCTATATATATATATATATATATATATATATATATATATATATATTTATATATATATATATATATATTTATATATATATTTATATTTCCCCCAGATGGCGGAGTGCGTTAGAGCGCCGGAAATTGGGTTTTCTTGACCTGAAGGACGGAGGTTCGAATCTCACTCTAGTAAGGGCTTTTTCATAAATAAAGAGTTCCACTAAAAATCTGGGGGTACAGGGTCCGTCAGTAAATGGCGAAAACTGGCGGACGACATCCCTCGCCCCTTGCCAACCCGCATTGAGGCAGTGTGGTAAGGTACGCCTCACAACCCCAGCATGACAGACAAGGACAAGTTACGGCCCTCAGCCTCCGTAAGCCCGAAGGGCCCTAGGAGGGGTAGATCCTGGGAACCAGCCACGAGGACAGAGGGTGCTAAGAATCTGCGGAGTCTAAACCACTACCGATTATTTACATTACACCTAGCAACTTATAACTGCCGTACACTCTCTAATCAAGCTAGGATTATGGAACTGGAAACAGAGGCAGCAAAAATAAAGTGGGATATCATGGGCATTAGCGAAGTAAGACGAAAAAATGAAGAACTCATAGAACTTGAATCAGGGAATCTTCTATACTACCAAGGAACACCAACAGGAAGAACAAGCGGAGTAGGATTCCTAATTAAGAAAACCTGGAAAAATAGAATCATAAGGATAACAAGCACCTCAGACAGAGTAGCCAGCATAACACTAAGACTCTCCAAAAGATATACTATCCAGATTATTCAGGTATACGCCCCAACAATCAGCCATAGTGACGACGAAATAGAAGAATTCTATAATGAAATAACCCAAGCGCTCAGCAACGACAATAGTCACTTCAAATACATAATGGGAGACTTCGATGCCAAAGTAGGACACAGGAAAGACCAAGAAAAAGGAATGGGGAAATATGGATTTGGAGAAAGGAATGAAAGAGGAGAGAGATTAATACAGTTCGCACACTTTCAGAACATGTATGTGGCAAACTCCTTCTTTAAGAAGAACCCTAACCGGAAATGGACGTGGGAAGGCCCCGGTGCAACTATCAGAAACGAAATAGACTTTATCCTCACCAATAAAATTAACACAGTAAAAGATCTAAGCACGCTCAACAAGTTCACTACAGGAAGCGACCATCGACTAATTAGAGCTCAACTGGTCTTAGATATAAAACTAGAAAGGTCAAGACTAATCAATACCAACACAACGAAAAACATAAACAACGAAAGGTTTAAAGAGAACTCTCACCAATATGAAGCACTACTAGAAGAAAGACTACAAAAAGTGAAATATAACAACCCTGAACTGATAGACACAATTCGAAACTGCGCCGTAGAAGTGGGAGGTCTGCAACAACGAGGTGAACACAAAAAACTATCTCCGGAAACAAAAGCACTATTACAAAAACGAAGAGAAATGAAAAAGAGAACAAACATTCAAAGAATTGAATACACCGAACTGTGCAAGACGATACGAAAGAAAATCGCAGAAGATATCAGAAATTACAACGAGAAACTGGTACAAACAACAATAGAAAACCGTAAAAGCTACAAAAATGCAAAAAGGGCACTAATAATAGGGAAAAGACAGATAGTTGCATTAACTGATGGAAACACAAGAACCACAGACAGGAATGAAATAATAGACCTAGTAGCCAAATTCTATGGAGACCTATACAAGGCTCCTGAAAACTTGGAAGAAATAATAGAACACTCAGAAGATGCCATACCAGAAGTATTGGTGGAGGAAGTAGAAATGGCACTGAAAAGCATGAAAAATGGCAAAGCAGCGGGAAATGACGGCATCACGACCGAAATACTCAAATATGCTGGAGCTAAAACATGGAAGTACCTTGCCAAACTATACACGAACTGTCTGATGTCCAGGAGCATACCTAAACAGTGGAGCAGCGCCCTTATAGTGTTGATCCACAAGAAAGGCACCAAAGAAGACATTTAGAACTACAGACCAATAAGTCTACTACCAGTGACGTACAAGGTATTCACAAAGATCATTCACAACAGAATACAAAATACACTAGACTCGGCCCAACCACGAGAACAGGCTGGATTCCGCAAAGGCTTCAGTACAATAGATCACATCCATACCCTCAAAGAGGTTATCAGTCGAACCAAAGAATACGACCAACCACTAGCACTAGCCTTCATCGACTTTGAGAAAGCATTCGACTCTATATATCCCAGAGCAGTAATAAATGCCCTAACAGAACAAGGGGTCGACAAGCCATATATTGAGACCCTAGCAAATATATATAGGGAAGCCAAAGCGAGAGTTAGGATATATGAGGGCACACCAGAATTCGCCACCAGCCGAGGAGTTAGACAAGGAGACGCAATATCACCAAAGTTATTTACAGCAACACTAGAAAGCATCTTCAGAAAACTGGGCTGGAACAACACAGGTCTGAATATAGATGGAGAATACTTGAACCATCTAAGATTCGCTGATGACATCATCCTGATAGCGAGTAACCCTGGCGAAATGCAACAACAAATAAATGAACTTAATGCAGCAAGCAACGAAGTAGGCCTTAAAATAAATCTGAGTAAGACCAAGATAATGTATAACGAACTGATAAACGCACAAGAAATAACAATTAATGATACTGCCCTGGAAATAGTAGAGGAATACATATACCTGGGTCAACTAATACACATATCAGGCTCTCTACTTCCAGAAATAAACAGAAGAATCAAATTAGCATGGAGAACATTTGGACAGAACTCTATCATCTTCAAGTCTAGAATGTCACTCCGTTTGAAAAAGAAAGCGTTTGATCAGTGCGTACTACCAGTATTAACATACGGCTGTGAAACCTAGACCCTGAAAACTGATATCATTAGAAAACTCCAGGTAACGCAGAGGTCTATGGAACGATGCATGCTTGGAATAACAAGGAGAGATAGAAAAAGGCTTGATTGGATCAGACAAAAGACCCAAGTGATAGATGTCATAAATAGAATCAGATCCCTAAAGTGGCAATGGGCGGGGCATCTCGCTAGAAGGACAGACGATAGATGGACCACAAAGATAACGCAATGGTATCCCCGAGGTGTGAAAAGACCAAGAAGACGCCCCAACTTAAGATGGGACTACGACATAAAGAAACTCGCAGGATCAACTTGGGGCCGCATAGCTAGCAATAGACAACAATGGGCCCACATGGAAATGGAATATATAAATATGTAAAGGGAGGCTACACCATAACAAAATGGTCGAATAAGCTGCGTATGATGATGATGATGATGATGATATATATATATATATATATATATATATATATATATATATATGGAAGAAAAACAGTAACAACAGTTTTCTTTAATTAACTTGCCGTTACCCCAATATTCGTGGTTTTATACTTATATATATATATATATATATATATATATATTTACATACAATAAGTAAATTCCAAAGTACATAAATTGCCAATGAAATATGCGATAATGTCGCAATTTTATTCATTTTTTAGTGAACGATCGAATCTTACCAAAAATAGAACAACTATAAAGATGTATCACATAATAAGGTATTAATTTAAACAAATGTTATGAATTTCAAGTATTCTGATAGACAAATCACGCTGTAAATTAATAAAGAAGAGGAATTGATACTTTTTAGGAACTACATGATACCCTGACGGGCTCTACATATGATAGAAATGACTCATCCTGTGTAATAAAATGTATATCTGCACTATCTTTTCTTTTACTGAATTTCAAAATTAGCTCTGTCCACTAGTCTTTCATTAATATCGTTTTGTTTTTCCTTTTAATTTTCAATTTGCTTTGTCACATACTTTAATCCAACACTGGAGGTACATTAATCAGTCAAACAAACATTTTGAAGACGTGAATTCGAAAAATCGAAAAATCCCTTCCAATATTTCTGAAGAGATACATCAGCAAACTCGACTTTGAAAAAAATGAATACAAAAAGCCAATATACATCAATATACAAAAAATTAAACAAAAAAGCTTCCTAAAGGATTGAATATAACAAAAGGACGATGAAAGATGACAGAGATAAGGTTATATTTTATGGCCTTTTATCCAATTTTTTTTCAATGCAGAGATTAAAACAAAATTTATTGACCTTCGTGATAATACTAATATCACCATTTTGCTATACGAGGGTAATCGAGAAAGATACCTTGCATAAATAGAAGATTGTTACCACAAACTATATGTAAAGAAAGATAAATTGTACTAAAAATATAACGCCATTCGGCATCATTAGAAGACTTTTGTGAAAAAATTATACACCTGAAAAAAGTCTGCATGGATCCCACAAACAACAAGACCAAGGGAAAGCCAGAAGAAAAATGGAGGAATCAAATAATTGACGACATTAAAACTCTTGAAATTAGAAACTGGAATAAACTATGCCAGGATAAGAGAAAGTGGAGAGAAATTGTAGACAAGGCAAAAAATCACAAAAAACTATGAAGAAAAAGAGACATTAGATAACAAGACGGAATGATGATTCACCGCAATAAAGGAATCCTAGAGCTCCAAGAAGGAGCGTCAATCATATTTCACCAGAAATATACAGACATATATATATATATATATATATATATATATGATCTAGAGCTCTTTCAGAAATTCGAGTTTAATTTTTTTTAAATACCTCGATCCGAGTTTTTCCCGCAACCCGCGAGCTCCGATGTCTACTACAATGAAGTTGTAGCATGGGTCAACTAAGGTAAGAAGTACAATGGACTATGAGTATTTGTAATTCCAGTACAAAGTACCTGACAACGTCGGAGCTTGAATTGTAACATGCTTTCTATCCAAGGCACCAATGCAGTTAGAGAACTGCCACTTTTCCCAAAACTCAGATGCTACAGTGTTCCATTTTGCTTCATCTGGCCCAGGCATGATCGCCTTTTGAATAACGATCACCACTGCTTCACATGTACTGTGAATGATAGTAGCTACAGTTGATCTGCCCAGCCAGTAGCCGAATGAAATTGTGTTGAAAGTATCCCCAGTTGCAAGAAACCTGAAAACAAAGATACTTTGATAGTTTGTAACACACAATTATTATTCTGAAAGAATATTATTTGTTTTTAGGAGGGCCGGAATAGTGCAGGAAACGGCGTGCTTCAATTCGAGACAAATTTTCTATAGAAGAGGAAGACAAAATCAGGACAAACTGCAGCCAAAAAACAAAAGTACAAGTACGAAGAAATTTTGGAATTTTTCTCCCTCATATTGTGGAAACAGAAACCCTCTCAAATGTGCCATCAATGGAATGCCAAAGGGACGATTGTGAATTTGATCCAAGAGTGGAAGAGCCTCAAAAAGTTCCGTAACTAGCTGGAGAGCCTAAACGAGGCTTTGTAATAACCTGGTACCAGTTCTCATACTACAGTTTAGCCTACCTCTCCAGTTCCTCCAGCTGAGTCCACGCAAGTTAATCCTGAGAAAAAGAGCCACTTTGCTGGGCCATTGAACGTTAAACGAGAAGGATCCCATCATGAAAAAACCTACTCAGGAGTGTCCATCGAGCCAACTTATGGTGTTAATATTAGCCGAAAGAGGGGCAGAAACAAAAACAATGTCAATGCAACCAATTCTCAAGGTGCTGCCCTATTGATATTTTTCTTGCTGGCTTGGCTCCTAGTCTCAAAACTTAGGACCCCGTCTTGTTAAACTAGGCAAAAGTTATTGTTTTCCCCACTATGCAAAAGTTTGAGTTGAATCAGATATCGAAGAACGAAAGCCACCAACAAATAACAAACACGCTTCGTTAGGATACGATGAACGACGCCTCATTTTCAAGAGTCACAGGCAGCAATGAGTCCTACTCAGATTCATCATTGACCAATGAATCATCCCATCACAATTCTCCTAACGTGGGTGGCCCTACACCGTATTTTGATATGTAAAAATAATAATTACATGTTTACTATCAAAATTTTTGCATAAGTATTCATTTTTGACATTATGTATTTCTATTACAAGTAGTGCTATATGAGAATGAGAAACCTGGGTAAATATTGTGATCATCTCATTTTGAAAATGTGTATTTAGTGACCTCCATAAAAACGCAGAAAAATATTGTCGTATACCTTTAGCACACAACCAGACGTTCTCTTGGTTTAATGCACCTCCTACAGAAAGTATAGTTCTGCTTTAGGTGTTTTTGCAATTTGTTGAGGAGAAGATGAAAAGTATTTTATGTCATTCGAAAATATCCGTAGAACTTGCCTTCATCATCGATGAGACGAGGAGACAGGGTATTAAATTCTCCCTCAATGGGTCTTGATTTCCATGCACTGTCCACCCAAGTTCTCTTTCTTTGCCTCCTCCAAGTTTCGTCTTCTTCTCCTACAGCCAAGGCAATCACTTTTACTTGGATATACACAACATATATAACATGTATTTTCAAATTTGCTGCGCTTTTATAGGCTCAAGTTTTTTTTACTAAAATTACGTTCATGCATTCAACGCTCCGCGATAGGGTTATGTCAAATTCAATTTAACAGGTGGGCCAACTCGCGGGCCGCAGGTTGAGTATAGTTGGTCTACAGCGCCAATAAAACATAATTTATGGAATCAACTAGGAATCAAGTTTGAAAAAATTATTTCATATTGGGACTCAGTTTCTCTACTGTGAAATGTAATAATACTAGTATATCCAAAAAACCACATTTATGAGGATATCATTAGTAAGCGCTGTTAATGCCACTAGATATTCTCAAAACCATGACTTCTAATAATGGCTCTCACATCAACGATATAAAAAGCGTTAAAAGAAGGAAGCTCTATTAGTTAGTTAATTTAATAAGTGACTAGGAGATTTGCAAAAACCCGTTTTAGAAAACATGTGGTGAATGTCTAAAATATGAGCTTACAAAGGTTGTTATGGAGCATACTTTTGAGTACCTACTCCGTCAACACGTACAGTTGTATTTAGCCAATATACACCCTAAAACTTTCGCATTTCAAAAGTTTTTAGAGTGCACACTAGGGTTGGTAAACATTTTCTTTTATTGTGAGTTAGGAGTTTACTCAAATTCCTAATTCTGATATGTAATTCTGCTGCTATATACACTATTTTTAATGAATGTTTACCTTTTTTGCTGTTTTATGCCAATCCACTTCGACTAAAAGGAGCGATAAACTGCACTCAGTGGACAATTTAATATTTGTTCTGCTAGTTTTGCTTTCCGTTTGTGGTCGCTTGATTAGTATGAGATGTGCTAATTGTAATAGTAGCACACTGCAAGTTGCACTTAACATGCTTCGGACTTGATGCTGATGATAGAGGTACCCGCTCAAAATCCAAATCCATCAAAACTTTATGCAACAGCTGCATAAATATTGGAATGAAGTTGGGTGCTTGAAGGGCCTTCTTATTTCACTTAAAGTTGATATTGAATCACAAATTGCATGCATTCAAATTGAAAGGCACTTCTGATAATCTGAGAGAGAGTGTTATGGATCATATACTTCAAGAAATCTCAGAGAGAATTGAGGAGAAGGAATGGTCATGTTGTTTGGACTTACTGAAATTGAAGGATCTACTGTGACGAACGGCTCTGCTGTTCGTGCAGAAATCAACAACATACTTCATTCTAAATTTTCCCCAACAAAGACATGCAAATATAAAAATACATCGTCTTGGTAAATCTACTAATAATAAAATTCGATAAATAAAACTCGTTATGTCCTCGGAAACGGATGTACAAGATGTTATGAAACAGGCAAAGAACCTCAAAAACAATAATGTATACCGGAATATTACTATTTCTTATGATACAACTCCTAGACAGAATAAAAACTACAAATATTGAAAAAGTCTTTTAATGAGCTTCCTCGCATCGTTAAGTTAAACCGCTAAATACACCCAGTGCCGAGCTTCGAGCGTTTTAGTGCTACTTTCAAAACGTTCGAGGTCTTAACAGTAAAGTAGAAGGTTTCTTTAACTTCGTATCTACATCTGAGTATGACATTATCTGATTGTGTGTAAGATGGTTAAAATCGATTTTTCGCAGTTCTGAGCTATTTCCAGGCGAACATGTTGAATTTAGAAGTGCAGCTACAAATTCAAAAACTGGACGTGGATCGTTATAAGCATTGCATAACAGTTTCAGTGCTTCTGAAATTAATGTTGATATCTTTTAATCAAACTTTTTCAATGTAGATATAGTAGGATGTAAGATAATAACAGGGAAATATTTTATTGTGTTGTATTCAATTTATTTTCCGCCTGCTGTGTCACTGGATGAATCCTTTACGGACTTGTTTGAGACTTTGAAACCGATTTTGGGGACGCTAACTTTATGATTTGTGGTGACTAATTTAATATTGGAAATTACTCCAAAGAACAAGTTTTTAATAATTTTTGCACCTTTTTTAATCTTTAAAATTATAACTTTGTGTTAAACCAAAACATTAGACATCTTGACCTCATTTTATCTAGCATTATCTGCACTCTAACAAGAGATTTTCATCCATGGTTAAAGTGATTCATTATTACGCATTAAGTATTGAATTTGAATCAACCACTGCAATTAAAAAGTCATTCACCTACGACAATAGCAACACTAGATTCAATTTTCGACGAGCTACTTTTCCTACTCTTCACAATGGATTTTTGGAAATCGATTGTCCTTGTTTAAATTCTAATATTGATGTAAATGGAACATGCTCTAAATTGTATGAGATTCTGAATGCCACTATATGCAAATATACTCCTATATTTAAAACGAGTTCGCGCAAATATCCTCCCTGGTTTACAAGCGAGAAAATAAATAATATTAAAGCTAAGGATGCGGCTAGGAAAAACTATAAAAAATAGAATATCTTAACATATCTTGAACATTCCAAGCAGTTAAGAGGTTTGATTGAACAACAGATTCAAATGTCGTATGCTGCCTAAGTCCAAAATATTGAAGATGCCATTTACTCAAATGTACTTGACAACCCTCAAGATATAGTCAATGGATTGCAACCTTTTTCTCTGTTCACTCTCAATCAAATCCTCAATTTCTTGAACATGATTTAGAAAATTTTATCAACTCCTGTATATCTTTGGACAGTATAGCTGAACCTGACATTATTAACGCTTCTAAAAAACCTTAAAAACAAAATGACTTCAGGCTGTGACAATATACCAAGTTCTCTCGTTAAAGATTGCATTCGTATATTGGCGAAGCCTTTGCAATTTATTTATATTTTAATTTCAAAAACGTATCCAACCATATGGAAAACAACTAAAATTTGTCCTGTTTAGAAAGAAGATGATGCCACCATTATCAGTAATTATAGAGTCATAGCTATTTTGTGTAATTTTGGAAAACTTTTTGTCATATTGTATGGCGTTATTTATCCCTCTATTAATAATACGATAAGTAAATATCAACATGGTTTTATGATAAATAAGTCTACAATAAAATTTTTTATTTCCTTTACCTAATTTACCGCCGAAGTTTTGCATTAGGTGGGATAAGTCGATGTCATTTATACTGATTATCAGAAAGCGTTCGATAAAGTTGATCATTTTTTAACTACTATCCAAACTAAGAGCTATGGGCATTTCACCCTATTTAGTATTGAGTATGGTGGTTTTAGATCTCATCAATTTGTAGCAACTTCAGGAATACCACAGGGGTCTAATTTGGGTTCATCCATCATCATCATCATCATCAAACAGCCTGTCTCGTCCACTGCTGAACATAGGCCACCGTTAACGATCTCCATTTATTCCGATCCTGGGCATCCTGGATCCAATTTGGTGTTACTCTTTTTATGTCATCCGTCCACCGGGTCGGCGGATGACCTCTGTTCCTGAACGCATCTTGCCTAGGTCTCCACTCTATGATCTTTTTGGTCCATCTTTCGTTGATCATTCTTGCGACATGTCCAGCCCAGTTCCACTTTAGATATGTTATTCGCTGGATTGCATCGCTAACCCCTGTTCTCTGACGTATCCGATCATTCGGAATCCTGTCTCTCAGCGTGACTCCCAACATGGAGCGTTCCATGGCTCGCTGGACCACTCTTACTTTATTCACCGATTTTCGTGTTAGAGTTAAGGTCTCCGAACCATAAGTCAGAACCGGCAGAACACACTGATCAAACACCTTCCGCTCAAGGCATATGGGGGTTTCGGACTTAAAAATGTGCTTCAGCTTCCCTTAGGCGGCCCACGTTAGTCCTATCCTTCTTTTGATTTCGCAGGTTTGATTGTCCCTGCCAATCGTAATATCATGGCCCAGATATCTGTAGGATGTAACTTGGAAAATTCCTTTTCCTTCTACTAAGTAGTTTCGGCTTGGGACTAGATTTGTCATGAAATTTGTTTTCGATGGATTGATTTTAAGCCCAACTTTATGTGAAGCAGATGTTAGTCTCATAAGCAGTTTCTCTGCCTTATCCAAGCTATCTGAAATCAGTACAATATCGTCAGCGAACCGAAGGTGACTGAAATTTTCACCGTTAATATTTATACCCATATTCTCCAACTCGACACTCTTGAACATATACTCCAACAAAGTGGTAAATAGTTTAAGGGAGATTGTGTCGCCTTGTCGTACACCCCGCTGCACTCTGAATCTATCTGTCTGTTCATGGAGTCTTACGCTCGCTGTTGCATTTTCGTATATATGTTGCAGTATAGCAGAGTATCTGTGGTCTACTCGGCAGTCGGCAAGTGTTTTAAACATCTCGCTGTGCTTGATGGAATCAAACGCCTTTTCGTAGTCCACAAATATTAACACGAGTGGCTTGTTGTACTCAACGGACTTCTCGATCAATGTCTTAATAACTTGCAGATGGTCATTTGTTCCGTATCCGGATCGGAAACCTGCCTGTTCTGTCGGCTAGTAGAAGTCCAATTCCGATGTTAGACGCTTAGTTAGAATTTTGGTAAACAATTTATAGAGATGAGAAAGCAGGCTAATTGGTCTATAGTTCTTCAGGTCGGCAATGTTGCCCTTCTTATGCATGATGATTATGATTGCATTGTTCCAGTTCGTAGGTGTTGTGGTTTTCATAAGACATTTATTGAATAATTTTGTTATGGCCTTTAACAGTTGTTCTCCACCTTCCCTAACTGCCTCAATCACGATGTCGTCATCACCTGGAGCCTTATTGTTTTTCATTTCCGGACATTGGGTTCATTACTGTTCCTAATCTTTATCAATGACCTCTCGCACAAATTGGAATCTATGTATCTTATTCTCGCTGATGATTTAAGAATATATGGTAAAATTGACAGCCAGCATTCAGGGTTGCTACATTTTACAAGACACTTTAGAGAGTCTCAACAGCTGGTGTTTAAGTAACTCTCTTCATTTAAATATATCCAAATGTTAAGTATCGTATTCTCGTCGGAATAATCCGTATACTTTGTATTACTCTCCTAATGACCAACTTTTAGAAATGTGCAGTTCTGCCAAATATCTCGGTATTAAATGTGATAGTTCTTTTACTTTCAGTCAACACATTTCTGATATTACTAAAGCGCCATCGAAAGAGGTTTCTACCATAATTTGCTAAATAAACAATTTGATGGACCGGTGCAATTGTGCAACTTTGTCATTCCTACATAAAATTATAAATAATAAAATACATTGTCCATAGGTATCAAGTAAGCTTAATATATTAGTCGCTAGAATATCACCTCGCAACGAACTTTTCTTTTGTATGCCATGTCATTCAAATGTTTTGATTAGATCAGATCTCCCTTACTTCGGATGTGTAAGTTATTTAATAGCAGTATTATGATTTAAATAGTGACAGTTTACAAAGTTTGTTGGAATCATACAAGATGCACGGGATGTACTGGGATGTGTTGTGCAATTTTTTTAAGACCTCTTTTCTATTTCTTACTTTTTCCATATTATGTTATTATAAATGTACTAATTTCTATTATTGGGTGTATCCTGTTGAAAATAAACGTATTATTGTTATTATGACTATTATTATTGTCAATCCTTAAAGATATTTATTGGTTGAATTTTTGATGAGATTCATTATTTCTATTTTAAGTCTTTAAGTGATTATAAGATATTCAAGTTTTCAACTGTTCCTATATGCTGCCATTTACTCCGCGTTTTTCTTAGTTATTTTGTAAAGTTCCTTATTTCATTCAAATAATTTTTTCTGGTGCTTTATTATTTTAAGTGTATTATACTATGCCGTCTATGCTCTACAATCGCAGTGTGGTTAGAGTAATAATCCAAATGATCTTCTGTTACAATTTAGATATGTAAAGCTCGAGAGTTTCCCAAGTCCCAGCTATGTGGGTCAATATTGAAAATTATTCAGCAGTATACAACTCTCGTCCTTTTTATGTCTTTGATTTAAAGCTCTATCTAGTGGTTTTGGCGTTTTTCCATTATGAGACAATTCCCTAGGTACTCATTAAATAAACAATCAAAACAAATTACAGGTGAATTAGATCTATCAGATCAGAAGGAATTTCCTAGATGATTCCACTCTGTCCTATTTTTTGAAAGTTTTCTCCATTTCTCTCCCATACACTTTACAATCTCATCTTTCCATCAACATTGTGGTTTCTTCCACGATATTTTCTTACCTTTCGGTATGGTCCTTCCATCATTGCTTCTTCTGGCAAAGTCACCAGTTCCAATGAACTTTTGTATTTTACAAATACCATCAGTAACTTTGGTTTCCTCTCTGCCATGTGTTTCGCTTTGTATCTTTGCGGGCTAATCCTAGTATGCCTCTCTCCATGCATCTTCTGTGTTAGGTACTTGAAATTTTTGGACAGTTAATATCCAAGTTTCTGAAGCATAAATTAATGCAGACAAAATACGCTGATCGGAAACTTACTTTTCAAGCAAATTGGAAAACGACTTTTAAATATATTGCTTCCGAATACTCTCCAGACAAGTTTAATTCTGTTGTTAACTGCAAAGAGTTTCTAATTCATCCATACCAATACTGACTTCTCTGCTTCTTCCTTCACGAATATTTGATGTAAATGATACGATACGTAATAAATAATTTGGCTGTATAGTATACAGGGTGTCCATGAGCTTAATGCTAAAAATCCTAAGCGAAGGCTCGTATGGCATAAATTTATTTCAACTGCTAATATTATTTTGATCTCTACTACTAGTTCCGAATTTTTGGCATTAAGTTCATAGACACCCTGTATATCAGCATTCCCTCGTAGTCATCGTTGATCACAAAAAATATTGTTAATAGTGTCGAAATTCCCGGATTGGTAGCGCTGTCACGCGATCCTATCTCATATGTCCGCGTTGCTAGTCACATTCACCGTTGGCGTCATCTGCTTCACAACGTCGTTGGCGTCCGTCTATGTCGTCGATGTGTCCTCCGTCGTCGTCGTGTGGTCCCCCACAACACTGTCGTGGTCTCCATGACGACACTTCGCAGCAGGGGGCGTGGCAATCGATACTCCCCTATATATGACAAGCCTCCCCCCCAACACAACTACCGGGTATCATAATTCACGTTGATACGCGGGAGACGTGCACGCATTTTTCTAATATATTATTTATTATAAAATAACGGACAATTATTTAATTTTCCCATTTGAGTTTGATCATTCAAATTATTATATGTTGTTAACAGAACAAAAAGTAGAAGCTGTAAAGTTGAGAAAAATTCCAATAAGCAATCTGAATATAATAAAATTCTATAACTTGAAATACAGGGTGTCCAGTTGAAACTGACGCATTTTAAACGTAATTATTGTCTAAACGAAATAAGGTAGAAATGTGCGGTTTTCCCCAATGAGTTTCAAATTTCGAAAAAAAAATTCCCAATCAAATTAAAAAAATTTACCAGTCATGCAGGGCGAGAAAAAAAATTGCCGCTTTTCAACTAAAAATAACTTGATTTTTTTAAATAGAACACTCTGAATATTTTTACAACACTCGAAAGCTGAGTTCTTTGGCTTTTCGAAAATGTCAAATTTGTAATTCAATATTTGTAAATAAAGATGATACGCGAGTCTTTGTAGGTGTACGCACTATCATTATTTTAATATTGCCAGTAGACTCAATTTTTTAAAGTTTGCATTTTCTTCATTATAAATTTGTTTTGTTATTTATACACTGAAATAAGTAGAAGTTACAAAAAGATCTATGTTTTTATTGCTAATTTAAACATTATGGCATTTGCTAAGAAAAAAATATAGCAACTAAACCTTATAGAAATTGTTGAATGTGGCCTCCGTCCTGGTATATGCTCTCTAAATATCAATAGGTCAATGTTCACTTAAATTAGTAGGTATTTAATAGTGCGATTGACACCAATTTTTGAACTAAATAGTACAATTGTCACTTACGTAAATGAAAATTCACTTATTCATGTTTAGAGAGTAAAATGTAATCGAAAAGTAAATAACTTATATTTTTTATAGACCGATAAAGTTATACTAGAATATCTCATTTATGTCAATATCCTTACGGTTGCGGGAAAACACTAACAAACCGTCGTTAAGTTGGCTTCATTATTCCTCGAGTATTATATGTTGCAAAGATAGGTCAATCTTTTTTATGCGTGCAAAGACTGTGTAGTGTGTATGCGTATGTGTATGTGAATTTGCCGCGTATTGTAATGTAAACCGTTTATTAGGTTTTACGTATCCTAGTTCTGTATTAGCAACGTTTATATACTTCTGAATAGAAATTAATTTTGCTTTTTAACGATGCTGCTGCCTTCTTTTATGAATTAGTAGTATTCAAATTCCGAATACAACTTGTTTATTATTTTCGTTACAAAATACTTTGAGAGGTGTCCTATCAAAGACAATAGACGTAGATTTTTGCGCGCAATATACACTTTACTCTTTTTTTATGCATCGCATAATTTCCATTTATATACCCACTAAACAAGAAACATAACAAGTCTTTTTTGTGATGTTCTTTTTAGAGACTTTTCGTGATGTTTATTTAAAACGTAAATAAGATATCTTCTAGATGTCTTAATTTTATTACCAACTCTATTAACATCCATGTCATGTAAATAAAACATATTTTTGATGTACACAGTAATACTTGAATTCGGAGTTACATACACATCCTATGAACTTCTTTTTAGTAACTTCCTATAGGAAACATTCATACGATGTTAATTTGTATACTTCTCACTAATATCACATACAGAACGTTACTGTAATATTACAAATTAACATGTTTCTAAGATGATCACAGGTTGCAGTTACTTCTACATCTTTCGAAATAATTTTTAGTAACATCCTACTATTACGTCTGTACGATGTTAGTTCATAAAACTCTCAGTAATAGCTCATATTAAACATCACAGTAACATAAAAAAAGAAGAAAACAGAAGAGGTACTGACGAACGAAATAAACAGTAGTTATCTGTGGAATCAAATGACAAGCATGAAATGGCGGATGGTTTTCAGTTATGTGTTATATTTTATTTGCAGGAAGCACATATTTTGTAAGTAGTACTTGGATAAAGTGGTCTCCGTTTTTGTTAGTTCCTACTTAGCTACAGTTTCTATACTTAGTTATAATTCTCGTTATAATGGACGAACAACAATTGTTATCGGTAAGTATACCTATTCCAGAATCATAATTATTAAAACTTAATACTCATTCAATACTTTAATCGGCTATTATACATTGAAATTCCAGGTGGCGGAATTGTACAGTAACATTATATAATAGAGTTTACAAAATAAGGGTTTTTTAAATTTTTAAAATATTTTAGTTAGTAAGTATATTTTAAAAACGATTCACAATATTTCAAATACTAGATATGCATTATACCCTACAAAAAACTTAATATTGCAATAGGGTAGATATTATTATTAATAATAAAACATGCTCATATGTTGGCAGAATCTAGAAGAAAATATTTTCAATGTTCAAGATGTTTCAGAAGCTACTTACACAAATAAAATAAAAAACAAATAGTTGGTAATTATGTAATGAAAGGGGAGTAACTATTTCAGATAGTCTGATACAAACATTGTATTAAACAGTACAAAAAATAATAAATCAAGTATCTGTAGTTCTAGTTTTTGTAGTAGTAGTCTTAACCATCAATATAGTTTTGCAGGTTTAGAAAATTTTAACATTATTACTGACAATTCTTGTGAACAATAAGAGACTGTTTAAGACTTTAAAAGCAGAAATTTCTGTTAAAAACCTCATTTCCATTTGATGTCCCTTACAATGGTACCTATATTAATCTAGTTGAAAAATATGTAACTTATGATATTGAAGATGAGAATAGTATATTATTTTATACAGAAAAGAAGTATGAGTTTTCATAGCACGCCTGAATTTACCTACCAAATGGAGTGAAGCATGTAATAGAAGGTAAATCATGAAAGTCACTTCTCGAAATAAAATATGTTATTTTTCCTTTGAAGAAACCCGCATGTATCTTACGGAAAATGGGTCCCAGTCAATTAGCTGAAAATCAAGTTTGATGTAGTTTATGATGATTGATCAAAGGTCTCCATGGGCACAATTTGATCTAAAGTCATTGTTTTATTAGCTGCTGCAGAACACCTTTAAATGTTTCACAGATAAGGGTTTTGGAGTGTACGTTCTGGAATGGTTGAGGCACTCGAAACAGCCACTCTTGCGTGAGAAAAAGTAACCGTAAGTAAACGATAGAATTTTTGTTTAATCAGATTAGATTTCTGTTGATGTAACGTAATGTTTCACTAAATCTTTATGGTGTAAAATTTTTATTAGTTTCAATATCAATAAAAAACTATTCTAATCAATTTTCTATATACTAACTGTAATGTATGTGTATCCGTTAAACTTTATTAATTCAGTTTCAAAGTATGTTACGTTAATGGTAACTACAGATTAATATACCCTTTTTTATTTCTTGCTTTCACTGAATGCGTTCAATAGTTTGCACTTCCCAGACTTGTTATGTAATAATATGCTTACACAATTTTATTTTTCTTAGGTTGGATTCCTGGACAAGATATTTTTTTTTCTAATTTTGTACCTGTTTTTTTTCAAATTTACTGTACTGTTCATTAATAGTGAATAAACGTTTCAAATCCTTTATTGCTTTTTCTGTTATTTTATTTTAAATGTACGGGGTGAACAACAAAGAACGACTGTAGGCCACATCTCAGATAAGAATCATGGTACAACTTTCAGTGATCCTGAAAAATTGCTGGAAAATATTTTGCAGTCTCTAAAATATTCGCTAAGGGTGGAATGAACACTCGGAAACATAATACTCCAAAAAAACATACTTAAGGTGTCCTAAAAAAAATTTTTGAAATCTTGATGAGATTATGAATAAATTTAATTAAGGAGATTTTTTGCCATTATTCTTCAAATAATGGGTGGGGAAGGTTCAAACTTATGAACAAATGTATAACTTTCTCGTTTTTTAACCAATATTAATGATTTTAGCTGCATTTGAAAGAGTTTTTGTGTTTATTAAGATTGATAACAAAATTAGATACTTTTGTATCCACTCGGAAATTTCAAATGTAAATTGAAGCATTTTTTTAATTTTTATATCTGATATTGTAAATCTTATATCTTGGAATAGATTCCAATTTTTTAACGCCTTTCCTTCAGAATCTAGAAATGCCTCATTACATTTGAAATTTCCGAGAAAAATGGGAAAATTGTCGACTTTTTCACATAGCGTTGACAAAATTGTGCAATTTGGTTATTTTTGTTAAGCATATCTTATTAAAGAGGAAAAACTCTTTTAAATGACGCCAAAAACATGGATATCGATTAAAAAAAAGTGTTACGACATTTGTTTTTTAGGTTGACCCTTCCCCCACCCCTTACTTGAAGAATAAGGACAAAAAGTCCCAACTACATTTTTTCATGTTCTCAACAATGTGTATGTCTTTTTTGGAGATAATCACAGTATTCTGTTTTTAAGTGTTCATTCCACCCCATAACAGATATTTTAGGAACTCAAAAATATTTTCCAGCGATTTTTCAGGGTCATTTTCCTGAAGGTATTTTTTCAAGGTTGTAGTATGACTATTTTTTGAAATATGGCCGACAACCGGCGTTCTTACTTGTTCACCCTGTATTTGCTGATTAGGCACAGAAACATCTATAGGATATCATCTAGAATCTTTGAGGTATATTATTTAGAGGTTTATGTAATGTCCATACAACATCTACGAGAATACACTGTATTGTTTTTGAAATGTCGCATTCAGATCATTGATAAGATGTTACTTTTTAGACATTGCATTAACATCGATAAGATGTTAAAAGGCATTTCAGAATGTAACAGAAATGTTGTTTTTAGTTCGTTATAAAAATTTCCTTTTGAGGAAGTTCTAGTAACATCACAGTAATGTAAAAAGGCAGCGCTTTAACATCGCTGAGAAGTCAAGTTGAAACATCACAAAAGTTAACAGCCACAAGCTGGGCATAAGCGGTTGTATAGATGTGCATGTGATGAAAACAAGAGGAAAAGAAGGAAGAACATTATCACAATGTGATGTCGAATTAACATAACTGTAATATTTATTTGCATAGTGGGTAGTTTTATAACGTATGCTTATGAATGAATAATCGGAGATTTTTTTTACAATATCGATATCCAAGCCACCATATTTTTTTCATTTGACAATATTTCGATATTTTCACAAAAATTCTCTCCCATTTTGTCCACGAAACGAAAAAAATTAAGTGGAATTTTGATATTTTCTCAAAAAATCGATTTTTCTCACATATCGTCCATGAAACGAATGAAATTAAGTGAACTTTTGATATTTACATAAAAAATCAATCTTACTCACATTTTGTCCATGAAACGAACAAAATTAAGTGGAATTTCGATGTTTTCCCAAAAAATCGATTTTTCTCACATCTAGTTCATGAAACGGATGAAATTAAGTAAAATTTAAATTTTTCATAAAAAATAGGTTTTCACGCGCTTTCTTCATGAAACCAGCAAGGTTTAGTAAAATTTTGGTATTTGGAAAATCGATTATAGGCATGGTAAAAACCATTTCCGACCACTTAATTCAATTTAAAGTCGCCAAAAAATGCATTAAAAATAATTTTTTATTAACGACCGATTCCACACACCTGTAATGTACATCAGAAACCCGGAATATTATATCTATGCGGTTGGAAAGATCTTGAATATGTTACACAAATCATATTGGGTGTTTCTTCTCTATCTGTGGTTGAAACCCGTATTAATTGAAAAAACTTGAAAAAACGAATAAAAAATCATAGACTGGACCACTTATTTTGGCTATAACGGCACAAGGGTGCACCAAGTATCTCAATTATTATATATAGTTGGAAAGATCTTGAGTAGAGCTACAAAAAGCATTTAAGTGGTTTTTTCTCTATCTGATGTCAAAAACGTATAAATTGGAAAAACTAATACCCATATTTCGAAATTTTAGATGGCCATTAGGACTGCTTAAGGATTGACATTTTGTATGAAAAAAAGTTACTGTATATATAGAGTGCCTTTTCATGGTTTGATTTACATGACGTAAACAGTTTGTATTGAGTTTGTTCGGTGTAGTGGTATTTGTGGAGGTGTACTTGCGTCACTCGGCAACTACCGATGCCTGTAATTGTTGTGTCGAAACATTTTCACACATTTCAAGTGACATTAGCACCAATTAACATCTATGTCAGCAATGACAGCACTCCACTAGATCGAAACAATTAATTCAGACAAGAGCCAACTACACAGAACAATGTTATTGAAAAATTATTCATTAAATGTCCCACTTATATCTGATTGTAATTAAAAATAGAGATCAGTTTATTTCTTTAAAAATACTTTTATATTATTTCAAAGTTAGAAGATCTTTTTTATTTTTGTCAATAAATTTCAATATCTCTATTTTTAATACGGATTAAAGTTTCATTTGCATATTAAATGTAATCCACTGGCCCAAAACATCGACATAATTATTAAACATCAAAATTGAAAAGAATGAGCAGCTTTATGAACTTAAAATATCTCGAGAAATATTGACTTTATCGTTATGAGGAAAGAATACATTATTTATGTAAAAAGTATAGAACATTCGAAAAATGGTGCTAGAATTTCTATTTCTCTGGTAGTAGCCAGAAACGTTTGCTTAAGATAATTTAGTAGGGTGTACAGTGTCTACACTTCCTGCCAAATATGAAATGACTACGTAAAATGGGTTTAAAGTATTGAGCACAAATCATTTTTAAATAAAACACCCTCTAACTCAATAAGCAGCTACATTTTATTTAGGTGTTTTGAAATTAGGATTCTATTGTTAAATTATTTCCAATTAGTGATTAATCACCCTGTATACCAAGGTACATCTGCGATGATTTATAGGTCTTACGGTATGTCCTTGGTGAACGATGGTGTTGGGGTGCGTGCGTTGTGGGGTAGGTTTAGAATAAAATGAGTATTTAAAGAATCAGTCCAGCGTATACACGTGACACGTTAAATTCGCACGGAGCTAGATCTACGCAACGCACGCATTGTTTTTAATTTAAAACATGTTTTATTTTCACCGCAGTTCTCGTCCGATTTCCGCAATGGACTTCATAAAAATTAATAGGGAGCTAGAGTTTTCGTATAATTTTAAAGATAAATATTTTTCGGGTGTTTCTCAAATTTGGCTCATCCTTTTTGTTTCTCCATTTTTGAGTAGTTTATATAATTAACAATTATTATGTTTTTATTGCTTTTAAATGCAAAAATATTACATTCAGTACATTTAAATTTTGTTTAACCAAAAGTATTGGCAGAAGGTATCTCTCAAATTTTCTGCTTCTCTCGACGGACGATTATGGGATCTTGAAATGCGTAAATATGCAAAGTGCTTTTAGAATATGAACTGCATTTTCTACTTTAGTCTCTATACATTTCAATAAAATTCTGAATTTAGCAGAAGATATACCAAAGGCACATTCGACACTCATTCTGGCACGTGATAAACGATAAATGTAATAAGAGGCAGGTTCATTATTTTGAAGTCGCCTTCTAGGAAATGGTCTCAATAGATAAGTTCTTAATGGGAACGCTTCATCTCCTATAAACACAAAAGGAGTGTTTTGTTCAGATTTAGGTAACGGGTGATCTTTTGGTAAAAGTAAAGTGCCATTTTCAATGTTTTGATACATTGCTTAATTAGAAAATGCTCTGGCATCAATATCTTTTCCATGGGCCCCCACAATCATTAAAAACCGGTAGTTTGCATTCACAATAGCCATTAGTACTATTGAAAAAATATGCTTGTGATTGTAAAACATACTGCCCGATTTTGCAGGACATTTAACTCTTATGTGTTGTCCGTCGATAATGCCTAAACAGTTTGGACAGTTCCACTTATGGAAATACTGTACTGCCACATTTTCAAAATCTTTGAGGCAAAGGCATATGTATTTTTAATAGCGAGTTCCAAATGGATTTACAAACTCATATGACTATGGACGCCAGTGATGACTTCGATATTCGAAATGTAAAGGCAATTTGTCTAAACGAGATTCCCGTAGATAAGTACCTGAAATAAAACTAAAGATAGTTATTGAAACAATTTTTTTTCAGAGGACGAAGCGATAAGAAAGTGGCGAAATTTACGCGATCAGTTCGCGACGGAGTTAAAGAAAGTTTGTAAGCCTCGTTCAGGCGACCCCGCAGATGAAGATGAAGGACAATATACAGGAAAATTGTAGTATTTTGGCAGTCTACAGTTTCTGAGGGCTATAGTAGCTCCGAGGGTCACGGAAGGAAATGTGTCTCACATTGAAGTCTCACCAGAATCGCAGATCTTTTTGCTTCACAATGAAGATGAAGATGAATCTGACGATATGGATATTTCATCACAAGTGCGTGTCTCAACCGATGTTTCACTAGTGATTGCAGCTGCACTAGTACTCGTTAACGATGGTGCCTCGCAAGTCAATCCCAATAGTGGTGGTTCCCGAGTAAATAAAAAACAAAAAGAGCCTATATCTGAATCAACAAATATAGCGTCCCCGTCTAATAATGTAACACCTCGTATAAACAGAAAGGCAACACGCGAAGATGATGTGGATATAGGAAAAACTTATTAGATATAGAGGAAAAAAAGCTTACTCTGCTTCAAACACCGAAAGACGAGAATTCTCTATTCCTCAGATCACTCCTGCCATATTTCAAAAAAATGGATCCGTTACAGCAACTACGCAACAAATTCCAAGAGATATTAATCCAAGAAATGTCACCTCCGTCTACCAGTTTTTAAACGGGCAATAATACTTATTTCCTTGATCGCCCATCAACTTCTATGTCGTCCGTGCCATCAACGACCTATGCGAATATTTTTTCACCGCTGTCATCTGCAGAATCAATTTATTCCGCAAGTCATTTTAATAATATGTACATATTATTAAAATGACCAAATTCTGAATGTACTCATATAAATTTGTAATAGTTGCTAAATAATAAAAATTATGAGGAATAAATATCCTGGTGTACATTACATACCTTAAGGTTAACAAAAGCCGCTCTACGACATAAATTGGTCTCTGGAAATTTGTTGTGCAATGATAAATGGCAACGCGTATTTTTCCAACAATATAATCAAATGTATTTATTGTCATCCTGGTGTACTGACGAAAAGCAACTTCATCTGCTCGTAACTCAAGAAAAAGATGATGAAATTCACCGTAAATTAACCTGATTTTATAGATCCTATGAGTCATATTTCTATATTCATGTCTATTTTTGAGTTTCTGTAATAATTTTAATTTCAATATACTATTTTCTGCAAGTAAAATACGTGTTGACGACGCCGCCATCATTGTTGAAATGTCGTACTATAATTTTCCACCTACTTTAATAACGCACAGACTGCAATACGTGTGGTGCGGGCGTTTTATCGCACTGACCGTACCCGCGTTCACCTAGGACATATCGTTACACCGTGTCCCAACTAGATACGAACTGTGCGAATAATGCGTTGCGATGCGGCCTATGCGATAACGCGTTTTATTAAACACACAAGCTGCAATCAATCAGTCTCTCCGATGTGAATCCGGTGATGTCTAAATGCGGCGGATGCGCTGAAAATCGCATCGGACGGAAGGTTTTAATTTGATCGCAGAAGTGCAAAACGACCATGTTTATGGAATAAAAAAAATAAGCAATATAAATATAGACGGTTGGCAGATAAGGAATGGGATTTTGTGGCAAAATGTGTGGAAATGGCTGGTAAATAATATACTATATTTTTTTTTCGTATTTATAACCTAACTTTAAAATCTAATTTATTTTATTGTTTGAAAAAAACTGACAAAAATTAGCGCATACTTTTTCTGCTGAATTCGATGAATAGTGATTAGATTGATACTTTTAAATTTCCCTGTATAATTTTATTATTACCTAAATTTTGTACGATGTCTTTGTCCTTATCAATAATTACATTATGTAAAATTCAAATTGCTTTTACAATATGCACCGCGTTTACAATTTTGGTTTCAATTGCTTTCAGTAAAATTCTAAATTTTGCTGACGTTATTCCGAAGACACATTCCAGTCATTCTTGCTCGAGAAAGTCTATAATTAAAATAGGCAGCACTATCATTATTTATAAAGCGTCGTTTTGAAAAAGGGCGCATTAAATACGTTTTCAGTGGGAACGCTTCATTTCCTACTAGAACACATTGTTACAAAATCGCACACTGGTGTAGTCCCTGAATCCGACTCTGTCTAAGCTATGTATGAAAGTTAAAAATGTTGGCAAATGCGCAGGGGTAGAGGTGATCTTCCAAGATATCGGTGTCCACATATTAATTTGCAGATGTATCGTTATCAGTACCCATTGAAAACGGTGCCCTGTTATTTCCATATTACCGGAAAGTGCAGACATAGGTCCAGTTGCCGATTTAAACATCCAGTTCCGGCTACAAAGAAGTTCCACGAGGAACTTCCTTTTAAGGAGGGGGTAATGTTACGAAATGGTACACTGGTGTAGTCCCTGAATCCGACTCTGTCTAAGCTATGTATGAAAGTTAAAAATTTGGCGAATGCGCAGGGATTTCTTCGAACTGTTTACCGTAATTTTTTGTAACTAGTCTTATCTAGAGACTTTCAAGTAGGTCGTTTGTTTTTGTGAGCCGCAACCTAGAAGGATCCAGAATAAAAGTCACTTAATATATAAAAGATACTACCTAATATCAACGGAGTTAGTTTATAATTTGATCTCGTGAGATGAACAGTCAACAAGTAAATAGTAGAGTATTTATATAAATTAGTGGTAGTGAATATAGTGAATTAGTGAATAGTTTAGTGAATAAACAAATTAAGTGAGTAGACATACCGTGTATAACTTTATCCCACCCGTCGTAATAAAAATAAATAAAAAAACATTACCATGTGGTATTTTAATATTTAAATTTGGTAGACATTTTTCTTTGGGTAGTTGAAATACGTTGCTTTCAAGATACTTATGTATTGTTGAATTGGCATCGCTATCTTTCACGTATCTATCATTTTATATTTACAATTTGCTCAACAACACCTAGCAGAACCAGGGAATAAAATAGTTTGTAATTATAAAATATTCTACCACACTGCTGTGGGCACTTTAATCGAATATGTTTTCCGTCAATGCTATCAGTACAATTTGGAAAATTCAATTTTCCATAAAACTGTCTAGCAGTTTCATCACAATCTAGTTCACTGCACATATGTTGTTCCCGCAAACAATTCCAAATTGTTTGACATACTTCTGTTACAATAAATGCAACAGTTGATTTTGATATACGAAAGTCAAAAACGATTTGACGAAACCCATTTCCTGTTGCTAGATACCTATAACAAAAAATAATTTACATAAGTGTTTTTTAACTTTCAATATTTCTTTTAGTGGATGAAGCTCCGAAAGATATGGAGAAGTCTTCGTGACTCAAAAAAATTCCTGCGCCAAAGTCGGGAGATTCTGCTGATTATATTCCGAAGTACAAGGGGAAATGGCAGTATTTGTCTGATTTACTATTTTTAAGAGACACGTTAACACCCAGAATATCAGAAGGGAATTTACAGGTTTTTGATGGAATAGAAGATTCTTAATATCTATCTGACATAGCAGATAACCCCAAGTAGCAAAGTGACCTAAGATGACGTCATATTGACGTTCATTTTTCGTCATATTTGGTCCACGACGTCTCGGACCAATATATGACCTATAAAGTACGTCACAATATATGACTTATATAAGACGTCATTAATTTTGACGTCTATCAGACGTCAAATGGTCTGATACAATTTTTATTACCTATATTTCAAATGTTATCCCTTATATATTGCTTCGACATTTTTCCAAAAACTATACTATACAAAAAGTACACTTTATGGAAAAGCTCAACAGATCGTACCATGATTTGAAACATCACTTTTCATATGATACATTAGAAAAAGAAAGTAAATATGCAAAATAGTCTTCAGGTTTATTATCGTAATCGACGATGAAATATAAAAGGATATATATATATTAATGTTGAAATCATCAATTTTTATATTATAAATCGTCGCAAACATCAAATACTCTCTTATATCAGTACTGATATTACTATACTGAAATATAATTGATATATTTACAAGTATATATCCCTGTGTATATAATCTTTTAAAAGTATATATAAACAAATGCAGATTCGTCATGAGGTGTTCTCAACTTTACGTCCCATGTTTGTTCACCGTTTCTTGTCCGTCTTCTCTGTCAAGCGCTAGGCGTCATGATCATGACAAGACTCACTTCACTAACTACTTTCCCTCCAAGCTAACTAAGCGTGTTAATTTGTGGTTAGGAAACGTGTCGACAATTTAAAATCTAAATAAGATAAAACCAAATTTTATAGAAATGGCGTACGTCGTAATAGAATTTAAAGCAATCAATGACGCCGGGGTTAACAAGGTAGCGATTGTCCGGAAAAACTGGCTTTCACCGCGGAAACAAGATGTTTTCTGGCCACCAATAAAAAACCAGAAGGTCTTTGATAGAACCCTTCAAAGCGAAACTAATGAGGATATTGAAAAATGGAAATTGTATCCTGTATGAAGGTGCTTGTATGAAACTGGTTAGTACTTAAACACTATTTCATTAAATATTCCACTATATTTTTTTGTAAGTAGTTTTTAAAATTATAAGTGCATTCCTCGTATGTCTATGAGATATATGACATATGTCATGCTTCATTCTTCAACATGAAAACGTCGATGCTTTTTTATATCAGTATGATGACCTATTTTTAGATGATTTAGAAAAAGCTAAGCATAAACTAAAATTATCAGAATCTACATCTGATCTAACAGATGATGAGAGTGCTAACCGGAATATTACTAAAAAAAGGAAAGTAGTTACACCACGTGGATACATTTCCAGTAATGATGATGATGAGGAATCTGATATAAATCGTCCTCCCCAACTTAATGAGAGGTTGAAGAATATTTTGAAGGAATCCCAGTTTCAAGGTGCATATAGATATTTGCAGTTTCATAACTTTTTGGAATTATTGTTACTGAGCACCTTCTTCAATTATTGTCATGTTTTCTGAAAACTACTGTGGAAATATCTCAAGGTATAAACACACAAAACCATCAAAAGGAGCATGAAACATCATCTCCAGAAATCGTACATGTAACAGGTGACTTCAATTTACTTTTTATGAAACAATATTTAATTTATTGTGATATTTTTTAGAAACTGCCCTGGGAATATTTCGAGGGCAACAGAACACACACAGCTATCGAAAACAGAAACACCATTTCAAACAAGTGCTCAGGCAATTGTCCATGTAACAGGTAACTCAACTTTATTTACATAATATCTACCCTCTTGATTTCACATAGATGCTGAGATCCAAAAATTAGTAATTGCTTACACATTGATATTTATAAGATAATAGGAATACTTTCAGATCCTCCTGTGGCTGTACAGGATAATGCACATGGAATTAATCTGCAGAATTATTTGAAGGTACAAAGAGCAGATATTGCTGGTAACACTTTACCTGAGTCATCAGGTCAGTTCTAATTTATTTCTAATAATATATCACATTATCAATATGGTGATCATAGTTCATTGCTCGTTAACATAACATGAAGCTTTATGCAACTGACCCTATAACATTTAATATTCAATTGTATTTGACAATCACTCATTTTACAGGTATCGTAAATCTTCTGTCACATATAAAAAACCAGAATGCTCAGATATTAGCACTATTACAAAACAAGGAAGAGGCAAAAATAAAAAGTTTTTACAGTCAATTCAATAAAATATAAAATCTTCTCTTTATCTTGTATTATTTCTAATTAATATGAATTTTGCAGTATTGTGTAAAGCATATTATCATGAAATATATTTTTCAGACTCTGTTAAGAAGATTTGTCCCAAATATGGCTAAAGCATGTTCCCGATAAAGAAAAAAATAAAATAAAAAGATCATCTGTTCTTGAAGTTAACTGAAGGGTCAATTGGCCACCTTTTTGTATAACTAATTTCAATATAATTGGAAATAGTTCTTGATTCACAGTATGAATAGGCTCTATATCTGTTTGATTCAACAAATACTTTTTATGCTTCAGTTTGACAATACAATTTTTTTAAAATGACAGAAAAATTCAAACACCAGAAAAAGTCCATTGTAGGTCTTCGTCAAATGTATCGTAGGGCAGCTACAGTTAAACGAGATATATTACAAAAAATGTGCCAGTCAGGCAATATGAGTTCAGATAGTTACAACACAAAAATTATTATAACTGATATGTCAGAGGATATCTCTAATGATTATGAAAGTGTTCAGAACACTATACATCAAAATATGTTCCACAATATCAATGAGAACCCTGTAATTGATCAATCTGATGATGAATATAATTTTTCCTCTGGTGAGGAAAATATTCTCAATGAAAATAATCATGACACAAAATCTCAAGACAGTAATAATTTGGCATGTCAGTTGAGACATTGGGCTACTATTCAACACAAAGTCTCCCGAGCTACCGTTGATGATCTTTTGAAAGTTCTTTCCCCACTGCACTTAGAATTACCATTAGATAGCCGAACTTTGTTGCGAACTCCTTCATCTATGCAAAGTAAAGAATTGGATAATGGTGAGCTATGTTATATGGGTTTATTGCAGCCTCTCAAGGAAGCTGTGTTGAGGTGTTCTTCGTCACAATTATTAAATAATGAAATTAATGTCTGCTTCAATGTAGATGGGCTTCCTCTCTTTGAAAGCACCAATATCCAATTATGGCGCATTTTGGGATTAGTGAAAAATCGTTCCGATGAGAAGCCATTTGTTATATCTATGTATTGTGGTAATTCTAAACCATCACCACTTTCTGTTTTTCTAGAAGATTTCATAAATGAACTGCTTCAATTACTACATGAAGGATTTGTCTTTGAAAATCAACACTATACTGTGAATGTTCACAGCTTCATTTGTGATGCCCCAGCTAGAGCTTATTTAAAAGGAATAAAGTCACATGGGGGATACTCTTCTTGCTTGCGAAAAATGCACTGAAAGTGGGGAATACATTCAAGGTAGGGTTATCTTGGAAAATATACGTGTTCCTAGAAGAACTGACTTGCAGTTTCAATTACTTATTGATGAGGATCATTATGTTAGTGTTACGCCTCTTCCAAAATTGCCAGTTGGTTTAGTAACACAATTTTCAATAGATTACATGCATGCTGTATGCCTGGGTGTCATGCGAAAATTACTCAATATGTGGGTAAGTGGTAGCTTATTAGTACGTTTATCTTGCAATTCAGTCAATCTTATATCTGAAAGGCTAGTTAAATTTAGCAAATTTATTCCTGTAGAATTCAATAGACGATCTCGCTGCTTGAACGAATTGGCACGTTGGAAAGCTACTGAGTTAAGAACATTTCTTTCATATTTGGGTCCTATGGCATTAAACGGTATTTTACCTAGAGGAATTTATGAACACATTCTATTATTTCACGGTGCAATTGTTTTGCTTTGTTCAAAAAACCACATTGATTGCCATATTGATTGACTTGGATGTGAATTTGCTGGTGAACTCTTGAACATGTTTATTGAACATTCTAAAAAAATCTATGGGCGTCAATTTCTTATATACAACGTACATATACTATGCCATTTGAGTGATGATGTTCAGAAATATGGACCGCTTGATAATTTCTCAGCATTTCACTTTGAAACTCACCTGAAAAGTCTCAAAGATTTGGTCAGATCACCACATAAACATTTACAACAATTATTTAGACGTTTGAAGGAGATGGATGGACTCATTCAAAATAATAATTTTAAAAATATTCCTGTTTCCCTGGAATATCACTTGGGGCCAGTTCCTTCTGATGACTGTACATACAAAATGCTCAAAAAGATACAATATAGAAACATAATTTTTATGGTGTTATTGCACCGTAACGCAGATTGTTATTGTTATATAAAAGGGAAAAATTAGTTCAGGTTCATAATATTTTATTAAGGTGTAATGACACCACCTTAATTCTTCTATTTCTACTTTTCATTTATTTTTATTCATCATTGTTTCTCTTTATTTTTATCTTTGTAATTTTTCAATAACATACACTGTGGTTCACAATTCTTATCTTTTTCAGTATGACTAATGTTTCCTTAGGTTTCAAATTTTCATTCCTTAGACAATGGATGTCCAAAACTCCACCCTGCAATATGGACGTCTTTTGGACGTTTAATTATGACGTCTTTTAGGCTTATAAATATGACGTCTTTTGGACGTATAAATTTGACGTCTTTTTGGCTTATAAATATGACGTCTTTTGGACGTATAAATATGACGTCTTATCGACGTGACATGTAGACGTCTTTTTCGGGTCATTTTGGACGTCATTTGATGACGTCCATTTCGAAATTTTGTGACCAGAAATCGACGTCAACTGGACATCACTATGCTGCCTGGGAAAGAGGTAACTGTTGAAGAAGATGATCTTACTCTGACCAATATTGTCACTATTAATAACGACAATTTTAGTCATTCAGCTATTTCTCCTTTATCCCGTCCAAGTACAAGTCATAGTACATCTGGGTCACTGACACCATCAGAAGTGCCCTATGCAAGGAAAAGAAATATGACAGAAAGTGATGAAATATCATTAGAAAAGGAATTGTTAAATATCGAAAAAAGAAAACTTAGTTCAATGGAACTCGAAGAAGTTGTAGAGATGCTTTTTTTCAAACCAATATTGCCTTATATAAAGAAATTGAATCCATTCCAGAAAGTCCGCATTCGAAATCGTATTCAGGAGGTTATAATGGATGAAATATCGCCTACATATAATCGTTAATATTGCAGTGTTAGTTGCTCCTCAAACTTACAACACTGTTTCAAGAAAATGTAACCCTCCATTACAAACATTAAATTTTGTTGCTACCTCTACACCAACATCCAATACTAGTAATAATTATAAGATTTCGCATATAATTTAGACTTTGAAAATAATAATACTAACTAACATCCAATGATAATGATAAACAGTATCGCGAATAGCCTCTGTTATGTAATCAAATTTAGAGGGATCTGCTCTTACATACTTGTATAACATATGGGGATTCTTATTTGATGGTACAAATGATGGAATTCACCAAATATGTATCTGTTTTTATAAATTTCATGGGTAGGACGTCTTTTTAGTTTAAGATTTTTAAAAAGTCTGTACTTCAAAAAAGAGTTTTTATTTAAACACACGGCACGTTGTGAACATGTTGACGACATAATTTAAAATGCGTTGTGAACGTCTGCGTTAAGATTTTCGGAATTAAATTGAACAGCAACGCATTCACTGCAAGTACATGCGATGCGATAGATGCGTCAATTGCATTGGTGGTATCTAGTTAGGACACGCCGTTAACTCTAAAAATTAATTCATAGTGAGTAACGTGATGAATGTAGTAGAGCGAGCAACATTATCCGACATTGACAGTAATATCGAGATCGAAGAAATGTAAAACAATGAGGTCATGTTTATATTTAATATGATAATAATATATTGTAAAACAACCATGACTCATTTTTGTAGCACGAGAGCGGTTTGCGTAACGAACCGCGAAGCGGTGAGTTATGCAAATCACGCGAACTGCAAAAAGTCATTGTAATACAAATTTCACATACTATTTTTTATAATGAACGTGCAAAAATGTTTTAAAAAAAATTTAAATTGTAATTAGGGATTCTTGTGCTTATTTATTTATGTGACATTTATGAGACAGAATTTTTAAATTTGAATGTTCATTAAAAAAAACTATTACATAGTTCGGAATTTATGAATATAGAACTGAACAACGAATTTTTATTCACTTCACCAGAACTACGCAGTATTGCTGATAATGCAGTTAATGATTTACTACTTGAAAAATCTCAATAAATGTATGAGAAGGAATATAAACGGATTTAAAATGGTGTGCAGAAAACAATGTGAAAAATTACACAGAAAATGTCATCTATAAATGTCAGCCATAAGTCAAACAGTGCATCCAACTGTATAAAATGTTACCAAAACGATGCTGAAATGGTCATTTTGTGTTTTCTAAGGAACAAGTCCATTATTTCACTTTTTTCAACAAAAACTTGAACACTTTTTTGTAAATACATACCATTCGATTTTGTATCCTTGTTCTCTACAAATCAAGATATTCCATAAAATTAATCACTATTTTATTATGGCAAAAATGACAGTAATTCAAAATTCGTATGGTTAATTGTTTCAAATTGTAAAGATATATGAAGTGCTTCAAAGCAGATAGTCAAATTGTACAAAAACCAGATAAAGAATCTGGTTTTTGTCTAAGAGCAACGGTGGTCATGCGACGTCGGCATTTAACACGTGATCAAATGGTAACTGCTGTGAATATGTTTGAGGGTGGTCTTTTACAGGTTGATGTTGCACGTCATGTTTACGTTTCTTGGAGCGTCATTTCGCGATTATGGCATCTATATGAACATTTCGGTGATGTCCCTAAGAGACATGTAGGTTCTCAATGGGCAACTACGCCTCGACAGGATCGATATGTGGTAAATTTAGCTCGTCAAAATGTTCATACAACTCTTGGGCCTTAGCAAATGCCCACAACACTAATAAATTCGTCCAAAATTTGAGAAATAGATTACATGATGCTGAAAATCGTGGACTAAGATTAAAGTGAGCACAACATATTTGCGCATTTGGGCTTACAAGAATGGAGGTCTGTGTTATTCACAGATGAAGCTAGCCTCTACCCGTCAAGTAGAGTGAGAGTCTGGGGAGAACCTGGTCGACAAGAGAGACTCAGACATGTACAGGGTGTTCGTCCACAAGTTATTATGTGGACTGGAAAAAATTTCATCGTCGAACTGTTCCCGTTTTTTTGGAAGGCACTTTGATTCAATATTGATATATTGACCGTTATCCTTCCAATTGCCACTGCTGCATGCCCTGATTTTCGTTACATGCACAGGATAATGCAAGGCCACATATACTGCGGCAACAGTAATAGATTGGTCTGATAATGAGGATATTAACCTTCTAGCGTGGCCAACACATTCGCTAAACCTTAATCCCATTGAGTATGTTTTGGATATGCTTCAGAGACGGATCGCTCGTCATCTGCATAATGTTTATATTCGACAAGGTCTTGAAGATCTTTTTACACAAGGATGGATCCTACTAACGTAAAACAAAATTGAAAATTTAATTTTAAGTATGCCAAGACTGTGTCAAGCTGTAATTAATGCTGATAGAGGAAATACAGATTATTAGAAATATTTTTTCTTAGATTTTCTTGTCCTTAATTGATTATTATCTGATGGCATGTCATAATGACAACGTTATGTCACTCAATTTTGATGACATAAGGAAGCTCATTATGGGACTAAGTACCATAATGAAATTCTATAAGGAAAACATGTAATGGTTTGATCAAAAAAGTTTATTCAAAATGCATAACTATGTACAAAACTATTTATTATAAATGGTAAAAGAACAATTACTACAATTTGTAATATTAATTCCAATGGATTCTACAGTTTTTACATCAGTAGTTGATGATTGTTGGCAAACTTGTAATCCTGTTTGGTTGTTGGCACCAAAAATTGCTTCTGATATTTTTTTCTTTTGCTCTTTCGAATTTTCGATGTAACCTTCAGCGACAGTATTGCTTTTCCATCCGCCATGGCGTTTCACGGTACACAGATCAGCTCCAGAATCAGCCAAAAATGAAGCAGACGATCGCCGAAAACAATGTCCGGTATATTCTTCAGGGCGAGGTAAATTCAAGAAAGTGGCAATAACTTTTGGCACTTTACCACAGGTATGTATTCCAACGGGTTGTTTTGTGCATTTCTTATTTCTATAAGTGACAAAAAAACGTAGATGGTTTGTGTTGCAAGGTCGTATTTTCACATATTGTCTGACAAGTTCTACCATATTCAATCCTGGGATATTCCCCGAAGTTACAAAAAATTCTCGCATTACCTTTTTTTTTGTATTCGGTAATGTAATTCTAAAAACGGATCCTTCATCTATTACATTTTCAACAAGCATATTTGTCAATTCC
This sequence comes from Galeruca laticollis, assembly GCA_963921935.1. Classification (NCBI taxonomy): domain Eukaryota; kingdom Metazoa; phylum Arthropoda; class Insecta; order Coleoptera; family Chrysomelidae; genus Galeruca; species Galeruca laticollis. The sequence continues at coordinate 178,431,673 of OY998175.1, forward strand.
TCTCTTCTGCATGCTCCACTTAGTCCAATTATCATGGCAACTTTATTAAATAAGTATGTATCATCTGATGCTTCCGTTAAAAACTTTGTAACATCTTGTTTAGTAAAAATTTTGGATTTTTTAGCTCTGTAACCTTCTGATTTACGTTTTAGTAATGCAACCAGCTGTAGGTACTTACTAATATCGACGTTTTTTCTTGTTGATAAAATACTTCTTATCATCGAATAATACGACCAAAGAGAAGATGGTTCTCTTTCCTTATATAAGCATTCAAAGTAAGCCAACAATACTTTTTCATGAGTGATATTCTTGAACACCATTCTTCGTACCGATTAAACACCATTTCATATACACTCCGTGTTTTTTCCGGCAAAAGGGAGTCCACGATATTTCTCGACAGTTCTTCCAAATCAGAAGGTAAACTATCAGCTTCAGAATCACTCATTTTCTAAATTATATTAAATTCTACCTGACAATAATTATTGAGTTTGACAGCGATAAATAAATATTGCCGTTACAACCTGATGACGTTGTCAAGGAAATGGCAAAGCACAGCTCACTCACCTACTAATATTTGAAACTACACAATACTTACTCCTTTAAAAATAGTTGTCATTGTGACATGTCGAAAATGCAGTTTTTAATTTTTCGAAAATGTATTGATATAAATGCCATCAGATAAAATTTTGTATTTAATACGAATCATAAACAATCATTATGGCACACGCCGTGTTATCGGACTCGGCTACGCCTCGTCCGATAACATTCAAAACTTGTACCATAATGATCGTCTTTATTATCCTTATTACATAAATAACTATTATGTTAATAATTTCAATTGAGTGATTACTTTTATTTCATCAAAGAGAAATACTACACTTGAATTAAGTTAAATTCGTTGCTGACTAATCATGCATCATAATGGTAAGTCAGTTTTTAAAATTCAATGAAAACTGATGTTTATTCGAGGAAAAAACTTTTTGATCTGTGTATATGTATTGTGAGGCCTGAATATATTCCACTCATTCTAAATTGTATTTTTCAATTGAGATTCTTTCTACTTATCAAGAAATAAGAAAATTTCTACATTATAGTATTCTTTGCTCGTTCTCAGTTTCTGGTCGGCCGGTATTGTTTATCTGAGGTAGCAGATGTATATTTACTGCATTTACTTATTCCTATATTGTCCTCTAAATGTATGATATCCGCTTCCTGTCCTATATATAAATATTTGCTTATATGAATAAAATATCATCAATAGTATCCTATAAATAAAGTAATTTTTCGTACAGCACTGGCTGTCCACTGCAGTGATTCTCGTAGGAGTTTGGGTTGTATCTTGACAACTTCACCGTGTGGCAAGCACGGGCACGCGTCGCCCTTCTGGACTTGATATCTGTGTACATAGGTTTAATGAGGGATTTTATGTGCATTACTCTTGCTATAGTGACTAACCGACTAAAGCTGACTCTGACGTTATACTCACGTCCTCTCCAATATATTTCTATTCATAACAACTGCACCCGCTTATGAAATTTATACGGAGATTTTTGTATTTATTTTCGATGACGTGCTGTTACGACAGCATTAGGAGGAACTTTGAAATTGATGAGTTTTTTCTTGGTAAATTCATAATGCTTTGAAAGTAACAATTAATTTGAATAAATTTACACAGATTTATTTGTCTTTTCGCCATAAGAAATGTTACTAAATCAAAACAAATGTCTAGATATTTCAATGGTATGTATCTAAACTCACTTTCAAAATAACAGCTCAACAATGGTTCGGTAGAATGTTTACAAGTTTGAAATACAGAGATTTTAAATCATTGATTTCTATGTTGGAAAGGTTAGGAGAGAATTAATGTACCTATTCATGTGTGTTTTATATTAATTATGTACCCGATGTGACTAAAGAACAAAACATAAAATATACCGATATTATCACTCATTAACGAAATTTTAGTTGGACTATCTTAAGATATTATGGGAAAGAGTCGGAGTTAACACTTTTTATATGTTCCCGATATGAATAGGAAAGTTGCAAATATAATATTCATCAATATGACGTTTTGGCAAAAACGTCGAAAACCATGAAAGAGACGGAACATACTCTAATCAACCAATCAACGTTTTGAAACGTCATTTCTGGTATGATAACTTATTTAGTTGTAGCTCTTTTATTGAGAACATCAATTGCTTTTTCTCCGAATACAAATCGAAGTTGAGTTCAAGTAGATTCCAGAAAAGTAGAGATTTCCAATGTACGAATGAAAGAGACTGAACTAGTGGGGTATATATATATATATATATATATATATATATATATATATATATATATATAAATATATATAAATATATATAAATATATATATATATATATATATATATATATATATATATATAATGTGGTATGTCTTTGCTGACCAGTTACAATGTAACTTCTGTGTAGATTTTTCCATTTTTATGGGGAATTGCAGTGCAGCAATAAAACGTATCCGTGTACTCTTTTAAGTATTTAATCCAAGCTTTCGAGTGAATTTTCAACCATCATCAGGGAAGCTACATAAAAATATACTTTGTTAATAATCTAAAATGTTTTATGAAACACTATTTACTTACAAACTTATTGAGATTGAAACGCGATTAATAGTGGTAAAAAAATGGAATGGCCATCGACAGCATCAACAACTACGTCTATCATTAACTCACACTATATCATATTTCATTACAATATAAAATTATTACACAATTTAAAAAATTTAAAATTCATGTTTGTTGAAGTCTGGTTGTTACAAGCTCGTTATGTATCCTCCAAAGGTTAGGAATTAGGTTACTATATCAAGAACACCAGTATTATTTACAGTAAATTGTTTGTTACATATACTAAAATCATTTCAAGAACCTTTTAAGAAACAAAACAAGATACAATCTTACCAGGTATATGGCTTCAACCAGAAGTATCTATAATTTACTAAAACTAAAATCCCACTACCAAACATAAAAATAAAATTATTATCTAACTGAAATAAAAGGAAATTCTCAAACTAAAATACATATAAAATTCAATGTTATAATAACAAGTTCTTTCTTCTTTCTTTTGTTTTAAGGCCTCAGCTGCCAGGGCTATTCGGCCTGTTTTTTGCGTCCGGGATGATTTATGATTGTCTATAATATAGTTTATACGAAAGTAAATACAAACAGAGTGATACCGCACTTATTGTTCAAAATTTTATCTGTAAACTGTTCGGTTTTGAGGTTATATTTTGATGTTCGAAGCACTTAAAAATTTGGAGATGAGTTTAATGTTTTCACTGTTTGGGAATTTCAGCACTATGTCTTGCAGTGTGTAGGAGCCATAAACATTATTAGGAACCTTAACAGATTTATGAAGAAAATCTGTATTAACACTATTTAAGGAACAGTTGAAAAAGATGTGTGAGAGATCTTGTTTTTCACCACATGGGCATGAATCCGAAGGTACTAAGTTGAATTTGTGTAGATATGACAAAGTGGCACAATGGTTGGATCGAATTCTTGAAGAAATGCAGATATCTCTTCTGGACAAATTGGAAAGTGAAGAAAACCATGGATTTTTTCTTGGATATTTTATGAATTGAGAGTATAGATTTCCTTTTGTCAAGCTGAGTGTAGAGAAAGTAGAATTCCACTTATCTAAGATTGATTTCTTAATAGAATGCACCACATCCGAATGGGGACCAGTTGGTAGGGTGGCACGATTTATAGTTCTCCCAAGATTTGCAAGATCATCGGCTCTAACATTTCCTTGTATAAGACTGTGTCCGGGAATCCAGCCAATTCGTATGTCTTTCCCTTGCTGATTCAACTTGTGTAGTAGCTCCTTTATTTTTAGGACAAATGGATTAGAAGATGAGGAGAAGGATTTTTTAGAAATGCATTTTATGGCACTTTGGGAGTCAGAAAAAATTATAGCTTTGTGAAGGTCAAGTTTTGAAATTTTTTGGATCGCAATTAGTATAGCGTAACATTCTGCTGAAAAGATGGAGAAATGAGAGGGGAGTTTGTCACATAATGATAAGATGTTAGGAGAATAAATTCCGTATCCTACATTACTGTCAGTCTTAGAGGCATCAGTGAAGAAAATGGGGCCAGAAAAGTTGATAGAATTCATTTTGGCCAGAAAGACTTGATTACAGTCCGAATCTTTTTTAATTTCCAGATCTATCGTGTTAGTTTGACTAATTTGAGATTCGAGCGAGAAGTGATGACAAGGAAATTTGTTGAATGATTCAATGAAGGGAAGGAATTTAGATACTGATTGAAAGGCAAATATAATAGGAGGAGTATTTCTCAGTCTCCAGTATATGGGATCGGCAGCCCATTCTGTGAATAATTCTATAAGTGAGGTTTTTATTAGGTCTTTATATGCAACAGCTTTAGATACATATTTAACTGACAAGATTTCTCTACGTACCTCCAGGGGGGTCTGCCCACATTCAGATAACATGATGTTGATAGGAGTAGATTTTAGATAGCCTACTATAACCCTTAGGGCTTGATATTGTAAACGATCTAATTTTTTAAGTAGGTATTTAGAACAGCCACCATATAGCATGCACGCATTATCAAATAATGGAAGTATGGTCGCTTTGTATATGTTTAAAAGAGAGATTTGATGGCTACCCCACCATTTACCACATAGAGATCTAATTAAATTAATAGCTTTTGATACTTTGCAGGAAATAAATTCAATATGTGGTTTCCAGTTAAGTTGGTCGTCAAATATAGCTCCTAAGTACTTGACTTGAGATTTCCAAGGGATAGGTTGACCATTAATGACTATGGAATGGACTGGACTAAGCTTATGGTTTTTCTGAAAAATCATGGCGGCACATTTTTGAGGGGCCAGTGTCAAACCCATAGACAATAAATGAAGATTGAGATTAGAAAGGAAGGTGTTGAGGGATGTTATAGACTCCTGGATGGTGTTTTCGGCACATATCACAGCAAGATCATCTGCATAACCACTAATTTTTATGGAGGGTGGAAGTATGTTCTGAAGAGAGTTGCACGATATATTGAATAACAGTGGACTGAGTGGAGAACCTTGGGGGACACCTCTACAAGAAACACCAGGGCCTATAAGTTCATTGTTAAGGGTGGATTTAATGAATAGATTTCGATCTTTAAGAAAGGATAAAATGAGGTCACAAATGTCATGAGGCAAATTAAGGAAATTTAGAGATGAATAAATAGAGGATAAAAAAAGATTATCATATGCACCTTTAATGTCGAGAAAAACAACAATTGGGTTTTTATTGCCAGACAATGCACATGATATTTCGGAATAGATGAAAATGTGGTTATCAGATATACTTCTGCCTTTCCTGAAACCTTGTTGTGAGGGGTGAATTTTTAGGGAGTTTTCAAGAGACCAGTCAAGGCGATTTTTGATCATGCTTTCGAAAACTTTTCCTATTGTGCTGGATAAGGCTATGGGTCTCCAGCTGGAGGCATCGTTAGGATCCTGGTTTTTTTTAAGAATAGGAATTATTAGATGATTTTTCCAATCTGAAGGGATCGGATGATATTTATTGAGTATTTTATTGAAAATAGAGAGAAGAGTTTCTAGGGCTATTTTGGGAAGATGATTGATCATTGAATATGTGATGGAATCCAATCCAGGACTTGAATCATTTTTGTTTAGTAAGCTGAAATTCAATTCTTCTATTGTAAAAGGGTGAGTAAAGGAGTCGTTAATGGCTTGGGGAATAGTGTTAAGGTCTTGAAAAGGGATTTGAGCTAACTTGTTTAAGAGACTTTGGAATATGGAACTGTCTAGGGGAGGCGTGTTAATTAAATTACGATTTTCAATAGATCTAGAGAAATTTTTTATTGATTGCCAAATCTTCTTAACAGGTGTTCCGGGGTTCAGTTCTTCCGTGAATTTACGAAAGCCTTCTAATCTTTTTGTTTTCAGAAAAAGTCGAGTTTTAGCTCTTATTTTCTTGAAATTAATGAAATTTTCCATGGAGAGAGTTCTTAGATATAGTTTAAAAGCCTCTTTTTTCTTTTGTACCATCTGGGAGCACTCTTTGTCCCACCAGGGAAGATAAGGTTTAGAAGGAGTGAAAGATTTCTTAAGTGGGATAAATAAAGAGATGGCTCTTTTTAAGACATCCAAGAACAAGGGATATTCCATATCATTATGATATATATTATTTTCAATATATGCTTGAAATGCATCCCAGTTGGCTTTATTTGTGTTATATTTGACGTGAGTGGAATTCATATGGATGGGCACAGTATTTTGTTTTTTGTAGGAACAAAGGGTAGGAAAATGATCGCTGAAGCCTGATTCTTGGATCGTTCTCCAGGAGCAATCTAGAGCTATGGCTGAGGAAGTAATTGTAATATCCGGGCAGCTTTTATTGACATTGGGGTTGGGAATACGGGTTGGAGATCCGTCATTAAGGATGGTGAGATCATTATGCGAGATGAAGTCCCAGAGTGCAATTCCTTTAGGGTTATTAATGGCAGAGCCCCAAATTTGATTTTGGCCATTTAAATCAGCCATTAAGATAAAATTCTTATGTTTTATTTGTTGTAGGAGTTGATTAAACAATTTGTGAGGGAAGGGAATGTTGGGGTCGGGAGGAATATAGCTATTAATAATGAATAGATCTTGGAGTTCTACTACCAGCAAGTGTATTTTTGGAGGAACTGGAATTTTGTGTTCAAAATTTTTGCAAGGAATCGAGTTGTTGATGAAAGTGGCTACACCTCCGTAGCCATCCTGTCGATCTTGTCTAAAACAGCTAAAATTTTTAATATGTGCAGATCCACCTGGAGTCAACCAAGTTTCATTTAGTAATATAATGTTAATACTCTCATCTCTAATAATAGGAATGAGTACCTCTTTGTTAACATTAAAACTGCGAATATTCCATTGGAGTATGTTATATTTAAAGGTATTATCCTGAATACGATTGAATTTCAAGCAATAGTGTAAAAAATGAAATAATAAAAAAAGGGGGGGAGGTACTTAGAGGGAGAAATTCAAGTTATATTATGATTGCTCACCTCTTGAGGAGAGGTAAGCTGAGAAATTGCGAAAGATTGAGAGCTAGGGATAGAAAGGGAATAATCAGACAAAAACGGAGTATCAGAAGGGGTGAAGTCCATATCAATTCTTTCAATGTGAGAGCAAGAGGGAGATGAAGCATTGTTTTGAAGTGCAGATTTATTTGTTATCGGAGACTGACAGAGTTCATTGCATGAGGAGGAAAATAGAGCTGCATTATGTGTATCTTTATCAAATCCAGTTCTTTTTTCTAAGATGGTGGGACGTCTGCGTTTATGAGTAGTGAATTTGTTACTAGGGGGACTTTGTGTCACTTTTTGAGCATAAGAGATTGGAAAAGGGGAAGAAGTCTGTAATTGAGGAAAGGATGTGATTGATCTATCAAAAGAGGTGTTTTTAACAGAAGATTTAAGAGGAGGGAAAAGTTGAGAGGCTTCGAAGTAAGAATAGTCATGGAATGCCATTGCTTCATTAATGTTTTTTTGCCTATTAAATTCTTTGCAAGAGCGGTCAAAAGCTAGATGCTGTCCAGAACAATAAAAACAGTCTAAGGAATTTGAACATGGGTCAGAATGGATTGTTCCACATCTACTACACCTTTTGGCACTGCGGCAAGAGTTGGCAGAGTGTCCGAATCTAAGGCAGTTTTTGCATTGAGTAACAGGAGCAATATATTTATCAACCTGGACTGGAACTGAAAAAATTTCTAGATCCTTGGGGCATGGACGTCCCTCAAAGGTTACAAGAATTGTTGTGGAGGGAACATATTCATAAGATCCGTCATCTTTGGTTATTCTGCGGTTAAGTCTTCTAGCACCAATCACTTTTTTATTTTGCAAATAAGCTTCTTGAATAATATCATCTGGGGTAATAGAGAGTCCTACGTTTTTGACAATGCCTCTCGAGGTGAGAAGGCGTTGTGGTATGTAAGCACAATATCCTTCCCTTCTGAAAGCTTGGTTCATTAGGAAAGAATTAGCATCACGAGAAGTTTTGAAGGTAATTCCTATTTTGCTGGAACCTTTCTTTTGGATATTTTTAATGTTTTGAATGTTCAGTTTTCGTATAATTTTTCCAACATCCATAGGATGAATACTAGGGGGAGTGCCGCTACTTTTAATAGGTTCTACTATAACTAAATGGGGCCCAAAATCGATATCAGAGTACTTCAATCTTCTCCCTTTAGAAGCCCTAACGCGTTGTTCCAATATTAAAATTTCCTTTATGACTTCGGGATCGTTTTGAAAACAGATTTTAGTGGAAGCGAGTTCATCTTCCAAGTTTTTAATGTCTTTTTCTAATAGGGGAGAGAGTTGGTGCAAAGAATTTATTAAGTTTTTGGAAGATGGTGATAAAGCATTATGTAGGGAATCTGAGGAAGAGTTATTGGGGGCCTCATCCCCCATCTTGATGGTGGAAACTTAGACTAAAGCGTTTTTTGTAGAACACGTGGCAAAAAAATTAAGTTAGGTTAACTTACGGAGAATTATTCACAAATCACTGAAGTGCAGTCAATATAATGTCACTTAACTAAAAAACCAATGAATCGTCACTAAAAATAAAACTAACTAAACTTAATTAAATTCACAATCGACCAATTCGTGCAGTATTATCTCAAAAAGGAATTCTTTTTCCTATCAATGACTGTTTCGTTCAATTCACACGTTGTTATTCAATAACAAGTTATAATTAATTATGTATCTATCAATTGTCAATATTGTCACTATCAAACTTCAAAAATCAGTACTTTACAAATGTCCCTAAATCCCATAAACATAAGTGACTGCTAAACCAATATTCGAAATCAGTTTGACCAACAATTCGAAGAATCTAATTGATTTAGATGGAAATTTTCGGTTTACAAAAAATTATCTTGCTTTTTTTGCTATCCATGTGTATGGAGTGAGAATATTATCATATTTTACGGATTTTTAAGAGTTTTCCCAAGTAAATTCAAGGAGTCATTGGTGATAGAAGCACTTTTATGTACCCTGAAGGTGATAATAACTTAAATACTTGCGGAAATTCAACTAAAACTTGAAATTCAATCCAACTTGAGGTCACCCGACACCGAAGACCTCTTTCTCATACCGGTCATAATTAGAACTTTTGTTCTTATTTATTTCTGGAAGTACCTTAGACACAAGATTCAAAGATACTTGCGTACCTCAGGGGCTTACATCTGATTGTCGGAAAACGACTTTTCCATCTTCATAGAAGTTCCGGAAGCTACGGTAACAGCTTGCAGCAGTACTGAAGGAATCATCCACTGTGACTTATCAGCTAAGCTTTAGTTATAAGTTGTGTTTGTCTTATTGTTTTGTTTATGAACTAAACCACACTTCCAACATATAAGTTAACAGACACATAGGGAGAAACAATCACAACATTTAATATTAAACTCTAAACGCACAGTTTATATTAATATTTTACGTTGGAGAGCTCTTTAGTATATAAGCTTCTTATTATAGGGACTTCGTACCTCACCCTGAAAACGATTATTCAGTGTTGCATGGTAAACTATTGTTGTAAACGCAAAGTATACTCTGCGGTAGATATTCTGCATATAGAATAGTAATTGGGGCAATTCTGCCGCGCCACTTTGTTATAGTCTTACACCTGCATACCTGTTCTTCATTCTATTAAAAAATACTGTTCTAAAAACTAAAAACAATTCGAATTTGTAACTTCATAGATCTATCGCGTCGCCTCTTCTTAGCGGTTTGATTGAACTATGCGGCCTGTTCCAGAATATGCAATCCAGCCACTAGTGGCCTAAAGCAAAGTTAAGCGCACTTTCTTGTATTGCGCACGAGTGCTGCTAATAATTATTACAAAGGCCTCTCACCCTACCTACCAACATATTTAATATTTTTTTTTCAGTAACATGGTTATCGATCACGTGCTTGAAATCTCAATCCCACACTGACAGCAAATTTACAAGTTTGTACATTATAGGTTATACAGCCAACTGGCCTGTACATATTCAAACCATTAAATTTTCAGTTTTATACATTATAGGTTATACAGCCGATTGGCCTGTACCTATTCAAAATACTAATTTTTCTGATTCAAACTTTAACCATTGAGTTCAATTTATATAAATATGAAGACATGTCTAACTGGCAATGAACATGGACATTCTACGGAATATCATTATGATGGATGATATACAGATCAGATAACGATATGGAATGGACTAGGAACAATCTCTAATTGAAATTTTAATATGAATACAGAGAGAACAGGATATATTCCGTCTACGGTGCAAGAGAGGGATACTCCTGTACCGGTCGAAGTTTCCGGTGGTGGAGCAGGCCCGATTCGACCGACAGCAAGCGACTGCGGCGGTTCTTCGGTAGGTAAACAGGCTGGAGGATCAAATAATATTACTTGAACTAACAGGCAAAGACGGTTGTCGATAATGACGTCCCCGCCCAGATCGTTAAACTCGCCTCCTGTCACTCCAACAGGAAATAACATCGTGTTGGATTTCCTATGGGACGATGAAAATAGAATGTTATCAAAAAAGTGGAAAATGGAAGATTTTGAACCATTTAGAGGAAAACAAGAAAACATTGGTAAAGAAAAACTGGCAAGTAACATACGCAGTCTTATTTCTCAAATAGACCCTTGGTCAAGTAAAGGAATAAAGGAACTCCCAAACCAGCAGAAACAAACAATGGAAATTGAACTTCAAACAATCCCAGAAAAACATACTAGAGATACCATAAATATAGGAACTCAGACAGAACCAGGGCATGAAACTAGACAGTTTATATTGGAGGACCTGGACGAAGTAGATGACAGCAAATGGTAAGGGTGGTTTTAGTTGAATCAAATGACCCGAATATGAATTAAAACATCCAGAGGATGTTCAGGGACAAATACCCGGACCTAATCTAATCCGACAAATCTTTTGAAGTTCTTGAACAGACGACTAGGCTAAGAACTGGGGAATACTAATAAAATAAATAAAATTGTCAAAATAGTAACAGGCGGCATAGAAGAAGAATTATGGCAGAGATTGACGCAATTAAAAAGCAAAGTTAAAGAAAACATGTCATACATAAGCTTCAAGGCGATTACATCTCTAAGAAGCATAAGAGAAGAGTATTTATGGATCACTCTTGATAAGGATGAAAAAGCACCAAAGAAAATTCGAGACGTCCTAAAAGACAAACAAAATTAGAACTGTCTGGGTATGGTGTACACACTAGATATAAATTGAGTGAATGAAACGACGAGTACTCAGTGTGTATTTATTATTAAAATGCAGCTAAGCGCTTTCGGCCATTGGGCCATTCTCAGAGCTGTCGTCATAAAAAAATCCCATAACAGGTGTCAAAACATATCCAGTGAATCAAAATGAAGCAATGTATGATGTTACGTCATTGTTAGAATAAAATGCTTAGAAACATTAAAATAAGAGGGTGTACAAGTATATTTTACATAATGAAACGTCTTATTTAAAAGTAACATAACACTTTTACATATATGGATTTACACATGAATACTGGAAAATTGTTTCTTAATTACTTATATACTTAAGGATCCTGGTGATATTTTAAACAGGTAACAAGTTCCTTATCAATTAATTTAATTATAATTAGCGCTAGTTTCATTTGAATTTTAGTCTTTTAAAATGTTATGGCCTTCATATTTTTATTTGTTTTAATTGGAAAAATGATCATTTCATTATTAGTTCTACTTTGGGACCCAAAGAAAGAATTTCACTGACCTTATTCGTTGAACATTTTGAAATTCAACATGTCCGCACCTTCGCGTCCCCTAGGGACTGCTATGGTCCACCAATTATCTGCCTTTTATTCCTGTAGCCTGACTTTTGGAGTAGGAAACTCGTTCAAAATTTGTATTGTGTTTTTAGTTATCAATAAAGTTTACAATTACGACTCAATTACTAAAATTTTTATTTAATTTTGTTGAGCTCACCTACATGCGGTTCTTGCTTTCAATTCTCCCCGATGACTCTCTTTTGTTTTTTTCAACAAACTCACCGTATAAACATATGTTGCTTGATGATCGATTGTCATTTAATTAAATGTTCGAAATCACCTAATTATTAATAGTAATGTCTTATAGTTCCATTTTTACACTTCACTATGTTCACTTCATTACAAAATTTTCAAAATTCTTCCTTTTTAAATGTATTAATACCTTTATTCTTATTTTAAAGTTTTTACAAAGGTATAATTCTAATCTCTATTTACAAAAATTCTACAATCTAAATAAATAAATACCATATATGTAATTGTTCTCTTTTTATTTTTATTTCTAATCATCTAATTGCCAAACATAAACTTCCAATAATTTAAATCTTTGCAATTTGCATTCAAATTGCAAAGATCCAAATTCAACTTACGACTGGGATTTCAATGGTTTATTTCTGTGATCCACTATACTCTCGCTCTGAATTCTATGTTCTTACATCGATGTGTCATTCTATAATTTGACATTTATCGATGTTTCTTTATATAGGTTATTAGATATTAATTAAAGTATAGTATTTAAAATAACAATGATCAATCACTAATTATAATATTAATATTTTTTTCTTTTCAGAATATAAATTGAACTTAAGTATGTACATTATAATGTCGCTATGCTGATGGCAGTTATATGGTATTAGTGGCAACTCTACTCCCAAAGGTAGGATTTTTAAATAATACCAATTAATATTTCGAACCGTTTTCATAATTCAAGTGATGATCTAATCATGTGTGCCTTATAATACTTAACAAGAATACAGCTAATTTCTCATATTTTTCAGTTCAATTTCTCTGCTCATATATCATTCTGTCTACTGTTCCATCTTGAGTGACCTAATTTCAAACCTTAGGATATCGGTTAAATATATATTAAAGTGAAACATAGCTACAAGGAAAATTGAACTGAATAGTATCAAATTGACTGTCTCGACCCTCACTTCGTGGAATATGCTCATATTAGTGTTTTTAAATGAAACTCAAGGTCTCTAGTTAATTCCACAATATAATACAAGTTATTGAAAATTCTAAAAAATTGACAATTGTTTCGATGATATTGATTTATCGAAACAATTGTCAATTTTTTAGAATTTTCAATAACTTGTATTATATTGTGGAATTAACTAGAGACCTTGAGTTTCATTTAAAAACATGAATAGTATCACTTGAATAACAACAATTTCTAGTGAGTATTCAATAAAAATAATTCAAAACAACATGCTATTTGAATTTACACAGTCTAGATATGTCAAGAAATACCTATATATAGTATACATTTTAATAAAATTGTTTATAAGACATCAATTCAATTTAGAAAAACAATAAAACATTGAGAATAAATATCAATAATTATATTTCAAAGAATAAAAACAACTATGAGTAAATTTCGTCAATTATATTCTAGTATGTACTTATAAGAAACCCTGTATAAAGAATAACATGAATTTTCTAACAAAATTCAATAATTGTATCTTTATAATGTATAGTCACTTTTAAAAAAACCCTGTATATAGTATAAACTTTTCGATCAGATTACATCATAATGTCAAACGAAAATATTCAACGCGGAAATTGACGACGTTCTTTGATGGTTCGGATAGAGTGATTCGGAGTGATCATAGTGCGGTCTTGAAACGTAAATAAACATAGTGAAAATATCTAAGAGAACGCAGGAATGGGTGTTTTGATTTAGAAAAAACAATTATTTTCGCATAACAACAAGGAACAATAAAACAAAATTAAAAACAATTGAAAGTTGTTGATTTTAAGCTTGGGAGAGAAGCGTCGTGGTCTTATAAGACGGTAGTCATGCTAAATTTTCTTTCGCCAAAATTATTATGAAAAGTAAAAATAACTTCAACAAAATTCAATAATAAGTCGACTAAAGTACTCGACAAAATATACAAATAAAAATAACAATAATATAACCCGTTTTAAAACAAATAGTGAATAAAACTTAGTGCTATCGACTAGAACTTGGTAAGATTGTATCAATTTACCTTATTAGAATAATTCTTGATGATCGTCGATTCACATTACCATTAATTGTGGTATAATATTGGAGAAATAACCCACAGTTTGTTCAATCGTAACCACGAACATTCCATATGCATTATCTCCAGAGTTGAGAAGAAACCAATGATGAACTCTATATTTTCTTGTGTACATTATTCTTTCCTATAAAAATAATAACACGAATAATTTCTCAGATTTTAGGTTAGGTATTATTATTGCTTCTAATTTTTTATATGATCATTAGATCTAAAGGTTCAATATCCACTAATTACGGACATAATACACCAATTAATTGATCACTTAACTACTTACCAAATTCATATTCTTTTAACATCAATAATATTCTCAACACGCCACGCCTTTGTCTTCATGTAAAAATCAAATAACATTTCACAAAACTCACTCGAAACGCGACAGTTATGTTGGTCGTAATTTACTCAATGAGAAATCTAAATAAGACTTATAAATAAGAATTTCATGATTGAATTTATGAGAAGGTTTGAACAGATATTGATATTTGAATTACATCATATGTACTATTTTTCATTGTGAACTATAAATAACTATTTTTCTGAATTTTCACCATCGCATTAAATGATTTATCTATGTTCTCTTGCGTTTCTCTGATATCTCTACCTATAGTTTCCTGTTGCTGGCGAGCGCTTAGTGCCGAACTCATCCCTAAAGTAAGGACAATAATAACATAAAATAAATTTACATATATTTATCAAGACTAGATTTTTTATTTTGAATTGGGATTCGTTGCAAGCGGACCAATTCTGGCGCCCATAATTTAAAATAAATAATTATTAAATATTAAACAATGTTGAACTTAAAATATATAATAATTTGGCACTCCAACGTAAATGCCATAATGAAATTATACAATATATATATATATATATATACAGGGTGGGGCAACACATACATTTGATATGCATATATGTAGGTCAATAAGAGCTACATTTTAAAACTATTTATAAATATACAGGGTGGTTAAAAAAATTTGGCATATCAAAGTTATATTTTCGAATTTAACGAAAAAAAATGGTCCTTAAGGATTCCCTATACCTGTCTTTTATGGTTTCCGAAATATCTCGGTTTTTCTCGAAATACAGTATGTCACAAGAATAAGAATAACCATAAAACGGATAAGATTAAAAAAAATCCCTTGGACCAGTTGATTTGAAGCCTTTGGTCTGCTATTTGCAATATTTAGGATTATGTATAAATGTACCGTATGCTCCAAAAAGTGAAAAATATTATGGATTCCTGCTAACTTGAAAAGCATGCTTATCTTAAATAGAACACCCGGTATTTTTTAATCCTATCCGATACAGTGAGCGATTTTCTTTCAAACGGTATTAGGGTTCTCTATAGCCAAGTTTGTTATTTTTCACGTAATCAAAAGAAAATATATTTAAAGTCAGCTCTGTGTATTTCTATTATGTTATAAAGGAGAGTAGGCTGTGTATTATTCTACGCAATACTTGAAATGTCAATATTTTGTCTAGTTGTTGATTTCTTCCACGAAGCTTTACCGATTTAAATGCTGCATTAAATTATTCACAATTAATTCATTATCATTTTCAGAATGAAAACATATTCAATTCAAGAAAGAATTGATATGATTTTAGTATTGGGTGAATGACAAGAACGTTGCCAATTAGCTTCACGTGTATATGCGCAAAAATACCCCGACAGGAACCATCCGAAAAAGGAAAGTTTTCAGAAGTAACTCAACGCATTTCGAAATACTGGAAGTGTATCTTATGAAAAAGCCATTAAACCAAATATTATTGTAGGCAATGCGAATATTGAATTCCAAGTAATTGGTTCAGTTGTAGATCATCATACAAGCTAAAAACAAATCAGTCAAGAAATATGAATAAGTAGAAGAAGCGTACCCAGAATAATAAAAAAATATAAATTTCATCCTTATCACATACAGCTACACCAGGAACTTAACGATAGAGATTTTGATCAACAGATAGATGTTTGTTTATGGGTAATGGAACAGGTGGCGGTAACTGAAAACTTTTTTGACTTTGTAATGTTTACTGATGAAGCTTCATTCCATAGCAATGGTGTAACGAACAGACATAATTTTCATTACTGTAGCGATGAATAGGTCCTTACTTCTTTATTGGAAATTTAAATGCTTCTCAATTTCGTAGAATATTACTGCGTCAACTTCCTGATCTTTTGGAGAACATTCCGTTAGTAGTAAAACGAAGAATGTAGATCCAGTTAGATGGAGCTTCATTCCATTTTAGTTTACGAGTAAGAAATTGTTTAAATAGGTTATTTCCACGAAAATGGGTTGGTACAGGTGGACCGCATAAATGGGCACCAAGATCCCCTGATTGAACGCTTATCGATTTCTTTTTATGGATATACACTAAAACTATTATTTATAAAACCACGCCGACAACTCCACATGACATAAGAAAATAAGAGCTGTTTTTGCAAGTCAAATGTTAAGAGAAGTTGGAAAACATTTTTTTGAAGAGTTCAATTTTATATTGAACAGGATGGCCATCATTTGGAACCCCTTATTCAATTGTTAGTTTTAGTTTGTTTAAAAGTGTATTGTCATTGATAAATCTTGTTTATAGTTCATGTTAGTCTTTTGTTGTAACATGTAATTATAATTATTTTCTCCTGTTGTCTATTATTTTGATTGCGTATGAAAATTGAATCATTTTTTTTCCATCATGTCAATATTAAACTGAAATTTAATATTTCAAGCGATGCTTGAATAATACTTATAACATAAGAGAAAGACATAGAGCGGACTTTTAATATGTTTTCTATTGATTACGTGAAAAATACCAAACTTGGCTATAGAGAACTCCGACACCAATTGAAAGAGAATCATTTACTGTATCGGATAAGATAAAAAATACCGAGTGTTCTATTTAAGATAAGCATGTTTTTCAAGTTAGCAGGGGAACATAATATTTCGCACTTTTTCGAACACCCTGTACATTTATACATAATCCTAAATATTACAAATAGTAGCACAGAGGCTTCATATGAACTGATCCAAGGCAATTTCTTATATTCCTACCCGTTTTATCGTTATTCGTTTTTTTGTTACATACTGTATCTCGAGAAAAACGGAGATATTTCGAAAACCATAAAAGATAGGTATAGGTATATTATTTTTTTGGTTAAATACGATAATGTGATAATATCCAGGGTACAGGGCCGAGCCTAGGATATCCGCCGCCCGGGTGCAAGAACAAAATATGCCGCCCTATTAGCGTACCTAGTCGAAATTTGATTAGTGATGCGAGATATGAGGTAAATTTCTAGTCTAGTCGGATAGAAAAGTATCTACCCACGCCGGGAAAATATTCATTAGTAAAAATCGTCTCTATCTAGCAAATGTGTCTAGATCTTATTGGAGATAGGAGTAATTAGATAATTCAATGCCGATTTTGAGGTGTATGTATGACACACCTACTGTTTACATTACATTAATAAAGACACATTTTTCGACATTATTTATTGACAAATATATAAAAACGTAATGAAAATAAAATTTACATTCTTAGGGTAGTAAAAGAAAAGAAAAAATCAAAACAAAACTAAAAAATAACACAAATATTTACCTAGATGGATTTAAATGTTAAAATATAATTTTTTTGCCTTCTTCAAAGCAAATTCTTTAATTAAATCTGTAACATCTATACTGGCACAAATATCTTCCTCGATACTAATTACTGCTAAATGTGTAAGCCTCGATTGGCTCATATTTGATCTTAAGTAGGTTTTAATAAATTTTAGTTTCGAAAATGATCGCTCCCCATGTGCCACAGTGACCGGCATGGTTAAAAATATTCGAAAGGCTACAAATAAATTTGGGAATATTCCTTTCAAATCGTTAATGACGAGATATGTTAATACTTCTTTGGCCGAAATATTATTTTTATTAATAATATGAATTGACAGTGTATCAATTTCGTTGCACTTATATCGATATTTCCTGTTTCTGAATCAGTTAATTTAATTTGTAAGTTCTTACAATATCCCATTATTTCATTTTTAGTTATTGAATCTTTCATCTAATTTTGAAATTGCAATATCGAGAATAAAAATTTACTTTGAAATTTAGCTCTGGAGATTGAGTGGGTTCATATTCATGTTCATATTAAAAAAAAAATCTTGGTCTAACTAACTGAACAGCTGGGAAACAAATTTCGGAGTCTAGTTCTTCGGCAATTTTTTTTGGCCTCATTGAGCATGTCTATAAAACCATTTTCAGATCTAATTTCGGTTAAAAATATTTTAATTTCTTTCAACATTCGCAGAGCTTCTGGCAAAATAACTCTAGACTATTGCATTATCTTACTACGTTTATTTTTGCCAAAATATTGTACCAGACACTAAGGAACATAATATACATTTAAAAGATTTTATTTTATTAATTAGGGACATTGCAAGATTTTTTGTGTCACTATATCTAGAATCATCACTATAGAAGGCAAACATAGCATCACTTTTCCTAATTCAAATCTAAGGGTTTTAATAGCATCAATTCGACTCTCCCATCGAGTAGCAAATAGCGGCTCAACTGTTAGCTTAGGAAGTTCTTTCATAAGAATATGCCATCGATAGGTTGAGGCCGAAGAAAAGACATATTTCCTGAATAATGTTAAAAAAATGTATTACTTCAAGAGAGCTTTTTGCCGCATCATTAACGACTAAATTAAGGCTATGTGCCGCACAAGCTATGAAAAAGGCACTAGGTTTAATATCCAATTTTTTTTGTAGACCATTGTGTTTGGCACAATTGGTACCGTTATCATTACCCTGACCTCTCATATCAGCAATATCAATATCCATTTCTTTTAAATCAATAAAAAATCAGATAATCCCTGGCCAGTAGTATTTGTAACTGGGCAAAAGCCTAAGAAATGTTCTCGAATTTCTATACTTTTTGAATTGTCATTAATGAAAACAAATCTAACAATAATCGTTATCTGTTCTTGGTGGCTAATGTCAGGTGTACAATAAAGAATAATTGAAAAATATTTGCAGCATTTTAAGGTTTCAATAATAGTTCTCTTTACTCTTTCTCCTTTATTCCAAATAGTGTAGCATTTTTTTCCTATCTTTTTGAACCTTATCAATATGTTCGGCCATTACATTATCAAATTTTGCAATTGTCTCAATAAGTTTCAAAAAATTGCCGTTACCTTTTTCGAAAAGTGTTTGAGCTAAATTTTGTCCTGCTAAAAACTGTATGACAGATATAATTCTTTCTAAAATACAAGTACATCTTTTATTTTCCTTTCTCAATTGATTTTCTCAAATCAACTCAAAATGCCCCTTACTTGTTTCATGCCTTTCTAAATTCAGAAACAAATGTAGCCATTATCATCGTTAAAACTATTAACAGATACTTAAAATAATTTACAACAAAAACAGTATACTGAATTTTTGGATTTTGAATAAACAAGCCAGGTTCTAGGAACGTTTTCATTATTAGTTAATTTTTTTTCGAAATAGGTGGCGCTAAAAGGTCTATTTGAATCATTTACTGGATATACAATATTTTTTAGTTGTACTCGTCCTAAATCTAAAATTGATATTCTAATATTATCTGTTAATACCTGCGGCCAACATGCTGGATCATTTAATAATTCCTTATTTACCTTGAGATCATCTCCACTAACTTCAGTTTGTGTATTTGCTGGCGTGGGCGTGTTCGTTGTAGACTGATCCAGCGTGTCCTTTTCCCCTACTTCAGGCGCTTCGGCGTACAATTTATTTTCTTGCAATTTTCACAGTCGTTCTTCTTTGTCCTCGTTTGACTCAAAATATTGAATATGTAGGTCTTGGCTAGATGAAGGTTGTGGTTCTTTATTGCTCGTGTACACAAAAAATTTTTTTAATGATCCAGCTAATCGTTTTTTGTCTTCCTCTGTTTCTAACTTTCTTTTTCGGTATAGCTTTCCACTAATCAACACAAATTAAAAAAGTTAAAACAGGGGAAACGCAAACTTAGAAAAACACGGCATTAGAAAAATCAAAAAATCACACATTCTCAAAATCGGTAAAGAGTCAAAAGCCAAAAGAAAAGCCGCGAGCCGCGACCCCTTTATTCAAGTAATCTATTAATATATTCTGTCGTTTTTGAGGCAAGCGACTTATTCTTTATTATTACCTATTTATTATCTTTTTTACGCCGTCCCATTCACCCGAACGCTTAACGCACTAGTTTGGTATTGTTGTAATAATGAGAAAACAATATTTCGGAGAAATGCCGCTATCAATGAAAGGCACTTTGCGCTTTGCGACTAAATACTTTTTCCATGTTGGGGTTCTGTTATTTTTTTAGAGACATTTTGTCTTTTGTCACCCCGTGTTATGCCTTCCAGGTGCCATGCACCCCTTGCACCCCCGGCACGGCTCGGCCCTGACCGCATTTAAAAAAATATAACTTTCATATGCCAAAATTTTTTGAACCACCCTGTACATTTATAAATATTTTCAAAATGTAACTCTTATCGACTTACGTATTCGCATAATAAGATATTTTTTTAAATTGTTATGGTTTGGGCACTAGATTCCGTGCCGTATGTGGTGCCTCGCCCTGTATATATTGTATATAGGGCTTAAGCTCCGTATGTTATATATTCCAAAATTGACACTGACACTAATTGTCAAATAATTTACGGCTAGTAGAATAAAAATTTTTAATATATCGAAAGATGAGTTTATTTACTTTTGATAATTTGACTCTAGTCTCAGGTGGGTTCAGTTCGTTATCATATAAAATTTTTTATGGATTTTAAAGTATTTTCCGAATTCAATATTGATTATTAATTTTGTTCTGTATGATCGATCTAGTAATATAATGTGACTGTATGTTCAAGATTATAAAGGCTATTTAATTTCTTTCTGACATTCAATATATTTCAATAAACAGTCTGTCACCAATAATCCACAAATGTCACTGTCACAAATACAAATTTTTATCGAATTGAGTAAATTTAATTTCTATAAACTGTTCAATTCCTTTTTTATCAAATAACAAAAATCTTATCTAAAATGAACACAAATTAAATAAATTACGAACGAAGTTTATAAATTATCAAATAGCAAAATTACGAACGAAGTTAGACATTTATCGAAATGTCCAAATGGTTTTCAAATTGTCACTTTTAATTCGCGAATGTCAAATACCCGTTCACATTCCCATCTTCTTTTGATATACTCTTCCAATTGTATAATTGTTCAATATTAAATTTCGGTATTTATTTTGAATTCAAAGTTTTTTAATTTATTATTTAGATTCATCTATTGTTAATTTTCATTAATGGCTGATATTTTTCGTCGAAATAATGCATTACTTTAAATTATCAATAATCTGGAACAGACTCGCAAAAGCTGGACTCCTGCAATCTCGTACACATCTAAATCTAATTTAGAATTCAGGATCTTTCACTTTTCCCTTCACTTTTCCGAATTGATGAATTAATCATCCCATTAAAAACACGCACAGAATTTACAATGATGGGCACCGAATAATAATTTCTATTATTAATTATACTATTCAACTAACTATCTATTACTTTGCGAAAATTTGGAGAACTCTCAGATTAATTTTAAATATTTCTTTATTATATTATGACGTGCCTTATCTATTATTGAATATATTCTATGTAAATTTCATCTAAAATTAAATAATGCCAAATTTGACATATACTGGGACATTCAACAATTTTGATCTGGTACACTAGGTATGGCAAAAGTATTGCATATAAATAAATAAATAAATGATTCTAAAATTTAAATGAAGGAACTGTATTTATATATATATATATATATATAAATATATATATATATATATATATATATATATATATGTATATATATATATATATATATATATATATATATATATGTATATATGTATATATTTGAAATAAATAGACTTACGAGAGTATAAGAAAACTGATAAAACACGACAATAAAACTTGAAAAACAATACACATTAAATAACGCATATTTAATGATTTTGACAGAAAACCAGAGCTACTCTCGTTGGCTCCAACATTGCTTAAAAGTCTTTAATATATTAGTGGTCTATTCTACATGAAAATAAAATATTACGTTGCCTATTCGCCGTGGTGTTGAGAATTCCATAAATAATGTAGCTCATGTAAAATGTTAAATATTTGTATGTTTCGCCAGTTTATTTCAAAATATACTTAAGGTATGTCACGATGAGCTTACACTATCTTGATATTGAAAGATATTCAAAGTTTGTACAGGTGAATTACAAAGAATGTGGAATTTCAGCAGAAAATTTTGATAAATATAGTTAGATCACCCTTTAAGAATATAATTATCAACATCGAGAAAAATATTACATTTCCTACAATATTGAATTCAGGTGATATGATGATATGTAATTTTGAACTATTTTATCTTTTACTGTCAGTATTTATTTAATAATTAATATTGATAAATTTCATTCTGTTTTACTCGAAAAAATTACCTTGTGCCTTTTTTTCTTATTCAAAGTCACACAAAAATCATTTGTAACGAATGAAGAGCACATTGAATCTTAAAAAATGTTCTTTTTAATTTTAGATTACATTCAGATAATTAATTGTCCAACAATAGCAGACAGTTCGATTTTTTTCTTGTAATCGTGGACCCACACTCTCGAACCGATGGTCTGTTCAAAAGCCAATAATAGGTTGCATTGTTCATGCATAAAAGCCATTTTAAATTCACAACCGACCCAGAACTATTAGTGTTATTGATGATCTCATGTAAATAGTGATTGATGAATATTGAATATTTTTCTACCTCTAATCCTCTGACCTCTACGATATATTTGACGTCAGCTATGATTTTCAAACTACTTAAAAAGAAAACCGAGTAACCTGAAAAACATATATTTTATAAAGGAATTCGAATGAGCTCATTTTATAGAGGAAAACACTACATCTCTTAGCAATTAGACAATGATTTCAGAAACTATATAATTAGAAAACAATATTCCACTCACGGGATCATTCATTTTTGCATAAAAGTTCTATAATATTCTTTTCTCCGCGGCTATGTAATAATATACAGTGCTTCTCAAAAGTCCCCCCCCTCTTTTTTTTGAACGAGTTGAGTTGAGTTGAAGACTGATGAAATTTGGAGCGGGAAAATGAACTATTGTAAGCTTCTTTACTAATGGTAACAGGTGACGTAATAGGCATTGGTGACGTCACCACGCAACTACAACCAATAATATTAAATGAGACCTTATTGGAAGTGACACCTCGTTTGAAAGGTATTTAGAATACCTATTCAATCATACTAATTGGTTTTGGATTTCCGATCTTTTTGATGGTTAAAATAAATAAACACTAAAATTAGAGCTTCGCTTTTAATTAATAAAGATTCAAAAGTCCGCTTATGGTTAATTGTCAAAAAAGTTGAAGTTTTTTATTTTACATGCGATCATATCTTGAATTTTTAGTTCAATTATTATTTAACGAGACGTTTAAGTATCTACATAAACAAAATGATACGTGCTATAGCTGACAAAGTAACAGCTTAATTATTGGGGAAAGTGGAAATAACTCTCATGCGGCGGAACGCATTGTTTAATGAGAGATACCCCGATCGCCTTATATCGAGGATTTATTTGAGGGAGTATTTTCATAAGTTTCAACAAACAGGTAGTGTTCATGATTCCAAACGATCGGATCGACCAAATATTGGTATTGATAAACAAATTGATACAGTGGCAGAAATTGCTGTAAACCCTTCTTCTTCCACAGCCCAAGTAGCGTCTACCTGTGGAGTCCGTTGAACCGTTAATTCTAGAAATTCTGGAAGATAATACAGATGAATTTGGTAACTTGGAAATAACGTTCCATTATTACCTTGCAGTAAGACGTTATCTTAAGATTTCGAGTCCGACAAGAGTTGAATATTAGGATGTTTTACTGCCAGGAAGTAGATGGAGCACATTTTGAACAATTATTATAAGAACTTGTTCTTATATATTTATTAATTGAAAGCGAAACTCAAATTTTAGTGTTTATTTATTTTAACGATAAAAAACATCGTAAATCCAAAAAAAAAAGTTAGTATTATGAATAGGTATTCTAAATACCTTTCAAACGAGGTGTCACCGTCACCGATGCCTATTACATCACCTGTTACCACTAGTAGAGAAGCTTACAAATTTTATCTGTCTAAGTATCACCGTTCAAAATAAAAGAGGGGGGAGGGAATTTTTGAGAAGCACTGTATACATTTCTGTTAGATATTAAATTGAAGAATGTTATAAATTCTACACCCCGTGGATTCCAGACTGGAATTCACGGCCTGCCGGCCAATCACATCTTTCGTATTTTCAGAATCCATGGGCAGATCGTCAGAATCAGATTATTTTGCAAGTAGTAACTGCTAAGCAAGTCACAATTTTAATCGTCAAATATCAATTGCTGATATCTCGCATTATAATTTTGTATAGTTTCTGTTTTAAAATGAACTTAGACAGCAGTGAAAGTTATTACCCAAAGAATCAAGTAAATACTACAATCAAACTTACACGGCATTCATGGAATGGATAAATACCAATAGAGTAACTTTTTTCTGAAAACGTTCTCTTGGCCTATTGTACAAAAATTTTCGAAAACTATAAATCCTCCTCCTTGTGGAAAACATACTCAATGTTAAGGAACACAGTAAACTTAAATAATGGAATAAATATAGAAAAATACTCGAAATTGCGTGATGTTCTTAAACGAAAAGGAAGCGGTTATCAACCGAAGAAATCCAAACGTTTACTCGCAACAAAGGTAAAAAATACATTTTACATAAAAATTATTAAATTTTGCGCTACAATAAAAGTTTTTTAAGGTTGCATTGATCATGGGCATAATGTGTGCTTGTCATTGTAACGAAATGCACTCTATGAAATGGGAAGACATTCAAGACCTTGAATCAGCCTAATTACACAACCCAACACTAAAACAAAAACTGTTAGAAAATTTACTGTGACAGGCAATTTTTACAAAATAGGCAAGAAGTATGCTGACCTTCGTCCAACTAATGTGACAACACCTTCATTTTTCTTGAATTATCAACACGGCAAGTACACCATACATAAAATCAGTATTAATAAATTTGGATACATGGGAAAACAAATAGCTAACTACCTACTTAATGTTACCGAATGCAATTCTATACACCGGATATTGCTTCCGTAGGTATTCTACAACCTTGTTGGTTGATGCAGGTGGAGATATTACTACTCTTAAGCGACACGGAGGATGGAAAAGCACGTCGTTAACAGAAGGCTACGTGGATGATGATTCAATGACAAACAAAATGAATACGGCAAACAATACCCTTGTCGGTAGAGCAGAATCCAAGAACTCTTATAAATATTCAACAAACATCATCAAATACAAGTACTCATACTTTAAATGCAGTCAATTTTGATCAAGAGTCAACACCATCAGTAGTAAATATTACTAACTGCACTAATGTCACGAATAATTTTGTTATTAAGTAAATATAAACTAAAGGTACCTATTTATTATTTATATATATTAACTGTTTTTGTTATAATGAAAATGTTTAATTATTTATTAGAAGCGGCCGAGTCAAAATAAAAGCATTGGAATCTGTTCTAATTTTTTCAAACAGCGATGTTTTCTTTGTATAGTCGTGGAGAAACTATAGTCTTCTACTTGCGTATAATAGGTATAATTGACTCGGATGATTACATCACTCGCCTGCTGCTCGTGAAGTAATTTTCATCCTCCTGAATAAAAGCCATCATTATACGCTCGTTGAGGAATATACTATTCTGGGCTGTATATAAATTGTAATTTTCTCATAATTTCATGTTTTATTTAGTTGTCTAAATCGAGATTCTTGACAATTTACGCCGTTTTAGAGAAGCATCTACGAACATTTACCTTACCATTTCTAGATATTTTATACGAAAAAAATTATTTTGTTGCTAATTTTTTTGGATTAGTAAATCAATACAGGTATAAATTTGAAAATTATTTAGATAAAAAAAAACGTTAATCAAACACCAATAAATATCCATCGATTAGTGGTGTGGACAATAGTTGTCCATATGTATACAAGGTAATTGATTTGTGTGATAAAATTCAGAATCTCTTATGTCCTTAGTCCTTTGAGACATCAATTTGAAAATATGCGGGATTATTGCCATAAAGTCTCCACATTCTAAAATTAATTACAATGTTATAGGGTTCTCCAGAATACCATATGAAAGTTACATTTTTTTAATGAAATAACATGTATTCACTCCACATTTGAAATATGTTTCACTTCCCCATTACAACAATATAGCATTCGGATGTGTTTTACGGGATATTTAAACAGTTATAACTATTCATAAAAATCGTATCCATTTTGGGTACTTTTACGGAAGATCTCCCTTATCTCTCGCGATAGTTGTAGGAGTCGCATAAGGTGTATATGAGTTACTAATACTCTTTATGAGGGTAGAACCATGAAAAAGGAGTACATTTTTTTGCGTAGGTGGCTGTGATTTCGAATCTAAATATTGTTCCAATTCTAAGCAACTTTTCTGAATAAACTTTTTTATTAATGTAGAAAATAAGTGTTAGTTCTGATCAAAATTGCTATTTTTTGCTCTCCCCTGTGCACCGTTTAAAAATTCAGAATTTTGACTACTTGTATTCCGCAATGCAACAATTTTTGCCAAGAATAAAATTTTCTGAAAAATGAATAGTAAAAAAGTTTTTCATAAGGCGCAGACTTTTTGAAACTCACTGTATATAATGCTACGCTCTAGCGTAGGATGCTATAAGAATTGGAGGGGTTCCTTTGGGAACAAAATCTGCTAATATATTAATAGTATTATTAAATCAACCATAAATTGAGTCTTAATTATAGAGGTAAATCTAATCTTAATGTCATTATTGTCTTGTTCTCGTAGAAATATAAGGGAATAAGACAGTAGATGACCCTTTCTTCCTTGACCAAGAATTACCTACATCAAGGCACACGCAATAGTCATTACGTTAGTCGTTACGTAAGCACGCCATTTCGAATCAATAAAATCGAAGATCTTATTCTTTGACCGAAATTAAATCAAATTTGGAAGAGATCGAAGGAGCACTATAAACTGAAAAGCAATGAACTAAGAATCGAATAATGTATTTAATAAGAACTTTCAATTCTGAAATCAATATAAAATCTCGTAACTGAACGGAACGTAAGCAAATTTACTTAGAATTCCAAATTCATAACAAAAATGTACACGCTGACACAGCTCTAGTGTAATGATGGCGATTGGAGGGATGGTGGCAGTCACGTGATCCTCTTCGTTAGGTAAGTCACCCGCCACCCCGCTCGACTCACCTCTCTTTTTCAAGGCCAAGTGCCCGGTACCCGGATGCTCGCTATTCACAAGTACACAGAAGTACAAAGTTTGTCGAATTTCCCCGTATCCTGCGGCCCCCGCAAGCGTGTGCCGTAGCACATGGCCTAGACTGCCTTTATGGGTAATCCGGGCCTGGACGCGATGAACATCTGATTTTGAAGCGTTATGTTGTCTTGATAGCTTTTACACACTCATCGATGCCTCATTATCAACTGCATTTAATAAGTCTTGTTCAGTTGCCACAGTACGTACACTTCGTAGTGGACCTTCGCCACCTCTTTTTGGCAAAAAACATCTTCAAATTCCCAATTTTGTTTTGTGCAACATGTAAAGGTACATTCACCTATCCATACCTGTTTCTCGTACGCTCTAACATTCGTCTGCCTGGCAATGCTATGGAAAATCTTCAGCATAAAGCCTTATGGCCTCTAAACAGTTTCGAGAAGCCAATCCATACATTGAATGCATATCTTACGAGTAGTCCGTCTCTTGATTCAAGGCACTGCCTACCTTACCGAAATAAACATAATCATACATTATAAATATGCTGAAAATTTTATAAAGAATAAATGAACAGTACGAGAATAAAAAATAAAATACGAATTCAAACTTTGGGGGCCTATAATTCCAAAACGAGGGTATGTATGGAAAAAGTTAGTATGAAGTACTAACATTATTTTGGGTCATACTTTATACTATATGCTTTCTTGCGTTAGTCCCGGGACACCGTGTATGTAAGAATTTTTAAGAATTAAAAAATTGGAAAAAAACAATTTGTTTATACATCCAAATTTTATTTTGTACTTTGACCAATGTTTGCTCAAACAATAATATGAAAAAACGTAAGAGGAATTCATTTTTTAATGATCATTATAAAAACATATTACCGCATACTTAACATAACGGAAATAATATAATAATTTCGATGAAAGATCAATCTCATGTTTTAAAACACTTCTTTTGGGGAATTCTTTCAAAATTATGTGGGCTTGAATTCAATATACCGATACAATAGCCTTAGCATTGTAGTCTGATTTGTCTGAATACTATCGACGAACTATAAACACATCCAGCGACGTACATACAATATTTTATCTTCTCTCAAGCCGTTTAGTTCATAAAATATTCATTTGTACCTACAATTCAAATCACTGATGGAAATCAAATTTAACACTATTTGATAATATTTTTATAGAAAAATATCCAAATTATTAACTTAATTAATTTCTCTACATCTTCAGAATTCGACAGATTATTAAAACAAAAAAAATAGGATTTTCGCAGTGGTAGGTACCTACCTACGACACTATTTAGGAAAGTCCTCAAAAAGAAATGTTCATTCTATTTCTTCCATATGCTTACCGTTAATTAACTTTCGTATAAATATTTAAACAAAAAAATCTGATGAAAGAAAATTTGAAATATTTATACTTAGTAAAACCACCATCTTCCCACAGATAATATAAACACGCAGACGGTTTGTGATAGGTGACACTACAATAATTCATAATTTTTCTCGTTATTTTGGTATCCATGACAGATTATATCACTCAAGATTCTGTTTATAGAATTTTTCTTAATCAAAATATACAATTAGATATATAGATTAGTAATAAATATTTCCCGTTACATATCTCAACAAGGATCGAAGGGCAACTAAAAAGTAATATCAACAAAAGGACTAGTCATATGAAAAATATACTAAACGGTCTTTCGGTCTAGGGATGAAGTTAACTCTCTGAGGATGCGAGCAAACCACAAACCAACAGGATAGATAACATTGTTGTGAGTCCCAGAACATTGAAGTAGTAGATAATAAGCAAATACTCACACTGTTGATTGGTGAAAAGTCACTTAAACCAGGAAATAGATGCATAGAAACTGAAGCTATTGAAATCTCACTGAAAGCCGATCACTACTTTTCTAGTTAGACACATCCAAGCAAGATATCACATACATAAATGTGCAAAAGGAAGTAACGAAAAAGCATGGCTAAGTTTTGGAAAATGCTGAAACTTCTCTCAAAACAGTGTACCAAAAGAACAATTTATCTAATTCAGATGTTTCTTTATCCTTAGTCAATATTCCCTATCTATTCTTACTATCACTATAGATCTGGTGATAAATTTCGATACGTTTCTCCATGTCCTATAATTTTTTATCACATTTTTCATATCTTTCCCCGTTTCCTTTCATGCTTATTCAATTCCTCATTTCTCGTCTTCTTTCTTTTATTTTGCATATTTCTAATGATCGTAATATTCTTTCTTCAATGCATTTAGGTAAAAACCACAGCCTGCACAGTATCAGTAGAAACTGACCAGTTATATTCAAAGTACGATAGCTATTTGAAATTTTTGTGGTACGCTTCCTACAGCAGAGTTTACTTTTTGTTAGCGTGCGAAATTAGCAAAAGATTATGATGTAGCAAAATGTTATCTACTTTTTGATAAAACTTTTATACTTCCAATCTTTTCACAGTGTGTAAGAATTCATAATAAAGCTAAAATGTATTTTTGTGTAAGATTAAATTGCCTTTGCGATAAAATTCTTAAAGTTCCGCCATTGAAGTGGACGAGTAAGTTATTTTGGAACACAATACTTCATTAGTTTATCGAATCAGATCGTTTCGGTCATTAATCTTGGTCTTACCTGCCCGGTTTTGACTTCGTAATTTTCTTTTACAACAATGAATGACTGACTCTAACTCAAGAGGATTGTAAAATGCAATTCATTCTTATCAAATTAATTTGTTTGAATTCTACATTTTTTCTACGAAATTCTATTTGTCGATCTAATAGGTGACAAATGTTAACCGTACCACCGAAGTTGAAAGATAATAATTTTAAGGATTGGATGTGTTCACAGCCGCGGGACGGATGAAGTGAGAGTTCATGCTGTTTGGTGGCTCTGAGCATATTCAACTCCTTGTTATAAATAACCTACCAAATGATAACAGAAGGCAACTGTTATATGAAAGAAAAATAATTTTTTTGCAAGAAGAAAAAATTTTTAACAGTAGTTGGACATCAAGATCCAAAATTTTAAATATTAATCTCATTGCTAGTTTTGGTGCAACATTTGGTATCCCACTTTGCAATTTTCTAACTACCCTGGTATGTTTGACATATAATAAAACAAACTCGTTTGAAGATAATACGACTGAAAGCAGGTATGGTAAAGTAAAAAACATTACTGTCTATCCAAAAACTAGATACACTTGAAACAACCGAATCAGTTTTAAATATTCTCTGTCAAAATGTAGTAGTGGTGAAGTTAAAAAAACCAAAATGTGTTTCCTTCAGGAGGGATTTTAGCTTAGTATTAATTTTATGTTGTTAATTTAAACTCAATTTTGCAATTTGTCAATTTTTCAATGTTTCAATTTTTTCAATTTTTTACTTGTTCACTTTTTCAATTTTTTGGTTTCCTATTGCATTTTAATTCAATGTTGAGGCATTGATTTTAGCTCTAACTTAAGTCGGATGTGATTACTATGTATCCTGTTTTCTTTGATTTCTTATAATTCTAACATGCAACCTTGAAAAATAAAGAAATAGTCTTTCGAAAGCGCTCGGTTTTGTATAACAAGAATATAAATATTATTTAGGCTGCAATCCCCGTGATATTTTCAATTTTGTTTTATATATATATATATATATATATATATATATATATATATAATACAATAATTTTTTTTACTATTATTACACATGAATAATTGTGAAATCCAAACACTAGAAAATGTAAGCCTCTTATTGTGTATCTAGAAGAATAATCATAAAAAATGTAAATATTCCATTTTATCGTGTATTAGAAGAATAATCATAAAAATCTACATATTTCATAGTCTCAGTTGCTAAAACAATAGTAGCTAATTAGCTCTATAAATTGCCTTAACCAACTAATATACTTCAGTTTCTATATGTGTATCGCATATATAAGAATTCGGTTATACTAAATTTATAAATTTGACGGTATCAAAAACTTGACGCACCCTGGTTCCATCGAAAAATCGTTTTATTCCACTTTACTTCTACTAATGTATATATTGTACACCTATGCTATGCTGTTTTTTGAACAACAAAACTATGCAAGTCTGAGTAGCTTCATAAGCCGCAATGATATATCGGTATCCTGGATTCGGATACTGTAATAGTAACGATTTCCGTATTCTCTATATTGATTTACATGTATTAATACAAAAGAATAAAATATATTGTTTATTATAAACATTAATTTTCTGTCTGTCAGCAAGAAAAGCTACAGTGGATCCATCCGTTGAGATGTCGGTGAATCAACAGAATAGGGAGATTGGAGAGAAGTGGGAATGTTTTTATTATGTTGTACACTTGAAAATTGTGACATTTGATCTTGATTCGTCTGATTCGTTTGTTGCGTGTTTCCCTTATATATTAACAAGTCTATGCGGCCTTCCTTTTTTGTACATACTTATCCCGTGCTTCTCAAAAGTCCCCTCCCCCCCCCTCTTTTATTTTGAACGGTGATACTTAGACTGATGAAATTTGGAGCGTGAAAATGAACTATTGTAAGCTTCTCTACTAGTGGTAACAGAGGCATCAGTGACGTCACCAGGCAATTGAAACCAATAATATTAAATGGAACCTTATGAAAAGTGACATCTCGTTTGAAAGGTATTTAGAATACCTATACAACCATACTATTTTTTTGGATTTACGATGTTTTTGATGGTTAAAATAAATAAACACTAAAATTTGAGTTTCGCTTTTAATTAATAAATATTTAAGAACAAGTTCTTATAATTATTGTTCAAAATGTGCCCCATCTACTTCCTGGCAGTTAAACATCCTATTATTAAACTCTTGTCGGACTCGATAAAATGTGTCAGGGGAAATTGCTCGTTGTTTTAAAACATCAATACTGTCAAGAGCTGTAGCGTAAACTTTAGATTCACGGTATCCCCACAGAAAAAAATCTAAAGGTGTGAGGTTCGGTGACCTGGCCATTCTATTGGACCGCATCACCCATCCATCTATCATTATATTCCTCATCTAGATTAACGTCTTACTGCAAAGTAATAGTGTGCAGAAGCACTCTTGTTGGAACATTATTTCCAAGTTAACAAATTCAACTGGATTATCTTTCAAGTTTGAAGAATTAACGGTTCAATTGCGTTTTCTAACATATCGAAATATACTTCACCGGTTAAATTAGAGTTAAAAAAAAAGAGGCCCGACTATGTGGTTTCCTAAAATACCTGCCTATACATTTACTTTTAATGGGAACTGTGTATGTTTTCACGAAATATGTAAGGATTTATGTCACTCCAATACCTCACATTTTGAGTATTAACATTTCCATTAAGGAAGAACGTACTTTCGTCACTAAAACAAATTGTCCTTATATATTCTGGTTTTTGGAAAATTTTAGAATACCAGAATTCACACTTTGGTACAATCGAAAAATCGTTTTATTCCACTTCACTTCTATTAATGACTAATAAAAATATTGTACGCCTATGCTATTGTGCTTCTTGAATCGCAAAAGTATGCAAAGTTTGAAAAAGTTCATAAGCCACAATGATAATTCGGTAACCCGGATTCGGAAACTGTCGCCGGCGGCTGAATGAGCGAGATTCAGAATTAGTATCGCGATACGGTATGCGTGCTGAATGCAGTGTGAAAACCTACATTTAAACGCATGTATTTTCTGTATCTGGGATACGGGATGCGAGTATCTCGGATACATTATCCTAGTCCTCAAATAAAAAACAAAACATCAAAGCTATCCATAGACGAACTTTCATCGAGCTATGGAATCAGATCCGATAAATGCAATTAGAAGTTTGAAATAAAAGGTAATAAAGAGCAGGAGGGAAATTATATCTGCGATCGAAGCTACCGAAACTAGACTTTAAATGAAAATAGAGGAACTGAAACAAAAAGTTTATTACCTTGAAAAAGACAATCTAACATTGAAAAATAAAGCAGAGACTTTGGAAAGACATTCAGAGAAGTACGATATTATAATATTTGGCCTAGACAACAAAGAGAACACAGTTAATACTATAAGTGAAAAACTGAATACACTCATAGAAGTTGATATTGAAATAGCTGATTTCAATAACATATACCACCTCAACAACACTGAAAAACATCTTGTGAAAGTCGAATTCCTGTCGTATTTAAGGAAGTCGAGATACTGAAGCAATACAAAAAGTTGAAAGGTTCGAGCGTTGCCATCTCACATGATCTAGCACATGAACAAAGTCGTGAAAATAGAATTTTGAGAACATTCTTGAACGAAGCCAGAGGAGATCCTGCCGACAAATCTTATATAAATGATAAAATATATACAGTAAAATAATTACAAGAAATACACAACTCAGAGGACAACGCAAACAGTGCTCCTCCAACACTGAATTTACGAAATCTTCAAAAAGAATTCGAGTCTCCAGAAGTAGCAGCCGTCCCCATAACACAGAAATATTTCAAAGGAGCAGAAAACAAGAAACCTATTATTGATACCAACTCACCTAAAACCATAGGAGACAAGAACAGTAAACCGTTAGCTGGTGGACCTGCTTCCTCTTGAAGTTTCTTCAAGTCCCCCTCCCCTCTTCGCTATCTTGTTCATCGTAGGGAGGAGATGAATGGGCCTGTAGCTCTGGGGAAACTAGAGGTCATTTTCGCTCTTCTTCCGCATAATGGTCTCCGCTTACCGAATGGTCTTCAATATTCCGTATCCCGTTGATGATGGCCGTCAGGAAGACCACTCCTTTTCTTGGTAGGTGCTTCAGGACATTGTTGGTGATGCCATCTTTCCCTGATGCCTTCTTCTTGTGTCTGGTCCAGATGATGTGAGCTACTAAGTGAGGGTGGTGTAGCCTATGTGTCCGTAGTCACCGCCTTCTTCGCAGTGGTTTCGAACTTCTGCTTCAACTCGGTCTGGAAAGTCCATGGGAGTCTGGGAGGAAAATATGGAAACAATGATGCCAGAGAAAATGCATTGAAGTATATTGTAGTAGGAAATGATATTCTGAACTGATATATAAAATAAAATTAGGACAATCAGAATAATATACAAAAAAACTTTCACTGGTTTGTAAATCAAACAAAAGGGGAATGAAAACAGAGTAAGTTATCTGCAATGCTCTTTTAGTATAAGACACAATTTTTAAGAGTGTGACAAGAGTATATTGTAAAATAAGTATCTCAATGACTCATTTTGTAGTACGAGTGCGGAGCATGAGAACTAAAAAAAAGTCGTTGTGATACAAGATTTACATACTATTTTTTATAATGAAGGTTCAATTTAAATTTGAATGTTCATTAAGTTACTAATATTTTAAATATTTTATGAATGTGGAACTAAACAATGAATTATTGTGGACCCCACCAGAATTTCGCAATATTGGTGATAATGCAGTTAATGATTCACTACCTGAAAAATTTAATCAAAAATATGAGAAGGAATATGAATGTTTTTTAAAGTGGTGTTTAGAAAAAAATGGGAAAAATTACACAGAAAATGTTAAAGTCAACTTTCCTTTAGCAAGCCTCCTAATACGCCTAACTGCTTCTTAAAATCCATTGCCTCGCCCGAAATCTACGCGTCTTATGTCTTTTTCAACAACAACTAAAGCATTCAACGCCATTTTATTACTAAAACTGGTTTATTAATTTTTAATTTACTTGTGAACTGCAAGTGAATCAACTCGAATTCAAATGTTGTTGATCAATCAAACGCGCCTTAGAAGTACTGTCAACATTGAAAATATCGTGGGTATACTGCAAAAAGTGACAATTAAGTAAAACGGTGCCTAATTCGCAGCTGCCTCTTTAGCCATTCAGTATACTCCAAGCATAGCAATATACTCATTTGGACTTGGAGCTTCATTTGTATACTAGGTATATCTGAGATATTTCTTTTTGTTTATTTCTGACACGCACTTGTGATTGATCCCAGAGCATTCTTCAACATACAGTTCATACATCTTTGATATTGTTAGAGAGGTGTCCAAATATTGATGCTGGCTTGATTTACGACAGTAATGGATTCCATTGTTGGAAAAGCTTTTTTCTACAACTGCTATGAAAAGTAGCATATTTCTCAAAGCTTACTCAATTTCAAAACCGTATATTGCTCACACTGTGAAAAATATTACTTCTCACGGCACTTTGCCCACACTACATACATTTATATGGAGAATCCAGTAGGGGATCCTCGATGCCCAGCCAATTTCAGAAACTTATACTCGATGCCCAGCCGTTTTCGGTGGGTGGTCATCGATGCTAAGACTTTTTCTACAAAACTATTTACTTGTATTCTTTAAATTTGTGCAGTTGTAGAAAAAGTATAGTGTGCAACATGTGGGAAAAGTACTTTTCCCATTTGTTGCACAATATACTATTCTGCTGGATAACTTCTTTGTCCCCGTTGCAGTTCGAATTCTTTGACATTTAGGCGGAGCAGCTTTAACACAACTTAGTATCAAGTCTTTTGTCGCATATAATTCATATTCCAATAATTGGAACAGATTAATTCTCTATCTTCTTCAGAGAAAGCAATCGAATATTTGATATGGCAATTTTGGCAGTTGATTTCCCTTGGCACTTGAGGGGATATTTTTACTCACGTTTGTTTTGCTGACAGACCTTCGCGCTTTAGTTTTAATCATTTTTCAGTTTGTAGGATCTCATTTTTCCTCACGATATTTTGTCTATTTCTTTTTATTATCACAAACTTTGTCCTTGCTTGAAGAATAAGTATTCATCAATGCTGCCACATTCAATGCTGCTAGATGAAGATATGCTTGCATTCGCAAGTAGATCCACTGTTTCCTTTCGTTTGTCATATCATCGAATTTGCATGGCAAGTGGTTCACCACTGTCGCTGTAGGTCATTTCTAGAACAACACATAAATTGAACACAGTTAAAGGTAGAGAATTCACCGAAAGTCTATCATTAGAAATGTTACAATGTTTTACAAAGAATGTAAAAAATGTCCTGTCCTTCAGTATTATGATTTTTAACTGATAGGTTGGGTGAGACCCCACTTGATTGTAAGAGGTGGTCTAGTTAATTTTCATGGGGAATAAAAATATCGAATATTGGATTTTGCATCATTGATTCTTCAATTCCTAAAAATACACAAAAGAGTATGTTTATAGAGCTAAAAATTAACTTTGAAATTAAAATAAGCCTTGTTCTATAAAAGTCAAAAATTACCTTCATCATGCTGGCTCAAATTATCCTTGTTTTTTTGGGGATCATCTGATTTATTTGGAATATTTGGATTCTGTGCTGTTCCTGTAGTAAAACAAATAATTATTATATCATTCAAAAATCTAGGTAAATTATAACGCTTTTAGTCGTCTGTTATTTATAATTTTTTATAAAAAAAAACATACATCATGTCGAATTTTTGGGCCACTCTGTATAGTTTAGTATTACCAAATATGCCTTTTTGGCTCAGTTAGTCACATACCAAACTAATTGATCTTGTATTCCAAATAAATGTACATAATTTTTTCACAAAGAGCGGTTCCAGTATATTGCAGTGGAGGATTTTTTAACGTTTTAACTGCCAAGGTTTAAAAATCATATTGGACAGTAATATTACGTTATGAAAGTACGATTATACATATAGGACGTGTTTATTTAACAAGTAAAATCTACGAAAAATAATAAATAATTTAGGTGTTAACATGAAAAATAACCTCAAGAAAATTATTTTTAATGTATATATACATTCCTTCCGTATAAACATGTTGTGTCTTGCATAACAACAGATACAACTTTCCTCTGGAACCCATCGTAACTATAATTCGGATCAACTCACTTTAATATTCAATATAATCAACAAAAATTATTTACAGAGCAAACAAAGCAAATTCCGCAACGTCAACAAAAGGGAATAATCATGACCAAGTCACCGCATACGTCAAATCTAATTCGTCCAGCTACAACAAAAAGTGACCAAGTCAAGATAGTCACTTTTACGTGATATATTTTATAAAGTATGAATGATCAAGTCAGTTGGTTATTTTTTCCTGTAATATTGTAAGTGCTATGGACTTGGTCAAAATTCGTAGTGTGGAAATTACCTAAAAATAATTAAGTATCGACTTGGTCACTTTTTCCGGACAAAACCAACATTATTTGTGATATCTTGGCCACAAAAACAGATTCTTGACTTGGTTACTTATTGCAGTATACCCACGATATAGTTCAGCATCCACTGCTGGACATAAGCCTCCCTTCTTTCCTGCCATTCACTGATATCTTGAGCCATCCCCATTCAGTTTCCTGCCACTCTTTGCCTCGTATTTGATTGTTCCTTTCTAAACCAATCTTGTGATTTATGCATTAAATTCTACTGACTTTCTTGAGCACACTAGGTTTGATTTTAGTCATCCCTATGTACCGTCGGTACATTGTTCTCATCAATTATACTGAAATAAAACTAGCAAAGCTGTTAGTTTACAAAAGTATTCGAGTGTCAAAGATGCTGGGTAAAATGGGTTGCAGTCTGACCAATTAGAATTTTTTATAATTGCTATCTTAAAATCTGTGCGCTTTTGAAACGAGACAAAAAAAAATTATATAAATTTTACAACAGTTGTGTTGGACTTCCGAGAAGTAAACACGTACTTGTTTGTATTAATTACCAAAAAGTTGATACCAGCTATTAATTGTTATAAAAACTAAGCATATTTAAAAATAAAGTTACGATGAATATCGATATTCGTATCATTTGGGTAAGTGATACATTCTTATATTAATTTAAATGAATAGCCCAGTAGTCAATATGTTTTCAGAACAAACCGTACCACAATCGCAAAATAAAGCGATATTAATACAGCAAAATAATGTGTTATTCCAAGAAAACTATCAACGTTCCCAAAATGAACAACAGCTGTATATCAGTTGGAAATTATCGGAAGAAGAGAAGGTAAAAGCCATTAACAGAGTGGACCAACTCCAAATCCAATTAAATGAAAACCATAAAAAGTATGGAGAACTGAGCAGAAAGTTCACAGAAACAGAATATAGGCTGTCTACAAACATCGTAAATGAAGCGACAGCCAAATATCAAACTGATGAGGATGAGTTAGCAAAAGAGACAGAGTGGATACGCGCTAAAACTAGAAATCGTAAGAAGTGTAAAATGGATACTTCCTTGACACCTCCAGAACACAGGCAAACTGTCCCAGCTCCAGTTGAAAACCCAAAAAACAGCAAACTCCCCCGCCAATAATTGTAGATGACACCCAAAACTTTAATGACTGTCATCAATTAGTAGAAACAACTGTCAGCAAATTAAAATTATTAGCGATAAAAATGCTAAGATCAATGTAGAAAATATAGATGACTACAGGAGACTTAGCAATATGTCGAATAAACGCAATTACTCATGGCATTCATATGAAAACAAACAAAATAGACCAATAAAGGTAATTTTTTAGAATTTTCAATAACTTGTATTATATTGTGGAATTAACTAGAGACCTTGAGTTTCATTTAAAAACACTAATATGAGCATATTCCACGAAGTAAGGGTCGAGACAGTCAATTTCAATAAAGGTAATTGTTAATAAGATGCATCATACTTCCAAGCCAGAAGAAATAGTCAAGGACTTAAGAAAGAGGGAGTACAAACTTATTGAAGCCACCCCCAAATTGCAATACAAAACTAAAAATCCATTAATTATGTTCATGCTAGTCTTCAGACATAACGAAAATGTAAACAAAATATATGAAATAAAGGATAAAATGGGAATAAGAGTACAAATTCTACCCCTAAGAAAATCCAAACTAGTACCTTAATGCAAACACTGTCAAGCAAATGGACACACAAAAACCTAATGCGCAAAAGAGCCACGCTGCGTAAGATGTGTAAACAAACACCTGACGAGTGAATGTACTCAACCCAAAACGCTCAGCCAAAATTCATTCATGCAGCGAAGGGCACCCCGCCAATTATAGAGGGTGTTCAGTAGCCAAAGAGATGCAGCAATTGGAAAACAAAAACATAAGAAAGGCAGAAAGACCTAATCAGCCGCAGAGAGAAAATCCCAGAAACCCACCACCAACGGTAGGACTTGAAAAATCCCAAAACAGGATTGAAATAAACAATATAGAAAATAGAAAACCTTACAGCAATGCAGTAAATAACAAGACTGAATAAAAGAAAATTCAAAACAGTCAACTATTGAGCAAACTCTTCAACAAACCCTGGAAAAAGTAACAAACCTGGACGAACGAATTACCAGACTGGAATATAGCAATAAAGGAGCTATCCCCAAAAGACTTAATAATGACAGACAGGCTTAGAATCTTAGAATGGAACGCCAAAGGCCTCTTGCAACACCAAGAAGAACTACAGGCCGTACTAGAAATAGAAAAAAATAGATATATGTCTCATTAGCTAAGCACATTTCCCTAACGAGTAGTTCATCAGAATAAAAGGATATCAGGTATATCATACCACACATCCAGAAAATGCAGCTAAAGGAGAAAGTGCAGTCATAATAAAGCAAAATATAATGCATCACCAAGAGATGGGATTCAAAACAGCTGCATTCTAAGCAACCACAATAAGCGTCAAGACAAAAAACATGCAATCATGAAAATCAAATATATTGAATTTCTAAATAGCTAGGGGTACAGATTTATCATTGGAGGAGACTTGAAACAAAACATATACACTGAGGATCAAGACTAACTACTACTAAAGGCAGGGAACTGCTAGGAGCTATAAATCAGACTAAATGTGAAGCAATATCAACAGGGAAGCCAACGTACTCGCCTACCGATCCTAACAAAATTGCATACCTCATAGACTTCTTTGTGGTAAAAAATATTTCAACAAACTACATGAAAATAGACATGGGACATGAATTCTGACCATTCTCCCATCCTCCTCACGCTTAGTGATACCATAATACAAAAAGAAACCCCACCTAGTTTAGTTAATAAAAAGACTGATTGGGGGAGCTTTCAAATCGAACTAGATAGCAATATTAATCTCTCAGTTCTGTTAAGAACCAACGAACAGCTAGACGAAGAATTACAAAAATTTAACAAGATTATACAGCAAAGCTGCATGGAATAACACCCCGAGCACAACAGTAAGAATAAAGGGAAATAATTACCCAAAAGAAATTACAGAACTACTTACCGAAAAGAGAAAACTAAGACGCAAATGGAAGCAATCTAGAGCACCTGCGGACAAAACTACGCTGAATAATGACACACAGAATCTTGAAAGAGAAATCCAAAAATTCAAAAATGAATCTATTAGTACTTACCTCTGCGAATAGACAAATGACAGCAACAGAGATTATTCCTCGTGGAAAGCTATTAAAAGATTAAAGAGACCCATCCTGCAGAACCCACCAATCAGAAACGAGGATGGCAGCTAGGCCAGAGGTAACATACAAAAAGCAAGAAGATTCGCGGATTACTTAGAAAATATATTTCAACCAAACGAAGGTGAAGAAATAACAAGAGAGAATTGTGACCAAGAAGAGTTGGAAATAGGACCTGCCATAACAAAAGAAGTAGCGAAGGAAATTAAACAAAATATAAATCATGAGAAAGCCCCAGGATTTGACTTGATAACAGGGGAAATCCTGAAACAATTACCCCAGAAAGCCATAATAAAACTGACGCACCTGATAAATGCTGCTTTTAGACTAGAGTATGTACCCAGGATGTGGAAAGTTGCAGAGGTGATTATGATACCCAAACCAGGCAAAAATAAACGGTTTTAAAGATTAAAACTAACTTTTCCGCATCTGTGGCCCTGAACAATATTCTATCATAAAATTGTTACTTGTATACACTTCGGGGGATATATCGTGCTAACAAACCGAAATTTCTACAAAAATAACTAGAAATTTAGTATATCTAGTTTTATAGGACCCGCTGTACTCGCTCTAGTCAACTGAAAATCAATAGGGTACATCTGTGAGACACCTTGAATAATACTTATTTATAAAGTTGATCAATCGTATACTCTCTGGAGGCTGTATCGTGCTAACAAACTAAAAATTCTCCAAAAATGACAAAAATTTGGTACTTCAAGTACCACAGCACCCGTTGTACTGGCTTTAGTGAGCTCAATATCAATAGGGATCATCTTCAAGACGCTCTGAATAATATCCAATCATAAAATTCACCACTTGTATATACTCCGGAGGCTGTATCGTGCTAACAAACTGAAACTTCTCCAAAAATGACAAAAATATCGTACTTAAAGTACTGTAGCACCGGTTGTATTGGCTCTGGTGAGCTGAAAATCAATAGGGTTGATCAGTGAGATGCCCTGAATAATATTAAATCATAAAATTGGTGACTTGTTGCACTCCGGAGGCTGTATCGTGCTAACAAGACTTGCAAGGAAAAGTGGCCGACGACAACGACGACGACATACACACAGGATTTTTTTTCTAAAAACCGTTTTTTCGTGTTGTTGTTGATGGATAACGTAAAAATAACTCAAAATTTCAAATTTCCAACTTTTTTGTTGGTAAACCAATACTTTTCTCGCATATTAGATAGGTTGGCGGAAAAGTAAAACCTGAAGAAGCTTCATCTTACCGACCGATCTCACTATTACCTGTAATATCAAAATTATTTGAAAAACTTCTACTGAAAAGAGTAAAACCAATAAAAGAGAAGAGGAAGCTAATACCTGATCACCAGTTTGGATTTCGTGAAAGCCATTCAACGATAGACCAGGTCCACAGAATAACCAACATCCTAGAAAAAACGCTAGAAGAATAAAAGGTCTTCTTATATGTAGCACAGGCTTTCGACAAAGTATGGCACGAACGGCTCGAGTACAAAATGAGACATCTCCTGCCAAAACAGTACTCACAACTTCTAATTTATTACATATTAAAAAGAG
The DNA here is from genome assembly GCA_963921935.1 of Galeruca laticollis. NCBI lineage: Eukaryota > Metazoa > Arthropoda > Insecta > Coleoptera > Chrysomelidae > Galeruca > Galeruca laticollis. The sequence goes on from OY998175.1 coordinate 178,474,088, forward strand.
TCTTCAGAATAAAACAAGAAGAAGCTTATTCCGAACACAGAGAAATCAAAGCGGGAGTGCCACATGGAAGTGTATTAGGATCAGTTTATAGGACTTCTATATACTAGTGACATCCCTGATTTAGAGCATAACACTATAGCCACTTTCGCTGATGACACAGCCATCTTAGCAGTCGGAAATAGTCATGCCGAAGCTACAGCCAAATTACAACCATGGACCAGATTCAAATATGGACTAAAAGAGAATCAAGCTTAACGAAACAAAATCAGTGCACCTAAATTTTACTACCAAAAGAGGCCAATCGGTGCCAATTAGACTCAATAATGCTCAGGTACCTTATGCCACCACAGCCAAATACCTGGGTATTACATTAGATGCGGGGCTAAGCTGGAAACCCCATGTCAAAAAGAAAAGAGAAGGATTAGGACTAAAATTTATAAAAATGTATTGGATACTGGGACAAAATACCACTCTGTCTATATACAATAAATTGCTAATATATAAGCAAATCCTGAAACCTGTATGGAATTCAGCTTTGGGGCTGTACCAAAGAAAGAAATACCCAGATAATACAACGATTTCCAAACAAAATACTGAGGAATATTACCAATGCTCCTTGGTACTGCCGAAACAGTGACCTCCAACGGGACCTGGAGATTGACACTATTTACCAGACGATCACCAAGTTTGCCAAGAGTCATGAACAGCGACTCCTAGAACATGTGAATATTGAGGCCATCCAGCTCCTCGGCAACACCAACCAGACGAGAAGACTCAAGAGGACATAGCCCTTTGAGTTAGTTCAGTAGATAAGTGTCCGTGTAAAGCATAGTACAGTGCAGTGCTTACACACTAGCGTTAGTGTCTATTTGTATTAGAGTCTAAGGAACTTCTGTTGAGTAAGATCTTTAGTTTTAGGATTGAAATTAGTAATATAAGCTAGATTAAAATTGCTTATTGATCGTTGCCGATCAGATTGTGATCTCAAAAAAAGAAAAAAAAGAAAAAAGAAATTTTACAACGGTATTCATAAGATTGATAACATTGGTGTGTCAGTTTGAAATAACTATATTTGATAAATACCACATTCATTTATATTGTTTTGCTCCGAACGAATTGTGACAAGTGATCAAAATCGTACAACTTCTCTCACACAGTTTCAAGTCTCCACTTCCTTCCGAAACATATAAAGCGATTGCGAGAGAGTAACGGAGAGATTGCGCCCCTCTCAGCCCCTGTTTTTTCGGCGGTTCAACTACGACAGCGTCAGCGAAAAGAGGAGGAAGAGCAAATGTACGCCCCCGTTTCGGTCTCTGCTCTGATGATGGCTCTTGTCACTAGCAGATACGACACACACAACGTTCGTCTACGCACAAAGAGATGGTTGCTGCCTTCTTTTACTTGATTTTGCCTTTAATTATCCACTTGCTCTGAAAGTGAAGTTTCTTTTTATTTCACTTCGAAATCTGACGACAAGCAACTGTAATATCTTTTCATTGGTGTTTTATAAATTGTTATGATAATTTATAATAATTGTTTATAGATATAACAATAAAATGAGTCGTGAGTGGCTCAGATATTCTGATTCTACTTACAAATTATACCGCATACAATGTAAATCATTCAGCAATATTAATAACCGTTCATCTTTTGTGAGTGGTTTTTACGATTGGAAACACATGGAAAAAATATCTGAACATGAGCGTTATCTGAAACATCGAGGAAATATCAAAACTTTCATTTTGCGCTCCAAAATTCAAGGTAAAATTGATTCTTCTTTACAACAACTGTATGTCTTGGAAATGAATTATTGGAGAGAAGTTTTGAAAAAAATACTAGCTGCAATTAAGTTTTTAGCAAAACAGGGTCTGGCATTTCGCGAAACTTTCTAAGTTGACGTATAAAAAATAAATTTATTATATTGGAAAAATTTCATAAATTTTACTCACTGACTCGCTTAAAACTGACTACCTATAGGTTATATATCATAACAATTGATTCGCGTCATCAATTATGTTTTTGTTTTCAAACATTCCGTTCGTTATATATTATCTCAACAGATCAGATCAGTTTGTTGGTAAAATTGTACTGCATTATTTAAGTCAATGTCAATAATTGGTTATTTGATTTTAGGCTAAAATAGGGAAATTACAATACATGCAAAAAATTAGCAAATATATAGGAATTATATGGCAAGACGAACTGACTTATCTAAAAGTCAAATATCAAACATCACTAAAGTTGTATTCAAATTTGATGAATCAATATTTTTTACATACTATTGATTGATGTTCGTGCCGAAAAATACCCTCGGTTATTATCGTCCAACCATATGGTAACACTATGCACCCACGTGATACTTATAGTAGAGAAGAAATAATTAAAGACAAACAAAACATTTTTCATGGTGTTCGTTTCTTCATGAAACCACCACATAAATAATGTCTCGGATTTTAAGAACGATTGTTGTTCAATAGTTATTCAGAAAAAGGAATGGTTTGTTTCAAATTCCTTTTATATTCTTTTCGATATGTTTACGAACACGAAACGCATATTTCGTTTCTTATTGTTGTTACTTACATCCACATAAAGTCAATTTTTTCTATAACTGTTTATCCGTAGGTATTTGACAGTATGCTAATTTCGAAAAATATTACATACATCCACTATAGTTTGTTTTAAACTAGGAGGAGCAATTTAAGAAAGCTGAATCACACCACTAGAAATAATTAAAAAAGTTACTAGAAGATTGGGTGATTGAGAGCGATGACATAAAATACTAGCCGTAATAAAACTATACGGTCTGGAAATAATGTTCAACAAACTAAATAATAATTAAGCTAATAGACATACGCTAACCTAGCGTATGTAAATTATTGAAAACGACGAAATCTGTCGGCTTGAGGACATAGTAAGAAGGGCCAGAACAAGACGACGACTGTGTAGAGACCACGTGGAAAGGATACCCGACAACGGGCTGACCAAATTAGCAAAAATTGAAGTGCCCAACAACGAATAATTATAACTATTTCAAGATAGAATAATGCTAATTCCCAAAAAGAATAGTTGGGAATCTGTTTCATTGTAAATAAAACTACGAAATATGTACATTACTGGGTATATGAAAAAGGAAAAATATGGAAAGTGTTTAGTAACATCAAAATCATCGGTTTGTTATTAATTGAAGGAAGATTACTGAAAACTCTAACTTACATTGTCTGTCGCACAGCAGGGCAAGGGAACATCATAGTTTATACATTAAATTGGAAGTTTGTAGAAATATTAAATAGATATATTGTTACTTTCCCATTATGTTATTTAAAATGATAAATGGGTATTTATATTGCTGCTGGACCCTTACACGATCAATAGTATTGACAATACAGTATGACATTGACTATAATACTGACCATGTAAGATGAAAAAAGAGTATTGATGGTCGATATTGAAGCTATATTAATGAAATTCAGATTTTCTGATCTCGTGGCGTCGGTATTTAAAAGTAATATTGTCAATATTATTGAGCCTCTAGGGGCGGACGTCAATAATATTGTCAATACTCAGTTGTTGCCATGCTTTGGTAGTGAACGGAAGTGATACTTGTGCTGAGTGTTATGGATTTTCCAAGTGACTTTGAGACAATGCCTGAAGCGTTAAACTAGACAGGTGGGAGAATTGTATGTGACGAGGGGACTGAACGCACGGAAGAAAGCCCTTCGTACCTTCATTCTCTAGAACTGTAGAATTGTGCAAACAGTAAATAGAGTAACAAAACAGCTAGGATTGCTGCGCTTGGCCGCATCATCCCCTTTTTAGTGAGAATATAGCTGGCAGCCAAAAGAAAAGATGTGAAGAAGAAAATAAACAGCCTACGAATCGATTTTAGGAAAGAGCTGCCACATCAAAGAGGTCTGGAAAGAGCCCCGATGAGTTGTATAAATCTACTACATGAACATTCTATGCTCTCCTACTTTGATCTAGTTTCGTAGGACATTAACAAGACTTTCACACGTTCCCATTACAGCTTCGCTGATAGTTGTAGACGACATGATGACAAAAAACACTTCAAATCTTCAAAATTTCTTCCTGTAGCTTTGTACCTCGGAGTTAAGGCTAATATTTCATAAACAGAATGGCATTCCCTAATGTTTGTGCTCTGCCTTCTCAAGAGTGGTTCCATAATTGTGTGTAATAATTTTATAAACGTCATTTCTTTTATTCTGACATAATTGTGAAAATCTTCGCATCTGTCAATCTGATTTCCTTCAGTATCCTCATATGAGAATATTCTTCACGTTTTTTCAACCAGACTTTCATCCATCGATTTCGCTGAACTCGACGAATACATCCGATACGGTTATTATGGCTACACAACCTTTTTTCCGATTGTCCATGTTTTCGAAACCCAGCGCGACGACAATTTAATTAGAAAAACACAATTTCACTTGTCCGAACTGTGGAAACGAACGTGCTGAGCACATTTATTGATACAATTATAACAATACAATACAGTAATACACTGCGCCGCAAAATTAACGTATATTTTGTAAAATGGAAAAATTCAATTGAGAACAATATTTTAATGCAAGCCAATGGATTATAAATTGTAGTTTTAAGCTGTACCGAACACCTTTTTGAATGTTCAGTAAAAACACAACAGTTTTAGAATAAAATAATGAAAAAATGATGTGTTCAGAAATTCACTGCCAGGTTGAATTTGTGTTTATTGATGACCATTTGCGTTGTTCTCCCGCTTTTGTTGATTTCTAGCGTGATGCAACGTAATATGAGAAATCTTTCATGTGAAGAATGTACTGGTGCTATAGCACTCATGGAAATGGGTGTTACAAAAGTCGAAGTGGCACGCCACTATGGCGTGGCCCAATCTACGATCGCCAGGGAACTGGCATGGTATCGAGAGTGGTACGACCAAAGAGGACCTGTGCAAGGAGGCCACACAGTAACTAATAATAATCAAGATCGATTTTGGAGAATGCAGTTATCACGAAATCGATTCAGTACAAGTACTGCACTACAGCAAGAATTAGTTCATCGATATACTTACCGCATAAGTTAAGATACAGTGCATCTAAAGCTGGCAGAAAGCAATATTATTCCAGATAGAGCCGTAACTGGTACTCTTCTAACCGTAAACCATCGCAGACAATGTCTACCCAAGAACATCAAAATTGAGGCAACCGTGAATGGAGCAATGTACTGTTTACGCACGAGTTACGATTCTGTCTGTTTAGTGATGATCATCGTAGAAGAGTGTGTAGACGTCCTGGTGAGCGATATGATCAATGTAATATTGCAGAAAATGTCAGCTATTGCAGTGTGTCTGATATGGTATGGGGTGGCATTATTTTGGAGGCTCATATGGACCTAGTTGTAATCCGGGACGGTCGTTTGACAGCCGACCGCTACATAACAGACATTTTAGAATCTCATGTAATGCAATATGCCCCAATTATAGGGAACGAAATGCTATTAGTGCATGCATTGTCATGCCCACACGTAGCTAAGACACTGCAAAATTATCTCCAAGAAGTTGATATCCATACTTTGGATTGACCAGCGCGAAGTCCTAATCTTAACACGATTGAACACTTATGGAACAATTTGGATCAGCAGGTTAGAGCTATACAGTATCCACCTAGAGGTCTAGAAACTTAATGTCAAGTATGCCATGAAGATGTGTAGCAATAATCCAAGCAAGAGGAGGGAATACGCGTTATGAAATTTTCGTTTTCTTTTTCGTCAATCCAGTATTTTTATTTCTATGGTTTATTTTATGCAATACACAATCGTTGTTTGAAACAGTTAAAAGCTATTGTACAGCCATCATGTTAGACCATTAACGAGCCTTCTAATTTTTTTCTCTTGTACATTTTTTCATTTTACAAAATATGCGTTAATTTTGCGGCGCAGTGTATTTACCGTGTCGGGCTTGGCCATACGGACGATGGTACCCTCACGGAGTGAACGACGGTATTGACAATACTGGTATTATCAATAATATTGATCGCATAAGCCCCGTTACCCGTTAAGGGAGGTTTTAGATGAGAGCAAACAAATAATTGAAGATCTATTTATTGCATTCTCATTAGAACTTTTTCCCTAAAAACCTGAGATGTTTGAGTGATAAACAGGAGGAACTTTTTACCAAATTTTTAAAGATTTTTCAAAAATTAATTTCAGATTAATAAATTTATCGCCAATTTTAAAAAGAATCGATTAAAATAAACGGTTTTCAATATTAAAACTAACTTTTCCGCACTTATACACTCCAGTGAGCTAAAAATCAATAGGGTTCATCCAAACGCCCTGAACAATACCCATTCATAAAATTGGTCACTTGTATACACTCCGGAGGCTGTATCGTGTTAACAAACAGAAATTTCACCAAAAATGACGTGTACTGGATTTATGATCCATTATACTGGCTCTGGTGAGATGAAAATCAAAAGGTTTCATCTGTGAGATGATCTGAAAAATATCCAATCATAAAATTGGTCACTTGTATACAGTGATTATGGCTGGAGACCTCAATGGATTACAACAACTAATGAACAGAGTGTATTCAGTTAGTCTAGAATACGGTCTCGATATAAATGTCAACAAAACGAAGTACATGGTAATCAGCAAAAGTCAGATTCCACAGGAGCACCTCACCCTAAATCAGCTACAAATTGAGAGGGTCGGTAAATACACATATTTAGGAACTACACTCAATGACCAATGGGACCACTCACAAGAAATCCGCTGTAGAATAGAGAAAGCAAGGGCCGTATTTCTCAAAATGGCATCAGTTTTTAAAAGTCGATCTCTGACGTTAACTACCAAAATAAGACTCCTTCGCTGCTACGTTTTCTCCGTCTTACTGTACGGGGTCGAATCATGGACCTTGACCGACGCAACAACAAAAAAACTCGAAAGCTTTGAAATGTGGCTCTATCGTAGAATATTAAGAATCTCATGGACAGACCATGTGTCCAACGTAGAGGTCTGCAGAAAAATGCAGAAAGACACCGAATTAATAAAAACGATAAAGATCCGCAAGCTAGAATATTTCGGTCATATAATGCGAAATGAGAAAAGGTTCACTCTATTACAAAATATCTTGCAAGGGAAGATCCCTAGTAAACGTGGCCCAGGACGACGGAGAAATTCATGGCTCAAAAATCTCAGGACATGGTTTTCAACAACTACTACAGGACTATTCCGTGCAGCAGCAAATAAAATCATAATAGCCAGAATGATCGCCAACATCCGGACCGGATAGGCACTAGAAGAAGATACACTCCGGAAAATATTTCGTGATAACAAACCAAAATGTCTCCAAATATTATCAAAATCTAGTTTATCGGTATGTATAGGACCCGTTGTACCGGCTCTGGTGAACTGAAAATCAATAGGGTTGATTTGTGAGACGCCTTAAACAATATCCAATCATTAAATTAGTCACTTGTACGCACTCCGGATGCTTTATCGTGGCTAACAAACCCAAATTTCGCCAAAAATAATAAAAAATTTAGTACACTCTCGATCTATAAGACCCGTTGTATCGGCGTGAGATGTAAATCAATAGGGATGATCTGTGAGACGCTCTAAACAAAATCCAATTATGAAATTGGTCACTTGTGTACACGCCGGAAGCTGTATCGTGCTAACAAACTCAAATGTGTCCAAAAATGCCCACAAATCTAGTATATCTGTATTTATAGGAGCCATTGTACTGGCTCTGGTGAGCTGAAAATCAATAGGGTTCATCTGTGAGATGCCCTGAACAATACCCAATCATAAAATTGGTGACTTGTATGCACTCAGGAGGCTGTATCTCTTTTAAAAACCGTTTTTCGCGAAAAACGAAAAAATAGCTCAAAAAAATTCTACAAATCCAACTTTTTTTGGGGTAAGTCAATACTTCTGTCATATTTTACAAAGGGTTGGGCAGGGGAAAGAACAATAATTAGTTTTATCTAAATCCAAATTTTCACATTTAGACTTCTAAACACGTCATCAGCAAAGTCGACGAAAAAATCGAAGTATATTCTGGCTTCCTGATTCTATCCGCCGGACCGTTTTATGCGAAAGGTAAGTGCTAGAGCTTATGTATAAACAGATTCGGAATCAACATGGTCTGAAACTTCTCTAACGGAGAAATAGATTGACCTCTGACCTTTATTCATTGAATTGTTTCGTTTAAATAAAGAATGAGATGATATTTTCAGGTTATTTGTATGTAACTTCTCCTTTTATTTATTCCTCTTAATCTTCTCTTTTCAAATGTATTTAAAGACAGTTATTATCATCTGCACAATACACAATGATCTCAGTTCCTTCTTGAATATAATTGATTCCAATGTCGTTGCCAGATTTATGTTGGAAATGTCGCTAGCTCTGGAAATATTGAGTTTGATGCATTTTCGATCAAATTGCAGAGGGTGTTGAATTCTGTTCTGAAAGGTTTTATGTTTGCTTCTATTTTTTTCTTTGAACGGCTGGGTCATTTCAATAACGGATTAATTACTTTTTCTTGGATAATTTTTCCTTGGTTTCAGAAATAGAGCAGCAGTCGATATTTCTTCAGCTTCCGGTGACGATATTTTACGTTTCGAGTTTGTAGCTTCAGAATTATTGGGTTCTGTATTCATTGGTGGTAGATAAAATGCTGTAAAAGATTGCTTCGTTACCGAAGTAGGAACGCTGGTGACAGTGCCAATAGAATTAGGAATATTTATATTCTGGTTATTCAGAAAAAGCGGTTGATTATTTCGGTGGTTAGATATAAGATTTGTAGTTGAAATATCAGCAGGTTTGTGTACTATTGGCTGTAACAGTTATATATTTATTCTTACGAAATAACACACAAGTGTAGTCCCCGAGTCCGACTATGTCTAAACCATGTATGAAGTTTTGGCGGATGCGCAGGGATTTCTTAGAACTGTTTACGATTTTTTTGTGGCTATCTTATCTAGACATTGTTTTTGTGACTAGTCTTATCTAGAATTATCTAGTAAAAAAAAGAACCAATATATAAAGGACCGACCAGCGGGAGAAGTGAAGTTTATAAAGTGATCTCGTGAGATAAACAAATGAACAAGTAAATAAACAGTAGTGAAGTTTTCATATAAATTAGTTTAAGTGCATATACTGTGTATATAATATGAATTAGTTAATAGTTTAGTGAATAAATAAATTATGTAAGTGAACCTACCGTGTGTATGAATTTATCCCACCCGTCGTATAAAAACATTTAAATAAACAAGAAAAACATTAGACTATATTTTCGTTAAATTGTGTTTCATTGTTGTTTGTTTTAAAATGTCTTTATTAACAATAGTTTAACACAGAGTATTTACAATTACATCCATGACATATACATAAAAATGAATACAAAAAGCCGATGTTCAGGCTGTCCTGTCGTAATTGTGTAATTTTGCATTTGGAACATGGCACCTTGCTGAGAGCATAATCCATTTGTTTTTGTTGTGCAACTAACTTTGTCCCGTATTCACAAGTATGACTCCACTGCTATTTCGACTAGTATATCCCTGAAAAGCAGTTGAAAAACAGGGTTTCATTGTGTTTCATTGGTTTGTATGGGTAGAAATGATTGAATAGAGCAGTGGTTTCCAACCCGTACGTGTCTACAGGCCACTCAATCTGAAAGGGAATTACCATGGACCAACCCTTTGTAACCAAATACAACAATTTTTAAAAACCGGTTATTATTAATTAAGAATCTATTACAATACAAACATATAAATGGTAATTTTCAGTAGGTAGGCTACATTGTATATCACAAAAAGTAAAAAATATTTCAATTGTAAATTTTCTTCACATAAATACAGTACAAAATTCCCTTAACTGAGCATTAGAATGAAAATTTAGCTCATATTTTCAATGTGACTTTGTGCCACCATGTTTTTGACCAGCTGAAGTATCCTAGTAGTTAGGCTCTTGCTAACAGCTACTCCCAAATCACTGCTTGCACTTAGCCGATTTCGATGTTTGTTTTTGATTACCAATGAAGTATAGAATCCTGCTCACTCAAAAAAGTGGTTGAAGACATCATGAGATACAACAAATCTACTTGTCGAATCTTGGGGCTTTCTTACACCACAACGTTTCTAGCTTTATACCAGAGTCAATCGAGTCCTTGAAGCTACTGTCATCTTGAAGTTCTGAAGTGTCCTCTTGAATATTGTAAGGAAGATCTGTAGACTTCATATTGAATGGATTTCGAACAACCTTTTTGAAAGATTCTGTTTCACTGCTTCCATGTTATGGGAAATAACGAACAAATTCAGTTTTGAAGTTGACTAAGTAGCTGAGTATGTTATACTGCAGCTGGTCTGTAACAGCAGCATAATCCTCGTTGCCAATAAGAGTTTTTAATGTGGGGAACGATTGAAATTTTTTTTCTTCAACTTTGTCTATCCAGACATCAAAAACGGGCGAAGTTTTTTCTCGAACGTAAATATATTACTAACACCTTCCAAATTTTCGTTTCCGGATCCTTAAAGTTGTAAGTTTAGCTGGTTCAAGTAACCAAAAATATCTATCAGATATGTGAGCTGCATCTTTAAGCTTCTTTACTCGGTTGTTCCAAGAAATGTTACTTACCTTTTAGTCTCAATAAAAAATACTTTTAACTCCTCTCTCAACTCATATAAACGGGCCAACATATTGCTTTTTGACATCCAACGCACATCAGTATGATAAAGTAGTGTCTCGTGCTCGAAATCTAATTCCGCGCATACATGTAGTGGTTACTTAGTAAGTGTCCCTCGTATACTTGACGTTTACCATAAAGGCATATTATCATTGAGGAAATCACTTACCTAGCAACCTGTATTCGGGAATAGAATAAACAACATCACATTTATAAAAATCACTGGGTCGAGTTTTAATACGTTAAAATACACAATTATAAATATATCGATCGACTTAGTCAAAGTATAAATAACAATAATTCCATCCTGGTTCGTTCACTCTTATTTTATAGGAAACGTAGTTATGTTTAACTACATGTCTGACCTCTCTCTATAAGTTGTACATGTTTGTTTATATATTAACAGAACGTGCCTCCATTGATAAATGACATTGACGTTTTGTCGTTAATGTCTTTTAGGGATCACTACATCATCCCCTCTTGGAAGAGAAAAATTATCATTTTAATTTTTCGATATCACTTATACCTATAACTGTTTTTAATGAATGTTTTTGTTTTGTCTCTGTTTACTTAACACTACTTGTTCGTTTATCAATACACTTCACTTATTTACAAATGTTTCCGTTCTTTGTATATAAACAATCGATTCTTATGAACAATTTGTTGTTTTTTGTCTGGAGATGTAATCTCGCAATTTACCCCCTTTATTCCCGTTATTTTAAACGGACCTAGATAATGTGGATCAAATTTATTTCTCCCTTCATTTTTTAAAATAACTAATTCCCCTATTTTAAAATTTACAGGTGAAGAATCATTTTCGCTATTATTAACTCTACTTAATTTATTATTTATTAAAAACTGTGTGGCCCTTTCGTTAGCGTATTGTAATTTGTACTTTAATTCTTTATCATATCTTTCGAAATTGTCACACGGTTCAATTTTTACGTCTAAAAATTCTGGCAAATTGGGTTTTCTCCCATATAATAACTCAAAAGGAGTGTATCAGTGATACGTACTTGGTGTTGTATTATAGCAATATGCGAACATTCTTACAAACTCACACCAGTTATCCCTAGAATCTTTGATAAAGTGTCTTATATATTCGTTAAATGTCCTATGTAATCTTTCACAACTGCCTATTGCTTCGTGATGGTACGCAGTTGAAAAATTATGTTTTATATTTAATAGTTCCGCTAGATTCTTCATTATTTCGTTCTTATATTCCGTCCCTTGATCTGTTCTTATTTCCTTCGTCAATCCGTAATTCGGTATAAAGTTGTCGAAAATTGATTTTGCTATTGTGTGTGCTTTTTTATTCTGAACCGGTATCATTACTGCGTATTTAGTTAATTCGCATAATATTGTAATGCAATAACGATTCCCGTTGTTACTCTCTACAAACAGACCTATTGTGTCTATGTAAATAATATCAAACGGTTTTATAGATGTATCTGTGATAATTTCTCTTTGTGATTAGGCTTTGCTTTATTCACTTGACATTCATGACAATTTTTTACATACTTCTTCACGTCTTTCTCCATGTTTTTCCACTTGAAATTTGCTCTTAGTTTCTTTAATAACCTATTATTTCCTACATGTCCTCCAAACATTGGACCATTGTGGTATCTTTCTAATATCTTTTGGATCTCTTCTTTTTGCTGTACCGTTTTTGGTACTTCGCATATACATACTTGAATACTTTTTATCCTTTGATTTCCTACTTCTATAAATTCTTCTACTGTGCTCTTTTTAAATATATCATCATTTGTATATACTTTCATTCTTTTTACTTCATTTCTTACCGCAAGCTCTTCAAGTTTTTCCAACGTTCGTCCTAGGTCGAAGTTGTGTAATCCGGTATTTAAGGCTTCACTAAATTTCAATTTATTTTTGATCCGGATGCTCATCCTAAGTGAGATACGGTTATTTTCAAAGTGTAAAATTGGTAATTTATGTGCCTCAAGGTTATTTAAAACTTTTATTACTGCAGGTTTTTGTATTCTTACTTCCTTTGTTTCTACTTTATTTCTTTGATCCTTTTCTGTTTGTACTTTTTCTTTTTGCGTTTGGGCTCTTGTGATTGCCAAGACATGTGAATTATTTATGTATAAATCCTTAAGTTCTTCTATGGATATTCTCGATATGCTATCCGCGTAGTTCGCTATACCTTTAACATACTGTATTTCGAAATCATATTCTTCCAAATCGATCAAATTTCAAATTTTGCCTAGACAATGTATTCACCTCTTAATTGATTAAAACTTTTATCGCTAAAAATTTTATCCAAAATTTTCGGATGTTTCGTTATTTTCCTTATATGTGGATTTGTTCCATCCTGTATGTATTTCAAACTGATTCTTCCTTTCTTCTAATTTGTACTGTACTGTACACGTTGTCATTAATCATTAATGTATTATGAATTATTTGAGCTTTAGCTCCACTTTCTCTCGCCTGCTTCATGTATCTTATTATTTGTTTTCTCTGTTGCAATATATCTTTTGAGTAATCTTCATCAATGTATATCTTTGTTCCTTTTAGTTTATTCGTTCCGTTCAAAGTCTCTACTTTCTTATTCACATCTTTCATCATTATTAGTACTGGCCTATTTCTGTTACTGGTTTTGTTTCCTAATCTTTTACATTTCAAAATATCTGTTTTAACATCTACTGTGTTATTAACCTTGTTCATTACATCTTCTAATTTGTTTTCTAGTTGTTCTTCATCTTCTTCGTTGTCTTCTTCTATACCATGTATTATTAAATTCTTCTCTCTAAAATTTTTCTGAGTATCTGTTATGTTTCCTTGCAAAAATTCTGTTTTTTCCTTTAGTTCCGTGTTTTCCATCCTTAAATCGTAGTTTTCCTTCTTCAATTGTGCTATTTGTCTACTCATTTCCTTAATTTTATCTTCTATCTTGCATATTCTCACATTATTGTTGACTTGATTATTGTAATTTCCATTATTATTGTATTTCCTATACTTATTAAAATTTTCGTATCTGCCGTAGTTGTTTCCTTGATTATACTGTCGAAATGTTCCTCTTGAATGATTACCGTTATAAAATCCTATGTTGTTTCCTCTCCGGTGATTATTCCTGAAGTCAAAGTTTGACTTCCTGAAGAAATTCCTGTTATCTTTCATATGTAAGACTTGTTGTTGTCCTACTATACCTTCTACTGAAACCAATTTTGATAGTACCTCTTGTGTAGTTTCAAAACTTCCCGCTGCAATTATTGTTTTGCTTGCATCCGTTGCGGCATTCATAGTTACTGTCTTAATCGTTGCTTCTTTCGTATATGTTTTGGCTAGCCGTTCGGGCATACCTTCCGATATGTATGCTGCCTGTAATCTTTCCGCTAATTTTTCTATTTCCGTTGCATACTGTGTTACATCTTTTCCATTTTGTCTTACTTTACCAAGTTTCGCTAAGAGAAGGCTTGGATTGTCTCCTCTTATCCCTGTTTTAAGAAAGAGAAGGCTTGGATTGTCTCCTCTTATCCCTGTTTTAAGCTTATTCTTGATGTCTGCAATGGAGTTTTCCGTCGTGATTAAGCTTCTAGCTTTACCTGTTAGTCTCGTTTTTATTAGTAAAATAGCATTTTCCTCATTACCAGTCGCGTTTATTTGTAGTAAATCTAATGAGTCTAAGAATGACTGTAATTTGCTTGCTTCGCCGTTAAACTCGTTCGGTAAAACTTTACTCGCAAAATTAAAAGCATCATTCATACTTGTCGCCATTTTTAACTGTTTGCTTATTGCTTGTAATACAACAGTGTCAATTTCCTCAAATATAGAGGTAGGTATGTCGATAATACAATTTAACGCTTGAAATGCCCTATCAGCTTTATCCCTAATCCTACTTGAATAATTTTTACAAGTCTCCTGTTGTACTGAACTTAAATTTTTCCAATTTTTGGCTATTAATTTAGCAAAATTATTATAAAGACCTACTATGCTACTAATTACTTCTATATGTATATCAGGATTTTTAGGAGTTTCTTTCTTCAAAACCCTTTTTCCCTGTTTATTAACTTCTTCCACAATTAATCGTAACTTATCTTCAAAATCTTGCCACGGTATTGACACTTAAACAAAAAAAATTCGTTCATAAGAATAGAATGAATGCATATGTACTTACAATTATTTTTACACGGTGAGAGTTCCTGTTGCCTGCTTTACTGCATTGCTTCGGTTGATATCCCTTTTCAACGCTCTTCGGTGCGTTTTCCATAATGACCAAACAAATTTTAAGATGAAAGCTATAGTTATAATGTATAATAATACCATTATGTGCATCGCAACATTGTCTTGCTGTACCATGAAAGTGTTGTTGACAATTCCTGTTTCTTTTGCCTCCTGTTTGGTTGATGAACCTCCCATTGTTTCTTTTCTCCAAGGTCCCAAATTTAAATAGAAAACCATATAGTTCTACTCTTATAACATCAATTGTACCATAATTTTTCGTCTGCAGAATGAAATTTCACCATTTACAATAACCATTTGTTTCCATATTACCAATCATTACCATTTCACAATAACCATTAAATTTACCATAACCATTTAGTGCCATGTAGTGGAGATTACCATTTAACTATCAATTTTACCATTTCCATTATACAATTACCATTTCCATTTAGTTGGCAGGATCGATGTATATTTTACCATTAGTTCGGCAGGATCGCCATGTAGTGGCGATAACCATTATACAATTAATTTTACCATTTGTTTCGCAGGATCGCCATGTAGTAGTTACTTAGTAAGTGTCCCTCGGATACTTGACGTTTACCATAAAGGCATATTATCATTGAGGAAATCACTTACCTAGCAACCTGTATTCGGGAATGGAATAAACAACATCACATTTATAAAAATCACTGGGTCGAGTTTTAATACGTTAAAATACACAATTATAAATATATCGATCGACTTAGTCAAAGTATAAATAACAATAATTCCATCCTGGTTCGTTCACTCTTATTTTATAGGAAACGTAGTTATGTTTAACTACATGGCTGACCTCCCTCTATAAGTTGTACATGTTTGTTTATATATTAACAGAACGTGCCTCCATTGATAAATGACATTGGCCATTTCAGAGGAATGGTCGCTAAATACTATAATTAATATTAACCTAAATTTAACTCTTATTTCTAAACTAATGTCCTTTTGTCGTTAATGTCTTTTAGGGATCACTACATACATTTTTGAAAATACATGTGTGTTCTGCATTACCTTTAACAAAGTTCACTATCTTTATGACCAATTTCATGACATTAAATAAGTCTTCCGGCATGGTTTTCAATGCTAGTGCTTGACGGTTAATTATACAGTACATCGTAACTGTATCGGGGTTCCCTTTTTACTTATGTTGGCCGAATGTGATCTCAGCATTGCGGTGCTACAAGGTTCGAACGTATTTACTTAGTCTTGTATAACAAAAATCCTAATTTTGATTTAATCACGGAAAAATATTACTTTTCTTATAAGTGGACCACCCCCGAAGCTATCACGGACCACCTTCGGTCCGCGGACCACCGGTTGGGAAACACTGAAATAGAGCAAATAGATTCTGAATGACATACCATGTGACTAGTGAGTCCTGAAAGCTTAGAGGCTGTATATTTTCTTTTGTAGTTTCTCTCCACCATACTTTATGATTTCTATTGGGATTCCATTTTCTCCTGCACTTTTATTGTTTTCTAGTTCGCTTATAATTGTACATACTTCCTCTTCTGTTGGAACTTCTTCTTTTTCATCATTTTGGTCCTCATCATACACCTGCTCTTCTTTGTCGCCATTTAATAGCTGCTTAAAATACCTTGCCCGTCTGTCTATTTGATCCTTTGAGTCTCCCAGTTGCTGGCCTTCTTCGTTTTTGCAATAATTCGTTCTTGTTCTCATGTTTTGTCTTGATTTTTTTACTTCTCTATACAATGTTTTACTTTCTTTTTTATCACAGTGACCTTTTATTTGTTCTAGTAATACTTTTCCACCCAACATATCTAATATGCGAGAAAAGTATTGGTTTACCCCAAACGAATTTAGAAAAGTATTGGTTTACCCCAAACGAATTTTTGTTTGAGTTATTTCTACATTTTGCAGCAAGAACAACACGAAAAAATAGATTTTAGAAAAAAATCCTGTGTGTATGTCGTCGTCGGCCACTTTTCGTAACATGTCTTGTTGGCACGATACAGCCTCCGGACTTCAAGAAGTCACAAATTTATGAATGAATTTTGTTCAGAACATCTCACAGTGTACCTCCCTATTTATTTTTTCCAATTATTCCTTTATTCTCTATCTCTTTGTCCTTTTTCATTGCCTTGTCTTCCTTGTTTTCCATATTTGCAGGCCATTTTTTTAGTTTTTTGACTCCGGTTTCTTCATTTTGTTTTCAATGTAATCCCATCTCCAGTCGGTATCATCAACAGTAATTTTTTGGTTACCAATTTTGACTGTTTTTCCCTCATTTCTTATTTCTCTTGCTTTTTCTCTTATTTATGTCTGATTATTTTGCTCGCTTTTTGATAAATTCTTTCATTGGTGCTTGTATATCAATTTCCTCTTCCTCATTTTCTAGCTCGAATATTTTCTCCCCAATTTTATCACTTTCTTAACGTTGACTTTTACTTCTAGGTGTTGCTTTGACATATTGGACATTCCTTGCATTCACACCATTTGATCCTGTGTCTACTTTTGAACCACGTGTTTCCTCCTTTTTTCAAAGCTTCTACTGATTGTCTAAGATTTGCCATTTCTTCTCGATTTTTTTTATTTTCTTTCCTTATGTATTGGATTTCTTGTTTTAGTTCCATATTTTCATTTTTTATTTTAATTATTTCATCAGCCTTTGCACTGTATTTCACTAATTTAATTTTTTTTGTTAATTTGCAAACGCAAAAGCACTTTGCCGATAAGAGAGCTATTTGGAATGTGTTTTTACTCTTCAACTGCTAGAACTCGAATAATTGTTTTGTAATTGTATGGATTATTAGACAAATTCGGTAATTTAAACTGTTTCCGCAACACTGTGACGCTTCCCTGCTTATTTTTGTTTATAAATTATACCCATGCGAAGCGAACGTAATAGGTAATGTTCTATTGTCTCATGTCCATGTTTATCTGTAGTTTTATGTTCAAAGTGTGAATAAAATTACTTCTCTTAATATTTCATCTTTTTATTTCAAGAACTGTGAAAAAAATATATACACAATTTTACGAAAAATTGAGGCATCTTATAAATCACCGTATATACAAAGAAAATACAGCGAAAAGAGAATATGGAGTGTGGAATGTAGTGTCCAAGTTCAGATCATTTCACATTTATTGCGGAGTTCTTCCATCTACTCCGTATCACCGGCGGACGCAATATAAAGAACCAGTCTAGTAAATTAATACCATACATTCTCTAGTTATTTATATCTTTCGTGTGTTGGCAATATGTTACATGTATTAATCCAATAAATAAATATGACTGCCATAAATTGCCGGTTCGTTCTTCCAACTCAAGAAAAAAACTCTCGATGTAATTTATAATCCAATTAACTGGGCCTCGGGCTCGAGCCTCGATCCCGGCCCGGGCGCGGGGCCCCAGGACAAAGGAGCGTCATGATACGTTCGATATGTGCCCACATTGTGGTTACAAATATTATAGGTAATAATAGATGTTTTCAGATTTACGAGTTTGGAAAAATAAATAAAAAGTTGCCAGTTTTTACCTTATTGGACCGTTCTTCTACTTTAGACGCCTCTTAAAGCGTCTACACACTATTTCCAATTTTTGTTCAGCACAATATTTTATCTTAGGTATACATAATTTTTTAAACAAATACCGTTACACGTCATCAGTGACGTTGGCCTTACATCAGAATACTTACTAACTAATTAAAATATTCCTGAGGAAGCTAATAATTCAAAAATGTTCACGAGCACACATAAACGTAGTCATACAAATAATAAAAAACCGAAAAAATGTGATGTGATTATAATAATACTTTTAAAATTAGGTAATTAGCTGGTACACGTGTTATTCTTGATCATATAAAATAAGAATATTATTATGTAGAATAGTACCCAAAAAATGTACATTACATATAGTTTAACGTTACAAGGCCGATGTGTAGCAAATAACGGTTGAGGTTGAATATTGTAATCCGAGGCGCAGCCGAGGATTATAACAACCGAATCCATTATTTGCGTATCGGCCGTGTGTCGTTCAAGACTTTTTGTAATCCCGCTGAAAGATTACATTTCGATTCAGAAGAAAGAACAAACCACGTACCTCGTAATTCTACAGAAAAATCCCAACATCGTCTTGTCATGGAACAGCTTAACAATATCACAACAATAATAATTATAAGTTTTTGGTGTTCGCGAGTTCGCTTTAACAACGACCATGGATGAAATTGAGGAACAAAATCAAATTTCTTTAGAAATATTGGGAGAATTTTGTCCAGCGAGTATTGATTTACTGCCGAATGTAACTCAAGGGCGATATCAAAAAGAATATGAAAATTTTGAAGAGTCGACTAAAAGCAGGAATGTAAAGGTGGTTACTGAAAATGTATTTAGCCTATACGAAAGGAAAAGCAGAGGTTTATTCTCCTAACTCGCTGTGGACCAAGATTTCAATGTTGAAACTTGCTTTGAAAGTTTTTGACATCATTGACATTTCAAGGTTAGTTATTTTAAATCGTACACCATATAAGAGTAATACCTACAGAAATGGTTTTTTCAGATTTAGAAAATTATTTTAGTTCTTGACACGAAAGTCTGATGGATACACACCAACGAAAGGAAAAATTTTATCTGAAGAAGAAGCAACTAAGTTTTTGTTGGAGGCTAATAATCATACATGGTTGCTTGAAAAGGTTGTATCAACGTGTGGTATTTTTAGCGCATGTAGACGTGACGAACTTGTTAAGCTGACTGTGGATTATTGTGAAAGCACCAGTACCAGAGTTTTGGTTACATTGAGGTATACTAAAAACAAATAGAACGGGGTATTTGTCGTTCCCAAAGAAGGACTTCCTTTTGACGCCTATGGTTTTACAAAAAATACGTAGATTTGCGGCTTTGCAGCTCTACACAGGTCACTCGTTTCGCTAATCCTCGACTAATATGCTGGTAGAAAATGGTGGCGATCTACTATCGGTAAAAGAACTTGGAAGTTGGAATTCTTCTGCGGAGTCATATATCAAAAATTCAGCTTCAAAGAGAATAAAAATAACGAGAAAATGATTTCATAGTAATGAGGCCACACCGACAAGTTCAATTACTGGTGCCATACATGGTAAATCTCTCATCGATGGAATAGAAACTTCAAATAATAGCAATTATCAAATTACTTTTCAAATTTATAAATAGTTAGTATAAAAATTAACTGTCTCGACCCTTACTTCGTGGAATATGCTCATATTAGTGTTTTTAAATGAAAAGCACGGTCTCTAGTTAATTCCACAATATAATAAAAGTTATTGAAAATTCTAAAAAATTGATAATTGTTTCGATAAATCAATATCATCGTCAGAATGACAGAAGTTACATTTCATTTTATGCCTACCTGATGTTTAGTAGTTATTTTTGGCTAGACCAAGAAGTAACCTAACTTGTGATAGGCTTAATATATGTTTATAGAAAAAAGAAGAAGATGTGATATTACAAATATTGATGCTTAAATATTATTAGCCCTATGGTGATATCCTGGATATATATCATGTCTTCTAATTTCCAGTTCTTCAAGGAAATCCAGTTCTTGTTTCTTTTCACAAATATGCAGCACTTCTAGTTCTGTGTTAGGTGTCAATGAATGATTGGTGTCAAGTAGATGTTTTGCGTAGTGGGATTTATCTGGTTGTTTTATTCTGTATGCTCGTAAGTGCTCACTGTATCTTATTTCAAAATTCCTAAGGGTCTGACCCAAATAAACAGCATTACATTCTGGACATTTGAGTTTATATATACCTGACTTCTTTATTAGTGGTATTTTTGTTTTTACATTCAACAATTTTGTACTAACGTTACTTTCTGTTTTAAAAGAAATTGTTGTATTCGGTGCTGAAGACATTATCTTTGAAATATTATTAGAAATATTTCCTGCATATGTGATGGTTTTATAAGTTTCAATTTCATCAGCTTGTTTAGGATATATTAGTTGCAATGCCACTTTTTCTTCTTTTTTACTAATTAGCTTATTTATCATATCTAATGGATAACCGTTAGATGTTGCTATTTGTCAAATTGTATTAATCTCTCTATCAAAATTACATTTGTTCATAGGAACTGAAAAAGCTCTATGTATCATTGAATTATATGCTGCTAGTCTGTGTGACATAGGGTGGTTAGAATTGAATGGAATTGTCACATCAGTCTGTGTTGGTTTTCGGTAAATTGAATAATCAAGTACATTATTAACTCTTTGAATTTTTAAATCAAGAAAATTGAGCTATTTTCTTCAATTTCTAATGTAAATTTAATTTTTGGGTGTAAATTATTGATTTGGTTGAAAAATACATCTAATTGTCGTTCACTACCCATAAAACAAGGTAATATGTCATCTACATATCTATACCAAAATAAAATATTTTTCGAAATATTACTTTCAAAGATCTTTCTTCCTAAATTGTCCATAAAAATGTTTGCTAAAATAGGTGATATAGGGCTTCCCATTGGTAAACCTTCATTTTGAATATATATCTTATTGTCAAAAGTGGAATAATTCTGATTAATGCATACATCAAATAAATTAAGTATATCTGATATTATTCCTGGATTAATATTTTTATCTTCTAGTAATTTTCTCACAAGTGTTAGACAATCTTTAGGAGGAAATTTAGTGAACATATTAGTTACATCGAACGAAATGAGTTTATAGTTATCTTGCAAGTGGATTGCTTTCAACTTTTTGATTAGTTCTATTGAATTTCTAATTGAGTACTGAGATTCATATCCGCAAGTATTGAGTATATTGTTGAGCTTCTTTGCCAATATATTATTAGGAGCATTAACATAAGAGACTACAGGTCTAATTGGTTTCGTTATTTTATGTAATTTAACTGTTCCATATAATTGTGGACAATGAGGATTCTTATGTATGATAGACCTCTTTTCGTAATCATTTAAAAGATAATTTGAATTATTAACAATATCCCTCACATTATTAGAAAACTTTTTTGTTGGGTCTGCTTTAAGAACTTTTACATCGCTGGATTCTATAAAGTTATATACTTTGGAATTGTAATTTTCAGTCGTCAAAATGACAGTTGTGTTCCCCTTATCAGATTTTGTAACTGTTAGGTTATTATCCTCTATCTTCTTTTTTATTGCATTTAAAACTGTAATGTCATTTTTTGTTTGACGTTAAACTTTTGAAGGTTCAATATTTTTGATTAAATTGGCAATTTTTAATTTCTCATAATGAAAATTATTTGAATTAGATTTTAAAGCAATTTCTGACTCTGTAGCTATAATTTGTTTAATATTATTCGTAAATTTTGGTGGTATGCTGTACTTTAAACCTTTATTTGAAAATTTTATTTCACTATCTGTAAAATTAGTGTCTGAAAGGTTTTCAAATCGTGATGCAAAGTGTGTTGGTATGTAGGTACTTACAGTTTCATGATGTTTTGAGTATTGAATTTTATGTTGTGTGTGTTCAAGATTCTGTAACTTCTTTTCTTGTTTCTTAAATTTCATATGCTTCATCGTGCTGACATTTTCTCTAATTTTGTCGTCCATACAGTCAAATTATACTGGATGTAATTGGAATGTGAGTTCTGAATGTACAACTTTTATGTAGTTGTCTAAGGAGTCTGTACCAGAAGTTACTACAAAAACGTTACAAAGCATCACAAAACATTTGGTTTAACCAAGAATGCCTTAGGAAAAAGGTAATACCAAATTATGTGAATATAAAATGTCACACTAAAACACCACAAACACAAAAAGCTATAAAATGTGCTCAACGAGTTTGGATAAAATCAGAATGTAAGAAATGTTTCAAAGTTAGAGACTCCTTAGACAACTACATAAAAGTTGTACATTCAGAACTCACATTCCAATTACATCCAGTAGAATTTGACTGTTTGGATGACAAAATTAGAGAAAATGTCAGCACGATGAAGCATATGAAATTTAAGAAACAAGAAAAGAAGTTACAGAATCTTGAACACACACAACATAAAATTCAATACTCAAAACATCATGAAACTGTAAGTACCTACATACCAACACACTTTGCACCACGATTTGAAAACCTTTCAGACACTAATTTTACAGATAGTGAAATAGAATTTTCAAATAAAGGTTTAAAGTACAGCATACTACCAAAATTTACGAATAATATTAAACAAATTATAGCTACAGAGTCAGAAATAGCTTTAAAATCTAATTCAAATAATTTTCTTTATGAGAAATTAAAAATAGCCAATTTAATCGAAAATATTGAACCTTCAAAAGTTAAACGTCAAACAAAAAATGACATTACAGTTTTAAATGCAATAAAAAAGAAGATAGAGGATAATAACCTAACAGTTACAAAATCTGATAAGGGGAACACAACTGTCATTTTGACGACTGAAAATTACAATTCCAAAGTATATAACTTTATAGAGTCCAGCGATGTAAAAGTTCTTAAAGCCTACCCAACTAAAAAGTTTTCTAATAATGTAAGGGATATTGTTAATAATTCAAATTATCTTTTAAATGATTACGAAAAGAGGTCTATCATACATAAGAATCCTCATTGTCCACAATTATGTGGAACAGTTAAATTACATAAAATAACGAAACCAATTAGACCTGTAGTCTCTTATGTTAATGCTCCTAATAATATATTGGCAAAGAAGCTCAACAATATACTCAATACTTGCGGATATGAATCTCAGTACTCAATTAGAAATTCAATAGAGCTAATCAAAAAGTTGAAAGCAATCCACTTGCAAGATAACTATAAACTCATTTCGTTCGATGTAACTAATATGTTTACTAAAATTCCTCCTAAAGATTGTCTAACACTTGTGAGAAAATTACTAGAAGATAAAAATATTAATCCAGGAATAATATCAGATATACTTAATTTATTTGATGTATGCATTAATCAGAATTATTTCACTTTTGACAATAAGATATATATTCAAAATGAAGGTTTACCAATGGGAAGCCCTATATCACCTATTTTAGCAAACATTTTTATGGACAATTTAGAAAGAAAGATCTTTGAAAGTAATATTTCGAAAAATATTTTATTTTGGTATAGATATGTAGATGACATGATTAGCTTGTTTTATGGGTAGTGAACGACAATTAGATGTATTTTTCAACCACATCAATAACAATTCAAAGATTTAATAATGTACTTGATTATTTCATTTACAGAAAATCAACTCACACTGATATGACTATTCCATATAATTCCAATAATCCCATGTCACATAAATTAGCAGCATATAATTCAATGATACACAGAGCTTTTTCAGTTCCTATGAACAAATATAATTTTAGTAGAGAAATTAATACAATTAAACAAATAGCAACATCCAATGGTTATCTATTACATATGATAAATAAATTAATCAATGAAAAGGAGGAAAAAGTGACATTACAACTAATATCTACTGAACAAACTAACGAAATAAAAATTATAAAACCATCACATATGCAAATAATATTTCTAATAATATTTTTTTTTGTTCCTCGCATCAACCAAGTTGGTTATTGGCGATGGCTTTAACAATATAATCACAGCTTATAGAGTAGAGAGGGA
Organism: Galeruca laticollis; assembly: GCA_963921935.1. Taxonomy (NCBI): domain Eukaryota; kingdom Metazoa; phylum Arthropoda; class Insecta; order Coleoptera; family Chrysomelidae; genus Galeruca; species Galeruca laticollis. The sequence goes on from OY998175.1 coordinate 178,498,531, forward strand.
TTTGACAGATATTTATAAATATTATCCACATCGCAATCCTTTCCTAGCAGGGTATTCACGTCATTTGGAAAATGACATTGTTGTCTTTGCGATGTGTATAATGTACATTCTGATAGTATATGTTTTACATTTAGTTCACGGCTACAAATTATACACATAGATTTATCAGTTTTACGTATTAAATATTCATGCGTAAGTTTAGTGTGACCTATTCTTAGTCTGGTTATTACGACCTGTTTTAAGCGGTTACTGCACATTCGCGGCCACTGTTTGACACTTTCCTTTATTTGTCTTAATTTTTGGAGTGATCCTTGCCACTCCGATTGCCACCGAGAATTAATTCTCATTTTGATGTAGGTTTTCACGTCACTGTAAACCGCACTGTTTACTATATGTACATCTCTGCATACTGTAGCGTCTTTTGCATGTCTGTCAGCATCTTCGTTTCCTTGTATTCCTTGATGAGAGGGCACCCATAAGAATCTGACATCCAAGTTGTTGTTTTGTAGTAGATGCAGTTGAGTCTTGATTTGTAGTCAAGGTACTTAGGGCACTTAAGGAGTCTGTTATTATTTTAGTTTTTTCAGGTTAGACGATTGAATTTCGATTAAAGCTTGTAGGATAGCATATATTTCTCCTGTATACACAGAACTTACGTCGGGTAATTTATATTTCAAAGGTGGTTGATAGGAAGTGATAACAGCAGCTCCAACTCCATTTGGGGTTTTGGATGCATCAGTATATATTTTATGAAAGTTAGAATACATGGAGAGTTTCGTGTGAAACTTCTGATATACTGTGGAGACTGGAGTTTCTGCCTTGTTAAAGTTAGTTGAGCTGGTGTCTATGCTCGGAATTTTAATAAGCCATGGCGGTGGTATATCAACATTTGCTTCTAGTTTGGAAGGTATCTGCATGTCTAGTTGTATGATATATTTGGAAACTCTCTGATAGAAGGGGTTGTCGACTCTTTTCCTGAATTCGTAGGTGTTCTGATATCTATTTGCAACTGTGTTATTGTAGTTTGGATGATCTTGGTTGCCCATTATAGTACTGGCATATGACAATGTCAGGTACTGCCTTCTTTTATCTAGTGATTGCTCTCTCAGCTCTACTAGGGGATGTTCTATAAGCTCCAGAAATGATGCGCAATGCTTGGTTTGCTATGACATCTAAACGTTTTAATATGCGTTTTTTAGAGGAGGCGTAGGCGATGGATCCATAATCGATCTTGGATCTAATAAGATGACTGTAGATTAGGAGTAAAGTTTCTCGATCAGATCCCCACTCTCTGTTTGCGAGGACTTTTAATAGATTTTGTCCATTCTGACATCTAACGACTAGATTCTTAATATGTTCATCCCAATTTATTTGCGAGTCGAAGATCATTCCCAGAAATGTGATTTTTGACACATACCCGAGGGGACTACCATTTAGTTCAAGTAGTGACTTTTGGCCTACTTCTCTCATGGAGAATATTATACATTTGGTTTTCTCTGCAGAGAAATAAAAACCGGAGTCCTTAGACTTTCAAGTATGTTTATGTGTGATTGTAGAATCGATTTCATTGTTGTTAGATTTTCACTTTTTATGTACATTACCAGATCATCCGCATACAGTCGGACTTTTATTGGTTTCTGTATATTAGTGGTGATGTTATTTATAGCTATAAGGAATAAAGTTGGGCTGATTACTGATCCCTGCGGTGTTCCATGTTGTTGTGTTTTTAGATCGGAGATCAAGCCATTTATCCTAACTTGGAAACTTCTATTATTTAGAAAATTGTAAATGAAAGCCAGCATGTTTCTCTCTATATTCCATTCTTGCAAGGTTTTTACTATGTTAGGCCTCCATGCCGTATTGAATACTTTGTTTATGTCAAAAAATACAGCTATACATTTCTGATTGTTTGCTAAAGCCTCATGTATGTCGCTTTCTAAGTCGATAATGTTATCGATTGTGCTTTTGTGTTTTCTAAATCCACTCTGTTCTGGTATTATCAATTTTCTTCGTTCTAACTCCCAAACAAGTCTGTTATTGATTATTTTTTCTAGTAATTTGCACATGGTGCAAGTTAGGGATATCGGTCTATAAGAATCGACTAATAATTTATTTTTCCCTGTCTTCTGAATGGGTATAATTATTCCTTGTGACCATTTTTTTGGGAACGTACGTTTTGTCTATATTTGATTAAATATTTTTAGCAGTGTTGCTTTAGCTGTTTCTGGGAAGTGTTGCATAAAGCTAATAGGCACGTTGTCTGGCCCTGGGCTGCAATCATCAAAAGAAGTAAATGCCTCGTCAAACTCTCTCTTTAGGAGGGGCTTGTTGATGTCCGTGTTTATATTGTTAATGTGAAAGTTGCGTAGACTGGTTTCATTATTTTCCAGGAAATTTTCTTCGAAAGCAGCATCGCTAGATTGTTTCTCTTAATTGCTGGCTAGTAAATCAGCAATTTGTTTTGGATTCCTAATGATTTGTCCGTTATCTTCTAAGGCAGCAATTTTCTGATATGATTTGTGTCCCGATATTTGCCTAATTTTTCTCCAGATAGTGCTAATATTAGTTGAACTATTTATATTTTGTACGTAAGTCTTCCAGCACTCTTTTCTACTTTTTTTAGCGTATATCTTGTCTTAGCTCTAAGGTTCTTAAATCTTGCTAGATTTTCAGGAGACTTGTATTTTTTGTAGCGATTAAATGCTGCTTTACTTGCTTTTATTGCCTGACGACAGTCGTCATTCCACCAGGGTACCGGATTGTGGCTTCTGATGGTTTCTGTCATCCCAATACTGTGTTTGGCGGCTTGTTCAATTATTTTGGTAAATTCGTTAACTGTTTCGTCGATATCCTCTGTTATTTTATATTGAGAAAGTAATGTTTCAATATTTAGAGAAAATTGATTCCAGTTTGCATTGTTAAGACGCTATTTTTGTAAAGGTTTGCTATTTTCTGCGCCGGTTCTAATGTCAGAGATTATTATTGGGAAGTGATCGCTGTCATAGAGATATGGCATTACTTCCCAGTTTAAGAGAGGAGTAATAGCGACATCACATATTGCCAAGTCTATAGCAGACGATGTCCCATTGTATGAGTTGAATCTTGTGTTAGATCCATTATTAAGCAAAGTGAGGTTGTAGTCATTCATAATTTCCTCAGTAAGATTACCTCTATCGTCTTGTTTCTCCGATCACCACAATAAATTGTGACCGTTGAAGTCTCCGACAATTATACGAGGTTGAGGTATTTGTTCAATCAAGTTCACCAAGTCATTTTTATTGAGAATAATATTGGAAGGAATGTAAATATTGCAAATATTTATTTTAGATGGATCGAAAACAGTAACCGCAGCAGCTTCTAGATCTTAGGTTATGTCAATTTTATTTGATTGGATATTATTTTTAACGTATGTGGCAACACCCCCCTGGCTCCTTTCTCTAGTGGGTCTTTTTTTATAGTATATGTTATAGTTTTTCAAGTTATGTACATTACTGTCTTTAAAATGTGTTTCCTGTAAACAAATAGAATTTGGTTTGTACTCAGACAATAGTTGTTTCAACATTTCATAGTGTACGTAATAACCATTTAAATTCCATTGAAGTATGTCCATTTCTAATATGATGATTGTGTCGATGACTCACTTCTAGAGTCAATGGGGCCTTCTGATATGTATAGTCGTAATCGTTTTCTTATCTTGGTTAAGCGGATTTTTAGGGATTTGTTCGTGATTTGGGGGTACACTTTTTCCAGCATATTAATGAGAGACTCAAAATCTGAGGTATAATTTCTTATGGTACTGATTGGATCACTAGAACCATGAATATTGGTAATCAAATCTGTCAGTTGATCATAATTTAATATTAGTTCGTCTTCGTGTTCCTCAATGAATGTGTTGGCGGGTTCCATCATTTTCATTATTTCGTCAAGCCCAACTTTCTTAGGTTTTTTTTCTTTAGGTGTTTTGAAAGTTGTTTCCTCTTCAGTGGTGTTATCTGGTATTGGCGGACTTTCAATTTCGTTGATTTTTCTTGTGTTGGTTTCTATGTGATCATTATTTATTATGTCTATTTGGTTTGTTTCAAGTTCGGTTGAGTTGTTAATGGATTTAGGTTGGAGTGTAGGAGGAGTAATATTGATTTTCTCTGGTGGTGTAGGAAAAGAAACGTTAGCTTGAGCTTGGGCTGTAGACGTAGTGGTGTTGCTGCCTCTTATATTTGATTGGGAGTGTAGTGGCATGTTAGGAGTATTATTAACTTGGCTGGAATAGGTACAGTTGTATGCAGTGTGACCTGGTTGTTTGCATTTATAACAACCTTGCCCATCCATGTTGAGAAAAATACGATAACTGGTTGTTTCGAATTGTATAAGGAGACTGTCTGGTACTGTAAGGTTATTTGGTGGATCAATATATACTTGACGTCGGAAACTGAGTATATGGCTGTACGCGGGATCAGTTACACCAATTCTTAGGATTGTTATATTTAACATTAGTTTTAGTCCAATATTTTCTAAGGATTCTTGGATAATTTCGTTAGGGATTGAAAGGCAAACATTTGAAATTACAAGTCTTTCTGCTGGAGTAAGCATCCTACGAGCTTTGATTTGTTGGCCATTAATAATAATTTCTCCTCCTTGCTCTTTCAAAAATTTTTCTACAATCTGTTTCGATGATAAATATATACATATTCTGTCATTAGCCATGCGTGAAGCATATAATATATTTTTAGGTGAGATAAGTGGACCGACTTGATACTTGGCATTTGATTCCTGTTATTGACGGAAAAATAATAGCTTGTTCTTTTGGCGGGTACTTTGGTTGTTGACTTTGTCCCAATACACTTGAATATGACATTCCGGGTTGTTGTGAATTGCTTTAAGAGTTATTATTCATGATATAATTTTGAAATTAAATAACTTTTAAAACTATTTTCTGCTTCTGCACTATCATGTGCAGGTCCGACCCTGTCTACTGAGACAGAGTCAGAAGTAAAAAGTGGATAATGAAATTCCTTTTGATAAGCGGCTGGTTTGTTGATGAAATTTCGTCTTATTAATTCTATATACTATTCTAATTCAGTTGTATATAGTACTTACGTATTTTATTTGTTGTAAGTAACTAAGGTAGATTATGACTTTGAATTGAATTTATTCGATTTTATACTCGCACAATTCGCTATGCACTGATCGCTTTCAGGTAGTAACCCAATAACGGTCAATAACAATATTTCAAAGATAATACAAATACAACAATATATTTTAAATCAGACAGTAATGTGAGTACAAAATTGTTAAATGTAAAAACAAAATATCCCCATTAAAGAAGTCTGGTATATATAGATCTAAAATAATAGGGGGCGCAAACTTTGTCTTGTGCCGATACGAAATAAATGGTTTCGATTGTGTTTGCTAGTTACAGTAATAATAACTGTTTTTTCAAAACAAACATAGTGTGAATAAGCTGATTATTGTGAATTATTTCTACGTACAAAATGCCAAAAATATTTAAAACTAATTATTCCTAGTAACATAAACAAAACCGAAATGCATAACCTCACAATTTCAAAATTTCCCAAACTCCTCGACCATTCTGACGATCAGACAACACGGCAAGGCCGTGGCGACATAAATGATCTGTGACGTGATGATCAGAAGCTAGAGTTTTTTCAATTCTTATTCGTTGCTTTTATGTCAAAACTGAAGCCCGTCCTTTCCGATTATGAATCGGGGTCTAAAGCAATTTAAACCCTAGGGATTATTGATAAAAAACGTTATTAGAAAACTTTGATCCACATTTTATAGAAAATGTTATGTTTACTGATGAGTGTACCGGGTGTCTGATTAAGAGAGGTAACCCGATGTATCTAAGAAACTAGTCATCGTACCGCTTAGAGAAAAAAATCTGTATTACAAACTTGCATACGAGAAACTGCCGGAAATTATTTTCAAATTTTCTACTCCACAGCTAGAGGGCTTAGTTCACAATAATAACACAGAAAAATAATTTTTCTATAGTGAATGTACCGTTATGGTACCACAAAATTTAAGTATTCGTAATCATTAGATAATTTTGCATAAGTTTACTCCAGTACTTTAGCCCCTATCTTGTAAAATAACTGGTAAGGGGAGTGGGAAAGATGACTCAATAAAACTGTTATAACTTTTGTTCCGCTTCATGGGTATTAACAAACTTAGTATCATCATCATCATCAGTGGCTTCACAACCCTGGGAGGATTTTTGCCGACTCAACCATACGTCTCCATCTTTTTCTATGTAGCATCCGATCGGGTCCATCTTCGATATTCATGGCTTTTAGGTCCTTTGTAATATTATCTCTCCACCTGAGGCGAGGTCGACCTAATGGGCGTTTTCCCCCCGGGACCTCCTCCCACACCAGTTTTACTATTCTATCATCTGGCATTCTTTTAACGTGTCCTGCCCACTGTAGTCTCCTGGCCTTTATTTCGTTTATTATGTTGGTATCAGTGTAGAGTTCTTTGAGTTCTTGGTTGGTTTTTATTCTATATTGTCCTGTATTTTCGTCTCTATTTGGGCCGAATATTTTTCTTAGCAATTTCCTTTCAAAGACCTTAAGTCGTTCTTCGTTTGCAACCGTTAGAGTCCAGGTCTCACATCCATACATTACGACAGGCCTTATAATTGTTTTGTATATGTTCAGCTTAGTTTTCCTGGTAAGTATTCTAGATTTAATTAGGTCTTGAAGAGCAAAAAGGCATCTGTTTGCAGCCTGTATCCTGTTATTTATCTCTTCTGTGATGTCGTTGTTTTCGCTAATACTTGTACCCAGATATTTAAATTGTCTTGTCCGCTCAAAGTTGTAGTCTTCGATAGAGAAGTTTTGTCCTACTCTATCTCGGTTCCGATTTTTTCTGCTGAGGTACATATACTTGGTCTTGTCTTCGTTTATCTTGAGGCCTATCTTCTCTGCTTCCTTTTCGAACTTTATGAAAGTATCTTTGAGGTCAATCCTGCTATTGCCAATCACATCGACATCGTCTGCGAAAGCCAGGAGCAGGTTGGGTCCTCCTTTATGAAAGATAGCAGCTGGCTTCTCAATTTTGGAGTTCCTAATTACATATTCCAATGCTATGTTAAAGAGTTGAGGTGAGAGGGCGTCCCCTTGCTTGAGACCATTATTGATATTGAAGGAGTCGGAGAGACTCTGCCCCACTCTTACTTTACATCGCGTACCCTCCATGCATACTTTCATCATCGATATAAGTTTTTTTTGGAATCCAAGTTCTTGCATTGCTTGCCACAGCTTTGATCTGCATACTCTGTCGAATGCCTGTTTAAAGTCAATAAACAATTGGTGGAGTTCTCTGTCGAATTCCCAGCATTTCTCCATTATTTGTCTGATGGTAAAAATCTGATCTACGGTGGACCTATTTGGTCTAAAACCACATTGGTATTCCCCCACAATCTCTTCGGTATATGGTTTCATTCTCTCCAGTAGGATATTGGAGAGTACCTTATAACATGTATTCAGAAGAGTTATTCCACGATAGTTTGTGCATTTCTTTCTGTCTCCTTTTTTATGAATAGGGACGATTATCCCTTCCTTCCATTCGTCGGGTAGGGCCTCTGTCTTGTATGAGCTTGTGTATGGCCTTGTGGAGTGTTTCTCCGCCAGATTTTATGCATTCGGCAGGTATGCCGTCGCTGCCTGGAGCTTTGTTATTTTTCAGTTTTTTTATTGCATTCAGTGTTTCTTCGTACGACGGTGGCTGTGTTTCTATTTCGGCCGTTGGTATATTTGTTGGTGGCGTATTTGTATTTCCCTCCTCATTTAGCAGTTCGAAGAAGTATTTCTTCCAGGTTTTCAGAATCTCTTTTTCGTTGGTTATGAGCTCTCCATTATTTTTTGTGAGAGAGTTTTCCTCTCTGGGTTGTTATCCGGCTTTCTGTTTCGAGATTTCGCTAAAATATTCTTTTGTTCTGTTATTCTGTCTATTCTCTTCTATTCCCCTTATTATTGACAGTTGGTATTCTCTCTTTTTCCGTTTCACCATTCTGCGTGTTATTGTTCTTTGGTGTCTATATTCTTCTATATTAGATGATGTTGGATGTTGTAGCATTTTTTTCCTAGCCAGGTTCCGCATCGAACCATCTCCGTCGCTGGCTTTTCTTTTTGCCAAGTACCTGTTTTGATACGGTGGCTATTGCATCTTTAATGTTAGCCCATAGTTCCTCTATGCTGTTTTCGTCTTGAGGCTCCTTTATTTGTTCATTTATTTGTTCTTGGTACCTTTCTTGTGTCTCCTCTGCTTTTAGTTTTCCTGTCTCCCAAGTTGTTCTGGTCCCCTTCTTAGGCGTTCGACAGGTGGAGATTCTAATTCTAATCTTTGTCCTTACTAGGAAGTGGTCCGTATCTGCGTCTGCTCCTCTTAGGCTTCTGACGTCCAGGCAGTTACTACCATGTCTCCTATCTATTATGACGTGGACGATTTGGTTTCTTGTGACTCCGTCATTTGAAATCCAGGTCTCTTTGTGAATGTTTTTATGTTCGAACATGGTTGATTTTATTAGGAGGTTCTGGGACGTAGCCAGGTCCACAAGCCTGGCTCCATTGTCGTTGCTAGTGTCATGCAGGCTATGTTTGCCTATGGTTGTTTGATAGGCTTCTTCTTTGCCGACTTTGGCATTAAAGTCACCCAAAATAATTAGCATATCATATTTGGGTATACTCAGGATAAGATTTTCTAGTTCGTCATAGAAGGTATCCTTTATTTCCTCGTCTTTCTCTTCAGTCGGGGCATGGGCTGAGACCACCGAGTAGTTATACCATTCTCCTTTCAATCTCATGTAGCAGAGACGTTCGTTTATTGGTTTAAACTCCATGATTGTTTTTGCTATGGGTTCTCTTACTATGAAACCTGTCCCAAATTGGTGTCGTCCTTGGTCATTTCCGCTATACAGTATTATCGAGTTTCCCACTCTTTGCGTTCCGTTCCCTGGCCACCTGATTTCTTGAACGGCTGTTATGTCCATATTTTGTTTTTCCAGTTCTTTGGCGGCATGTAAAGAGGCTCCAGATCTATAAAGACTAAGTAAGGTCCATGTTCCGAAATTCATTGTCCTTTTTCGTCGCGTGTTTCGTCTCGAGAGGTCCGTCCGGGTCCGAGGCGTGTGTTTCGTTGTCGTAACTGTGGTTTTTTTCCAAGGAAGGATAGTTAGTCCCTCGCTTAACCCTCCTCTTTTATCCGGGCTTGGGACCGGCAACCATACTACTGGGCTACTCAATCCACCCAGCAGCACAGCAGGCAGAGTTAACTTAGTATCGTTTGAAAGAAAATTCAATGCCTAATAAAATATTATATCATCGTTTCATTTCAGTGGTTTTAACGGTCGCTAGGTAGAGGTGATTGAACAATTGTTTGGTTTTCAACTTTTTTTGGGTATTTTCAAATGCGATGCTATATTTTTTAATAATTTACATGGAAGAGGATGAAATTTAATTTAAAATGGTAAAATGCGTTTCTCAATATCGATACTCTAAGAGAAGATGCGATAAAAAATATACTAGGAGATCGAGTTTTATATTTAAGTAAATTGAAAAATTTAGGCCTCTAGATGTCATAAATTGTTGACAACTTAAATATAAAATTAATGTAGAGCGACTTTATGAACCTGTAATGGTTAGTAATTTAAAAATACGTAATGCGTAGTAGCGAAGCTTATGATATGTTAAAGGGCATATCCGAACTCTGTCACAAAATAAAATTTTACCTGACTTGTATCAATTTGAGGATTACTGAAATGTTCGAACTGTGCCGCAACAATTTAGTTTAATCCTATTAGAGTCATTAGGGTTTATAATAGATAAAATCGGAGGCCCATAGAATTATGTATATTTCTGAAAGGTTTCAAAGATTTCTTGTATTAAATATTTTGAAGAAATCTTGATTGTTTTGATCGATATTTAGGGGATTAGGGGAAGGATGTTGATGCACTTACACTATATAAGAGTTATAGTTGTATTCAGTTACTTCATATCGATCTACAGAAGTTAAGAGTGTAGTACACATAGCAAACAGTGACCAAAATGGAGAACAAAGCATCTATAATGTATAGTGAAAGAGGAAATAAATTAATACTGTTGAACAGTTATAAATTTTCGAAAGCTAATACTAGCAAATGTGGAAACATTAGATGGAAGTGCTGTAACGCAAAATGTCCAGTTAGAGTGTACTCCCCCGTTTCTGATGAAGAAACAATCACAGAAGTCAAAGGAGAACACAATCATACTATGGAAACAAACCTATCAAGAAAAGCAGTGAGTAACAGCATTAAAAAGGAAAGCGACTGAAGATCCCACTGAGAAACCCTCCAAACTAATTCGGCAAGAATTGGTGTCAAATAATTTCGCGGAGGATATCAACACCGAAGATATTGACCGAATAAGGAAAAATATTCACGCGGCGAGAAGAAAAATTTTACCCCTATTGCCTAAAAATCAGGAAGAAGTATTTAATAGTGTTCGTGAATTACAATTACGAACGAACCGAGAAGAGGAATTTCTATTAACAGCAGACCAGGTATTTAAAATTATTGTGTTCTCCTGTTTTTCCAACCTTAATTTTTTATGTAATTCGGATTGTATTTTGATGGATGGGACTTTTAAATACTGTTCAACTTTTTTTTACCAAATGTTTACCATTCATGGTTTTAAAAACGGCTATTACGTACCTCTTGTTTTTTGTTTGCTGCCGGACAAATCAAGTCAAACATATTCAAATTTGTTTTTAATTTTAAGACAAAAATGTAAAGAAGTAGGCTTAAATTTTCAACCTAAAGAAGTCGTAGTAGATTTTGAACTAAGCATTCATAACGCTATATATGAATGTTTTGGCAGAGATCAAATTCTTTTTGGTTGTAAATTTCATCTCTGTCAAGCTTGGTTTCGTAAGATTCAGGAGTTTCATTTGGTACAAGAGTACAGACAGAAAGGTTCTGTAATTGGCGAATACTTAAAAGTATATTTCGGTATTATGTATCTTAGTCCTGAGGAAGTTGTAGAATTTTTTTATAATGAACTACATGTTTTGCTTCCGAATGACGAAAGAGTTATAGAATTCCGAAATTATGTCAATAAAACATATATAACGCAAAATTCGATATTTCTACCACTTATTTGGGCAAATAATGCATCCTTTTTTAAGAGAACAACGAATTCTTGTGAGAGTTTTCATTCGCATTTCGGTGCTTCTTTTTACAAAGCACATCCAAACATTGTTCAATTTACTAGTGTGTTATTGGATTTACAAACGGAGGTATACGCGAAAATTCGTTCGGCAAACCAAAGCCAGAAAAAAACCAAAAAAACTATTAATGTTAAAATTAATTTCATTAATGATCATTTGGATCAATATAGGAAAAATGTTATTTCTCGCTTTATGTTTGTGAAAACGGTTGCATGTAAAAATCTTCCACACGTTTAATTTTTTGTTTTTTTTATATGTTTATGTATATTGAATATATTTTATTGTAATGTAGATGTAATGTAGATGTAATTTTTTAGAAGTGGCAAATATACGTTGAAAATATATGTATGTTATTAATATTTTCTTATATTGAATTTGAGTTCCTAAAGTTCAAGGTAAATTGTTAAATCGGATTAGGCTATTAGACCCCTACTGGTTTGGTAGTTAATCTCCAAAATTTTAAACACTGGCAGAGTTCGAACAACCCGTAATGACTACCTGCATTTTGTGGCAGAGTTCGGATACTCCGATGTTAAAAGTGTATTTTGAATGTGTTGAGAATGCAGCAAGAGAATATGCGTATAGATATCCCGTGCGACAACCATTTTGCAGAGCATTTAAAAATTTGGCTAAACGTTTAAAACAAACCCGGCCTGTTCAACCTAGAAGAAATTCTACACGACGGCGAAGAAACAATACAGAAATAGATGAAATAAATGTACATTGCTGCGGATACACAAGTTTAGTGTAAGAAAAGTAGCTTGCGAGCTAGGAATTTCAAAGTATTGTGTTCACTCTATTTTAAAAAGAAATCGTTCTCATCCGTATCGTGTATCTCTTCATCAAGGATTAAGAGCTACAGATTACGATAAAAGACTGGATCATTGTAATTGAAATTCCAAATTTTTTATCACATATAATTTGGTCCGATGACGCTACATTTTCCAGGAATGGATCTATAAATAGACATGACACAAACTATTGGTCTAATCAAAATCCACATTAGATGCAACCAGGGTCGCTAGTCAGTTAACGTATTTTAGATGGTAAAATTATAGCCCCTTTTGTTTTGATGAACATTTAAATGGTGAGCGTTACTTAAGATTCATACGAGATGAATTGCCTATATTAACAGAAGATGTTCGTTTAGCAGTACGGTTAAATATGTGGATACAACAAGAGGGCTGCCCGGTCCACTTTTCAAATGAAGTGATGCATTTTTTAAACCAACAATATGAGTATGGGTGGATAGGAAGAGCATATTCCCGCGGCCGCCAAAATCTCCCGACCATACTGTGTTAGACTTTTATCTATGGGGTCGAATTAAAGATTTAGTATTTCAGATAAGACCCGCAAATAGAGCAGATCTTATTCAACTAATACAAAACGCAATTTATAGTTTTCCCAGGGCTGAAATGGAAGCTGCTGTGTTTTCTAGCAGTATCTTTAGGTCACTTTACTAGGTCAATATAGTTTATTTTTGCTATTTTTGTTACATAATTAATTGTTGGTTATTGCTACAATGATACTGAGATTGTCAAAATCATATTTTTATGTATGCCTATTTTTTCTCGCATTTTCGCTTAGAAAATACCAAAAAAAGTTTAAAATAAAACCATTGTTCAATAACCGACACCTAGCGATCGATCAAATTACTGGAATGAAACGATGACATATTTTATCACGTATGGAATTCCCTTTCAATGCATATCAAGATTGTCAAAATCCATAAAACGGAACAAAAGTTATAACAGTTTTATTGAGACAGCTATCCCACTCATCCCTACTATTTATTTTACACGATAGAGGAAAAATTACTGGAGCAAACTTACGTATAATGATCTAATGGTTACGAATATTTAAATTTTGTGGTACTATAACGGTACAATTATTATAGAGAAATAATGTTTTGTATCATTATTGTGAACTACGCCTCTAGCGGTGGAGTAGAAAATTTGGAAATAATTACCTCTCTTAATCAGACATCCGATACATTTACTGTAAATTGTTACGGTTTGGAATCCGTTATGAAAAACATTTTCTATAAATAACCAAAAGCTTACCTTTGAAAAGAAATATATGAATAATTTTTAAAGAAATAATATGAAATATTCAATTCTTTCTTTTAATAATTCTATTCATTGTGTTAAGATGACCTTTTGTAATAATTAAAGGATCAGAATTAAAAAATAACGATTTACAAGATTTCTGTAAACTAGACATAATAGAACTTCATTACACCACGGCAAAAAATAGTAACTCTAACTCCCCCGTTGAGCGATTTCACTCTAGCGTAATCGAACGTTTTCAATGTCTCCTAGAAACTAATGAAGATCTTACTTCTGATCAATTAATAAAACACTCAATTAGTTATTATAACAATTCCATTAATTCTGTCATGAAATTTACTCCCTTCGAGATAATAAAATGACTCATCAATAATCTAGACCCTTCTGATCTAAAGGATCACTTATATAGTTGTATCAAACTATGTACAAAATCATGAAGAAGCCTCTAAACGTCTTTACGAAAAATTTCGAGAGAAAAACATTCATAGCAAAGAGGAAATTATCAATAAAAAAAATTAAAAGAGATGTGACCCTCCTACACATACAAATCCAAATACGGCATACATACAAACAAAATTTCGAGACCAAAAACTACCAGAATTCAAAAAACAGAAATCATCAAAGATAATATTAGAAACTAACAAAGGAAACTATTGCAAGAATATTATTAAAAAACCAAAAAATATCACTCCAATATTGTTACAGGATGATGAAAATCACCTCGACAACAATCACAGCGCTACTTCTGACCCTTCAAATGAGATGCCGGACCGCAAATATTCAAGTGTCTAAGGTAGACAAACAACGCTTTACTACCAATTAGCTTAGGACCTTGTAAACTTATTTACTCCAAACATACATTTATATATTATATAGATTCAAGAGACATGGTTAAGCACATAAAAGCTAATTTAGTAGATAGTAACGCAACAAATCCCTTTTCATATCATAGTTTAGCTGAGCAAATGATAGAAAGAACAAACATTTTGATAACAATATTACATAGGAAATCAGAAAATATTTATCCACATGGCAGGCCAAAGACTGGGCTAATAAATGACATAGTAAAGTTAATAAATGACTTTTCGGAAACCTTGATTCCGACGACGAAGAAATATACGATAAAGCAATTACTACACTCACCGGCACGAAAAACGGGCACCGCTATAATTTTTGTAATAAAAGCCAAAAGTTTATATTTGTTTTTATTGTAACTTGTGTCAACAAAAGGCACGACTTGGTATAGGTTTTTAAAGTATATTATGTTCAGAAAATGTGTTGGGATGCGTTTATTTTAAGAAAATCATGTTTATAAGTATTAGGTAACACAAAAAAGAGAATTCTTCAATTATCATTAGAAACACACAAAAACAATAAAAACACCAGCAGTAATCAATTCTTTGTCTAATTAATACTTCGTATTACCTCACCGAGCCTGTATAAGGGGATTCATTCTTCTAGGCATACTGTCAGTCAACTCGAAAACTTCATTTTGTAAAAAAGATTCCCCTTCCTCTAAAAGAGCAAATCTGAGCTGATCCAAGGAAGAGCAGGTACCCGGCATCGGTTCCCAAACCGTATTTTAACATTCGTTCACTAACTGCGTTCCTGACATGTTCAAGGCCATCTCTACAGCAGTTAAGTGACAATTTTTTAGTGCTTAAGATACGATAAAACGGTCATTCCGTTGAGTAGTTCTTCTCTGGGGAACCGGTTCCAGGATGTCGAGTCTAAGCTCCCGTTTCTATAAAACGTGTAAGTAGACGTTACAAGGTAATGCGTGAAATCCCGAATCTGTTAGCCACATAACTTTGGTTTTTTTTTCATCTTGAATGAAAGCAACAATATATGCAACAAATTCTGCGCTTAATGGCATCCTCTAATTAGCACTAATTAACACAAGCAAGTAATAAACACAACCTAATCTGACATTACGAATACATAACAATATTGTCAACGCGTACGCCATTAAAAATATATAGCCTACATGGAATATTGAAGTAAGGACATAACGATAACTATCACATTGCTAAGATTTTCGTACAATATCTGAAATATGGTGAATTTGGAAGACATTTCTTGGTCAAAATTCTTCAGATTTGTTGACTTAATGTGTAAAACCAAATTGTAATACAAAATTAATTAACTAAGGCTTTTTAATTAAAAATTAAGAGGGTGCCCGTTTTTCATGCCGGTGAGTGTATTTTACAACAAAATCAAAAACAAATAATTCAACGAAACTAATTTGCAAATATCTTTAAATAGGCCATTAAAATAAATCTCTCGCAACTTCATGGCAAATTCAAAAAAGACTCCAACATGGTCTAGAATGTGTTTACATATCAATAGAAAATAAAATAAACGAAAAAGATCAGCCATCTCAAATGTGGTCTGTAGGTAAATAGCAGTAAGTAGAACCCAAAATCCGTACTACAATATATATTAATTACAAGTTGAAGAGGCAACTAGTTTCGGCTCACTGAGCCATCATCATGCCTGAAAAGGGTATTAGGATAGACAAAGTTCAGAAATTATAAAAATATATTGAATTACTTTAAACTTAAAATATGATTCAATGAAAGTTTTATAAAATGAAAGCTGTCACATGTCCATATCATCAAGTAGACTCCAAGATGTGTCGGTAGATCTAAGAGTATATGGGAAATATTCTGTAGGAAAACTTATTGCTAGGAAAATTTACCTAATTATGTAAATATCGACTTAAACTTAAAATTGGTTACTGTTAAAGAAATAATTAAAAAATAATAGTTATTTATGCACCAAGGGAGTATAGTCCAATTTTAATCCCGAAACTAAAGCTTATGTACGAGCGAACGAGGGCAATATTTAGCTGAGGGATTAATAACCTTTACTCCCAAGATGCATACATTATTTTTTCCACGGCCATTTGTTTCTATTTTCAGAATAATTTAATAGTACAAAAATTTGAACAGCAAACTGACACGAAGCTGAAACTTAACTTAAGGTTGCATCGTCCGACTACAGTTTAAACATTTAAAGAAACGAAAAATAAATTACGCTAAACTTTACTCTCAGGAAGTATACATTATTTCCCAGCAATCTAAAGAAGGTTTATATTCAAAGTTTTCTCTGATATGTTTAATTAATTGTAATATTTATATTTCTAAAATTATTTATATTGATATACGAACTTATTCCTTTTGGTAGAGTATTCGTAATATCGATTTTGACATTTAAATAATTTTCAAATAAAAGAAAAGTGAACTACACAACAAAAACCGTACATTATATTTAGGTAGATGAGTTAGATATTTCTGTCAAAATCAGAAGACTCAAAGCCACGAAAAGCTTGCGTTTTTAGAGCTTTCCTTACAGAAATACCTTATCTAAAGGATATGCCTACCTATATTTCATACTAATTAATGAAAATAATAGCCAAGCCGGTCAAATTGATAAAATAATATGCACAAATATCGATGCCAGTGTACTTTATTCCCTAGGTAATAAAGTACTTTTTCCTACGATCACTACCCAAAGTAGACTTTTGCACACTCAAATCTAACCGCAAAGTTGATGTTTTCCGTGATCTGTCATAATTTGACATTATTTCCGATCTAGAGCGTACTTTTCCGCTCGCCTGTTTTCATTTACAATAAACTAAAGAAAGGTAGTAAATAATAGATAAATTAAAACAAAATGTAGGGCAGTCCGAATATTTTAGTTGAAATATTAATATTTGAAGATATTTCGAACGAAATTAAATCTTATTTTAAAAAATTTACCTAGAAAGAATATATCACTCAGAAGGTAGGTAATGCATTATACACCTAGATGCAACAGTGATTGCATATTTAAGTACCTACCTACTATTTTGTGAAAATATTAGACTAAGAAATTAATGAAACGTCATTATTTCATTTTTAGTTTATAAAAAAGTTGTCTGTTTATAAATAGCTATTTGAAAAATGGATAGTGACAGTGAATTTTCAAGCACACCTCCAGAAATAGCAGATTTTGCTAAAAATATTACTCTTAATCTTCTGCCAACTAAATCCAGAGGTAAATACGAAAAACAATACAATATTTTCATGGATTGGTGCCGCTCAAAGAAAATTAAAAAATATTTGGAGAATGTATTGCTGACTTATTTTGGCGAAAAATCCAAAACTCTAAAATCTTCAACTTTGTGGTCACAATATTCGATGCTTCGAAGCACTTTGCAAGTAAAAAATGATATTAACATCAGTAAATACACTAAACTGATTGAATTTTTGAAGTTAGAAGCAGTGGGTTACAAAGCAAAGAAGTCACAAACATTCTCAAAGGAACAAGTGGAGAGCTTTATTAGATTTGCACTTGACGATGAACATTTGCTGAGAAAGGTACAAACGTTTTACTATTTATTTTATTCTGATACAGAATTTCTCAGAATATTGTTTTTAGGTGATCTTAATCATGGGTATCGCTGGTGCATGCCGTAGGGATGAATTAATCAAAATTGAATTAAAGGATATAGACGATAGAGAATCCTTTCTAGTGGTCCGAATCCCCGATTCGTTTTCGAAGTCGTACATTCGCAATAATTAATAGTGCCGAAGAAAATGCGATCGACTATATGTTCTATTATAGAAAATATCTTAATTTAAGACAGCGCTTATTTTTACGATACTCCAAAGGTTAATGCTTCAATCAGGTGATTAGTATGAATACTGTGGGCAAAGTACCAAGCGAAATAGCCAGTTTCTTAAAATTGCCTGATAAAAGTTTATTTACTGGTCATTGCTTTCGACGAACGTCGGCGACATTATTAGTAAATGGTAGAGGCGACTTAATTCAGCTTAAAAAACATGGTGGGTGGAAGAGGAGTAATGTGGCTAAAGGATATATCGCCGAATCAATTAGCAATAAAATAGATACCTTCCCAAAAATTTCTGGGAACGCAGCAGTAGCAACTAGCGAAGAACTTTCGATTCCTTCTATATCTGATATTGCAGAAAAAGATTCAGAAGATATTACGCTACCTCCTACTTCTTCAGGTCCTGGGATGAATATTAAAAATTGCCAAAACTGTACATTCAACTTTAATATTGTAGGCAATAAATAAAAATAATAAGTAATTGTTACATGTTTTCAACATCACATTCTAATAAAGTGTACTTTTCATGTTTTTTTTAATTATTGGTCTAAAAGTAATGTGATCGTAGAAAAATTCTTGTGTGCAATTCGAGCAGAAAATGCGTTGCCGCTTTCGGCAGATTGCAACTCTCTGCCTCAAGCGGCAAAGTATCACTTTCCGCTCTTAATACACAAATAGCTATTTCTACTTCCGTTACTAAAACCGTATTTAAAACAGGGGTTTCACAGGCGCAAAATGACTCTTTAAACACTAGTTTATCTTTTGTTTTCTAAACGTCATGTTTCGTGATAATTTTGTTGTTCTCTGTCATTTGATTTATCAGTCCGCCGTCAGTCATCGTCCGGCATGATATGAATATAATTAAAATACCTAAAATATTTCCATTCCTGCAGGCGAAAAAAAGGTATGGTAAGCACCTAGTGTTAAAAACGTCTTTAGTCACTCGTTTCACAAGACACTCGTTCCGCTTCGCTTCACTCGTCACTAAAGTAACTTTTTTGCGACTTGGTACTTAATATACTATTATCTCCTCTGTGTAATAATTTGTCACATTATGCGTCGAAAATTAGTATATTATACACCAAGGGACGTAAGTAACCCATTTTATCCCGCGGGTGGTGTTTGAGGAAAGCAATCCACCTAATGGATTAGTGTCACTTTAGTCGAGAGGTGTATACGCTATTTTTTGCAATATCCGATAATTCTACATAATAAAAATAAATACTACTTAGGATAGACTTTTTTAAAAAACTTGGCTGGGCATCGAGGATGGACTTCTAAGATGCTTGGCTAGGCATCGAGGAGCACTTTTGTGAAACTTGGCTGGGCATCGAGGACGGACTTCTAAAATGCTTGGCTAGGTATCGAGGATGTACGTTTCTATTTGTACTTTAAATCCCATGGGATTTTAACTGTCACTTTATATCCCTTGGGTCTAAAAGTGACACTTTAGTTTCTAACATGTGACCACTTTAGTCTCGGAATTGTGATAAATTCATTTTATTCCCGGTCGGAGAAAAATAGAATTAAATTAATGTGCAATTTAAAGAAAATATGGACATCGTACTCAGACAGAATCTGTTAAGTTTAGTGCTTACGGAGTTGTAATGGGAAAATGTAAGCAATGGAGAATACCCAATGCGACCTAAAGGAAACCCGATATGAGTAAAAGATGGGGTAGTATATTTCCCACATACGGGTGAAGGCGGAATCTAAAAATGACTGTGAAAAATTGAATAGAATTATTTATAATGGCCAACGCCATGATGAAACTGAGGTGAATGGAGAACATTATTGTACGGTGTGTTTAGAAAGTAAGGTAAAGTCCATAAACCGACACTTAAACAATTAATAATTTTAGAATATCGGAACACCACCCCAAAATTACTAAAATTACTATTTTTAATGTTATGATATTACCTATATTGTATATACCACTATTGTGGCGAAAGATGAGAAGACCGAAGATTGTCCGATCAGCATTTATATTGTAATTAAATTAAATTCATTGTAATTGTAACTTCACGTCTCGTTTACTTCTCATTTTAATATTCAACATTCATACATTTGTTCAGCTTTCCGTAATATTGTATTTTTATTCAACGAAGTTTATATAATAGTTTTTAAAAACCAGATCTTTGAAAGAAAATGTATAATTCATGACACAGAAATTACGATTCAGAAAAAGGCGGTAATGAATTAAAATTCCATTTAAATAACATTCAATCGAATCAAAGAAGTAAATACTTGGTTGAAATAAAAATGTAACTAACGCCCTACATGATGGTGGCAGTGTAAAACAAAAGTGAGACAACCAATGGGAAAACACAGAATATTAGTCGCCCGAGGCTTACCAATCAGGTAGCATGATCCACACCTGTCTAGATAAAAGACTACTTCAGTGATAAATGTTTTATTTCCAACTGACTTGTGCTTATGGGCAGAGACGGATTACAGTGCAATTCGAGAAATGATCAATCCGTTTATATCTACTTCATATGAATATATTCGATGGATGAAATTCATAAGTTCTCTGAAGAAATTGAAGCCACCATTATTTTACAGTAGCGTCATAATTTAACTGAATGCAAATTGCTTAATCTGATTAACATCCTATACATGGAATTTTAATATTTAGCTAGATTTACTGCTAAATGTAGGTTTACTGACATATTGTATCTTCAATATTATTAATTTTGCTAAATTCTAATATGCCAGAGGCGAGGTACCAGAGTTCCGGAAACTTTTATTGTACCACTTTCTTAACACCCTATATTTCGAGATAATAACTTCCTATATGGGATTTAGTCACAATCCATTTCAAATATTTTTCACTTTTTATTGCAATGAGACACTTTTAGACTTCTAAGCACGAGTCGACCAAAAATGGAAGTCTTTTATTCTGGTTTTTGGTGTCCGTTCGTCCGTCAAACAGGTGCTGATTCCCAAGAGTAGCTATATCGCAATACGTAACAATAAATCAATATATTGTTACGAAATTGCACACTGGTGTAGTCCCTAAATCCAACTCTGTTTAATACTGTATATAAAATTTTGGCGGGGCCGCACCGATTTCTGGAAAGGACATTTTTCGATATACTTTTGTTTTCTTTTTGTTTTTTTGCGATTGTTTTTATAGAGATTTCCAAGAAGGTCGATTGTTTGTTGGGAGCCGCAATCGAGGAGTTTCCGGAAGTCAAAGGTACTAGAAAAACGTTTAATATATGAGACTACCCACGAGCGGCGAGTCAGTTTACAATTTAATCTCGAAGTGAATACACGTGAACATAAATATATATATAGTAGTGAAGTATTAATATAAATTAGGTGTAAATTAATATACAGTGTATTTAATATATATTAGTGAATAGTTAAGTGTATAAATAAATTACGTATGTAGATATACGTCGTGTATAAATTTATCCCACCCAATGTGTATAAGAAAAACATTACATTGGTGTCAGGTGTGGGGTAATATAAATAAATAGTTACGTAAAAATGGCTAAGAGATTAAGTCATCTGAAAGTAACAGAACTAGAGGCAGAATTGAAAAATCGTGAGTTGGAAACGTCCGTAAAGAAGAGTGAATTAGTAATAAGACTCAAAATGTCACTGGAAAGTGACGGCTTGGATCCAGAGAGACTTCTATTCAGGCTTCCACCTTAATCTCGTCAATTTCTGGTAATATGGACGAGGAGACTTCTACTATGAAGAATGATCTTTCTGTCGATATCTTACCATTAAAAATGAAATTTCTGCTGACGTCGAAAATAAATTTCGACGCTAAAAGTAGATATCGAGAATAACGTTTTCACGATGACGAGAAAATCGAGAATAAGATAACAACGAGGGATCAGAAAATAGAGAATAAGATGACAACGATGGATGATAAAATTGAGAATAAGATGACAACGATGGACGAGAAAATCAAGGAGTTAGAAAGAAAGATATCAGATTTAAGCACTCAGGACACGCCAGCGGAAGAAAAGAAGATCGAAGAAATAAAACCCTGCAAGCCGGAAACACACCCTAAGATAGAAGATATTCGCAGTTTCACCCGAGTCAAGGCCCCAACGTTCGACGGCAAAACGTCGTGGACCAATTATGTAAAACATTTTGAAGCAGCCGCTAGAGTGAATAGTTCGTCCGATAGGGAGAATGCACTGAACTTAACCATCTCGCTTCGGGGAGATGCCTTAGATGTACTTCAGACGATATCACTTGAAAAAACGGATGACTCCGAGCAGCTGATGAAGAAGGTGGATATGCGATATGATCACGAACATCTAAAGCATTTGTACCAATCCCAACTGAAGAACCGAAAGCGGAAACGTGACGAAACTCTTCAAGAGTATGAGCTGGATATTACCCGACTAGTTCGATTTGCTTATCCATCAGCACCAGAGAACATAATGGAATGATTGGGCATCCAGGCCTTTATAGACGGCTTATGTGACCACGATATGGACAAGATTCCTCGATTAGCCCATCCTAAAACCATGGTAGATATATAGACCGCTGCTCTTGAATATGAAGCAGCCACGATAGCTTCGGGATACAACAAAGGTAGGACCATGCAGGAAGTAGGTGACGATGATAGACTTGACAAGATCGTCAGCTTTTTCAAATGTATGGTAGATAAGAAGCCGAAGAAGGTCAGGTGCTGTGATTGTGGCCAGCTAGAGCATGTACGCAGTTTGTGTAAGCGCCCTACGACTCCTGCAAACCAAGAACCTCTTAAATATGATGCAGCCCCGAAGCATTCGGGATATAACAAAGTTAGGACTATCCAAGAAGAAGGTATCGATGACAGGCTTGACCAGATCGTCAACTTGGTAAAGAGTATGATAGCCAAGAGGCCGAAAAAGATCAGATGCCGGAAGTATGGCGAGCTATTGCATGTACGCAGTTCGTCTAGGCGCCCCAGGACTTCTGCAGCCCATGAATTCCATTCACAGTGAAAACTAGACAGGGGCGAACATCGAGCTGGTATGAATCACCGAAATGCCGACTCTCTACCTAGACAGACTATTCGCACTGCAACAAGGCGGAATTTAAGGAAATAGCAGTTTCAACAATTACGATAGCCAAGGAAGAATGATCCTTACCTAAATATGATTCGGCAATGGAAGGAAGAAAATTGGCGACCCACCTGGCAAGAAGTGTCAAGATTTTCACCGACTCTCAAGGCATATTGTGCCAGTGAGACTCTCTTGTCCTGGAAAAAGGGCTGTTGAAAAGAGTCCTTGAAAACGATTACTGTTCCGAGATGAGAAGACAGCAAGTTATCCGAGAACGAGAGTAGCTGAGGTACTGAGAAAGTTACACGACAGTCTATCGGGAGGTCATCTGGGAGAGAACAAACCCCTTCAGCGAGTCCGTGAAAGGTTTTATTGGATGAACAGCTCCGAGGATGTGAAGGACTGGTGTAAGAAATGTACTACCTGTGATACGAGTAATGGACCACATCGAAAGAGAAAGGCATCCTTGAAACAAGTTATTTGATTTTTTGTTGTTTTAATTTTATAAAAAAATCAAAATAATCAATATTATTAAATAATAAAAAAATTAAAATAAAAATAGGGTATCTAATCCAAGTTTATTAATTAAATTTAAAATTTCATTTTAGAATTAAAATTTTTATAATGTTGGAAGCCCTTTCTACAGAATTGCTTTAGATAGCGCTGGACCATTTCCGACGACAGAAAATGGTGGTAAATATATCCTGCTTGTAATGGATTATTTCACAAAGTGGGTGGAAATTTACGCGATCCCGAATCAAGAGGCCTAAACTGTCACGGATGTACTGGTGAAAGAATTTATCAGCCGATATGGAGTGCCCTTGGAAGTCCAGTGCAATCAAGGAAGAAATTTCGAGAGCCAGGTAGTCCAGGAAATTTGTGACAAGCTGGGAATGAAGAATACTAGAACAACAGCGTTGGATTCACAGTTAGATGGAATGGTCGAAAGAATGAACAGGACCATTGGAAAATAATACCGGTCCAAAATAGTTTCCAGCCACCAGAGAGATTGGGACTTATGGCTTACCGATCTGCCGTCAATAAGTCCACTGGTTAAACACCTGGGAAAATCCTGTTTGGACGTGAAATGAGGCTTTCTTGTAACCTGGAATTTAGCTGTCGGTCTGGCGAAGATCTAACAGGAGATGATTACGCGATCCAAATGATAAGAAAGATGGACGATGTTCACGAATTGGTTCGAACGAATCTTCAAGTTGCCAGCGATAGAATGAAAAAACGGTACGATACGCAGGCCACAGAAGACAGTTTCAAAGAAGGGGACAAAGTATAGTTATACAACCCCACAAGGAGAGAAGGATTTTTTCCAAAATTACAGAAATCATGTGAAGGTCCGTACTTAATCAAGAAGAGGATCAACAACGTCGTCTATCACATAAGCAAGATTCCCAATGCAAAAAACGAGAGTGGTCCACCAAGTCCACCCAGTTTTTCAGCTGTTTTTCTGGGAATACCCAAGTCGAAAAGTCGTAAGAGTCAAACTTTTATATTAGGTACAAAGTTATTATATCAAGAGACAAGATACGGATAATACTAAACAGCAAGGAGCCGTGGGTACTCACCGGAGAGAAGAGATGTGCAGAAAATCGCCAGACCACCGGCTTTATATATTGTATATACTATTTTCTAAGCCTTTGTTATTAGGGAGCGAAAAACTCAATAAAGACCTTTTTAATCCAAATTCAGTCCACTAAAATCGACTAACGCCATTCGAAGGAGGACAAAGAGGAAAGAGTAAACCATATATAACAAGAGCCTAACCCAGCCTTCGAAGAATTTATGGGCGTATATGGAGGTACCGGGAAAGCTAGATACGGAATCACTACAGAACAAAGACAAAATTTGTTCACGCTCCTTGAAGAGTATTCACTGGTTCACAACATATCCGTTAGTAACAAACAAGCATGAGGGTTGGCAACCCCCTTTCGAAAGAAGTTTGGGCATTTAGAAAAGTCTGAATATCAGATTCAAGACCCTGGCAAGACACAGAGTCTCAAACACCATTCGCGGTACGTCTTCTACCTGGTAACTGGAAACGAATTTCCAGATCGATCCACCTATCGGAATGTGTGGGAAGCGTTACGAAGACTTCGAGATCATGTGCTGGAATCCCACGCGGAGAAACTAGCAATGGCCAGGATAGAGAACAACCAGTTAAATTGGCGAGTCATCAGGAACATGATAGAGGTAATCTTTCAAGATACCGGTGTCCAGATAATAATTTGCAGTTATACCTACTGTTATCGGTACCCGATGAAGACAGTGCCCTGTTATTTCTACACGACCGGAATCTATAGAAATGGGTCCAGTTGCCGATTCTAACATCCAATCCTGTCTACACAGAAGTCCCAGGAGGAACATCCTTTTAAGGAGGGGGTAATGCTTCGAAATCGCTCACTGGTGTAGTCCCTGAATCCGACTCTGTCTAATTCTATATATAAAAGTTGAAATTTTGGCGGGACCTCACCGACTTCTGAGAAGGACAATTTATCGTTTTTTTATTGAGATTTTCAAGAAGGTCCATTGTTTGTCAGGAGCAGCAATCGAGAAGTTTCCGGAAGTCGAAGGTACTAGAAAAACGTTTAATATATAAGAGACTACCCACGAGCGACGAGTCAGTTTACAATTTAATCTCGTAGTGAATAGACTTGAACATAGATATAAACAGTACTGAAGTATTTATATAAATTACGTGTAAGCGAATATACAGTGTATTTAATATAAATTAGTGAATAGTTAAGTTTATAAATAAATTACGTAAGTAGATATATATGAATCCCACCCGTTGTATAAGAAAAACATTACAAGTCCCGTTACGATCAAGAGGTATGGTAACCCTCCATCTCCTTTTCATGGAGAAGGTTCCCGTTTGTACCTGAAGGGCGTACTTTTGAAGATATACAGGCTGGAAATTTCGCCCTGTAGAGATTTCTAGAACAGTCCAGAGCGTTCGAAAGCATTCCAGAATATTCTGTTATGTTGTGAAATGTTCGGGAACATTCCAAATCAATCTTGAATGTTATGGAATATTCTGGAACTTGTGGACCATTAGAACCCTTTTTGGTATGGATGGAGCTACATATTGATATGGCAACATCCATCGTAGGTTCGAACCTTCGGAAACATTCTGGAATGTAGTGGAATGCTCGGGAATAGTCTGGAATGTCCTAGATCCTTGTGAAACGTTCCAGAACACACTAAAACATTGTGGACTATTCGAAGCCTTTTTTGTACGAGGGGGGGGGCGACCTGTTGGTAAGGGTACATAAAGCAAGATCCGTCGTGGATCCGTCAGCTTTTTATCAGTGAAGTGTGAGTAATTAACGTGATGCAGTAACTGAATATAAAGTGTGAAAAACTAACTTGGAATGATCACATAAATCAATGTAAAGTCAAATGTGAAAAAAATTTAAATATGCTGAAAATTGTTAATCGTTACTAATGGTGCCCTTGCCCCAAAACCAAACTTCTGTTCACACCTACTAACACATGTTTGGCTGAATGTGGTGAACCTTCTTTACATCTAAATCGCTAATTTCTTGTTTTATTTTGCGTCATCGACCTTCGAAACTATCAGGTTATGGGCCCAGATTGAAGGAGATTAAAAAAGGAATAGGAAAGCGTAGATATTTTATAACGAAAAACGAATATTAAGTTGGCACATGCAATAGTAAAGGGATACCATTTTGAGGCATTTACAGGTAACAATTATTATAATTGGAAGCTCCGTATGTAAACTTTATTATCGCAGGAATCAGTATTGAATGTAGTTAAAGTAAAAACAGAGGTGGATACCTTGAATGCTATGGATGCCTTCTTAAAACAAGACAATAAGGCCATATCAATTATTATTCAATATGTCGATGAGACCTAATTGGAGATACTGAGGGAAAACGTAAGTGAAAAAAGGAGTGCAAGGACAATTATATCTAAAAAAGAAATTATTATTTATGAAAATTACTGAAGGTCAATCGATAGAACAATTTTTCATGAAATATGAAGAAGTCATAAGACAGCTTAAACGATCTGGAATGAAATTAGATGAACAGAACATGATTTGCAATCTATTATTAGC
The DNA here is from genome assembly GCA_963921935.1 of Galeruca laticollis. Classification (NCBI taxonomy): domain Eukaryota; kingdom Metazoa; phylum Arthropoda; class Insecta; order Coleoptera; family Chrysomelidae; genus Galeruca; species Galeruca laticollis. The sequence continues at coordinate 178,525,555 of OY998175.1, forward strand.
CTTGCCAAAGTCATTTCTATCTGAAGGATGCTACAACTGTGGGCAATATGGACACTTCAAAAGAGAATGTAGAGTAACCAGAAATTTTAGAGGAAGGCCATACAGAGTAAATTTAAATTATCATCAAGGTGAAAGACAACAGAATCAAGGGTGGAACAATCAACAGAATCAAAGAGGAGTATTTCAATCAAGAGGTTCCCCTATAAGAGGGGTTTTTCAAAAGGGAAGATTCCAAAGACGAGGTAGATATCCAGGAAGAGGAAGAAATACCAGAAGTGCAATTTTTAGTGAACAAGGTGATAGTTCAGTCGAAAACAATGATCAAACTATAAGCTTTATGGGTGAGGTAAACTGCATACAAAATGAAAGTGAAGGTAATGATAAAAATGTATTATTCTGTATAGATAGTGGTGTGATCATATGATAAATAATCATAAAAAATATTTTTCTGACAATATTTTTTTCGAAAACCCTAATAAAATTGCTTTTGCAAAGAATGAAAATGTCATACAAGCAGTAGGTATTGGAAACATTGAAGTATTCTCAGTAGTTGGTAATAAAGAAATAAAATGCATAATTAAAAATGTACTGTATGTACCTACATTAAGGAAAAATTTATTGTCCGTTAAAAGACTAGAAGATGCAGGAATTTGGATTGTTTTTGAAAATGGTGTTGTAAAACTATATAATAAAAATAATTTAGTGGGATTGGGTCAGAAAAATAATTTGTATGAAATTAGTTTTAAGTATATACTGTCAGACAGTTTAAATGTTGAAATTGTAAATAATCAACTTATGATATGGCATAGAAGATTTGTCCATATTAATTTTGAAAGACTAAAAATGCTAATAAAGAATAATTTGGTTGAAGTATTGGTAAAGATATAAATTTCTGTGAACCATGCATTATGGGAAATATGTCAAGATTACCTTTTGGGGCAAGAACTAAAAGTAAAAGATTACTTGAGTTAGTACACACAGATGTATGTGGGCCAACAAGCCCAACAACTTTCGATGGTTATAAATATTTTTCGGGCTTTACAGTGACTTACTTACTTAAAAATAAATATGAAGTACTTGCAAAAATTCAGGAGTATGTGACATAGTTCATTCAAAATTTAATTTCAGAATATCTAAATTACGGTGTGACAATGGAGGGGAGTACATATTAATAATTTTAAGGAGTTTTGTAAGAGTCAAGGCATTATATTAAATTATAGGTACAACACCATATACTCCTCAGCTTAATGGAAAAGCAGAGCGGATGAACAGGAGTCTAGTAGAACGTAGCAGAACTATCATTAATCGTGCAAATATGCCCAAAGAGTTCTGGGGTGAGGCAAACAGGTTATGTCATAAAAATAAGTCCTAATAGTAGTAATAGTAACAGAATAATTCCAGCCGAAATCTGATATGAAAGAACACCAAATGTAGCAAATTTTAGAATTTTTGGATCAGTAGCATATTGTTATATACCGGGACAATTCAGAAATAAGTTTGACGATAAAACTGAAAAATGTATTTTTGTAAGTTATTCAGATACAGGTTATAGACTTTGGGATGTAAATAAGAAAATAATTATATCAAGGGATGTAAGATTTAATGAAAATAATCTATTTTTCAAAGCAAAAATTGAAGTACCGATAAATGAAAACTTAGATGATGAGGTAGGTGAGATTCCAGACGAAAGATTAAATAGAATAAAAGGTAATGATTGTGGCGTAGATATGAATACTAGGGCTGAAGTAGAACATAATGCACAAACTAATGATGAAAATACTTTTGGAATAAGGAGAGGTAAATGAGATGTACATGTTCCATTCTGGCACAATGACTATGAAGTATATGCTGCATTTAAAGCAGTGACTTATGTGGAAAACATACCAGACAAATATGAGGAATTACATAATAGGGTATATAGGCAATTTTGGATAAGAACAATGGATCGGGAACTTGATGCAATAAATAAAAATAATATTTGGGAAGTAGTAGAGAGACCAGAAAACGTAAACATTATAGATACAAGATGGGTGTATGGTCACAAAGCATTGGAGGGATTACAAAATGATAATGTAAAGCTAGGTTAGTTGTCAGGGGGTTTACACAAGAAATGGGTATGGATTATGATTTAATATATTCACCAGTGGCTAGAATACAATAAGGGTGTTAATAATTATAGGTTACCAGTTTCCTTTTTACTTTAAGCAGCTGGATTTAAAATCAGCGAATGCCACAATAAAAGAGGATCTTTATGTAGTAATATTGAATCAAAGTTTTAAAATTAAAAAAGTCATTGTACGGTCTCAAACAATCTTCTAAACAATGGAGTGATGAAGTTAATGAGTTTTTATTGACTATAGGTTTTTGCAGAGCAGAAAATGATTTCTGTCTCTATTATATGTCCGTAAAAAGTAAAAATGTATACTTACTTATTTATGTTGATGACATTATCATTACAAGACCAAATTTGGATTTATTAGATGAAATTGTGGGAACATTAGTTTCTAAATTTGAAATAAAAATAAAAGGTAAGCTTGAACATTTTCTTGGGTTAGAAATTAACTATAGCAAGGAAGCGGGTATTTTAAAAATTACGCAATCAAAATTTGCTAAAAGTATTTTAAAAAAGTTTGATATGGAAAAATGTATGGGAACAAATATACCATTAGATCCCAAATTAAAATTAGAACTAGGTTATGGTGAACTAACCACAAAACGTTTTAGACAGATAGTAGGTAGTATTATGTATTTAATGTTAGGTATAGTTCAGAGATATAGTGCGAAATTTAAGTTTCGGCGTATCCTTAAAATGCTTATTAGACGATATATTCATTTAATATTATAACTTCAACGAACAATCGTTAAAATGTATTTAATAATTTCATAATTATTAATAGATCTTAAACATAACAACAGACAATTAACACTACCTTATATCTCGTTATATTAACAAGAATTAGTAATATAATAGAGTGTAGTGTGTGAGTAGTATTGGTAAAAATAAACAAAATATTATTACCTTTCAGAGTCTAGATCCGCAACATAACTTAAACATTACATTTCTGCACTATATGTTTTGCTCATACTATACCCGACCTGCTTTTGCATTAAATGTCTTCAGTCGTTTCCAGGATAAAGCAACAGAAAAAGCAAACAGTCATTTTAAAAGAGTTTTAAAATATGTTGAATATACAATTAACGTTGGCATTGAATATCATAGAAATTTTGAAAATAAACTTGTAAGTAGACTCAGATTGGGGAGGGTATCAGAATGATCGTAAATCTGTAACGGGGTTTTTATTAAAACATTTGGGAATACTGTGACATGTGTGACTAGAAAACAAAATTGTACAGCTTAATCTACTTCAGAGGCGGAATTAATAGCCTCTGTGTTTGTGTGAGTGAGACCATGTATTTTAAGAAATTACTTGGGGATTTTAATATTATAGTGGATAAAATGATTATTTTTGAGGATAATCAGTGATATATGGCTATTGTAAGCAATCCTGGAAATAATCGAAGAATAAAACTAGTTTTATTTTGGGTCATCGACATTCAAAACCGTCAATTATAAACTCTGCAAGAAGTATATATTACAGTAGTTTAATGGTAAAAATATTATGCATATTAGTTGAATGGAGAGAACTTAATAAGTCTGTAACGTTTATATGGGTCAAAGGCCTCTTTCAAAACTCGGAGAACGGAAAGTAGCTAAAGCCGCAATTCTTTCGGATGACATTTCTTTACCATGACATGACGTCATTTGCACAATTGTGTAATAGATTGGTCGCAATTCTGCAACAGTAGTTATAACTTGTATTTCCATCTACAAGGCTTGAGGAGCGTAGTCATCCTATAAGAAAGATTAACGCTATGTACTGTCAGATTTTTCGTAAGCCATGCACCAGTACGCGTATTCCTTAATAAAATTAAAATGAGCGACTCCGAAGTATGTGATTGTAACAAATGATTTGATGATATTATTCATTGGATGTTTAGCTGTCAACACAATAACCAAGCTACAAGATATCTGTTGGAAACTCTGTCTAAAGAAAATATTCCTCTCCTACAAAGTCAAGTTTCTTTGTTATTTTTCAGTCAGAGAAATACTACGGTTCGTACTAGATAATGGGAATTTCTGAAACGTATCAAAAAAAATATAGAAATCAGTATAGCTGTACTTTAGATGTAGAGCGGAAGAGTTTAGTTCTAGTATACTGTCTTCCCTTTGTAACATTTATATACCTCCTTACCGTTGCTTTTATTGTGTGTTGTAAGTAAAGTTGCTATGACATGGACCTTAGTGTGAAACGAGTGTCCATGCTTATTATCCTTATTCTTCGTTTTCTATGAATTCTGTTGTATAGGGCAATGAAATGATGTGTGACTTAGATATGATAATGATAATTTAACAATTGACATTCTATACAACGCCCAAACGTAAAAGAAGAGATCGTACCAGTTCTGAATCAAAACGGGGAAAACAAGAAAAACTACTACTACTATATCCTAATCGAAATACACCAGGCAGACGATTATTTCTTTCCATTGATCATCGTTTAGGACCGAAAATTGCTGGTAATATAATAGCGGTCGACCAAAAATGGATGCACACTATAAGAAGGTTTCATCTAGTCGGAAGGGAGCATACTTCTGAAAGTAGTACAAAGGTAGTACCTGTTTTTAGTTGATCCTTTAATTCAACAGTCAATGTTACTTTCATTATGTTTTCAAGTGATGGACTTATTGCATTGGTTCTTGCACCAACAAGAGAACTAGCTCAACAAATACAAGTCACTTTAAAATTTGGCAAATCTTCTTATGTGCGCAACACTTGTCTTTTTGGTGGGGCCTCTAAACGAGCACAAGCCCGTGATCTATCTGGGTGTTGGTATTTTTGCCCCAGTTCAAAATAAAATCGAGTAATTTCGTCCTACGCTATCTGGGGTATTAGGGAAGGCAATAATTAATTAAACCACAATGTTTTCTTATACAGGTGTGCGATTTAATGAATATCTACGTTAAGTATAAACAACAGTTTACCAGTTCCTAAAACTAAGTTAAACATTTAATCTTCTTACTTTTATGGTGCAGAATCAAAAAAATCAAGTCTACTGATTTCGCCAATACAGTACCGTTCTATTATCCTTTCAATAAATGTTTGCCGGTGTTTAACTTTTATATTATTAATGTCTGATTTTTGATGTGTACTTTGTATTTTTACATATATTTCTATTCGAAACTCTTAACTTTTCAATAAAAACGTAAATTTGGATGTGAACTATACATAGAACTATTAAAATTGTTGTGGAAGGACTTGTGGTGGAATCATTTGTCGTTCTTGTAAGTGTTGCTGAATTTTCAGTCCCAAGTTATGGGAGAAACAGGGAATCTTCAGAAATGTATGTGTCTGTGAGACAGTTTGCGTATTTTAAAATTCTTTCGTCATCAATATTGGATATTAACTCGAACAAATCTAAAGCGAAACAGTCTCCAGCTTCAAGTTGATAATCAGCGAAAAAAAATAAGGATTTCTGGACCTTTTATCGCACTTACGTAAAGGATATTCATTTTTGCTTCAATTCTCAATTGCGGTCCTGTAACGTACTCTAAAATCCTGCAGAATTTGAATACCATTAAAACAAGATCGCAAAACCTATAACTAATAAATAAGCGGTACATAAAGCGATTTAAAATGTATGGTAGAAAGAGCATATGAGTTTTATTATATTGAACCTATTATTAGGATTTTAGTAATTGAACCACTTACACTAAATATTTTCAAAACAATGTATAACATCGATAAAATTATTAAAGATAATAGTCGGGTAAGTATCGTCAGGCTAAACTAAGATTTCAGATTATTATCGATAATTTTGATATGAATTCCAGTGAAGCATCGCAGCAGCTGCAAAGCGTTATGCGGAGAAATGTCCCAATCGAAATACACCAAGCAGACGATTATTTCTTTCCATTGATCATCGTTTACGGAAGACAGGTACATTAGGACCGAAAGTTGCTGGTAATAGTGGTTGTCCGAAAATGGATGCACACTATAAGAAGGTTTTACCTAGTCGCATGGGAAGATACTACTGAAAGTAGTACAAGGATAGTAGCTTAACAACTTTGTCTTCCTTCCTGTCTTGTTTTCAACTGGTGGTTTGAATTTCAGGAATGCGTCTATCACTTCATCTTTCGACTTCAAGAAATAAACTTGAATCCATCTCGATCTATCACAGACGAACATCGCAAAATTACGTACACCACCAACAGATTTTGTTACTATCGGTCCACATATGTCTGAATGATTGAGGTGCAATACATCACAGCTCTTGAGTTCGAATTTTGAGGGAATAGGCTAGCTTTTGTTTGCTTTGGATGCATATTTCACAAGCAGAAATATTTTTAGAAGGACTGAACATCATTCTTTCCACCAAATTTCTTGGACATCATAATTGTCAGGTCCTTTTCATTGAGGTGACTATATCGTTGATGCCATTCCAATAATTTGCTTGGTTTCGTCTCAACCATAGCTATGCATTCCCCTACTGGTTTGATATAATAAAGTTCACCTTTCCGCTGAGCTCTCATAATAATTACCCCTTTCGGGGAAATAACTTCGGGATAATTTTCTGAGAAATGCGTCTGTCTACTATTACAGCTTTGGCGATTGATATGAGATTTGTCTTCAGGTCAGGTGCATATGAAGTATTTTCTAAACTAAATAGCTTTATTTCGGATGGACCATATTTCACCTTTAATTTTACTGTACCTTTTCCCAGAATATTGGTTGTCTTATCAATTGCTAGACGAACCGTTTGATTGTTTATTGGAACAAAGTCTGAAAACACACACATATATATATATATATATATACAAATAATCAATGAAAAGATTAAGATTTTGTTTTATATATATATATATATATATATATATATATCTATATATATATATATATATATATATATATATATATATATCATGGCACATATGAGAAGTAGCACCACTGTCCAAGCCCCATTCTTCTTCATAAGTTGATTCTGCATGGTATTCCGCCATGACATGTGTTCATTATCAATAACTGAAACTGCTTTACGCTTCCTCTTCAGCTGTAGAACCTTTATATTCTTTCTATTGTTTTACATTACAATTGTAAGGAAATTCCTTGACTTTCGTTGATTCGTCTGAACGGTCAAAATTCGAAAAATGTCTCGTTTCTTTAAAACGTTGTTGTTTCCTCCAGTTGAAGTTGGATTTGTTGTACAATGCACTGTGGTCATCATTATTTGCTGAGCTCTCTCTTTCTGGCGTTGAATTCATCAAGGAGTTTTATTTTCAAGGCTTCTGGTTTCGGTAGGTCATATCTTGCTTCTATAGCGCATCGACATTTCTCGTAACTACTGGGAATGCTGTTAAAAGTAAAATAGTCGGGAGATCTTCAGTTACGTCAATTCTCATCTTGTTCGTTTTATCTACCGTATTGATAAATTCATTGAGGTGTTCTGCCGTCCGACATTTATGTGAATGAAAGTTTCTTCAACAAAGTAGCTTACCTTGCTGGACCACTGGATTGATAAGTCCCTTCCAGTTTCTTCCGTACTTCATTGGAAGTTGTGTAATGTTTTACAATACACAATTCTGACGGTTAAGTAGACAAAATTATATCCGCTTTAGCCTTTTGATACTCTTTTGTCCATGCCTCGGCATTTGCTGCATTCTGTGGCTTACAACAATCACCATTTATATATACCCGGTGATCATTCTTTATTAAAATGGCTTCCATCTACATCTTCCAGGTATCTTAATGTTCTTTACCTAATTTTTCCACTTGTATAGGTGATGCGGCCATTATCAACGTAAACTATTTTCCTTATACGATATTACTGATAACGGCTTGTGCCCATAACCTGTTGGTTTATACAATGGGAAATAACTACTTGGAATAATATGAAGATCCCCTTTTTTTTGGATCAGTTTATAAAAAATATCAACTGAATTAACTTTCTGAAACAGACACTTGGGAACTTATATAACCTCGAATACAATAGTTATTTGGATTACTAGTCCAGAAAATGATGTTTTGCGAGTGTGAGTTGTCTTGCGTTGCCGAGGCGGAGCAACACGAGCACTGGCAAAACATTTTCTGGACGTGTAATCCACAAAAATGTTCATGCCGTCAAATTTAAATCATTTTTAAAAAGTAAAAAATTAACGAAAGTTTTCTCTTTCATGTCAAACTTGTTGATGTTTAGAAAATTAAGAATCAATGCTGTCGACCCACTTCTAGTGAATTTTTAACAAATGTCACTTTTGTAAGTACTAGGCCGGCAATTTGATGTTTCCGGTGGATTTTGAATCCTGCAAAACTTCGGCATGAAAATTATATAGAGTGAGCAGGTACTACACTACGAAATATATTCAACAGTAAGTATATAGGTAGTAAAAGTTCGCTAATATTTATAAGGGAGCATTTAGCTGCTCAAGATTACCATGCTATGTCTTGAAACCAGTTGGTTAAGTTACGTTCAATTGAGTTATTTTTGACCCCAGAATATGTGTTTTAATATATGACCTACCTTTTTATTGCACCCTGTTTGTAATCAATGTGTCTATTATAAGCTCATACCGCTACTCCTATTACTTTTGTGCTTTTACTTGATTTTTAGGCCTATTGACTTTAATACTTCATTTGGTAGGGAGATTTTTTGGAGACCCTTTACTAAAAAGAATTCTGAGATAATCACACCGCAATTTAGATCATTAACATTTTAACATATTCTAAATATTTTTTATTGTTGTTTTCGGTATTTTTCTACATTTACTAATAATTATAAAATTAAATTTTACGATGAAAAGACAAGACAACATCAAATAATACAGATAAGCTAATAAAACCGAAAACAAAAGTAAAAGATCCTTTTCTCTTTCACACAAACACATAAAATAAATCAAATCTCGCACTAAAATGTTGACAAGTTATGGTCACTAGACTCACTGTATATTATAATAACTCGTTTACGAGTTATAGATATTTCTACCCGCTATTGTTATTGAAATGTTTGTATTAAAACATTTTTACGATGTCCCAAAGAAAAGATTCAACATAATACCCTATAATCTCGTTTCAAAAGTCGCCCGTTAGCTACAAACTTAAATCTGTTAAATTATCTTGCTAAATATTCTTAGCACACGTAAATTAGGTATTGTCAGAGTTTCAAAATATATTTTTTCTCTAATTATTTTAATTATAACAAAATATATACAACGTGATATCCCGAATAATAATTGTTATCTAACAAATAATGTTATGTAAGCATTTTAATATAATAATCTATAATTTGAGTATATTTTAAACCTGCTCCTTGTCGACCTGAACAATAATACGATAGTGTACGTTTAGAAACCCTTGAAAACAAGAAATACTAACGCTAGTCGTAAAAAATGGTATAAAAACTCTACGATAACAGCACTTCTAAAGTCAAAGTAGGACGCAAAGTCTCACAAGGATTTTATATCAACAAAGAACTTAAACAAAGATACTGCTCTTCAAAAAATATCCAGAGCACGCCCTAGCAAACTGGAAAAGAGAATGTAAAAATATGGATATTGATGCATTGGTCGATAGCATAATTTATACTTTATGTTTCGCAGAATATCAGATTATTCTGGCACAAGACTATATTTGGAATACATGACGAGGAAGATAGTGTAAGAGTATATGTAATGGGTACTATAAATAAACCTAAGTAAAGCAGAATGCATGTAAACAATTTCAGAGAATTAGCTGTAAAATTGTTAGATACAAGTGCAACTGCTCAAGGTGCTGGATTGTTTACTTCATTGAAAATTAGGTCTTCTTAAATGAAGCGATCATGGACAATCAACATTCTTTATTATTATTATCACTGTGATTGGTCCCTAATAAATAAATACGAAATCAAGTATTTAAGGAATCTCTATTGTTAAAATGTTAAAATAAAATATTTAAAACTTGCTGAAAATTCGTGTGTTAAACTTTGACAGGTGTGGTTGCAAAGATGATTGATTATGACATTCGTCTCTCGTCGTGAATCTAGTGAGTTACTACGTGAATTGGATTAAATACGGGATAACATGCGACACAGTTCATCCGACAAATGGTCTTGCGTAAATTTTTGGCCAATCAGCGCCTTTATGCCGAATGCAATAAGCATAACGATTTTTTTTTAAACTTGAAATTAAACAGTAATATTTTAATTTTCATGTTCAAATGGCTGACGAATTTGAACAACATGTGTATTGGAGAAGAACAACGAGATATGAGGCTAGAAGTACTTCAACGACAAATTAAATGTTTTACTAATTATGTTCGTGTTCGTCGTTTTCTCTCTCCACAATTAGCTTACGTTCCAGTCTGCAATCGATCCCTTTCTCTCAAGTATCTGCCATCGCTTATCCATCCCATCTTAGAGCTGGTCTTCCTCTTCCTCTTCATCAAATTCTTAGGGATGTATATTATGAATAATGGTACATTGAACGAGGCAACTGCCCATAGAAATAATAAAGAGCTAGCAGCCATCCGAACACATAATAGCATGTTATGCGACAAAAACATCTGAAAGAATAACAAACTTAGAATATAAACAGCATGGTTAAGAGAATAACAACATACAGCAGTGAAGTCTAACCTCTGAAGGAAAAAATAATGGAAATGCTCGAAGCCACAGAGATGGAATACTGGAAAGGTGCATCAATAATCTCAAGATACCAAACAGTTCGAAATGAGAGAATTGGAGAGATTCTGGGGCTACAACATACGATTACAGAAGACATAAAAGACATGTACAACGAAAAACAGAACGTCGATTACCGAAACAAATTTTGAATAGGTCACCACAAGGACAGAAGAAAATGGACCTACGTTAAGTTATAGACAGGGTATCGGTAAATATATTAAAGAAAGAGGTTTAGAAGAAGATAGGGAGAAATGGAGACTGGGAATCGGAAAGCAACAAGAAACATTTTAAACTGATTAAGATATTTATATCGTGTAAGGAATTAAACATGCCTGGCACACTTAGGAGACTAGTACCCCATTCACCACTCTAAAAATTGTTGTACTCGAAATCTTGTAAGGAATAACTTTGTTCATGAACCCATATGTCAAGCTACAGAGATATAGATTAAGCATTTTGTGTATAAGTGTTAGAAGAAAACCAGCTGCGCCATTCTTTGGAGAATAGTTTTATATGATATAGTGAAATGTTTTTCACGCGACTTTATGATTCACTTTGTAATTAACAATTTTATGCAAAAAATTGATTTTCTCTAGTTTCAAAACTGTTCAGTTTTAAAACCGTTAGTTTAGGAGAAAATCGCAAAAATCTATTTTAGTCACTAATATGTATAATCAACTATAGGACCAAAAACTAATACACAAAAAGTGAGTTTTATATCTTTATTACATTTTTCTTCGGGAATTGGTTAGGGGGGGGGGTGATCGCGAATAAATGTGCGTTTCTTTATATTTGACAAAATGGGGGACAGTACTTCTAGAAGCATTACATGACCTTATATGTAACTAAACTTTTGGGAAATTACCAGAAGAACTATACTACACTCCGTCAAAGACTAAATAGTTTATAGAAATTTAAGGAAGTGAGCGTTTAAACAAATAAGCATCGAATAATGGCATTCCTATAGCATGCTATCCTTTAACTACACAGCTATTTGATCAGAGGGGTGTCCTTCCTATACGAATCCTTCTCGTATTCAAAAACTACTACAGGTAAGTGTAACTATCTCTTTCTTCTAAGGCTTTGTATTTTTACAGTGTTTTCTTTGCTTGCACTACTTCTCCTAACCAATAATTTTTTAGGTGTCTCTATTAGAGGTGCCAGTGCTGTCCAAGTGGTAAAGGAGCGTCCAAATTTCAGTGGTATATAGCTTTCTTTTTCTTGTATGATGATAAGTGATAGAATGCAAGACTCAAAGTCTAAGATTACAGATAATCCCACTACTAGGACTAAAACTGTAACTAAAAAGCCTAAAAAACGAATAAACTATTATATATTTTTGTTTTTAATTTGCAATCTATAACTCACCTTCGTTGAAGAGTGGCTTTAAAAAGGGGGCTTCAAAGGAAGCGGTTATACAGTGACTCCGAAAAATACAATTTCCATGAAATTTGATCTTTCCACGAGGTTCAGTTTCACATAGTTATTATTATTATTATTATTATTATTATTTCATTGCATAGTTTAGTTTTTCTTGCAAGAAAATCCGTAAAATTGTGGGCACGTCTAACTTCAGAAAATGTGCTTTTAACAAAGGATTTTACAAAAACTAAGTTCCTTTTTTGCTACATTCCTTATCAAAATTTTGAGGGGAAGGTTATTTATGGCTATGTTTAAAATAGTGGTAACCTTGACTCTCTCGTGACGTCATTGTAATAAAATCTTTTTCGTGGTTTTATGCCAAGATATCTAGATGTGAATATTTCTTTCTAAGAAAGGATAATCTGTCTTATAACCTACAAAATTCTAATCTCTTTTGTTTATATTTATTTTTCCTATTTTTATGTTTCAGAAAATGTAAGCTGACCACCCCAGTTGTAATAACGGCTCTGGACAAAAGCTCACCAGAATTATTGTTTTTGATTATCTGCTGCTCCTTGTGTTTATTGCGATTCTTATTAAGTGATTAAAGCATCTAAATACTGATTCAACTCCATTACTATTAATGAGGCATGATCTGGTAAGTAACTGGTTAACATATAAATTTGAGGGCTGGTTACTTTTAACTCATAATAAGTGCAATTTTTTTAAAAATTCATAGTTCGGGTATTTTTTCAATTGTAGCGTAGATCCTCCGACCAGTATTAGTTTTCAATATAAACTTTATATGTGCAAAAAGCGGGCACTGTCCGATGCATAATTTTTTATCTGTGGCCATTTGAATTTTTTTCCCTGTAATTTTCCAGCAGGCCTGAATGCGACTGGTATGGTCCGATTTCAATTTACACAAACGATTTCTAAAGTTGAATTTTCTTACTTCAAATCGTTCACCTGAAACTAAGTTGACGTTGGATTGAAAAAAAACTGATACGTCTATTGCTTGATCACAAGCAGTTCCAGACCTTAACGCTATTGATTTTAATTCTGGGATTTTATGAAATGAGACGCGTATTCTATTGAAATTGTTCAGAAAGGAATAACATAATTGAAACTACAATATGTTAGGAACCATTGATTTCCAAACATATTTAATTCGCTCATTAAAACGGCGCCGAATTGTATTTAAAAAAAATAGATACTTGTATAAAGATGGGTAAGATTCAGTAGCTATATTTTGGATCAACCAAAAATGTTCATTCATATCTTTCTCTCTATGCAAACAAGTTCTCTATTATTCATTACATTATTATTAACAGTAGAAATAAATGAGCTGAGTATCCACAATTTCAACAGAATTATCGTTAGGACTCCTGTGGCTAAAATCGCCACAAATACAAATGAGTGAGTGAGGACATTTCTCAGTTATATCAGTTATTGTGTCTTATTAACTATCAAGCATATAATTGAGGTCTAGTAGTGGTTTCAAATAAGTTACTCCTACCTATTATGATGTTTAGAATATTCTTTTTTGAACGAAGCTAAGAAGGGGCTATTGAGTTACCACTCTTTTCTTCTATTTGCGTGCAATACCCACTGATCTATTCGCTGTTTATTCTTCATATGTCACGCACTATTCGTACATCTTGTTGTTATTTCATTAATCTGGGTCGGAAGTTTCAGACGGGAGTGTAATATGCACCTCCGTGTCTATGTTGGTTGTTGTCTCGAATATTCGAGATCTTCTAATATTACAAACACAAATGTTGTGTTTGACTATCCTGCTGAATTCTGTTATATTTTCTCATGTTTCATTCAACACCTTTGCTCCCATGTTTCACATCTTTTCTTGGTTGTACCGTACCGATGACAGCTAATGAGCCAGAAACATGCATGTCTGCGGTTCCCACTCTTTTCAGTAGCCCCTTCTTCTATTTGCGTGCAATACCCACTGATCTATTCGTTGTTTATTGTTCATATGTCACGCACTATTCGTACATCTTGTTGTTATTTCATTAATCAGGGTCGGAAGTTTCAGACGGGAGTGTTATATGCACCTCCGTGTCTATGATGGTTGTGGTCTCGAATATTCGAGATCTTCTAATATTACTGACACAAATGTTGTGTTTGACTATCCTGCTGAATTCTGTTATATTTTCTCATGTTTCATTCAACACCTTTGCTCCCATGTTTCACATCTTTTCTTGGTTGTACCGTACCGATGACAGCTAATGAGCCAGAAACATGCATGTCTGCGGTACCCACTCTTTTCAGTAGACCCTTCTTCTATTTGCGTGCAATACCCACTGATCTATTCGTTGTTTATTGTTCATATGTCACGCACTATTCGTACATCTTGTTGTTATTTCATTAATCTGGGTCGGAAGTTTCAGACGGGAGTGTTATATGCACCTCCGTGTCTATGTTGGTTGTGGTCTCGAATATTCGAGATCTTCTAATATTACTGACACAAATGTTGTGTTTGACTATCCTGCTGAATTCTGTTATATTTTCTCATGTTTCATTCAACACCTTTGCTCCCATGTTTCACATCTTTTCTTGGTTGTACCGTACCGATGACAACTAATGAGCCAGAAACATGCATGTCTGCGGTTACCACTCTTTTCAGTAGCCCCTTCTTCTATTTGCGTGCAATACCCACTGATCTATTCGTTGTTTATTGTTCATATGTCACGCACTATTCGTACATCTTGTTGTTATTTCATTAATCTGGGTCGGTAGGTTCAGACGGGAGTGTTATATGCACCTTCGTGTCTATGTTGGTTGTTGTCTCGAATATTCGAGATCTTCTAATATTACTGACGCAAATGTTGTGTTTGACTATCCTGCTGAATTCTGTTATATTTTCTCATGTTTCGTTCAACACCTTTGCTCCCATGTTTCACATCTTTTCTTGGTTGTACCGTACCGATGACAGCTAATGGGCCAGAAACATGCATGTCTGCGGTTACCACTGTTTTCAGTAGCCCCTTCTTCTATTTGCGTGCAATACCCACTGATCTATTGGTTGTTTATTGTTCATATGTCACGCACTATTCGTACATCTTGTTGTTATTTCATTAACCTGGGTCGGAAGTTTCAGACGGGTGTGTTATAAGCACCACCGTGTCTATTTTGGTTGTTGTCTCGAATATTCGAGATCTTCTAATATTACTGACACAAATGTTGTGTTTGACTATCCTGCCGAATTCTGTTATATTTTCTCATGTTTCATTCAACACCTTTGCTCCCATGTTTCACATCTTTGGTTGTACCGTACCGATGACAGCTAATGAGCCAGAAACATGCATGTCTGCGGTTACCACTCTTTTCAGTAGCCCCTTCTTCTATTTGCGTGCAATACCCACTGATCTATTCGTTGTTTATTATATATATATATATATATATATATATATATATATATATATATATATATATATATATATATATATATATATATATATAGGCAACGAATAGATTAGTGGGTATTATAGTTATATATATATATATATATATATATATATATATATATATATAAAGTCTATCACAAGGTAGTTCACATCTTGGTCACGCCAAAAATAATTATTAAACATCAGGTAGTCATCATATGAAATATAACTTCTGTCATTCTGACGATGATAGTTACATCGAAACAAATGTCAATTTTTACCATTTTTTTCAATGTATTGTGGAATTCTTTAGAAATAGTTAGTTTCATTTAAAAAAGTTATATGAGAAAATTCCATACAGTACGGGCTAAAACAGTAAATTTCATTTACAATATCCAATAGTTGGTATTGTGAACAATTTTAGCTTAAAATATGTTTAGAGCTAGAACAACAAACCTTTCTCAGCAATCAAGTTTCATAAACACTCAACACATTCACTAATCTTTCTAGGTATAGTACGCGCAAAACATATGGTGCAGAAATGTAATGGCATATCCCCTTTAAGTTATGTTGCGGAGCTAGACTCTGAATGGTATTAATATTTTGTTTATTTTTACCAATACCACTGACACACTACACTCTATCTTGATGCTAGCGCACCAACTAAATAGTGAGCGGTCGTTATGGCTTGTGGACACGTGCGTGTTCGAAAAAACTGCTATCTCAAAATATGCTTATAGTTCAGTAAAATATGGTGAAAATAATATGTTATTTGAAAATTATATTACTAATTCTTGTTAATAAAACGAGATATAAGGTAGTGTTAATTGTCTGGTGTTATGTTTAAGATGTATTTAATATTTATTAAATTATTAAATACATTTTAACAATTGTTAGTTGAAGTTATAATATTAAATGAATATATCGTCTAGCAAGCATTTTAAATTATAATATTGACTGGACTATGACAGTATTCAAATCAAAGGATAAGTCGAAACTTTAAATTTCGCACTATATCTCTTACGTGAACTATACATCGGCTACAATGGAAAAACCGTGAGAATTCAAAAAAAGACATTTAGTATTGGCTACTGTTGACTTTGCGACAGTGTTCTGGAACTTGATGACATCGGTTTATGATTCTTAGCAACTTTGTGCACTGGAGAGCTTTCCTCTTCTCTTGATGTAGAGACAATTTGTGGGAGTCTCTTTATATACTTAATTGTTATGTTATTTTCACTTCCTTGTTGACAAGGAGATAACTCATTACACAGATCACGTAAAGTTGTATGTATACAGGAGTTAAATCAGATTTAATGGTTATATTTGGAAAGTTTTTCTTCGGTAGCTTATTTTCATTTTTCAATATATTTATTACTCCTGTGTTGGAAAGAAGTGATAATTTTAAAGGACGAGGAGCATTATGATATTTTCCTTTACCCATACGAAATGCAGTACAAGTATCCGGGCAAAACTTACTTTAAATACGATGCTAGGGCAGATATGTCACTTTCAATAGATGAAGATTCGAGATAATCATATTATTATTAAGTTTTTCCTCTTTTGATCCTTTCATTAATTTCAGCATACATAATTTCATTACTGCTATTTAGTTTGAGTTGAAGATCTAGTAGCTGGGCTTTGAGTGAATGGTTATGCGTGTTTAACCTATTAATTTCGGTGATGCAATTATCAATTGACTTAGAATAAACTAATAACATGCCATGCAAGCTAGTTATGAATACCTAGCTATTAACGGGCCATATCTGGATAAATATGCACTCTCTTCAGTAACCATAATATTTTCGATGAATTGTTAACGTTATCCAATAACAATCTACAATAATTAATTCGATGCTTCCTGTCTCTCTCGTGTAAAACTTGACTTCTATAGGTCTAAATGGATAATTAAGTCGTTCCTTCTAAATAATCTATGAATTGTGTCTTTTTAAAAATTAATTTATCTCGATGTAACTAGAAGACTTGCATTTAGTTCCACTTCAACAAAATCAAAAATGTACTCTTGTTGGACGACGTTATTTAATCTGGGAATTAGAATACCTGTTTCTAATAATTTCAGTTTTTTCATCTGTTTAAGGCTGATTTGTGAATTTTCCTGCAATTGACATACATCAATTTTGAGACAAAATATTTTAAAAAACATTTTAATTCAAAGACCTGCTACTTTTTTGTAACTGCGTTTCTAAAACGAGCTCAATTTTCTTCGCTTTCTCTTTTCGAAATTTTATAACGAATATATAAAACATCTCCTGAACCTTTTCCCATAGAAACCGTTGTGAATATAACCGAATAGACCTATGGATTGAGGAAATCAAATATTACACGATTTTCCAATAAAATTACAATCTCTTGTTATTTTAGATACTCTCTGGTAATTCTGTAATCTGCAATCTGATCAACATCGACGAGTCAAGTGGACCTCTTCACTTTCGTTCTCTTGTCCCGCTTTTGTTGGTTTTATGTTGAATGCAATCACACCGTGGTCGTGTATACAAAAACAAGCATTAGGGAGACAATTCTGGGATAATCAGGGACACGTGTCTGATGAGGGCCATTCACAAAATCAGCACGATTACCATTTAATCAACTCTATTCGTTTCCATGCTCCCACAATCCCTCTTCCTATTTATCTCATCAAATTTATCAAATATTTCGAAATGTACGTATTCTTTGAATTCATCTACGATAACAAATATTGATTTCCGAATTGAATTAATTTTTTTTTTGTAATACATTGTTTATTTTTAACATCTACATCATCACTAATGACATAATTTAACGGATAATCTTATAAAAGAGAGTCATTAGCACGCCCTGCTCATTAACCGCTTCTGCATGAGATCGCTTCTGCATGAGTCGCTCGTCAATTGAAAATTAGTTTATTGTTACTTGTCATTATTTAATTAAGCCATCGCCGATTTATGTACACATCGGCTGAACACAACACTGATTTTTTTGGTTTTCAAGACGTTTAAAAAAATTTTAATACGAACTCACTATTTTATATCAATTATTTATTTATTTATTCACAATATCCTATGGGATATACCCAATTTACAGGACAAGGTTAGTAGTACTAAGATAAATAACACACAACATGCAGCATACAACAAAATATAAGAAACAATCGTGTACTCTTAAACATACACACTTTTTAACCACAGAAATAGAGCACACTAGTTCTTATGAGAACCCGCCTACAGGCGATTATTTAGTTGTGGCAACTGAAAAAATCCAACACACTCTATTCGCCAGGCAACCCAATTGTTGCCGGCAAAAATGGAACGCACATGGTTCATTCCTGTCTCCGCACACTGACGATTGTCAGCAGCTTTTTAGTTCTGACTAATAACAACTAATCGCTGCTGTTCCGCAGTTGGTAATAAATTATATTTTATAGTTGGTAAAATCTGCTGTTTACGATATCACGGGGTTCCGTGTCGATCTTAACGTCAACTTAATAGATAAATTCACAGACAAATT
Organism: Galeruca laticollis; assembly: GCA_963921935.1. Classification (NCBI taxonomy): domain Eukaryota; kingdom Metazoa; phylum Arthropoda; class Insecta; order Coleoptera; family Chrysomelidae; genus Galeruca; species Galeruca laticollis. Next base: position 178,544,540 of record OY998175.1, read on the forward strand.
AATAAATCATCTTTCATGTTTGATTGTTTCAATTTCAAAGCATTGAATATTCGTTTTTTCATGTTTTCTATTTCATCATTCTTATCTTTTTTAAATAATATTGATATTATATTTGATTCTTATTTCATTTTAATAATGGTATTTACGTGTTGTGTACCTAATTGAACACTGAAAAGCAAATGCAAGCTTTTCCTAAAGATCATGAGGTAAGTTAAATTGCAAACTTATAATCGTTTATTTATAAAGACCTAAAAATGTAGGACTAATGAAGCATAGCACATTCTTAACTTTTTTGTCAACGCAAAGTTTCGCATTAAAAAATATAATATTCTTATGTATATAAAAAATGTATTCCCATAGAGCTTTCACATTATAAATTTGTTTGTCACATTACTCACAATAGAAATAGTTTTGAATAAGGTGTTTTGCTTTATTTTACTTCATATGTGCCGATAGGAATTTCCTTATAAGTAACAATTTCTTTTTTGTTAGCTTTTCCATATGTGGATGAATAACATTAACCATGGATATTTACTCGCCCAGGATAAAGATGAAGTCATTCGGAACTATAGAGTTTGTGATGTTTACATTTCTGAGGATTGGAAATTCCAAGCCAAAAATAACAGAACAAATTTAAAACAAGATGCAGTACTTACTTTATTCTTGAGACAAACTGGTAAATACTGTAGTTGATTGATTATTAAATAATGTAAAATTCCTAATTACCAGTGAATATATACTAGAATTCCTGAAATAATTGAGGATATTTTAATAATTTAGTCTGTGAAGATGAATGGTTTTTGATAAAGAATAAAAATAAACATACTATTTTGATAGCCACTTCATTTTATTTTTATTGTTTGAGTAAGTGACGGCCCACGACCAGATTTCAGTCAAAATTCTAATGGAAAATCGACGGAAAGTTTATGTAATATATTAGTATAATTTGTACTTTCATGTATTCTTACACTTCCTTACAAAATAAGATGATTATCGAAAAGAAACCCCAAACCAAATTCACTCATTTAAAATAAGATGATTTAAACATTAAATTCAAAAAATAGTAGTGCAGGATTGTGTTAAAGTAATAATAAATTGTTCTTTTTCTGGCCTAATAAAACTAGAATATATTTTAAAAATGTAAGTTTGCAAGGACAATACTCATTAAAATGCAATATTTTATAGTATACACCAGAAACACTCCTACAGGTTTAAAAGTACAAAAATCAGAGTGATGAAAACATTAAAAATAATTAACAAACTAAATTACATTATTTTAATGATAGTTTAATTATATTGTTTTTATTTATTTATAGTTAAAACAAATGAGGACATTGCGAAAAGATGTAAACGTTACAAAAAAGTAACACTGTACAAGACAATCCCTAGATGTACTATTGCACGGAAAAATCTCATGCAAGCTGCTCAACACACCAAAACGTTTTCTGATTATATACACACAGAAAATTTAACTAATCAAGAGTATTTAACAAATATTATGGAGTTTACTAACTCTGAAACATATGTACGTCAATATCTATTTTCACTAACTCAGGTGACGAAAACTCCATTTACCGGATGATATAATAAAATAATAATATTTAATTTATCCTGAATCCTAATACAACGTGATAGTAACAAAATGGAATAAAACTGGCAAGCTTTAGCAGTAGTTACAGATTAGTAGACATGTATTCATTAAAATATTTTGTTTGCTTTATCTTCGGTAATTTATTATACAATTTAATCATTGAATAGAAACAATTTTTTATGTTGTCAACCTGTGTAGTGGATGTATGAATATTCATGTTGATTTTTGTTAATTAATTTAGAAATAGAGTAAGCTCTTTTGAATCCGTATTTATCGTATCATAGATAAGTAAATGTAAGAGTATGTACTACCCATTGTTGTGTGGCTAGCCAGGGGAATACATAAAAAAGTTGTCATTATTGTTGCTTTAGAGCCTTCAAAAATCTCGTTTTTGATATAGTGATCTGGAAACTAATCTAAGTCAGATCACTGGCAAATTAAAGAACCTCTTTGATTTATTTCAAAAGAATTTATTTGTGAAGCCACATGACGAATTAAAGAACAATTTCAATAAATTTTGGAATAAGTGTTCCTTATACCACAACATGTAGGCCTGTAGACTTTGATGGGGAACCTTAATGAGGTGTGAAGTCTTAAACTTACGCCTCCTAGGTGGGCCATAGAAAAAGATGAATTCTTTTTAAATAATAAATATCTGTTGTTTTGTGTATATTTGTATTTAAATGTAATGGTTATATTCTGAATTATAAGTTAAACTTTATAAATTATGTAAAATCTACAATACTATGTATCACTTTTTTCCTATTTTATATTGAAGTAAATTCACAGTACAAAAAGAAGTCCTTGTAAATTGTGCAGAAAAAAATATCGACTGAAATCGTATAATGTAGAGTATGCAGCATGAAATGATTACAGATTATACTAGTTTACCATGCTTGATGTAAATTAGAAAAAAAATACTGAAAACGGTGCATATAATTACTAGTAGTAATGTTCTCAATATGCAATATAGCCAGTTTATTTGTATAGCATTTTCACGATCTAAGGAAATATATTCTATTGCCTCTCATATAATAACTGGAGGCTAGTCACTTTCTTAGATCGGGAAAAATACTATACTAGTACAACAAAATTGAACTATATACCCGACAAATTGAAATTTAAAAAACTCCCGCCATTTTGAAATTTTAAATATTCCCGCCAGAGATCAATGACAGTATCTATGTCACTCACAGAACAAAGAGTTCTGTTATGTCACTGCTATGGCAGCGCCTTTGTGTTGTTAGTCGTAACTAAAGCCTACTTCTTTTTTTAATAGTAGTTATATGATCTGTGATTGTCAGTTGCAGTTTCGTCCTCCGCGAATAATGTTACTAAACATCAAATTATTTAACGAAGCAAGTAAATCACACCCAGCGCTGTATGATAAATAAACGGTATTAAAAATCAAAAATAACTTTTCCGCATCTGTGAGATGCCCTGAACAACGTCTTATAATGAAAGTGTCACTTGTATACACTTCGGAGGCTGTATTGTGGCTAAAAAACCGAAATCTCTCCAAAAATAAACAAGAAGTAATTAACTGTCTCGACCCTTACTTTGTGGTATCTACTCATATTAGTGTTTTAAATGAAACTTACTATGGAGTTAACTAGAAACAGTACGTTTCATTTAAAACACTACCAAGAATGTAGTGTATCTGAATTCATAGGACCCGTTGTACACAATCTAGTGAGTTGGAAATCAATAAGGTTCATCTGTGACACACACTGAAAAATATACAATTATAATATTGATCTTACTGTATTAAAGAAACTTACTGTTTGTAGATAACTCCACAATATATTGAAAAATATGTTAAAAATTCTATGAAATTTGACAATTGTTTCGATATTAAATACCATCGTCAGAATGGCAGAAGTTACATTTCATTAGATACCTACCTGATGTTTAATAATTATTTTTGGCTAGACCAAGAAGTGACCTACCCTGTTATTGACTTAATATATATTAAATAATTATTAAACATCAGGTAGGCATCAAACGAAATGTAACTTCATTCTGACAATGATATATTTTTTTTATTTAAGAAAAATAAAGCGCTTCAACCCTTTAGGTTATTAGCGCTACCAAATGTTACAATAATACATATTAAATAGTACTACAGGTATTACAGGTATAAGAACACAAACGATTGTAATATTAAACTTTCAAATTTTGTGCAAAAACTGAATAGTTCGTAGATAAGCTATCAAGTTTTCCATATTGACTTCTTCTCCGAGCAAATGGTACATAGTAGGTGGGATGTTAAATGACACTCTTTGCTGTGAAAACTTTGGACAGTCTATTAATACATGTTTGACTGTTAAAGGGCATTGACACACTGTACATCGGGATTGTTCTAATTTTGACATTAAGTGTTCATGGGAAAATCGGGTGTGACCTATTCGGGTCAAGATAACTTGTTCCTTCTTATTTTCTGGAACGCTCCTCCACGGTTTAACTGTTCTTTTCACTTCTCTAAGTTTATCGTGAGATTGAGATCACTGATGCTGCCAAACGTTGTTAACCGATGCCTTAATATGTATTTTGATGTCTGACATCGTAGCACTCGTGACTTCGGTGGCATTAGGATCCTGAATTGCAGTTTTGGCTGCTGTATCGGCTCGCTCATTTCCCTCTATTCCTGTGTGTGAAGACACCCATAAAAACTGTATAACTGCTCATGAATTGTATAGCTGGGATAGTTTTTGCTTAATTAGTATCAGTATTGGATTTGATGGATATGTCTGGCGCAAACTTTCAATTGAGTTCAATGAATCCGTTACTATGAGCAAGTGTTTTAAATTTTCTCTATTGGCATGGACTAGAGCTTGAAATATCGCATACAGTTCCCCAACTAGAGTGGTTGTTATATGAGGTAGTCTAAATTTGATTATTGCATTTGGTGTTACAAGTGCGGCTCCAACTCCAGTATCCATTTTAGATGCATCAGTGTAGATATGGGTATATTGTTGGAAATGTTGGAAATAAGATATTTTCTCAAGATATTTTCCTCTAATTAGGGTATGGTTTGTTTCGTTCTGATCGAAGCTTGTCAACGATGTATCGCATAATGGTGGTTTTATTATCCATGGAGGAGGGGAGGAAATGAATTGAGGAATCGTTGGAGGAATAGATATATTTAGTAGGTTGAGGGATCTGTTAATTCTTTCATAAAGTGGTGGATCTGTTCTTTTCTTCTTTTCATAGTCAGCCGTATAATGATTGGAGAAGGTGTTGTCATAAACTGGGTGATTGGGATTTGCAGATATACTGATCGCATAAGAGAGGCTAAGGTAAATCCGTCGGAGGTGGAGGGGGGTTTCGGATGCTTCACTGAGAAGGCAATCAGAGGGGCTTGAACGAAATGCACCCAGACAAATTCTGATCGCAGTATTCTGGACTGGATTTAGAAGATTCAGTACTGTTTTTTCGCATCCGTAATCAAGACGTGATCTAATTAGTGAACGATATATACGTATTAAAGACATTGAATCAGCGCCCCAATCAATTAGATAGAATTTTGAGCAGATTAGAGCTTTTGTGAGTTTTACAAATCAGGTCGTTAATGTGAGTTGTCAAAGTCAGCTTGTAATCCCAAATCATACCGGGATATTTTATATGATCACAAAGATTCAAATTATTGTAGTATAACTTGAGTGTAGGTTTAAAGAAAAATGGATTTTTTGAAAAAATCATGTATTTGGTTTTCTCTGTGGAGAATTGGAATCCTGTAGACTCAGACCAGGTTTCAAGATGTCGAATATGTTGCTGCATGACAGACGTCATATAGTTTAAGTTTTTACCCTTAATATATAAAACTAAATCATCTGCGTATAATTTCCCCTTCAATGGCTTTTCAAGATTATTTAAAATATCGTTCATTGCGATTAAAAATAGTGTTACGCTTATTATCGAGCCTTGAGGGGTGCCATTTTCTAGTTCTTTGTTATTCGAGAAATGCCCGTTCAATTTCACACGAAAGGATCGTTTATGTAAATAGTTTTTAATGAATGCGAGCATATTTCCATTTATTCCCCAATCGTCAAGTTTTAATAAAATTTTATGCTTCCAAGCTGTATCATATGCACGTTTGATGTCAAAAAATACGGCTAGAACTTTTTGCTCGTTAAGGAATGCTTCGTGAATGTCGGATTCTAAGTCAATTATATTATCAATTGTTGAGTGTCCTTTTCGAAAACCGTTTTGTTCCCTGATTAGTAAGGAGTTGGATTCCAGGAACCAAACGAGTCGGTTATTAATTATTTTTTCTAATAATTTGCAGACACAAGAGGTAAGGGAGATAGGCCTATAGGAAGTAGCAGTATTTTTGGGGCAGTTTGGTTTTAAGATCGGTACTATTGTCGCTTCCTTCCAAGTATCAGGGAATTGTTGTTGAAGCCAGTAATAATTGAAAATATTTAATAAGAATATTGACGCTTGGTTGGAAAGGTTCCTTATGAATGCTGTTGGAATATTATCTGGACCGGGGCTACTATCTATGACCTTTTTCAGGGCTTCGTAGAACTCATCCAACGGGAGTGTTAAGGGGAGAATTATTGTTGGAATCGGTACGAATGGGATTGAGTTTTTCAGTGAGATGTTTATACTCAAGGAATTTAGTGTCATAATTGGTATTACTGGAAAATTGTTCAAGAGTGTTTGCTAATGTATCGGAAATTTCCTGAGTACTCGTTAGATCTTGTCCTCGTTCTATCAGTATGTTAATATTAAAATTGGAGTAGGTACCAGATATTCGTCTGATTGTATTCCAAATTTCTGTGGGAGGCGTAGAGATGTTTATGCGAGATACAAAGTTTATTCAAGACTCTTTCTTAGATCTTTTTATTATGTACCGCGCTCCAGCTCTGAGATTTTTGAATTGTTGTTGATTTTGTGGGGTATTATGTTTTTTATACTTATGAAATGCTTGTTTACTCAATTTTATCGCTTCTTTACATGCATTATTCCACCATGGTACGGTGGGACCATTGTGAGATAGAGAAGATTTACCTATCGCTATATCCGCGGCTTTTGTGATGATGGACATAAATTTATTCAATAATTCACTATTTTCAATTTCGTCAAAGTTAGTTTGATTTAAAAGGTTATCTACAAGGTTTTTAGACAATGCCCAGTTTGCAGATTTTAACTTCCATTTACTAGTAGGGTGATGTGATGTCTGGTTATATCGGTTATTTGTCAAAATTATTGGAAAATGGTCGCTTCCGTGAAGATCTGAAAGTACGTTCCAAGTAAGGTTAAGTGCTGTGTTGGAATCGGAAAGCTTAAATCTATGCGTGACAAGTTATCATTATAACTGTTGAAGCGTGTGGGACGGCCATCGTTTAGGAGTGATAAGTTATTTTGTTCAATTGCGTCGTATATTATTTTACCACGTGGGTCATTATAAGGGGAACCCCAATATACATTATAGCCATTGAAATCTCTGACAATTAGTCTAGGAAGAGCAATATTATCAGTAAGATTGGTTAAGTTCTCAATGTTAATATCCTTACTGGAAGGAAGATATATGTTACATATATTTAATTTGGTTATGCCTTGTATGCGAACTGCAATTGCTTCTAAATTAGTTACTAATGGAATTAAACATGATTCTATCTCTTTTTTAACATAAATTGATACGCCGCCGCTGGCTCGTCCCCTATTTTGTCTATTCGGAAAAAACCCGTTGAAGTTTTTAGGTGTATAAGTCTTATTATTTGTGAAATTTGTTTCCTGTAAACATATTATTGATGGGTTTTGCTCTGATATTAATATTTGTAGCATTTCTAGATGTGAGTATACGCCGTTGATGTTCCACTGCACTATATTATTGAACGCAATGAACAAAAATAGAATTAAAACATTTGAGTCTCAATAAGTTTCCTGTGATGAATCGCTTTCAGTGTCAGTAGATTGAGGATTACAAGCATGCTTACATTTCTTCCGAATTTTAGTGCATCTGGTTTTAATACTGCGATCAGAAATATGTGGTTATATTTCTTCAAGCATTTTACACAGTGCTGGCAAGTCATTAGTGTAATTTTGAGCAATCAATTCGGGATTGGGTGTACCATAACAGTTTTCAAATAGATCAATGAGCTGGTCGAAGTTAAGAGGAAAACGAGAGTCGGGATCATCGATAAGAGACTTAGTGGGCTTAAGTAGTTCTTGTATGGGTTTTTTTTATTTGTTTTTTTTTGGAGGCTGTGTAACAGGTTTTGCAAATTGAGGTTCTGTGTTATTGTCAATTTCTGGAGATTGTCGATCTGATGATTTTCTTTTAACTTGACTCGAAGTGAGTGGTACAGATATTTGTTGAATTGGATTAGAGGAGGATGCTGGATGAGATACAGTACTATTTTCCTGTGAATTTGGGAATGTTTCGGGTTCTGATGGCAATGTTGATAAATTTGAGTTATGAATATCAGTAGTTGGGGCATGTGATTCAATTGAAGTAGTGGAGATTATTGTGCATTGAGATGCTATATGACCAGGCTGTTTACATTTAAAACAGGACATTCCGTCGATGGATAAGAAGATACGGTGGGAAGTGTTCTCATGGGTGACTAGGAATGAACCTGGGATATTTGTATCGTCTTGTAGAGGAGTCGAGTATACTTGACGTCGGAAACTACCGATATGGCCATATTCTGTTTTAGAAAAACCCGCTCTTACGGAACTTACAGGTGATGGCAAATTGAAGCCCATATTTTTTAATTCTGCCTCTAGAGTTTCATCGGGAATAGAGGGATAAACATTTGATAGTAAAATTCTTCTTGCTGATATAATTCCGTTATTTATAGATATTTTACCATCATTTGTTAAATATTCTTGTAATGTAGTTACTTGATAAATATATGCAAATTCGGTTGTTTGAAATTCTTGATGCAAACGTTATATTTTTTGGTTGAACTTTGGGGCCTAGTGCATATACTTATTCTTCTAATTTCACACCGTCTAAAGATGGAAATATGATGGACAGTGCTTTTGATGGGTAACATTTCTTAGACGTTGCTTGTGAGTAGGTAGGTTGAGAGATGGGATGAGTTATAGTTTGAGTACTTCTGTAGTCAGAAGACTCAATCGTTTCTACGCTCATTGTTGTTGATAATATATTAATGGACATTTGTTTAAATGCGGTCCTGTTCGCTATTGAACAGCCCGGCTATTAAAACCGGCTGCCCAAGCGATAAGATATTTAAAAACTATCCTATATGATTGTGTTTATGTATGGATTTGAATATAACTTCAAATTATGGGGAAGAAAAACATAACTCACTGGTTTTCCTCAAAGTTGATAACGTTGTTGGTTCACTTACACAAACTAAATACAAATTTTGATAAATGTTCACTACTAAATTATTAAAATAATAGGAGCTGATATCAACACACCAGTATGGTAGAGGTCACAATGATATTTAATATCGAAACAATTGTCAAATTTCTTAGAATTTTCAACATTTTTTTCAATATACTGTGGAAACAATAAGTTTCACTTAAAACAGTAATATGAGTAGATTCCACGAACTAAGGGTCGAGACAGTCAATTTCATAATATTGGTCACTTACACTCCAGAGGCTGTATCGTGCTAACAACCCGAAATTTCTCCAGAAATTACCAAAAATGAAGCACTTCCAGTGCCATAGCACACGTTTTACTAGCTCTAGCTAGGTTCATCTATCTGATCAATATCCAATCATAAAATTTATCACTTGTAGACACTCTGGAGGCTGTTTCGTGCTAACAAACTGAATTTTTTTGTACTTCAAGTACCATAGCACTCGTTGCACTGGCTTTAGTGAGCTGAAAATCGATAGAGTTCATCTGTGAGACGCACTGAATAATATCCAATCATAAAATTGGTCATTTTTATACACTCCGGAGGCTGCTGTATTGTGCGAACAATCTGAAATTTCTTCAAAAATTACAAAAATGTGGTACTATAAGTACCATAGCACCCGTTGTACTGGCTCTGAGCTGAAAATTAATGAGGTTGATCTGTGAGATGTCCTGAACAATATTCAATCATAAAATTGATAACTTGTTGCACTCCGGAGGATGTATCGTGCTAACAAACTTAAATTTCTCCAAAAATGTCGTACATCAAGTACCATTGCACCCGTTGAACTGGCTCTGATGAGCTGAAAATCAATAAGGTTCATCTGTTGGATGTCCTGAACAAGATTCAATTATACAATTGGTGACTTGTTGCACTTCGAAGGCTGTAACAAGACTATGTTACAAAAAGTGGCCGACGACACGACAACGACGACGACATACACACAGGTTTTTTTTACTTTACTACTAATATGCGAGAAAAGTGTTGATTAGCCCCAAAAAAGTTGGGATTTTCGATTGTTTTTGAGTTATTTTTACGGTTTTCAGCAAGAACAACACAAAAAAATGGTTTTTAGAAAAAAATCCTGTGTGTACGTCGTCCTCGTCGTCGAATATTGTTCAGGACATCTCACAGATCAACCCTATTGATTTTCAGCTCACCAGACCCAGTACAACAGCTGCTGTGGTACTTGAAGTATGACACTTTTGTCATTTTTGGAGAATTTTCAGTTTGAGAGCAGGATACAGCCTCGGGAGTGTCTAAAAGTGACCAACTTTATGATTGAATATTGTTCAGGACGTCTTATAGATGAACCTTATTGATTTTCAGCTCACTGGAGCCAGTACAATGGTTGGTCATTGTTGGAGAAATGTCGGGTTGTTAGCACGATACAGCGTCCGGAGTGACCAATATTATAATTGGATATTTTTCAGCATGTGTCACAGATGAACCTTATTGATTTTCACCTCACTAGAGTGTGTACAACAGTTCCTATAAATCCAGATATACTGCATTTTTGGTTATTTTTGGAGAAATTTCGGTTTGTTAGCATGAAACAGCCTCCGAAGTGTATACGAATGACAATTTTATTCATAAATTCATTAAATGGAACAAAAACTGGATTCCACGTATAAAATACATGGTATTGCATAATTTTTTCCATACATTTACTGTCAACCAAAATTTTTCGGTCGGAACCGCAAAATTTTTGTAAATTTTTTAACACGTTTTAACGCATTTTTGGGGCACGTTTGTTGTAAGCCTGAAAATATCTTAGCCTATTAAATAGAGAGAATATGTAATAAGAATATTCTACCTACAAGTATACTGAGCTACTTGACATAAGTTGGCGCTGAGTGATTTGTTTGTCGTTGTTTTAAAACTTCTCTACCGGTTGATTATTTGTAATCTTAACGTGCATAGTTGAGGAGCGTTCATTCAAAACCAGAAAAATCCACTTTTTTCACAAAATACGAATGAAATAGATTTAGAATATTTTTTCAAGATTTTATGGATTCCTCTCGTTCAAAACCAAACAAATTCCATTTAAATTTGCATGTAAATATCAGTAGTTCGGTCAAAATTAGACATATCCAATTTTAAACCGACTTTTACCAAACCGTTCAAAACTAGACATATCGATTGATACTTTAATACTACATCTACAAAAAATAGAACAGAAAAAGACATATCCATACCAAATAAACCATGTTTTGTTTAATCAGGCTCATATTGTTTTCATTACTAATAATACCAGTAGCCTTGGAAAGCAGGTATGGTGGGAATGACTGCATCTACACATTATTTCGGTTGTGTGGTGTCTGGGGTCTTATTGTTTAGTATTAATTTTGTACTAGAGCGGAGAGAACAGGCAGCTTCGGTGTAATGCGACCGCGAGAATTCTTCGCAGAATTTACTGTTTTATCGGTAACCACTTTGAATATTATTGTTTAACCATTGTTATTTGCTGCATTTTGTTGTGAATTATGGATACTACCGTTGGTGCTATCAATTGGGGATCTAGAAAGAAAGAGTCTAGACCTTCACAACGCAATATTTTAAAAAGGCAAAGGTAAAACCGTTTTTTTTTAATAGCAATTTGCCATACTATTTTTTTCTTTTGTAGTTATTCCGATGTAGACCCCAACGTATGTGATTTACAGCGTCCTTGTGACCATAACACGAAAGCGTTTAGTGAAAGCGAGGGAAAACTTTTATGAGGAGCCTTCAAAAAGTTTACAAGACCAAAAACTCTGTCACCTTATATCAGTAAGTGAACCAAAAAGAAATACACCGAAGCATGATGTTCCAGCCGACAAAAAGAAGCCATAATCCTTACAAGCAACTCATTTTTTTCGGGTTAAAGGAAAAAAATCAATGGTCCCAGTTTGCCGAGCACTGTTTCTAGCTGCTTTTGAAATAACAAAAAATAGAATTCCGATTTTAAAGGCCATTCAAGTGGGAAATATTCCTAAAGATAAAAGAGGTGGTGATAGATAAGGCCAACGATCTGGTCCCGTCATAGAAAAGATAAGGAATTTTCTAAATGATTTGCCAGCATTTGAAAGCCACTATAATAGGTAAAAATCATGTAGGGTATACCTCTCAAGTGACCTAAAAATAGCAACTTTATTTCACATGTACAATTCAATAATTCCCGGTTTCCGTTCATCCCTATCAATGTTTAAGAGAGTTATTCTACATTTAATTTAATATTGGATTTTCCTCTCCGGCATTGGATGTGTGCGGTACATGCATTAACCTTAAGGATGCCATCAAACAAACGAGCAATCTGGAAAAGCAGCATTTACGACAAAACTAAGATTTCATAAAATGCGTGAAAATGCGTTTTACACCCTTTTAAAATAAAATCCTGCGAACACCTACTAGTTTTGTTTTCACAACAACAGATACACCCCTTACCAATGACTCCAATTCAAGATGCCTTCTACCTGAGGCAAATTAGTTTCTATTCTTTGTGTTGTGTGGATGTAAAATCTAAAAATCAAATGTTTTGCTTGGTTCTTCATTTTCCAGTGAGGGGCCATTCTTACCTACCAGCTAACCGCGTTTTCGGTCGAGTCGAAAAAATTCTGAAATAATATTCCATCATTCATAACCCTGATGAATATCAAGAATATTACAGAAATGTTGGCCGGGTTCGTATACTAGGGAAAGAGTGGCAGTTACATGAGTTACATAAAAAAACCTGTCTACAACCTATAATAAAATAAATGGAATTAAAGATTTAAAAAAAATTACTTATAGAAAATTGTTAATCTGGGTAAATCTACAGTTCAGTACAGAGGAAGTGCTTTCTTTTAATTTTGACGAAGTTATTTCATATATTTCTATGATTAAAAAAGGTCGTTCTGAGGCAAATTGCAAATTAAAACTTCTGCCTATTGGGAATTCTATTTCCCAGGAAAAAAAGAACAATGTTAAATCTCTTTTAGAGAAGCAATTCAATAACGAGAACTTTCAGTGGTAAGAACTTCCTGAATTCAATTTCTACAAAAAAATTTTGTCTGATTACACTTCCCAAGTCCAAGAGGAGGATGTACCAGAAGAACAGAACGAATGCGACTGCTTGGAAGATGACCATGCTTTACATGTCTAATTTTTTTAGTCTGCTGGATTTTAAAGTTTTTTAGATTTTTATTTTTGTATGCCATTTGAAAATTCGTTTGTTGGATTCTATGTTTTCCTTATTTTTATTTTTTAAAGACTAATATTTTTAGAGAGTTGCTCGGTTTCTATTGTATTTTTTTGGGTAATACAATGTTTGCAAAATATATTGTCGTATATTTTCACACAAAACCAGACATATCCAACTTACGTTCAGACAAAATCAGACATGTTCATTTAATTTTTTAGGTTTTTCCGTAGTAATTATATTTTTTTTAAATTTCACAATTTGGGAAATTTCACTTTTAAGGCTGTAAGAGCACAAACATATTCGTGTTTTCCTCGAAATTAGGTTATGAGGACATGTCTGGTTTTGAATGAACGCTCCTCAGTTGTACTCGGTGATTTTGTGTGACAAATTATGCTGAATTGTCTAATGGAATAGTCCGTTTTTTCGTAAAACTAGGGAAAAATTTAATAAATGTTTTTAATTTAATTTAAGGTTGTGGGGCAAGAGCGTAACTGTATAAGAGGGAAAGTGCGTAGTAGTACGCACTTGCCCCACAGTGTAATTGTTTATACAATAATGAAAAAAGATATGGTTTTTGTTATCATTCTAAAGATTATTTTCCTTTTTTAACGAAATTTTGTTTTAATTTCAGGTGACGAGTTACAGAAAAGATGGAAAAACCTAGGACATGTTTTAAACGCGAAAAAAGGCGCAAGTGTGTTTACTTTGATCAGCTATTATTCCTATGTGATTGTATTGAAAGCCGAACAACTTCGAACAGTATACAGCAAATGCAAAACGACGAGAAAGAACGAAGATGAGCACGAATAATCCCAAGAAATGACTATCAGTACTCGTGCCGTATGGCAAAATCAAGTTTCCGAAGGAAGGTTTTAAAAAGACCAGGAAATTGATGAGGATAAATATTTTCTCCTCTCTGTACTCCCCTCATTCAAAAAATTCAACGAGGACCAAAAATTCGTTGCTCGCACGCAGATAATGAATGTGATGAGACATGTGTGTATGTCGAGTTTAGCTACCACAAATTTGAATACTGGTAACCCAAAGCATCTTGATACTGCAATATGGACCGAGGCAAAGTCAACTCCTTCCACATCAACACGCGGAGGTAGCTTCACAAGTATCAGGCAGTCAGATACCCCATCCGGCAAGATCATTGGCACGTAACAAACTTTTCTTTTCTACTTTCCCGGCAGAAGAAAGTTATTTAATGAACCGCCGGTTGACGATGCCAATTCAGAACATTCGTCTATTTTGACTTTGTAGTTTTTTTTTACCTACCTTAAAGTTACTGCCTACCTTTCCTGTGGTCCTACAGCCAAACGCAAGCGAGTATTTTGGTATAGTACGCTCAAAACATATAGTGCAGGCATATCCCCTTTAAGTAATGTTGCGGAGCTAGACTCTGAAAGGTATCAATATTTTGTTTATTTTGACCAATACGACTTACACACTACACTCTATATTGATGCTAGCGCACCAACTAAATAGTGAGCCGTTCTTATCGCTTGTAGACACGTGCGTGTTTTGAAAAAACTGCTATCTCAAAATAGTCTTATAGTTCAGTGACAATAATATGTTATTTAAAAATTATATTACTAATTCTTGGTAATAAAACCAGATATAAGGTAGTGTTAATTGTTTAGTGTTATGTTTAAGATGTATTTAATAATTATAAAATTATTAAATACATTTTACCGATTGTTAGTTGAAGTTATAATATTAAATGAATATATCGTCTAAAAACCATTTTAAATTATTACATTGACTGGACTATGACAGTATTCAAATCAAAGGATAAGCCGAAACTTTACATTTCGCACTATATCCCTTACGTGAACCATAGGTTATCCGAGGTCCTACTAATGCCAACAGTTTTTCAAAACTTCCCTCGCTCATACGAAAATAATTAAAAAAACTTTTTTAAAGCGGGCAACTTTCAGGCGCCTAAATAATGTAATCACCGAGACTAAAAATGTGTGCAGTAACTGTAAGATAACAACATGAACAAACAAATTTCGCACTATATCTCTTACGTGAACCATACTTACTTATATGCACCCGTTATTTTCACATGTCCGACATTCGACAGTTTATTGTAATTGCTTTTATACCAATAGTGGTACGTTAATAGATAAGAATTATTAGTATTTATATATAGATATTTTAACTATTTAATTTTATATAAATCAAGAAAACAATTCACGTCTTTCCCGTTTAAAGAAACATAAACTTAACTTACAAATCAAAACGTAAACTATTTTAGTTTTTTTGTTAATCTATATCTTTGAAATAAAACCACTTTATCCAAAAGATATACCAATCATTCTTAATCTATCAATTCTACAAAAACAACGTTCTGGTAAATAAATTAAATCCAAAACGGCTAATAATATTATTCCTATTAGCAACACCGCTTTGTTCTATGTTATTAGGGTTTAAAGCCTAAGGGAAAAGAGAATAGGCGAGCATTAGAGCGAGGCATCTATAATTTTAAAACTAACACCGTTTATATTGGCATGTTAATCCTACAAAATCTTATCGAAGCTTGGCTTTTGGCTTACTACCAATGTTTACCATCCAACGTTGACGAAATTAAAAACTGCCCCTCAATCTGAATTTAATTAAATTATCCTACGACAAACAGCAGCAGCGTCTTCCTAATAAATTTAAAGGGTCATACAAAACTAAATATATTGTTAGAAAACTGTAATATGCAACTAATACTGCAGATTAAAGACAAATTGTGGGTAGTAACTGAGTATCCTAATAATTGTTTAAATGTAAGTAATAAAAAATTACAAAAGGTGAATCCAAACCATAAATAAAACTAAAAATATAAAGAAAGTATTTAGAGAGAGATTTCCTGTATAAACAGTTGGCATCGCGTTGATGACCATTAAGATGTTTTTAAGATTGGTTTGAACATAAACTTAGAAATATACCCGAAATAGCGTCATTGTAATGGATAATGCTATTTATCATAATCGGCAAGCAAAACCATTCCCAATTCTAATAATACAAAAGCAGAAAATCTAAATTTTATGATTGAAAATGATTTATATTTTGAAGAAACTTGGAAAAAACGAGACCAGCTAGAAGTATTAAAAACTTTTAAAATAAATAAAGAATATGAGTGCAAACTTTCAGCCGAAAATTGACATACAGTGATGCGTGTTCCTCCATACTATTGTGTATTCAATCCAATTGAGCTAATATGGCACCAAATAATATTAGGAGAAATAATACTTCTCCCACATTAAATGCACCTCTAAAGGAACTAAGAAAAATTCTGCAGACAGCTGAAAAAATTGTTTGTATCATGTACTTAAGGTGGAAAATTCTTACAATTTTATTACTACAAATGTTCAACCCTTAGGTATAGATGAAGATAGTGATGGTGATACAGAGTTAAATTTTGAATACATTTTAAGTCAAGAAGCAATTCTTAGAATATTTAGGGAAACTTCAGGCAATGAGAGTATTAAAAAGCAGGGAGCCTGGTCCTCTCTAACAAAATACATCTCATCAGTGAATCTTTCCAGCGACGAAATTATCCAGAAAGTAAGTATAGAAAAGAACTACACTACAATGCTAAGTAAAAGGAGAGACTGGGAAAGGGAATACACCATCCAAACTCTCAAAGAAAACACCATTAGATGGTATATAGATTGTTCAAAAACCACCACAGGAGCTGGCGCTGGAGTATTTGGGCCTGGCTCCAGATACTCATTATCGTTAGGCTCCTTCCCGAGCGTCTTTCAGGTAGAAATACTTGCGATCTAAAATTGCATGGAAATGAACCTAGAAAGAAACTATCAGAAATGTGACATATCGATCCATTCCGATAGTCAAGCAGATATCAAAGCATTGAGCTGCCTTGTCTTGACTCAAAGTTGGCATGGGAGTGACGAAGAAAACTTAATGAACTAGACAAGAATAGTATAGTCTCTTTAGTCTAGGTTCCTGGCCACTCGGAAATCACGGGAAATGAAGAAGCCAACACACTTCCGAGGAAAGGAGCAGAAACGCCCTTTATTGGCCCGGAGCCTTTCTGTGGTGTAGGAAAATTCTTCTAAAAAAAAGTATTTGGATCTCTGTAAAAATAAGCTACATCCTTATAGGACACTGCCGCCTTAGGAAGCACCTAATGAGAATAAGTCTAGCAGAAATTGACGAGTGTAGATTCCGTGGGGAGGAGGAAGAAACTCCGGATCACCTAGTTCTAGAATACCTCGCCATTTTAGGTTAAGTGCATTGTAACCCCGTGAAAATCTAATCTAATCTATTTGGCATCCGTACCGAAATGAAAGTTTTTGGCTTCATTTATTATTCAAACGCAAGTGAGATTTTAGTAGTAGTAGCGAGAGCGGCTCTGATAGGGGGGGGGCACAATAAACCTTAGGTTTCAAGTGCATTGTAACCCCGTTAAAATCTAACATCTAACATCTATGACTACAAATGTTTAACCCATAATTGTAAGTTTAGGTGTAGATGATGGTAATACAGAGTTTAATTTTGAATAAATTATAAGCAGTTTTTTAGAATTTCATTAATTTTTATTGTAATTATTGTTATCCTAATAACGTTTAAATTATATTATTTTCAATTTATTATTGTTATCATTATTTAACTTACCTACGTAAAACTAAAAACGCCTATTTATAAAAATAAATCATGTGGTATATATAGGTACATTTTCACGCCGACCCTGATTCCATTTATTGAGCTTTGAAGAGGTTGATGTCTATACAATAGGGTTTAATTAGTTAGTTTATTTATTGCAGTAACAGTCAACGGTATATTGTTGCATCTACTCTATATATAACACTTTTGAATAAATCTTACTATGGAACTTATGTTCCTAAAAATAAAAATAACGAACCCCTTTTCTAAAAACTTTCGACACTTCATTGACGAATGGAAATGAATTCAGCGGATATAGCTGTTAGCACAGGATTCCGAGGACTTAACTTTTGAGGATATTGATATATATTTCCACCGCGACGCCTACGCCACGACGACAACGTTAACAACAGAAGAAAGGGGAGTGATAGATCATCA
The DNA here is from genome assembly GCA_963921935.1 of Galeruca laticollis. Lineage (NCBI taxonomy): Eukaryota > Metazoa > Arthropoda > Insecta > Coleoptera > Chrysomelidae > Galeruca > Galeruca laticollis. Next base: position 178,562,703 of record OY998175.1, read on the forward strand.
TTCTATTAGAAGGATATTAAGTTTGCTTTTGGTTTAATTTTAAATCCAATGGATTAATTAAAATACAAGGGAAATAATCTAATAACACATAATATACCGATTACGTAGAATATTAACGAATTAAATTTGTCAACTACCGTTTTGATTAGGTCAATTTGAGCATACTGAATGACATTGACACTTCCAAGATATTAATATATATAAATATCGGTTTATAACGTTTTCCGACGTCTTCCGACTCCTAACCGCCATCCTTCTCTATCTTGCCATAGATCCTCCGGTAGCTCCCTTTCTCGTACTTCGGTATCTATGCCCTCTCTCCAGCTCTCCAGATATTAATACAAGATTAATTTCATTTATGGTGTGAAGATAAAAAACATCGCTTTTATACTTCAGTTCTCCATTTTTTTACCAAATTCTATTAATTTTTCTAAATTAATAGAATTTCATACATATATTATGAAGAGGACTTCTTAAAATAAATATTATATATGTGAAACATTCTTGAATGGAAAATACAAAATATAGTCATTTCCTGACATCGTAAATATCTCATCTATTTATCAACTAACTTGATATATTTTTATCAAAATTACGATCTCAGCTATTCGTGAATCGATTTTCATTGTTTTATATAAAATGCATTCAAAGGAATGTGAATAAATTTTCACTCCATTTTCAATCAGTAACATGAAACGACACTGTTAGCTGATTTGTAGGCAGATCTCCACTTCGTATAAAAATAGTTTTATATGTTAGGAAAGATCGACGCATTTGATTCAACCTTTATCATTGAGAATTAACAAGTTTTTATGAATTGAGAAGTGAATCAGACACATGCCTAGGGCCTAAGTTAAATCTTGGAACATTTTGATCGTAGACAGAGAGGAACTTGTGAATTTTTCAAATTGAGATGAAAAACTAGCAAATTTAACATTTATATATACGAATTTTGAATTTACATAATAATATACAAACCATACACTGCATAATCATAACAAAATACACAGTATTAATTAATTATATAAATCATTCCCAAAAATTAATGTAGGTAGGACGGTTATATCCGTAGAATACCGTGGAATACAATGTATAATCTAGAAATCGAAACACAACGCCATCTACCGGATGTCAACGCAACCTAAATGACAAAAGATGTTAGATATCTGACCCGATAAATTAACTTATATCGGTAGCTATTATATTATATAATTCATAGAACTAATCACTAAATACACACTATTATCGTATATAAAACATTTAATTTGTAATAACAGATATTTAAGTTAAACAATTGAGATAAAAACTCTCCTTTCTTTTAAGTAACATTTATTTAACTTTTAACTATTGGATTAGGTTAAGTTAGGTTTTTTAACTTATTTTGAACACAATATTTTTTATAATGAATTCCAATCTGTAACAACTTAAAAATAACACAATTTCTTTATTCTTTTTGAAATACAAATATTATATGTTTTTAAGGTTCAAGAACTGCAGCCACTGGTGTGTGTCTTAAAAGGATTAAGCGAATTAAAATTGAAGGCAACAAGGTTGATGTTGTGAAATACCGATGCTTTCAACGCCCAATAAAAAGAGGAACTCGAGAAGCAATTGCGCTTAATGAACATTTTGTTATTACAGACAATTGCGTATCAACTTTGAAGTCAATCCATAAAAACTATTGCGAAGAAATGAATTATCACAGGGAAGTGAAGCGACAGTAATTAATAATATCCATAAGACAGGGAATCGTCGGCGAAAAATGAAAAATAATCGTCCAATCTTAATGGAAGGGCAATTTCGGCATTTAAGAATACAATTTCTGAGACGAACGCAGTTATATAGAGAAGAAAAACGTCCTATTATTTATATGGATGAAACTTACATTCATTCTTCTCATACACATTTGAATGGATGGAGTGATTCAACCAATGATGGACAAAAAAACCTATTTCCATAGCCGCTCGTCTTATAATACTTCATACTGGAGGTGAAACAGGTTTCGTACCCAATTCATATGTTAGGTGGAAGTCAAGCTGTAGCACTAACGATTGTCACAATGATATGAATTTTGATAATTACAAAAAAATGGGTGACTGAAAAATTAATACCTAATTTATCAACCGGAAGTGTAGTTGTTATTGATAATGCGCCCTATCACAACAAATTAAAAGAGACATTACCAACTTCTGCAACAAGAAAAACTATTATGTAGAAATGGTTGAGTTCCCGAAACATTCCATTTGACGAAAAAATGTACAAACCAGAATTATACGCCCTCATACAGTACATAAACCTAGGTACAAGACTTATGAAATTGATGATTTACCTCTAAGGGACAGAGCGTATTAATATTGCCTCCTTACCATCCCGATTTGAATCCAATTGAATTGGTATGGGCAGCAATGAAAGAATATGTTGCTACGAAAAATGTTACGTTTTCTTTCCAAAATATCATATTTTTCAAGCAATTCACTGTTGTGTGTGTGATTTGGTTTTCCTCGGCTACGAATACTATGTCCATTCGCCAGATTCACTATTAAAGAGTGGAAAAAGCGGTGTGATCGCGCGAAATGTTTACAGCAAACATTTATGGAAAGCGAACTAATGATTGACATTATTGTTGAAGAGTTGATTATAAATTTAAATAGTGATTCTGATACAAATTCAGACACCGATAGCGGTAAAAATGATGAATATTCTGATTTATAGGGTATTGAAGAACTTTCCGACGAAAATGAACCATCTACAAGTGAAGGAAGAAATTATACAAATTTGACCAAAGTGGGGTTTTATTGAATTTGTATTGTAAAGTTTGGTTTTATTATCTGTGGGTTCTGTTAATAAATCAAACTTTTTAATATTTCAACATTAGCAAGCAATTAATAATTATTGTAAAAAAATTTAATTAGGTTTTATTTTTAATTCCATTCAATTACCCTTTTTTGTCTAATAATACTTCTCGATTTTTTGAATTTTTTCCGTTCGCCCCCTCTCCATTTGCTCTCAAATTTTACGCCATATTCTCTCCACTTTAAAAAATATAATTTCAAAAGCAATGGCTTATTTCAATTTCGATATTTTTTAATCCATTTACTTTTTTTAATTTGTAGGAAACTACACTTTAATTTTTGTTTTTTCTAAGTGTCAAACTATATATCGTCAAGAAAAAAGAATGTCTAATATAAACTCTTTATTTAAAAAAATGTACTAATTTGTTTAATAGAAATGAAAATAACTACTTTTTACATAATGGTCAAAAGAGAATTAAAATTAAATGTCAGATAAAAAAGAATGTTCAAAACAGTTATTATTTTCACGATTGTTTTAGTTTTGATTATGTGTCCTACTGATACGTTTTTGTCGATTTTATATTACAGAACAATTTTACCTTACCATTATATCAACAAGAAAAAAATCATATATATATATATATATATATATATATATATATATATATATATAAAATTATGAAATTAGTATTAAAATTTAGAATAGCAATGAAATCTGCTGATTACCTAAACAATAGTTCCTAACTTGTTTCACCGACTGTACTTTCCCAAAATAGTTATTGTTATCCTTTACACAGCTGAGTTCTCTGTTTATCTTCTGCGCATTTCAGGGGTCTTTCTTCGTTTACCTAAATGTACTTACGAATACAGCAGATTCTATTTTACGTAATGTTACTACTTACGCAACAGCAAAAATACGTGTTAAAAGTAGGGTTTTGTGTACCAAACATTCACTCATCAACAATCTCACGAGTGCCAGCATTCATTTTCATATGAAATAGATAGAAAAGTTAAAAGTTAGTAAAATTTTATATTATTTTATTGTATTTCTTATTTGTTATTTCCTGTATAAACGCTATAGGAATTTTCCATAAGGTTAACTTTGATACTTTGTTTTATGATATTTTATTTTTTGTACTAACACTCCGTATGCTAAAAGCTGTTTTAGACTACACAATTTATTGTACAAGATTTGGTTCAATTTCTTGAACGCTAGTATCATACAGCAAATTGTTTCAAAAACATAGATTGAACCAAAAATTGTGTCGGAAAATAGAACATGTTCTATTTCTACACAATTTGTAGGCCAAGGGCATGCGCAGTTGGGATATATGAGAATACCCTGTAACCTAACATAGTTTATTGTTTACAGTTTCACGTTTATCAACGTTTATGTGTTAGTTTCATTTATAAGAATAAATTAATCAAAAGTAATCAATAATTCACACACCAAACGGGTCAACCAAAGCCCAACATTTTTAGGTTGTTTTATGTTTGACATTTCACTAGGATCATAGAACATTACATTTAGCCTTTAACATAGACGATTCTAATTTTAACGCGAGAAACACGATGTACTGCGCAGAATCACGAACTATTTCTTGAAGAATATATTGTACAGTATAATACAGAATAAATTTACTGCCAAACAATTTGTGACTCCAGATCTTGTACAAGAAATTGTGTAGTCTAAAACAGCTTTAATACCTTCGTCTTATCCATCTTTCGAAGATATAGCGTAAAATCTCCGACATCCAGAAACGTTAAAGCCCCGACTATCGTAGATAAAGCGGGGACGTTATTCCTTCGACTTTGATCGAGTTTATCCATGTTGTTTTTTATTAGTTACATTGATGAGTGTTACCGTAATAACTGAAATGCGGAGAAAGCCGTTCTAAAGAATGCATTAAATATTTGTTTTTACCTAATGTTTGCATATTTAAACTAAGGCTAGTAAAGGTAATAACGCCACTATGGCAATAACGCCATACCTATGGCAGCCATCCGTCCGGGTTTCCCCGGATTTGTCCTAGTTTGGAAGGCGTCCGGGGAGCGTCCGGACGGGGTTTGAATTGTAGTCCGGGTGCAACCCGGATTACAATAATAGTCCTGGTTTTCGATAAGATCTCATTCCCATAATTTATGTAAATAAAAGCTAAAAAACATTCATGTAAACGTACTAAAGCTACAGCAATAGCTACAGGAGTTTTAAGTCCTTAGTCGATTGCCGAACTAAAAAATGACTTACAAAACATTCCGTTTATAAGTGGGGCTACTGATGCTAGCAACCATGGCAGTGAGAAACTATTTCCTTTGATAGTTAAATATTTCGATGTAAGAAATAGAGGAATTACTACGAAACTCCTCGAAGTAGAGACCACAGCAAATGAAACGTCCGATACCATTTCTGAATTGATCATAAACCAACTTCGAAAACATGATCTTTTGTCTAAGTGTGTAGCGTTTGGAGGAGATAACTGCAATACAAACTTTGGGGGAATAGAACGACAAGGAATCAACAATGTCATCTATATACTAAAACAAAATCTGAACCCTAACCTTGTTGGTGTTGGTTGCTCTGCACACGTTATTAACAACAACATCATGGATGTGCCTTACTGCCAGTTGACGCTGAGACTATTGTCTTGAAAATTTACAATTATTTTTCTATATACAGAGTTCGAACCGAATCCCTCAAAGAGTTCTGTGAGACAGCTTCTATATCATTCCAAAACTATGTGACTTAGTCAGTTTCCTGCAATAGAAAGACTTCTGAGGCTCTTCACTCCATTGAAAGACTACTTCGAAAATATACAAAAACCACCTGTCTTGATCCAATATTTTTTCCAAAATCCGCTGTCAGATGCTTATTGGCTTCTAGTGCACTCCATTATGCAAAGAAAAATTAGAAAAAAGCGACAATTTCGTCTAAGAAACTCGAAAGATTCTTGTATCTATAACAAAAAGCCTAGACGATAGAATCAAAGAAAGCTTCGTGCCTTTAAGTATTAGAAGCATTTTGAACAAACACGACGAGAACGTTAAACAAGAATTCAAAAACTGTAACTCTGAGTTTCTATAATGAAATAAACACGTACATTGCAAATTGGAATCAGCCTCTTCAAAATTTTGATAAATTTGACTGGATGTTTTTACCGAATATGAATGAAAAGACTCAATGGGCTGTTATCGAAAATATTATTGTATTTTTTAAAGAGAAGAATATAGCAATTGACTACACGAAATTTAAAATAGTTTTGCCAAAATCTCAGCGCAGAAGATAAGCTTTTAAATGCTAATCAACTGTGGTTACAATTCTTTAGATCTTCAAATACCAATTTATATTCAGAATTACTAAAAATAGATCAATATTTTTTTTGCATCCCTGCGCATAATGCGCATGTTGAAATAATATTTTCTCTCATGACGCAACAGTGGACAAAAGAAAGGAATGCATTGAATCCTGAAATAGTCTCGTCACTACTCAAAATAAATTCAACTTCAGAGGCTATAGGGATTGCACCGAATTCTATAATTTTTTATTAACTAAGAAAGAAGCTCTATAGCTATTGGTAAATCCGATAAATATAAGTAGACTAGCTGATGTCCGGGACTTCGTTCCCGTGGGCAGTGGCGGCCTTAGGGGGTGGCGAACAGGGCAATCGCCCGGGGCCTCGCTCTTGCAAGGGCCTTGCGCAACAACCCAAGCAAATTTTAATCAATATAAAAAAATTTAACGAGTTTTTCATTCAATGCTTTCGATTTTGTTCCTTAATTACTTATTAAGGTTATAATATAATGGCAAATTAAAATAAAGTAAGATAACTAATTCATTCATTCAAAACATAATTGAAAAATTCATTATGTACACTGAGAGATTTTTTTCTATAACCGCAAGTACAAAAAATGACTGACAAGTCCGCGATTCGAAGTTTATAAGTACAAATGTATGTAAACAGAAATAAACTTCGGGTTATTGTAACCATAAGATGTACTTTATTTTATATTTTTCTTAATGTTATAACCCAAAATTGACTACGATCTACGTACATTTTCACTTGTTAACCTCGTATCGCGTGTGTCACGTTTTGTACTTGCGGTTATCCTAAAAAATCTGAAGGAGTGTGTGATTGGAAACACTTGGGTGATTACCTAAAGTCTCACGAATCTAGTCGACAGCACAAAGATTGTATGTTCAAATGGATTAATTTAGAGAATGGTTTAAAAAGCTGTTCCAGTATTGACTTCTTGGCTCAGTCACAAATTGAACAAGAGAGGCAACGTTGGAGAGATATTTTAGAACGATAGCTCGCAATTGTAAATTTTTTAGCATCTCACAATTTGGCCTTCAGGGGTCATAGAGAGAAGTTAACATCTTACTCAGATTCGAGTGAGACAAGCGGCAAATTTATAGATTTAGTAAAGTTAATAGCCCGATTTGATCCCGTGTTGAGACTTCACCTAAAACAAGTAAAGAATAAGACGATTAATGACCACTATATCCGAAAAAGTATTCAAAATGAGCTCATACAATTAATGGCAAGTCACGTGAAGACTCAAATTGTTGACTCGCGACGTTTCTCGTGTTGAACAACTTTCAATTATTATAAGATTTTTTAATACAAATACAGCTGAAATTGAAGAACATTTTATTGGTTTCTTAGCCGTCGAAAAACCCACAGCTGAGAGTTTGAGTAATCATATAATCACAGAATTAGAACAGTTAGGTATATCATTGCAAAACTGCAGAGGCCAAGGATATGATAATGGTGCCAATATGCGTGGTGAAAAAAGAGGCGTCCAAAAACGTATTCTGGAAATTAATACACTTGCTTATTTTTTACCTAGTGGAAGTCATAGCTGGAATCTCATCCTAGGAGATGCAGCATCGTCTTGTGTCCAAGCAAAATCTTTTTTTGGTTTGCTACAAATGTTGTCACTCTGTTTGCCGGCTCAAGTCAGAGGTGGGCTATTTTAAATGCTCATGTAAGGCCGTTAAATACCAACTAAGTGATATATGTGATGCTTCAAAGGATTTAGCAGAAAACACAACAGATTGTCAGTTGGTCAGTGAATGCTATTCTATAGAAAATAAACTAACTACCTACGAATTTGTAGTTTCACTTGTCATATGATATGACATTCTTACAAAGATAAATGTTAAAAGTAAAATGTGGCAAAACGAAAACATGCACTTAGATGTGGCTATATAACACCTAGACGCATTCACAAATTGGCTCGCTAAATATCGAGAAAATGATTTTCAGTCATCCCTTGTAACAGCAAGAGAAATAGCCGAGAAAAATGATTTTGACAGACAGTTCAAAGAAGCTAGAAGACGACGTAAAAAAAGGTATTTTGATTATGAAGGGGAAGATGAAGCTCATGAATTGAAAGCGGAAGAAATTTTCAAAATAAACTATGTTTATGTCATTTTCGACAATGTGCGCGAAAGCTGTCATCCTAGGTTTGAGACTCATAAACATCATGAGAGCAAATTTGGTTTCATGTATATTATAAAAAAATTGAAGGAAACTAGTCATAGTGAACTTTTAAAGCAATGCAGCGACTTGCAAATATCTATGACAGTAGGAGAATATTTTAAAACTCAAATTTCATTTATTTGTATAATTTAACATTTCTCCTTAAACATGACAAATACCTAAACCAAACCTACTTTCGCATCACATACTTTTCACGAAGGACAAAAGGCCTCGCAATAGGTAAGGTCGCCACTGCCCGTGGGAATCTCTTAAAAACCTTTCTTATTCTCTGTTTACATTATAGAAAGAAACTCTGCGCCGAATTACCAAAACATTAAAAGCGTTGACATAAATAAATACGAATTAAAGACTGATTAAATTTAGTTACATAGAACTACAGTATTTGTTTAAGTGTTTATTTATAGGTACATTAAGTGTTACCAAAAAGTTGAAATTAATAATATAGTAATTTAAGTTTAAAATTTGAAGACATTTTAATGTTATTACTTCAAGAGTTGCCAAATAATTAAGAAGCATAGTTTAATTTGATAAAAATTTTGTTTTAATTTAGTTACATAAATCTATGAATGAAAACAACTAATAGTGTTTTGTTTCTTGTAATATAAAGAAATAAACTTGTAAGGCTGTTGATCATCAGTATAAATTATTATAACTTTCTGAATTTGGTTTAAGATTTAAATTCTTTAAAAACTAGAGTAAATATTGTTAATTGTATGGAAAAATAAAAAGTTAAACAAGTTATCATTTAATTTTATTAACTGAGTAACTAATATCGGGTTTATTTATATTTTATTTAATACCTAATAAGGTTAATAAATACAACAAAATTAACCACTTGTCGTCACAAGAACGTTTAAACCTTTAAACACACTATTTCATGCAACAAAAGAGGCTTAAAATTAAAGTTTTCTTCTATCAAGTACGTATTTTAATCAAGATGTAAGTGAATGAAAAAAGTATCGGATTGTCCGGTGAGAAAGCTCCAAAATCCGGGGAACTTACGCTCCCGATCCTGGGGGGCACGATTTAGAGATGGCAGCTCTAGCCATGCCCCATTATTTAGGCAACTTTCTTACGCAACGAACAAGTGGCACTGGGATCTGATGTCGGGTTGTAAGTTAAGAAGCAGAACCCAAATCCTGGTATCTAACGCATCTATCGGCAGTTATGAGGCGAGATTTGTCTAGTACGGACGTATTGTTGAGTGTCACTATAAGAAAACGAATTTTAAATGTGTGAGCACGTGCTCAAATTAGAATGTAAGTAATTTTTTAATTACAGAGGTTATTGTGTCGCTTTTTGAGATTACTGTTGGGGAAATTGTGCTTTTTATAATGTTTATTCAATTTGGTAATCAATTTGTTATTCTTATCTACGACTGTTAACAATAACGCCACAGGTGATAGTTAGCTGTAACGCCAATGGCGTTATTGCCACCTACCGTTTTTAGAGTGCAATTTTGTTATTTTGCAGATAGACTAAAGATGCCTAAACAAAGAAACCGAAGAGTCGGGGCAAAGTGGAGCTCAGAAACTTTGGAAACGGCGCTGTGTGCTATCAATAATGACATGGCTGTAAAAACAGCTAGCACTATATTTAACATTCCGCGTAGAACTCTGCGAAATTGTATAAAACAAGGGTTTACGGCCAAACGTACAATGGGACGAAAAACTATTATTTCTGTTGAGAATGAAGAAGAACTGTCTAAAAGAATACTTCGTTTGGCAGAAACAGGATACCTATTGACGTGTAAAGTTTTGCGCCGTTGTGTATATACTTTTTGCGAACTGAACAGAATTACAAATCCATTTAATGCTCAACAGGAAACGGCAGGCCGATTCTGGTTAAAACAGTTTTTTAATGAGCATCCAAAGATCAGAATTCGTAGAGCTCAAAAATTGAACAAATTTATTGTCAGCGATCATTTTAATAAACTTAAACAAATAGTGACAGAGTTAGATATTATGGAAAAGCCCAAATTTCTTTATAATATAGATGAAAAGGGATGTCTCCTTACATTGCACCATCCACCAAGGAGTACTCGCAAAAAAAGGAGCGAAACGGGTACATCTTGTAGTCAAAGAGCATGCAGAGAACGTAACGGTGGTTGCATGTGGCAATGTTATGGGAGTTTCTATTCCCCTCTAATTCTGTATAAGGGGAAAAGAATGAAACCAGAGTGGACTAATAATTTGCAAGCTATAAGTTACCTGGACCTTATTTGTTAATATTTGATGTTGTGAAGTCTCATTTAGATTACACAATAGTAACAGTTAGGAATAACTCTTTACTGCTTGCCAAGCAACACCACTCACGAGCTACAGCCATTGGACAAAGCGGTTTTTCGTTCGTTTGAACATTTTTGGGATGATGAAGTATTAAAATTATGGGCTAACCATTCCGCTAGATCGTTGACAAAACAGCGCTTTGGCAGTATTTTGTCAACTATTTGGGATGTCTATGACGCCAAACAATATAAAATCAGGGTTTGCTGCGTGTGGTACATACCCCTTCGACTCCGATAAAATACCAGCACCAAGTGCTATTACTAAGAATCAAAACCTTGATGAGCCCCATAAAGTAGCAGAACAACAGTAAGTGGTTGTCCCTGAAATAGCAGGTCCTCAAGAGCAAGTGTTAGTTGATAGAATAAATAGAGAAGTAACTCCAGAGTCAGGTCCCTGAGGAAGACAATCGTCAGTTGCAAAGCGCCGCTTTCATCAAACCCAGTCTAAAGATAGTGACTCCAGTGATACTAGACAAAGAAGAATGGGAATCGCCTGATCGTGAAGATGAAGAAAATGTTGTTCCTGAAGAATCCAAATTTGTCAATTGATCGTTTTCCAAGATGCATCCTACTCCAGAACCAACACGCATATCTACGAGGAATACAAAGCCGACTCTTAACAGCAGAGCACAAGTTCTAAAAAAAAATCTATTTGAACAACCTGATGCACAGAGAACCACATCTGCGACCAATACTAAAACAGCTTCTACCAGCTCTGTGAACAACTCGAAAGACAAATTTTCTTCTAAGGCCACTAAAAAATGTCCAGTGGAAATACAGAAAGTTGGTATTGCAAAGCATGCAAGGAGGAAAGAGTGGCACATCTGCATTTTTGTTTTTCGTATCTGTGCTACCTGCATGATGAATGCATAGGACTGACAAAGGAGGAAGGCTACATATATCCATATTGTCCCTGAAGTTTTATTTTCTAAACTTGAATATTTTCAGTATGGGGTGTTATTGCTTACCCTGTGTTAGCAGTAAAGCCACTTTTTTTGTATTTTTAATTTACAACAGAAATTAATAGTAATTTATTAAATTTTGTTTATTTCAGTAAAATGCTAATATTCCCTTTGTCTATATAGATTTTTTTCGAAAAATGTACTTTTATTCATTTCCATAGAGAAACATCTAAATGTTAGGATGGCATTATTCCCTGCACTTACCTTTTATCCTTGTTTATATATAACGCTTAGCGGATATATAAACAAAGCTTATATCTATAAGGTTTATTTTCATGTGATTTGTTCTAAAAATTCCAAACTTAAATTTTTTGTCATAAACTTTTAGTTGTTAGGTTTATGAAGTGTAGTAGATCTAACACCTGATTCACATTTTCGGCTATTTATTCCTGACTAGAATTACGAAAGAATAATTTCATTCGATTGTATTTACGAAATCAGAGGTCGAAATGAATGCGGACCTGTTGTTGGCGCCCTTATCTCGTCTTTCGATCAAAGACACCCTTGATATATTTCAAAAATATTATAACAAAAGGAATAAACATTTATCATATTTTTTACGGTTTTCATATTTCACTGTTCCGATGCGTTTTGTGTGAGGCTGGTTGTCTTGAATAATTTTGAATAATTTTACATAACTACCTCTTTGGTGTATTTTTTTCACTTTTCACAGTATCGCCTCATAAATTGCATTTTAATATCGCTGATTAGTATTAATAGTATTTAAATAATTGATTCATTCATAAACAGATTACGTTTTAAAGGAATTATTAATTAGTACCATAGGAAAATAACGGTTCTATACAGAATGTAACAAAAAGGTAAGTTATAATTTAAAACAAAAACCCCCCCAACATAAATTTGTGTGGGAGGGGTTAGAGGATCTCAACGCAAAAATTTTATAGGGGGCAATACGACCGTCATTTTTATTCTGGAGGAAGCTTTAAGTACATATAAGGTTCTTGTCACAAACGACCAATGATCAGTTTTGATGACCAGTCGACACTATTGTTTTGCATTATAATACACGTTGAGAAGTACAGAACATTGCTTTGTGCTTAAAAATATTAATCGAAAGGTTTTAGTTCAATTGCTGTAATTAATAGTTCGATAGTGTCGATAAGGTATTTTCCTTCACCACTTATTGTAATATTTGTTGCAACCAAAAAAGAATAGTGTAGAACTATATAAACGTCTCAAATGAAATTCTGTATCAATACTACAATTGATGATGTGCTTTCATGTGGAAATATCTGTTTATTATATGACCGATGATCTGCACACGACATGGGCTAGACCAATGCCCACTACTTTTTTAACGGCCTATCGATAATAGACAGACTTGAACGAAACATATAAAACAATGAATAGGATGGATATCAATCCAGATAATCGGTTCTTTGTGAAACAAACCAAAGAAAGAAAGAAATTTTCAGTTGTAATTTAACTAGTGCAATGAAAAGCATCGAAAAATTTTGGGAAAGATGCTCGAATGCAAGTTAAGTTGAAAAAGAGCACGAGTGCGCGGAGCGCTGGAGTGCCTATTTCTATTTAACTTGTGTGAGAGCAGATTTGTCAAAAAACATAGATTCATTTTCATTACAAGAGTTAAATTTTATAAGAAAATTTTATGAATCAATCAAATCGTATTGTGTCACTGTCAGTTGCTGTCACATTACCGTCACCTGCAGCGACAATAATATTGTATACTTTATACTCATCGCAGGCACGTAGGAGCTGTCTGAAACAATCGTTGCTACGGACAATGAAAAATTTGTTGTAAGCGATGCTTTATAAAAAACCCATTGTAAAATTTTCTAAGTGCAATGTCGCGATTTGGAAACGCTTTTGCTGCAGATATTGATAAGAATATAGACAATCTTACGCCAACGAATACAAAAAAGTCAAAAACGTCAGTATGGAGACAATTTCAAGAGTTTTGTGCCGAAAGAAATCACTTATTAGAACGAGGAACTTCGGTGGAAAAAATTGCCTCCATTCTAAAGGACTGGGCAAGCAACATGCGCAAGAAGGATGGATCCCTTTATAAAGAAAGCGTGGTGAAAACAATGTGAAACGTGACAGCAAAACTTGTTCACGAAAAATATTACGAAGATTTCAGCATTGCAATAGATCCATTTAATGCTGTAAGATTTAAAGCTACTAGGGGTGCACGAGATACTGCGCGCAAAATATTACAAATGAACCCGGAAAAGAGAAAAGAAAGCTCATCGGCTTTTACTTACAAAGAATTGCTGCCAATTTTGCAGCTTTACGATGAAAACAAGCCGGAGAGTCTGCAGAAAAAAAGTTCTCATCTCATATCTGATGAGCCAGCATTTCGAGGAGGTGAGGCAGCCAACGGATTTCTTTCAAGAAGAAAAGTTCAATAATGGAGTAAGCACAAATATAATACAATATAATCCAGTGTTTTCAAAAACCTGCCAAGGAGTTTTTTTTATTTAATTTTTCTTATCAAAGCTTTTTTTCTTTAAAATTATACAAAAAACTTTTGTCAAAACGAGGATCTAACGTGAAGATCAACCGTCTGTTTCTTACACCGAATCGAGAATGGCAAAATAATGGTATATGATTCAAGAACTTCCCAGTTGGCAGAAACGAGATCGCAAAATGGACAAGGCTGTCTGTCCAAAAAGCAGGTCTCGATAGCGAAAAGCTCAAAATTACAAACCATTCTCATCGAGCAACTTCCGTAAGCCATCTAGTCAAGGTTGGGATAAACGAAAACCAGCTAACGAAAATAACGGGACATGTCAGTTCAATAAAACCTTATTAACAACTGGATGAAGAGTTTCACGAGGAAATAATAATAGTATATTAAGTACCAAGTGTCAAAAAGGTTACTTTAGTCACGAGTTCCTTGTGAAACGAGCGACTAAAGACGTTTTTAACACGAGGTGCTTACTATACTTTTTCTTCGCGCGTGGGAAAGAACATTTTTATTATATTTGAATTATATTCATTACATGACGGACGATGGCTGACAGCTGACTGACAAATCAAATGACGCAGAATAACAAAATTACCACGGAATATGAAATTTAACATACAAAAGATACATTTGATTTGACGTTTAAAAAAGAAAAGATAAACGAGATGTGACTTTTCGCATTTTAAACACTAGTGCTTAAAGAGTCGTTTTGTGCAAGTCAAACCCGTGTTCAAAGTGCGGTTTTAGTGACGGAAGTAGAAAAAGAAAATGAGAAACAGTGAAAACAACGAGTTTAATGTTTTTTCATGTTCAACTTCTGCTTCAAGTAACGTTGTTTCTGACCAACAACAAATTTCGACTGGTTCAGTCATAAATTTCAATAATTGCATTTTTAATTGTAAAAAATTCAATAACTAGGTTTAGTAGTTTACATGTTACTTTAATTTATAATAAACGTTTATAATTACGTCTGCATGTATTTTAAAGGACCTGATAATTTTGCACTGGTGCAAATTATCGTTAATTTGCACTAGTGCAAAAGTATCACCTAATTGTATCCTCATTGGCTAAAACAACAATCAAAAAACAGTCGGATCATTGTTGAAATGTCAAATTTGAGAGATGAAAAAAAAATTCATTATAATACGTCAAACAACTCTCGAAATATTTGGAAAAATCAATTTGCGTTTCGTAACTTCAAGGGGCTTTAAATTTTTTGTTATTTTGAATTAAAAGCATGTCCTCCTTTAGTATTGTGTGTTTAGAAATTGATATTTCTATTTATTATAAAATATATAAAATTGTGGAAGAACGTAAAAAATGAGCCTAAAAATAAATTAAACAAAATTAATAACCGTAATCAAACACTTGATGACAAGAAATACCAGAATTGGCGACTTTAAATTTGAAGAAGTTAATAAAATAAAATTTCTAGGAGTGACAATAACCAACGATAAGGATGAAGATAAGGAAATTAGTTAGAGAATAATGGCGCAATCAGTGTATTCCAGTGAAATAAAAAGCTACTAAGAAGTAAATTTCTAGGAAAGAACACCAAGATGAAAATTTATAAAACAGTAAGTATTAGTCCAACGATAAAATATGGTGCTGAAATTATGATAATGACCAAGAATACCTAAGAAATTTTGAACGAAAAATACTAAGAACCATACTAGGACTCAAGAAAATCAATATAGGAAAAGAACAAATAAAGAACTAAAAAAGGACATCCGACAAAATACTTTGAAATGACACCGCACCAAGCATTCACTTTGAAATGAATGCTGGAAATGTCTTTCCTTTACGACATAGGGGTTTTCTGACTCCCACAAACGGTTGTTTCACCAGTTGAAAACTCCACGTCGGGTAAACGTCGCTTCATCAGTGAAGAGGATATTATTTGAAAAATTAGGGTTCATATTTTGCTGCTCTTCCAAGAAGTGACTGAACCGTAGGAGGGCGGGAGGATCTTGCGGTAACAAATTCTGCATTGGAGTGTAGTGATACGGATGGAACTTCTCTTTGTTCAAAATTCTCCAAATCGATGGGTAACTTATGCCCATTTCCGCACTTAAACGACGAGTACTTACACCTGGATTTATGTACACTAACAAAAACCTCCTCTTCCTGATCAACCGATATTCTTGGAGCGCTATTTTCACTTTTGGGACGGAAAGATCCTTTTTCACTTAAGCGATTTTACAAATTTCTAAATAACTTTTAATTGGGTTGCCTGCGGAGATATAACTGGTAATACATACGAGCCGCAGTGCGACCATTAAAATTTGTCTGAAATTAAAACAAATAACATATAAATTTCTATCTATGAAAAAGCCTGGAAACTGAGATTGTGGAACAAGCCTACTAAGATATTGTTTTAGTTGAGACTTCAAACTAGAATAAATTTGGGATTAAAACATAATCTGCATTAAATCTTTTTTTCTAGAAAACGAAATAAAATAGCGACAAAGAACACGAATACAAGTTTGATGTAAGATTGACTGCTCTTTCAGAATTCAGAATCTATTTATCGTTGCATATACAGGGTGAACAGTTATGATCTAATTTATCATAGCAACATAAAAAATATTAACGTACCAAAAACCGTAAAGCTGCCAATTTTCGATAGTCCAAGAAACACGATGATAATAGTAAAAAAATAAAATTATAACTTGGAATAAACCATCAACATTTGGATTAAGCATGTTTGGGTCAATCATCATTATTTAACCTGTAGTATCTTCAGTTAACGGTTATTCCATTGTTAATGGAATACAAGACAAGATCGAGAATTACACTTCGAGATTTTTCGAGATCGAGAAATTTTTTTAAGATTTCTCGATCTCAAAAAATGTGAATGCTGCAAAAACTCACAACTCTTGATTGATCAGAAAAGTGATAATAAAAACTATGTTAGGAAATAATTTTAATTCATCTATTTTAAACAAGGCATACAAAGATAGCAAAGCAAAATAACAAAGGTAAAAATGAATGTTTCCATATTCATAAAAAACTATTATAAACAAAAATTAACTTTAGACACTCAAAAATGAAAAAAAATAATGACAAGAAAAATATAGGTAACATGATTTTTTAATACAAAAAATATTTCTTAGCGAGTGGCGGATCCAGGTGGTGTTTGTGGAGGGGAAGGGGCATATAAAGTCACGGCTCATATAGGTTAGCAAAAAAGCGAATTTTTTGTTGGTATCTACTGCCTACTGCGTCATAGCCAAGTGCTTTTTCATAGAAAGATTGATTTTAGTAAACATAATATCATATTTAGTTTCCTTTCTTGTGTCAAAATTTTTGTAGTAAAAAACAAATTTAAACTATTTAATATATTTCATAAATATATGTATACATTTATTTTATAAAAAAACTTGGGCAAACAAAGTAAACAAAAAAATATTTCTGTTCAAAAACAAATGAAACATAACCAAATAATCAAATATTAAAAACTAAATAATCATTTTCAGTCTCCTATTATTTTGACTATATCATTCATTAAGTTATAAACGAATAAGAATGCCAGATTTTCCTTAATATAGTAACCACGTATTACAGCGGTTATTATTATGTAACCATGGTGAACGAATATACGAACCTTGGTATATTCGAATATAGCAACAATCGTATATTCACATTAGATGCGTTTGGTTCTTTTGTTCTATGTAATCAGAACTGTCAATGTCATTTTGAATTATTTTTATGAAGCGTAGGATGTGATCTTTTTCCGCCAAATATAGTATCGACTACATAAATTAATCCACAATTTGTCACTGAGTCTGTGCTTTTAGTACACATTCGAAATGACAGTGACAGCTCCGAATGCTCCGAACCGAATAATTGAACGTACCTGATTTAAACTACAAAACGGCAAGTAATAAAATAAAAAATTGAGTAATAAACAGTAAACAAATAATTATTTGTGTTGTTTAACGTCTCGACTTTTGCAGAAGGTTTTGCAGAAGAAAATAAACTACAGGCCTACGCTGGGTAGGTAGTCATATCCTGACAGAGGCCTAAAAACAATTTATTTTTTCAGTTACTGACATTATTTACAAAATGCATCGTGTGGACTAATTCTGCTGAAGTCATTGATAAAATGATTGAAAGCAGTAAACCGGTGAACACGGTGAAAACTGAGCAATCCGTTTCACGGCACTTTCGACAATTTTGTAATGTTCGAAATTATCAGCTAACTAAACATGCATCGAATGAAGAACTAGCTCACATTCTTAAAAATTGGGCGTATAATATGAAGAAAAACGATGGCACAGATTATAAGGAGGTGTGGTGAAAACTATTTGGAACCTCACCGCTAAATTTGTGCAATATAAATAATTTAAAGAGTATAATCGAACCATAGATCCATTTAAAGATATTGTTTTTCAAACCGCGGTACTCTCGAGAAACTCAAAACGTAGAGAGCTTCCGGCTATTCCGACAAAATGATAAAATAGTGCTGTGGCATTGAAAACTGAAGAAATTCAGAAAATAATAGACACGTCAGATGAAAACACGCCCAACGAATTACTGCGTAAATTTTACCACATCGTAGCGGTGGAACTCGCTTGTCGTGGAAATGTCTTGTTGACTATTTTGAAGATGAAATAGACAGTTATGGTATAAAAGCAGGTCGAATAGAATATAATAGTTTTTCAACAACCGCTCAAGGAGGAAACCAACGTACTACTGACAGCAAATGGTTGATTCCAAATACAAAAAATAACAATCATTGTCCGGTTAGATTATTGAGAAAGGTGATATCGAAGCGGAGCAAAAACATAATAACTAGACGCTTATTTCTAATTGTGCATACGGATTTGAACAAATATTCAAATAGTTGCTGATATAAAAACGTGCCAGCTGGTTTAAATGAAATAAGTAAATGGACAAAATCAGGGGCAGACACGAAAAGAGTCAAAATAACCAACACTCTAATTGATCAAGCACTGTGAGTCAATTATCAAGTGCAGGTACCAGTGTACAAGAAATAATTAAAATTATGGGCCATATCTCAGCAAATACGATCCAACCATACATACGAGAAAAATTGTGAAGAACCCTCGCCTAAATACGAGTAATTAAATTTGTTAAATAAATTTTCTGTTTACTTTTTAATTTAATTTTTATTCATGATATAGTCTACCTGTATATAACTCGACAATTGAAAATTCTCGACATGCTTGACGAGTTGCCTTTAGGAAATACCACTCAACCTTCGGTCTCGTGGTGTTTCCAGGCAACACGTCTCGTATAATCGAGAATTTTCAATAGTCTTGTTGTATATTATGACTAGCGTATATTTGGATAATATAATCTACATTCAGACTGCCGCAAATGGCCCTGTGTATATGCATTATTGCCAATTCATTCAACCTGTCTCGAGCCATTCTAGATCTTATCCGATCTTTCTGCCTTTTGACTGTCAGGAAATGCAACACTTACAAGCAGGCAACATAATAGTTCCAGCAATGTTTATGTTAGGGAATATATTCCTATTAAATTCCTTCAGAGCAGTTATTACCATTTTCTGGTACATTTTGCTTGGTCTTCCACATCTGTTTCCATATTTACACTTCAGAAACAATCTTCTGAAAGGTAATTTCCTCATCTGTTTTGTTTTTGATTATTGACGGCACACATAGGTGAAGTTTGTATAGATTCAATTTATTCTCTGATATTCTATCATTCAGATCATGGATAATATTATTAACCAGATAAATAAAAATAGTTATTATATAATGGTCATCCACTAAAGAAACTGTAGGATTTGGTCTATGAACCATTCTCCCTGTTACTCTCGGTATCGAAAATTCAATATTAATGTCTTCTAATTTTTGTTTGGCTTCGTTCAAAATAGTTATAAAATATTTCGTAGCATCGTCTTTTCTATTTGGAAGTGTCAGAAGCGTGTAACCAACACCATCATTAGCTTGTTTTTTGTCCAAGTTTTTTGTTTGGAGGAATTTACTGAGTGGCAGCGTTATCGAAAATATATCCCTCAAACGGCAGAGTGTTATAACAAATTCACAATTTTTGATAGCTATCGCGAAGTTTTTAGCTTTCTTTGCAGATTCATTCTCGTTCCAAAACGATATTTTATCCAACGCCTGAAGAATATTTGGTAATTCATTTTTAAATTAAAGAATGGAGTCGTGGCGTTCAATCCACCTTATTTCGCAAACATTCTTCAGTTCTGTTTTAGTGACATGTTTAGTAAGACGATATTTCCTTTATGGTTCCTATCAAAGTCCTAACGGAATTTACAGTGGAAGACTTTGAGACAGCCAAATTCAGGGCATGGTTGTAGCAGGTGCATTTCCTGACTTCTTCAACCGCATCGCATTTTTTCGAAACCATCGCACTGCACCCAACTGTACATATACAAACACATTTTCTCAAATCGAGTCAAAGTTTTGTTAAAACGCTCAATGCCGTCTTAGCTAAGACTTTTCCATTCAAGATTGGTTCTAAAGTATGTGCATCACAAATTTTCTTCGTGGCAATTATCAAAAGAAATGAAGTCTTCTCTTGCTTCTTTCTTCTCGATGTCGACGTATCGAAGAACAGTGGATATTTGCGAAATATGAGAAACATCTGTTGTTTAATCAAATATTATGCAATAGAATGCTAAAACTTTAACGCCTCTTGTGAGTACATCTTTAATTTCATCCCCAATGCAATTAATTAACTCATTTTCTGTTGTTTTACTCACATGTTGCTCTCGAGGAAGACGTTCTCAAATGATATCTCAATGTTTCGTCCCCCGACTCATCAATACTTGTGACACTCTCATCCCGATGACCCCTGAAGGCAATATTTTGTTTCCCTAAGAAAATTATCAAATTTATGATTTTTCTATTCTTTCTCACTTGCGAGGCTCTAGATTTGTAAATTTGATTCCTCATATCTGCTTCAGGATTTTGCAAGGACTTCATGAAATTTTGAGCAGCTAAAACTGCTTCCATATGATATTAATTTTCATTATGAGTAATTTGGCGAATTTCACTATAGGTTCCAATGTCAACTGTTTTGAATCTTTGGATTTGCTGAAGATAACGCAGTACTTGCAAAATAACCATTTTTTCAAACGTGAATATGTCCTCCATTCCTATGTATTCAAGTGCTTGAAGCTTAGATATCTCTTGACGGTTTTATTGTCCTTGTTGTGTTCACTAAATGGAAACTGATAGCTTCCAGAAGGATACCAGGGATTTTTCAAAAAGTTATATTTCTGGAACTCACTCAGTAGCAACGCCAGTAGCTGCCCCAATATCGAAAACCTTCTGGTAATAATCGATGGTTTCAGAATCTGCTGATGTAACATTATCAATAGGACAGACTGAATTAATGATAGTTACTGAGGAATGTCCAATTCGGCTTGATGATGCTGCTGATGTAGATGGAACATTATCAATAGGACTTGCTAGATTATGAGAATGATTGGTAGATTCGGTAGATTTCCCAAAACATTTTCATCCACCTCCTTTTCTATCAATTAAAAATGTCCGTCAATTTTGCATTTTTCTCCATAATTCCTTTCATTCTTTTGAGGTTCTAACTAGGGGCACAATAAACCTTTGGTTTCAGAGCACTGTAACCCCGTTAAAATCTAATGGTTCTAACTAAAAGTTGCAATATTGCTAGAACTTTCAGTACCTGTTTTATGTGTCAATGGAAAACTATCTAGTAGTTTTGTCATTGTTCAATTACCATATAAAGGGAGATGCAAATATCGTCGAAGTGTGCTCGACGATAATTTGGAAACCTCTGTAGTATTGTAATAAATAATGTCAAACGTGGTTTTTTATACGATCGGCATTACGACTAGAGAGTAAGCATTAAGTTCTTTCGTTTTGATGTGTTTTTCAAGACTTTTAGTGAGAAAATAAACTTTTAAGTTGCCAGAAAAACTGCCGAAATTACCAACGCCTTGTGTCTACAATACCATCCCCACTTTTTGTAATTTATTCATTATTTCATTACTAGCGTTTAGGATTGTTGGCCGCAAAAATAAATATGTTTATGAATGAATAGCCCTCTCCATTGTATATTATCACTCTAAGGGTTTAGCTGTCTTACTGAATAAAATTAGAGGTTATGTGAAATTTTATTGTTAAAATTATCGAAAATTTCTTCTTTATGTTTATATCTTTTATAAATCTATTCAATAAAATTTGTCTAGGAACTTTTTTATCTGACCGTTAAATTTGATGTAATATTTATCAACAAATTACAATTTGAATTGACACTAGTCCGGTCAGATAAAAGGTTATGATTGTAAGTTTGATACTTAGTTTGCTAAAAATTATCGATATGATTTAAATTTAGTTTTTATAAATTTACCTTACAGTTTGTAATTAAACACTTGATTTTTCGTCTATGTTCCTAAACTTGATTATGGGTAGTAATGAACTGAACCATAATTCAGGTCCTTTCTGGATACCGAAGACTGCTTTTCCGTAGTTCCGGTAAGTAATGTTTTATTATATCTACTTGTATTGTGATCAAATACTTTTTTTCTTCTTTATTTAATCTATATCCTCCAGTATTGTGATTGTACTCTCAAGTCATAGTTGATTCTACTCACATTTAAAAAATGATTTCTTTTACAGATTTGCTTATATTTCAAAATTTATCTTCTTTATTTAATTTTCTTATTATAATCTTATTTAATTCTTCTGAATTTTCTATTTTAATAATCTCTTTTTAAAATCTGTCATCAATTTTTACCTTCTTTCAAATCAAAAAATCAACTCTTTCGGTTCCCGCTTAGCAACAATCTCTATTTTTTTTATATTCATCCTAGACGAAACTTTTAATTTTATAGTTTAACTAAATTACCTTGGACACTTTAAATTTTCTTATCTAATAGTTTTACAATAGATTAAAATTAAAATCAATATAACAAATTATTGGATTAATAATAAGTATACAACAAAATTAGTTTGAGAATTAAAATTATATATATATATATATATATATATATATATATATATATATATATATTTATATAACAACAAAGAGATTCATGGGTAATTCACGTGAATTACCCGTGTATCTCTTTGTTGTTGTTGTTAACATATCACGCGATATTCCTACATCTTCTTTTATATTTATATATATATATATATATATATATATATATATTATTACAGTACTATTATTTCAAATTTTAAAGAATTCACTTAATATTTTTCATAGAATACGTTTGGCAAACCCTGTATTGTGTATGTACTCAATATAATTGAAAAAGCCTGTATACGTAGGGTTTGACACTATTTAATTTTTGATGACATTCCGATCACAATTCAAAAGCTATTCAAGGTTAGAGAAATTAGTAGTCATTTTAAGGTATTTAGTTAATAAAAGAAATCCTAATCTATTTATAGTAAGGAAATGAAAAAAATTTTTTTTTGAAAAAAGAGAGAGTTTGGTAACCACAATATAATTTGGGTTGTTTATTGATAAAAAATATTCAGGAACGTTGAATCCTCCGAAGAGAGAACTTCTAAGTAGGAGTTCTCCAAAGAGTAACACATAATTTTAGATTTATCCAAATTTTATTATAAGAATTGAACAGTGATTAATATTAAGAAGCATTATTCGGTAACCCTTTTTAACTTATGTGCGTGAGTGATTAAAAAATGTTTGTCAAGATTGAAGCAGAAATGTAAGATCCGGAATTCTAAAGTTTTTAGAATTGTACGAGCTAACTGTACTGTACCGGTGAGTCCGCTCCAGAATTATTATTTGATTAAAAGACTCAGGCCTTAAAACAAATAAAATAATAGATGCGTCTAAATTTTTCAATTGGCCTAGAATATTCAATAATTTGAAGATACAATAAAATAAAAACATTTCGGATATTTGACAAGTCAAATGAAACTTTTGAAGTTGATTGAACTCTTTCAAAATTTTTTATAAAACTTTTGGTATTAGAGATAAGGCGTTATAGTTTGTAGGTTGTTCAATTTAGTTTATATCTGGGAAGATACGAGTTTGTTCTTTGTTGTTGTGAAAAAACGAAAACTAAATTTTAAAATTTATTTGATTTATAATTGTACCTACTTGTTAATTTGTTACTCACATTGCAAAACATTTAAACCATACAAGAACGTTGATAAAAATTAAGTATATTTGGAAAATTTATTTTTAAAAGTGACAATTGTGTATTATTGGAGACATTTAAGTCATTTATACATTGTGAATATCAAGAAAGAAATTGAATAGCCTTTATAATTTTGAACAAACAGTCACATTATATTCTAGATAGATCAATCAGGACAAAATTAATAACTAACAGATAAATAGGACAATAATTTGAAATTGAATTGGAATTTACATAAAAATTTTATTTTTAATAGCGCATTGAACCCACCCTGAGGTAAGAGATATTCGAATATTTTATGTTAAATTTATCTTTCAATAAATTACAATTTTGATAGCCGGGAAATTTTTGACAACTACTGTCAACTTTTGAGATACATAATATACGCCATTTAAGCCGTGTGTGCAATATAATAAAAATACGCTGCTTAAGCTACGTATACAATAATTGTTGCTACAACGTACGGCAATTCTAATACGATTAACGATACTACTACAATTGTCTCCACAACGTAGGATAAATAAAAAATGTATTTGTCATATTTCATTATCATTAAAGGTATAGTATATTGTAACAATATATATATATATACATATATATATATATATATATATTAAACAATGTTTTATATTATTTTATTATACTATATAATTTATTATGAGATAATTTTATTTTTAATTCGATTAATTTGTGTGGCTAGCTCAGTTTTGTTATAATTAATTTGGCTTTGTTTGGATTTATTTGCTTATGTAAAATAAAAAGAAACACAGTACTTTCAATGATTTAATTTTATAAAGAATTTTTATTGAATATTTATAAACAGTTACGCCTATGACTTTACCACAACCATAGTCATAAATGATAACATACACCATCCTATGCGCATGCTCAACTAAAAGCGAATGGATGCGAGACGGAACGAACGTTTCTTATAGACGCTTTGCATCTGCGTGAATATTAGATACATCAAATTCGTTTACTTTATGATACTGGTGATGGAGTTTGTATAAAAGAATTTGTGTTTAGAAATTATATACATACAAAAGACAAAAATGTTCGGAAGAAATAGGTTACAAAATTATATATACAATTGGAAATAATATATGAATGGATTGAGATGCATTTTTCTTATATGATTTGAAATGACGTAAGTACATTATTTTATTACAAAATAGGCCTTTTTAAATAATATTGAAATTTTGTCTATTGAATAAACTACATAAAGTCTTTTTCTTTTTTTATAGATCGATCATATAGACGCAAGAATTATTATACACATGGAAATAGTCACTGAATTTATATTCGAGAGTTATTATTCTTATTATTGGCCAATAATATTTAAAGAAGCACTGACCTGAAGTCTGGATTCTGGATCTAATCGTCTGGAAACAGGAATACGCCTTCCGAAGTTCAAGCTGCGTAATTTCTTGAGAATTTTGGATATCCTCACGGGAAAACTGGATACAAACACATGTGAGTGTTCTAAGTTTTATATTTATTAGGAATCTATAACTTTGTTCATGATATTTTGTGATTTTACTTGAAATTTCTGGAAAAATTCTTCATCACTTCCTCGCTACTTCGACGCCAAAAACCAACTACTAACGCTTCCTTTCGATCGTCAATTTTTTAATCAACAAATAATATATTGTTTCTCAGCTCACTAATTTTCAATAAAGTTTTGTTTAATTTTAGTTGATCAAAATTTGTCTTGTCATTTTTACACCAATTACATTCTTTCTGGAGCTGTCGAATTATATTCACAATTGCAACACCTTATGAAGTTTTTGAAAACATGTATGAATGTGAATTTCACTTGAAAATTATCTGTTTTCTTTTACTAATTCAACGAATTTCAATACATCAAGTATTTTACAGATAGTGAAATTCATTGTTATATTTCGATATGACAATGTCTAGTTTTGTTTTGACATTTATGACAACTTGAAAATAATATTTGAATTTATGGACATAAATTCTTTTATATAATATATATATATATATATATATATATATATATCTTTTGCTTTCGTTATTTGTAATATTTAAATTCTATAGTAGCAAATATTTCCTTAAAACCATCACCATTTTTTACCATTCATTGACTCCATAAATTTGATACAAATTGTGACATATAAATTACCTTTATGTCATTGATATTTTTATCTTCTAAACTTATCTAATTCTTTATACTAAATATGAACATGATTTATATTATTACTGTTTAACTAATACTTATATTAAATTAGATAACTAAAACTTGTTTAATTTCAGATGAAACAGCTGATTCCTTCATGACAACTAAACATACATATTGGGCAGATTTAATGTTCTCCATTATACGTGTTAAGCGTTTTCAAACTTTAGACAATTATTAAGGTAATTTCTTTATATTTATTGATGCTCTTAATTATTATAAACAAATGGTTTAATATATTATGACTTTATATGCATTTTTACTTATGATTGTGGTTTTTTTTAATGTGTTTTTAATTACATAGTTTCAATCAATTTTAAATACTAAGCAAAATATTCTCAAACAGCTGATGTTCTTTAATATATAAGATATATGGTTCAATATATATATATATATATATATATATATATATATATATTGATGTATATATATATATATATATATATATATATATATATATATATATATATATATATATACATACATATATATATACATATATATATATATATATATATATATATATATATATATAAACAAAGAGCAAACAACAAGTGTTATCATGGGAAAGCACGCAAAAATAAAGAGGTTACTGAAGAGGAGTGGTAACCGTAAACATGCATGTTTCTAGCTCGTTAGCCTTCATCAGTACGGTATAACCAAGTATGGATGTGAAACTTGGGAGCAGCGATGTTGAATGAAACATGGAAGAACACAAAGAACGGAAAATAACAGGACAACCAAACGCACATTTGTGCCATCAGTTGGAAGATTCCGATTTTGGAACAACAACCAATATCAACACGGAGGCGCAATTATATATATATATATATATATATATATATAGGGGGATTGCAGCGGAAAATGTCCAAGCTTTCGAGGATGTTTCTCCTCATCATCAGGGAGACTCCGAAGTGAGGTTAGACTCCATAAAGTTGTAAATTCGTAAACTACAGATCGTAAATTGTGAAATGTTCAACAGCAATTGAGTTAACGGACGGGCAAACCAACCGCATCACAGCACCAATTGAAAATGTCGCAACATTTTATAAAATAAAATAAATAAATTCATCTTCATGTGATTTCCTTGCCGGCGTTCAACATGGTTACACATGAAGATGAAATTATTTATTTTATTTTATAAAATGTTGCGACATTTTCAATTGGTGCTGTGATGCGGTTGGTTTGCCCGTCCGTTAACTCAATTCTTGTTGAACATTTCACAATTTACGATCTGTAGTTTACGAATTTACAACTTTATGGAGTCTAACCTCACTTCGGAGTCTCCCTGATGTTTTATATATTCATCAATTTTTATTTTCATGTAATAATAATATAATATTTTTTTTTATTTTTTTTATTTGACCCTTTCTCTTGTGTGGATCTGTGGTGCTCTTTTTATTATATAGAAATAGACAAAGTAACTTTAGTTAATTTAATTATTATTCTTTTCAATTTAAGAAATTTACAAATTCAACAAATTAATAAAAAAAACCTATATCTATTAAATCACTTAACTAAAAGAAAAACTTACTCAGTGTTATATCTATATCCATCAAATTACTTATCTAAAAGAAAAACTTACTCAGTATTCTATTGTCCTCATTTAAATTTCATTAGTTCATTCTTTTACTAATACTTTTTCTTTATTGTCCGTATTCACACTTGCTTAGTCCATGATCTCACTAATATTTGTCCATATTTAAATTTTCTTATTCCACTCTATTACTTATACTTTCCCTTTTTAGTATATAATTAATCCAACAGTTTTGAATTTAAAAGTCTACTAACCGTTCACAATTCCAATTTCTTCTAAGTATCTCCATCATTACTGACTTCCTAATTTTTCCATATATAAAAATTTCTTTTAAATACACTTTCAATCGCTTAACTTGTTTCTAATTTTTCTTTGTTGTTGACTTTACTTGGATTATAATAATTACTTTCTCAATATCAAACTTGCAAATTTATTACCAATTTAAACTAAACTTTGCGGAGCTAAACTTAAAAAGATCTCTTCTCCCGTCAATTCGTAATTATTCAAAAGTCATAATTTTTCTCTCTGACAGTTTGTTATTTATTTTGACAATACTCATCGAGATACTTCTGAGATGCTGTTTCATAGACATATTAATAACGTTGAGAGTTACATTTGATGTATGAAATATATCTGTTATAAATCTGTGTTTCTTTAAGAATCCATTAAAACGTACATTCTAATTAATTAAATTAAGTAACGCATAATAATAATATCAATTACAATAACCACAACATTAATCTACTTATCAATCAACTAATCACTTCATGAATATTTGACAATATAACACGACTTATATCAATTTATTATTATTAGAAAATACAATAATATATATATATATATATATATATATATTTATATATATATATATATATATATATATATATATATATATATATTTATATATATATATATATATAACCTTCAGAACAGGGAGTTATTTTGACATTAGGGAACACCAAAACGAAAAAAACATTGAAATTTTTCCGAAGTCGCGTCATGCTAGTCTCTATAATAGCCCTATTTCATTCTGAAATAAGCCTAATAACGAAAACAAGTCTCTTTAGAGTAATAAGAATCAACGGAAATAAGAGGAAAAGTCATTAACATATTATTCGAGTTCAGAACTTAGCTCATTTAGTTTTCCTGTTATTCCTTCTTCATTTTGTTTTATTAGTGAGATCCTACTATAATAACCATCTATAATTTGGCTGGTTAATGATATGTGTTTGTTTAATTTCGTTTGTACACGTTAACTGATTTTGGCCTTTATGAAAGATATCAGCATATTTTCTACACATATTGAGAATTTCTCTTTATTCTTCTGCTGAAAATCAATAGGATTTATCTGTGAGACACCCTGAACAATATTCAATCATAAAATTCGTCACTTGTATACACTCCGGAGGCTGTATCGTGCTGACTAACAACCCGATATCTCTCCAAAAATGTGGTACTTTGAGTACCATAGCACTCTTACTGGCTCTAGTGAGTTAAAAATAATAGGGTTCAATTTATAATAAATTGTGTAGGCCACATAACTGAGGAAATAGCTTGTCTGACCACATCCTAGAATTAACTGGCGCCTGCGTGTAAATTAACTAGCACATGCGTTCAAAGTAGCTGGCTCTTGCTTGCTTGAGAGATGGGCTACGTGACAGGAAGCTGGTACTGGGACATGCGCCCCTGAGAAGTGAGTAGCGCGACGCGGAGATGCGTCTCTAGCTTACGTAACTACGTGTTCGACCTCGAGTGAGATAAGTTCAGTGTGTTTTCTTATTCTCGACTTTTCCCTTCAGCTGAGCTAAAAGCCGGTTGATTTAGGAAATTCTTATTTATCTATCAATAATTAAATCCACGTCGTTATACGAATTTCAACTCGTATAATTATAGTACAACAATAAAAAAAATTCACCAAGAAACGGAATTAGTACCTATAGTCTATATCAAGGGTAGAGTAAACAAAATTCTACACGAGTAGAAAGATTTGTGTAGGTGTAGAATTTTGAATTCCACCCGACTATCAAATAAAAAACCAAACAACATATATTGAATTGCTAACTTCTTAATTTCTGGAGTAGTTGTGGTGAAATCATCACTGCTGTCAGTATCAAACACTAAGAAGGAATGAAGCCATGTAATAGCTATGATTCAAATAACATTATATACATACTTTCTTTTTATAAAGTATTAATCAATTTTAAATTGACAGTTGACAATTGTTTTCTATATTATTCTTAAAAAGTGCCACAAAATACACTTATGCTCCACTTCTGGCTCTAACAATTAATAATCAACGACCATATTTGTCATTTTTCGTTCACTTTTGAGGATTTTTTATGTATTTTGATATTTCTGCACTACTTCTACTCTGCCCAGTGCAGCATATTTAGAGGACGCCACAAGTATTCATTCCATACCAAGGGCGAGAATGAATATTTTTGCCCTAGGGCTAGAATGAAATTATTCCATAATCAAAAACTATGTCATAATATAGAAATTCTAAAATAATCGCAGAAAAAAGACGTATCAGCACTGTTTGGAATCTACACGCAGCAGATGCAATATATCATGAGGATTGTTATAAAAGATTCTTGTTAACCTCTGAACCTTCAAAAAGAAAACTGGACGTCCTCAATTTGAAGGGATTTCAAATGCAATGGAAGAAATCTACAATTATATTGAAGGTACTAATAATTGCCAATACTCTATGGACGAATTGTTGGAACAAGTTATTACAGGAGAACCACCACATGTGAAGACCATTAAGGAGAGAATGAGGGAGAAATATGGGGACCACCTTGTTTTCAGTACAATTCACACAAGACAAACTGTCGTCTCCTTTCGTAGTTTCAGTGATAAAATATTGAGTGACTCATGGCACACTTCAAGTTGTAAATATGGACAACGGGAACATGAGAGAATTGTACAAAAAGCTGCCGAGATTATCTTGGAAAACATTGGATCCATGGCTTATGACAACAGTGCCTATCCTCCTTCAGTTAGCTTCTGCAGTGAGGCTGAACAATTAATATGTACCTAAGTCTCTCAGAGTCTTCATGGACTGCATTGCAAAGAAAAAAATGGCGAAAAAGGCAGGGAAAAAAGATTACAATTACAGTTCATGCTTTTGTTGCTGTTGTTCCCCCTCGATGTTTCATACCCCTAATTCTGACCAGCATCGCTCTGTTCGTATATAGAAAATTCGGATCAAAGAACTTGGTGACCTTTCCATCGAAGTTGGGATTGAGTGCCTCTTACTGCGACGCTCAGCAGTTGGAGCTCTCCTCCATCCACCACCTGCAAGAGCCTATCTCAAATGAAACGTTTTGTCAATACATCTTCGATAATGCGGACTTTGATGTATCTACTCTAGATGGCTGGAATATTTTCCACAGCATGGGAGGTATAAAATGTGTTACAGTAACCAACACTTTCCATACACCTCCGAAAAGTCTGAAATCGAGCTAATCGATAACATTTACTTGATCAGCTTGTCTCATGTTGAATAATCCTGGAAGGAGCCAATGTTTTAGAGGAAGAGAAGAGAGAGATCTTAATTATGTTGGACAACATGGAGGAACTTCCTCCAGGAAAAGTTAAAGAGAATGTTTCCTTTGTGTCAACTTTGACGAAGTTTCAGAATCATCTGGAATCCCTCAAGAATAAAGGGCCTACCGCTGCTTTTTGGGTTCAGTACTTCCACATGATTACCATGATGAAGAAGTTTATTTATTATGAGCGTCGTGGTGTTTGGAATGGCCACGTGTGTACAGCAGATGATCCCATTCTTTCATGCAAGTGGCCAGTTCCAGTATGCAAAATGTACCCTTATCTACGTACAAGATATGATACAACTGAAAGCTAGCCATCCGGGCACGTACAAGGAGTTTGCTTACGTGACTACGTGTTCGACCTCGAGTGAGATAAGTTCAGTGTGTGTTCCTATTCTCGACTTTTCCCTTCAGCTGAGCTAAAAGCCGGTTGATTTAGGGAATTCTTATTTATCGATTTTCGTTAATTAAATCCACGTCGTTATACGAATTTCAATTCTTATAATTATAGTGTTACAATAAAAAAAAATCACCAAGAAAGAGAATTAGTACCTATATTCTATATGAAGGGTGGAGTAAACAAAATTCTACACGAGTGTAGAATTTTTAATTCCACCCGTGTTTTAGACTATACTTTATCAACGACTATCAAACAACATATATGTATTGAACTCCTTACTCCTTAATTTCTGGAGTAGTTGTGGTGAAATCATCACTGCTGTCAGTATCAAACACTAAATAGGAATGAAGCCATGTAATAGCTATGATTTAAATAAAATTATATTCTTACTTTTTATAAAATAATACTCAATTTTAATTTAAAAAAATAGATGATTAAACAACTTTGACAATAGACATTTTTGACAATTGTTGCTACTCAACGACCATATTTGTATTTTACGTTCACTTTAGAGAATTTTTTATGCATATTGATATTTCTGCACTACTTATACCCTGCCTAGTGCAGCTGGTGTAGAAAACGGAACACGCCTATTTTGTGGTGTGTTGACCAAGAATGGTCTCGTTAAACATGCCATTAACAAGATATGTATCTTACCTATTAGTGAAGAAATTTATCAAAAATAAGACAGTTGATTATGATTATTTCAGTTTTTTATGAGACTATTATGTTTCATTGAAAGCCGAGACTTTCAACGGCGCGGAATGTTCAGTTTTGCGTTATTATTTTTTATTTTTGAAAAATAAAGTCGATATGTAGTACCTTTGGACGGCTTATGTGCCTTAATAAAGTCCAGCCAACTGTGTGGCATTTTTTATTGTCATGGAAGCAAAAATAATTATATAAAAAATGTATGTGACATTTAATGACAAAAGTGATAAAAATTAATTGAATGAGGGCAGTGTTTTTCTCAAAAAATCATATATCTTCGAGCGAAGCTCTTCTCCGTTCAGAACCATAAGGAATTGACGGCAAGGGAACGCAACAATAGGTACATGTCTTGGCCCGTTATTTGGATTAGGTTTCCAAACACTTTTAGGTTCGGTCCTGCCGAATACTTGTGCATAGAAAAATATCTTTGATTATTATTAATTGGTTTAGGTTGAACAGAAATTGGGCCCCGTGAGAAATGATTATTAGATTGAGGGTTATTATTTTGAAAACTAGATTGTTGTTGGTGTTGAGGTATTCTTTAATTGATATTAAAACTGCTATTTATACTAAAGTTACGAGAGTGATTTGAAATTTGTGAATTTCATGCTACTTGATCAAAATTTGGCGTAGTTTGATTACTAAAGTTTCTAGAGTTTCGTTGAAAGTTAGAGTTATTTTGGAGATATCTAATATTATCTTCTTTTTTATGAAATGTATGGCATCTAGCATAGTTCGAGGCTCCTTTGTGCAAACCATGATACCATACGGATTTCTTAAACCTGCTAAAAATATTTGTAAAGCTTGATTATTATATGCATTTTGTTTAAATCCACGTGTTTGTATCATTTTCATAGAAAGCTAAATAGTACGCAATACTTTTCTAAATTTATCGTAAAATTGGTACGGGATTCGTTATGCCCTTGTCTTAAGTTATTCAAATCAATAAAATTTCTTATTGGTTCTTGTTTAATATAATTTTTCTGTTTCGACCCTCGCTCTATGGAATCTACTCATATTACTTTTTTAAATGAAACTAACAGGTAAATGGTAAAAATTCTAAAATATTGACAATTGTTTCGTATTACTATCATCATCAGAATGACATACCTGATGTTTAATAATTATTTTTGGCATATATAACAATGAAGATGTAAGAATATCGCGTGATATGTAAACAACAACAACAAAGAGATTCATGGGTAAATCACGCAAAAAGAAAAAGGGCTACTGAAACAGAGTGGTAATAGCGGACATGCATGTTTCTAGCTCATTTGCCGTCTTCAGCACGTTATAACCAAATAAAGATGTGAAATTTGGGAACAAAGATGTTAATCGAAACATGGGAAAACACAAAACAACGGATTTCAACAGGAAAACCAATGTGTCGATCTTGGTTGTTGTCCTGATAACTCGGGATCTTCCAATTGAAGGCACAAATGAGCGTTTGGTTTCCCTGTTGAAATCCGTTGTTTTGTGTTTTCCCATGTTTCGATTAACGTCTTTGTTCCCAAATTTCACAGCTTTATTTGGTTATACCAATTATTAAAATTTTGACTAAAACGGAGGTGCAGTAGAAAACCGAAATTTATTTTTCATATAGAATACCTCGTATTTTATGAAATTTTAATTCATTTAATTTCATACGACTAACACGGTCAAATAATTATCTGTGGTGTTGGTTCGCAATTGAAAATGAAGATGGCGCCAGCTGACAACTGCTCGCATGTGTGTAACCACACGAGCCAAATAGAAGTTGTCGGAATTTTCAGTTCAGATTAGAGACTCTAAACTAGAAGGCATTACGGCACTCTTGAAGAAACTCAAGAAGGTCGAAACTAGTCAGTGTACTATGCCCTTCTCTTTTGGTTGCGAATCACCACAGATGTCTGTATCGACAAAAGGATCGATCAACTTCACGTTCTTCGAAAGGGATGTAATTCAATATTCTGCATGGTATTAGCCAGGAATGTAGCTGTTTTTCTCTTCGAAGAACGGTCAGGCTATTATGTCGAAATTATTCAAATTTTGACTAAAACGGAGGTGCAGTAGAAGACCGAAATTTATTTTACATATAGAAACACCTCGTATTTTATGAAATTTTAATTCATTTATATATATATATATATATATATATATATATATATATATATATATATTAATACATATCCTCTATCTAAATTCTAAAGAAAACATTGAAATAAAGAAAATATGCATATTTAGATGTAATATTAGTGATACACACTGTATTATCAATAATTTGAAAGGTTCAATATACCAATAAAATTTGACATTTCAATTTCATATGACATTACTGCAGAACAGACTTAATGGCAGATAGATTTTAAAACGATTTGAAAAACCAGAATACAGATGTCTCTATTAGCACAATGGCACTTATAAAAAATAATGAAAATCTCTCTTCGTATATAAAAACGTAAATTTGTATTTTTTTTAAAAAAAGAATTCTTGGTAACCAAAGGAGAAGAGAGTTATTGATGGAAACAGTTTAGGAGTTGATTCATAACATCGCGAGAGACAACATCGAAATAAGAGTTGTCTCAGAATTTTTTAAATAGAGTTGAATTTTAATATCTCGAGAGACAACATCGGAATAAGAGTTGTCTCAAATTTATTTGAGAATATCAGAATAATTTGTAGCATTATTATCAAATTAACACAATTTGCCTTTGAAAGCCAGTGCGTGTATTATTCGCAGAGAATTACAGCGGTAAAGTGCGAGTGTTGTTCCAGTTTCTAAATAAGTCATTTAGAAAATTGTTCCAGATATTCTAAAACGTTTTTAGAATACAAACAAGTCTATCTGTATCCAGTTTGGTGAGTCCAGTCCATATTATATATTATTTCTCGAGAATTAATACGCCTTTAGAAAAAAATATTTCGAAAGTAAATGCATCTGATGAATTAAATATTTGATCAAATTATAGTAACATCATTGATATATCATTCTACGTAAACTCAAGACAAATTTTGAAAAAGACAATTTACAAGGAAATTGGGGAATGTTACATTGACATATAAGTCATTTTGGACTTTTAGTTAAAGTATTTAGATAAGAATTTCTAATTTTAGTTTGCTTATAATATTAAGGTTTTGATAGAAAATTCTATTTTTGCGTATTCGTTTGTGATATTTTTTGAAAAGTTTTAATTTTTGTGTTTATTTGATAATATAATATATAAATTTGAATTCTAATCAACTTTTGGCTCTCTTTTCATAATCATTCTCATTACATTTCATAATTTCATCCTATAGAAAATTTAGTACAAGAAGTGACATTTAGTTTCTGACAGTAATTTCATGTGTCATAAGATAATTTAATTGTCTTATAGTGTATTGGACAAACAGTTACTTTCGATTTGAATAGTATAATACGTGATTTGGAAAATTATTTGGAAATTTATAAATTTTGAATTATTCTTTGAAATCTTTGATCCCTCCCTGAGAAAAGAGTGAATTGATTGATATTGTGTATTAATTTATCTTTCAGGATATAAAATTTAATATTTATTTAGCCGTATAGCAGAACGATCCCTACCAGGCTATACAGCTCTATCTACAGTACCACCTTCATGTAGATAGGCCCCGCACAACGTCTGAGACTCTGTTATAAATGGTAAGATGGCGCCACTCGAATCGCCTTACACCACACCGATAGTGATGTAACCTAGTCCTATACATAGTAGCATGGTGAAGGGTAGAAGGGAACACGGATTACGTATTATTATATAATTTAAATAGTTCATGTTATTTTCAGTGTAGTAATATTTTTTGTTTGTTGTTAAATAAAATTATTACTACACTGGCGCCCTGACGTGGAGCTCGAATTAAGGATTCCTGAATGCAAGTGAGAGTTTCGTGAATACTTCGACATTTTTTTGTCTTGTAGAATCGAAACTGTCACATTTGACAAATTGGAATTTCGTCAGTCCGGCTTTTTCCAGTTATAACGACAGGAATATTCGCTGTTGACTTTATCCAATCCGATTTCACCAAACATTCCGCGTCGAAGTAAACGCATTGCTGCAAGCCAAACAACCATGGCGATGTCTCCAGAGCAATTCCAACAGCTTCTACAAGCCGTAGCCGGCATAAGGACAGAACCAGATAATCGGAAGAAAGGGAGTTTGAGCAAATGCACGGCCCGATTCGACGGAACACGTTGTCATGAGACAGTCGACAATTTCCTAAACACCATAGCAGTCTATAAGGATATGGAACAAATCACAGACCAAGACGCAATTAAAGGCTTGCCACTACTACTTACTGACACTGCAGCTACTTGGTGGCAAGGCATAAAAGGAGAAGCAACAGACTGGAATAATGCTATTCGATTAATCCGTGCCGCTTTCTCTCCGGCAACTCCTGCATATCAAATTTACCTAGATATCTTCAAGTCCCCTCAAGGAATCTCGGCACCTACTGACGAATTCATTTGTCAAAAACGGACACTCCTTTCCAAACTTCCACAAGGAAGACATTCCGAAGAAACACAGATTGATCTAATCTACGGTCTTATGCACATTAGACTTAGGGAAAAAATCCCAAGAGGAAAAATCACTACGTTTACTGACTTGCTGACAAAAGCTAGACAAGTTGAGCATCTAGAAATGGAACTCAAGGATACGTCTACTTTACGACGCAATGAATCAACCGATACGCTACCGGTAAAGAAAACCAAATTAAGATGCACGTTTTGTAATTTTAAAGGTCACAGCATACAAGAATGTCGTAAACGGCAGAAGCAAGACCAACCTAAAACGACTGCGACACATACGGATCCTACACAATCAACCGCTACCAAAACCGACAAAGGTCACCTTCACTGCTACGGATGTGGCAGAGCTGGATACTTCCGCAGCAATTGTCCCAATTGCACTAATGTCGGCAAAGTTGTCGATGCCCAAGCTGTCCACTTCTATTCGATAAATACGCTTTTAAGATCTACACCTGAAGTCCCAACAGTTCCTGCAAGAATATGTGGTATTAAGGGCCAAGCACATATAGATACTGCGGCTAAAACAAGCGTAGCTGGCGTCACACTCTACAAACTTTTAAAAGACAAGAATTGTGCATTCACCAAAACCACAGCCCGAGTCACACTCGCTGATGGACTTCAAAAGCAAACAGAGTTACTGACAACATTTACTACTATAGAGTTAGGCGGTAGAACTCATAATATCAACTTTGTCGTGCTGCCTAACGCCGTGGACAACAGGACCTTATTAGGTATAGATTTCCTAGAAAAAGTTGGCATCGTGTTAGACTTAGGACAACGGTGCTGGTACTATGCAGACCGGCCTTTCGAGCGTTTTGAGTTTCAACTACAGTACCAAGGACTAATACAAAGACCACGGGATCAGTCAGCAGAATCGAAGAAGCCGAAGAAATCTCTAAATATCGAAAGCGAACCAACTAAGGTACCAGATCCTAGAATACAACTTAACATCACGGACGTTGACGAGAATGATGACGTTTTATCTCCATTCTTAGAGTTTTTCACGTCACCCTTACGGGATGAGTTATGGGAAGCTCCAGACTCCAGATTCCCAAATGGTAAAGAAAACAAGCACACGATTAATGCGTATGCACCGGAAGACATAGATGAAATTTTTCGTGACAGCCTACCTCTCACTTACTCGCCACAAAAGAAAACAGGCACCAAGCGAAAAATCCTTGAGTTATTTAGTTTCGATGTCTCCCTGCAACCAAACGAAGCCGCAACGCTATGCCCGACTAA
Source organism: Galeruca laticollis (assembly GCA_963921935.1). Lineage (NCBI taxonomy): Eukaryota > Metazoa > Arthropoda > Insecta > Coleoptera > Chrysomelidae > Galeruca > Galeruca laticollis. The sequence continues at coordinate 178,600,980 of OY998175.1, forward strand.
TCGAAACCAGCTGAATGCAATACTGCAGGAATTTCCAAATTTATTTGAGGAACATGGCCCTCCTACCACGCGGGCGGAGCATCGAATAGACACAGGCACTAGTGGACCAATTTCCAGTGCGCCTTATCGTCTTAATGTCACCAAGCAAACCATTTTACGCGACAAACTCGACGAGATGTTGGCTAATGGAATAATCGAGGAAAGTGAAACAGCGTGGACTTCCCCCGTCGTCATGGTACCAAAGAAAGATGGCGATGTTAGGGTCTGCGTCGACTATCGCCGCTTAAATTCGATTACGATACCAGATCGATACCCACTTCCTCGTATCGACGATTTGCTACACACAGCAAAGAGCAAACCTTATATGACTACCTTGGATCTGAAATCTGGTTACTGTCAAATAAGAATGCATGAGGAAGATAAGAAGAAAACCGGGTTTATTACACCTTTTGGAGTTTACTGCTTCATGCGCATGCCATTCGGTCTAAGAAATGCTCCGGCAACATTTCAGAGATTAATGGATAGGTTTAAAATTAGTCTCAGTCGTATAACACTTCTAGTATATTTAGATGACTTGATTATTCGTTCATCAACATTTGAAGACCACTTGAGGGACTTGGAACAAGTTTTTCGACGTTTACACGATTTCCAACTCCGTATTAATAGAACTAAATGCCGTTTTGCTTGTTCGACCATTGGATTCTTAGGCCACGTGCTGACACCAGATGGGATCACGATGGATCCCAACAAAATTCAAGCAATTGTGGATTTACCTGTGCCTACCCATGTAAAGGATCTCCTAAGATTTATCCAAACTTGTTCATGGTATCGCCGATTTATTGCAAATTTTGCAAGCATTGCAAAACCTCTTACAAATTTGACTCGGAAGAATACTCCGTGGAAATGGGGAACAACTGAGCAAGATGCGTATAACAAATTAAAGAACTGTCTGATAACTGCTCCAATCCTCAAACAAGCAGATGAGAGTGAACCCTTCACTATTAAATCCGACGCCAGTAGCTATGCCATCGGTGCAGTTTTGGTCCAGGGGGAGGGAGCAACCGAACACCCTATTGAGTATGCGAGTCGCTTATTAACGAGTGCAGAGAGGAACTATACGACTACGGAGCGAGAAGCCTTAGCAATTGTTTGGGCTATCTCGCAATTTCGAGGATATATCGAAAATTCCGAAACAATTGTCATTACTGACCACCAGCCGTTGAAGTGGTTATTAGGATTGAAAACACCTACGGGACGCCTTGCACGATGGGCACTACAACTTCAACCTTATAATTTAAAGGTACTTTATTCTCCTGGTAGAACCAACATAGTAGCAGATTTCTTATCTCGACCACCATATGCTAACCACTGCGATCCTCAACTATGTATCTGCCGAGTGGAAGTTGAGTTGCCCCGCAATATTGAAAAACAGGTGCAAGCTAAACAGCTACTTGACAGTAATCTAAAACAAATAATAGACTCTCTTGAACTTTCGTCATCTGAGGAGACTCAGAAATGGTTTCAGCGGGGTTATTTTATGAATAAAGGAATACTCTACCGATACGTAGAAGAACAGGATGACGAAAATGCCCGAATGGTGGTACCCGAGAACGAAAAAAAGAATATCCTTCACGCTTACCATGATTCTCCAACTGCTGGACATTACGGCGTCGACAAGACGATCAGCTTCGAAAAGGTATTACTGGATAGGAATGCGGCGTGATATTGCCTATCATATAGCTAAATGTGTACCGTGCCAACGTTACAAAATTTCCAATCTAAAGCCAGCCGGTTTATTTCAGACAACCGCAACTAACCAGAGATTCGAGGTGCTAGCCATAGATCTCTTCGGCCCCTTGCCGACCACCGAAGACGGAGAGAGATGGATTTTCATCATTGAAGATGTTGCCAGCCGCTGGGTTGAACTATTTGCCCTGACCGAAGCTACGGCAGAGACTTGCGCCCATACCCTATTAGATGAAGTAATTCTGCGATATGGACTGCCACGAAAAATCATTAGTGACAACGGGACTCAGTTTATCTCGGCTATCATGCAGAAGCTCACTTACTGCCTAGCCATCAAGCAGGCATTTGTACCTGTTTATCATCCCGAAGCAAATCCGGTGGAACGCAAAAACCGAGATCTAAAAACACAACTTGGCATCCTTGTTAGGAATAACCATCAAGAATGGTCCAAACATTTGGCCGCAATTAGATTCGCAATGAATAGCGCTCGGTGTGATAGCACCGGGTACACGGCTGCTTACCTAACATTTGGACGTGAGTTGAGAACCGTACAAGATATCGCTGACGACTTTAGTGCTATTGAAGAATCAGAAAATTTTGTAGCTGAAATAAGTCCAAAGTTGCTCCAGCTGGCGGAAACCCTGAAACTGGCAAAAGAAGCTACCGAGTTGCGCCAAGACCAGAATCAAACGCGAATCAATCAGCATCGACGGAACGATCCTTGTTATCGTCCAGGGGACAAAGTTTGGGTGACCACCCACACCCTTAGTAACGCTGCTAAAGGTTACTCGTCAAAACTTGCACCTCGGCGTGATGGACCTTACGTTATCATCCGCAAACACGGTCCTACTAGTTACGAGCTTGCTGACCTTGAGAATCCTACTGTACCTCTAGGCGTCCATCACTCGTCCACTATTTCTCTGTACCAAGGAGATAAGAATGAAGATGTGACCCCCGTGCCGGTAAGAGCTATGAGAAGACGTGGAAGACCCCGGAAGGTAGTTCCATCAATGACCACGGAGAAAGTAGCATCACCTGCCAATCCACCCCTAAGGAAGAAAGGATTACGAGGTAGACCCAAGAAACAACAACCTTAATCGTCCTGCTTGGTGTGCTAGCCTCTCATCGGGACGATCTCGAAGCTAGAGGGGGAGGTTATAGCAGAACGATCCCTACCAGACTATACAGCTCTATCTACAGTACCACCTTCATGTAGATAGGCCCCGCACAACGTCTGAGACTGTTATAAATGGTAAGATGGCGCCACTCGAATCGCCTTACACCACACCGATAGTGATGTAACCTAGTCCTATACATAGTAGCATGGTGAAGGGTAGAAGGGAACACGGATTACGTATTATTATATACTTTAAATAGTTCATGTTATTTTCATTTAGTAATATTTTTTGTTTGTTGTTAAATAAAATTATTACTACAGCCGGGCATATTAATTTGACAACTGCTGTCATTAAAATTTTTATAGGTTATATTTAGCTAAAGGTGTTTTCATATTAGTGTAGTTACAGCTACAAATAAATTCAACGATAAAACAATATAGAATAGAATATATTATAATTAAAAACATAGTCGAGATATACTATAATTGTCACCCGAACTTGGGGCATATATTATTAAAGAATTATAATATAGAGTATACTATAATATATATATATATATATATATATATATATATATATATTGAACTCATCACAACATCTATAAGGGTTTGAAGGTGTTGGTGTGTGAGGTTTTCAAGCATGAATTTGGTTGAAAATCACCAAAACGTCGGAAGTTGTTTGTTTTTCATGATATGAATGAAATTAAAATGAGTTATATATTGAATTTGTACCTATAATATCGTTTGTTTAATGTAAATATTGAGATGCTAAAATAATATTCAAAACATTTACCATTGTGTCAGTGCTTCATAAAATAATTCAACTCATACTTGTATATCAGACCATAAAAATCATCTTTAAACAATATAATAATTTGTAAATGTGGCATATTCGTCATAAAAAGTATCTAAAACCCTAAAAGAATGAATAAATGTATTTAGATTATTATAATACATCATGTTTAATAAGAATTAGTAGCAAAATCATTATTTTTGATGTTTATTATTATTAAGCCACAGAGAACTGTCAACTGATTGGAATGTCAAATTTACTTTCATAGCATGAAATGTCCGCGACCGAAACTTGACGCCGCGACAGGAATTTGATGTCAGCGATAGAAGTTAGTTTTCATAGAACTATGTAATTCTGATTGATATCTGAAGGGACAATGAAATATAACAGATAAAGAATTTTTGTAAATATAATTTTAGGCCAAGTTTATGAGAAATAATAAGCATGACCAAACTTTAATAGAAATTGAAAAGAATTATATATATATATTAAAAGTATCAGATTGTACATTTGTCTAATTTAGAATGGAAACGTATTACACAATGAGAGGTTTTTTTATAAATAGGGATATTTTTGGAGAAGTAGAGTTTTAAATAGATAAATTAAATTATTTTGGAAATAAACAAAACATTAAATATCATCAAATAGTGAAGAAAAATATGAAATTAAATGAAAACCTCTGATTTGTAAATTATTGTTAAAAAAAATCTAGTGAGATGATGAGTTTTGTCCATAGCAACGGACAGGAAAAAGGATGGGTGTTGATTTGAGAGTATGATATATGATATTTCGGAGAGAGGACGTAGTTAAATAAAATTTTAAAATTATAATAAAATAGAAGTAAAGTCCTCATATAACTCAAGAAAAGTAACAGAAAAAAGTTAAATAAAGTTGAAGAAGTACGTTGAGAAGATTTAGAAGCTAATTGCAGGTACAAAAGATAAATGATTAAAATAGATAGAAATCAAAGACATTAGAATAATAAAATAAACTAACTGAAAGTATCATTGAAAAATATTTATAAACTAATGAAACCAGAATTTGAATTAAAAAGGAAAAATAGGATATTTTAAAAGATAACAAGAAATATAATTTCAAAGCTTACTTGGAGGAGTTGTGTCAAGTATCCAGAGGGAGTAGACACATTATTAGAAGAGTTGTGTTGTTGGAGACTGTTAATTGTTGGTTCCAGAAGAAGACATCGGTAGTGCAAGGTTAGTGTTGAGTACTTTATTGGATAACCAATTAAATAACTAAAATAACTTTGATTTAAATTCAATTTTCTAGCATAAAGGTATTTTAATTCAAAATTTATTAGGTTATAGTCAATTTTTCATTTCATCGTATTAGATTTAAATTTTGTTTGTATTGATATATATACTTCTTTTCGTATTTTCATTGAATAGTTCTTATAAAATATATAATTAGAGTGTATGTCATTGTCGTTTCATTCTGATATCAGAAAAAATAAAATAAAGAAAAATAGGTTACATAACTTAGGCGTACCAACGTATTTAAAATCTAGAACTCAAAGGGAGTAAAGAGTCTCATGCCCGACTATATATATTTGAGCTAGCCGAACCAACATTTGTATATAAATAAATAAAATAAAAGAATTAATTATAAAATCATAAATATATAATAATATATATATATATATATATATATATATATATATATATATATGAATAGAAAAAAGAATAAATGATCTTACAAATATTAAAGCTTAAATATTATTAGCCCTATGGGGATATCCTGGATATCTTTTTCACATTTAAGATCAGTATAACTGTGCTATATGCCATACAATTAAACAAATAGCATCATCCAACGATTATCCATTACATATAATAAATAAATTTCTTAATAAAAAAAGAGGAAAATGTGGCATTACTATTAATATTTCCTAAACAAACTAAAGAAATAAAAAATTACAAAACCGTCGCATATGCTGGTAATATTTCTAATAATATTTCAAAGATACTATCTTTAGCACCAAATACAACAATTTCTTTTAAAACAGAAAGTAATGAGAGTACAAAATTGATAAATGTAAAAACAAAAATATCCACATTATAGAAGTCTGGTATATATAAACATAAATATCCAGAATGTATTGCTGTCTATTTGGGTCAAACCCTTAGAAATTTTTAAATTAGATACAGTGAACACTTACGAGCATACAGATTAAAACAACCACTACTCAAAACATCTACTTGACACCAAACACTCATTGGCACCTAACACAAAACTAGAAGTACCACATGTTTGTGATAAGAAACGAGAACTGAATTTCCTTGAAGAGCTAGAAATTAGAAGACACTCAAGAGACCCACAATCTGAAGTCATCAATGAACAGATAAATTTAGGGAGTTCTCCACTTTTAAACTGTCTTCTTAAGTAATTATTGTAAAGATCGGCAGATATAGTTTTCCTGGTTTCCTATATCATTGCACAGTTATACTGATCTTAAATGGAAAAAAGATATCCAGGATATCCCCATAGGGCTAATAATATCTAAGGTTTAATATTTGTAACATCTTCTGTTTTCTATTCATATATATGAAGTCAATCACAAGGTCTAGCCAAAAATAATTATTAAACATCAGGTGGCACCACATGAAATGTAACCCCTGTCATTCTGACGATGATAGGAATATCGAAATAAATGTCAATTTTTTAGAATTTTTACCATTTTTTCAATATATTGTGAAACTATTTAGAAACAGCTAGTTTCATTTAAAAAAGCTTGTTTAATTTTATTTATCGTGGTACATCCACTAATGTTAATAACTTCTTTTCCTTTTAATTTACTAATTATAGTTCTAAAAATTGTAATATTTTAGTAGTTATCAGCATTTGTAATATCGTAGAAATAATTTACAATGCTATCAATACTTTCTAAAAAACATTGTAGTTCATTTTTGTTACCATAGAAATCCGGAATGGGTGCGGTATGAACTTTACTAAAATTGGGAATATTTTTGTCTAAAGAGAATGAATTTAAATTTTAAACAAGTATTTATATTTCTGAATTATTATTAGATGCGTCGGTAATTAAATTTAACTCTAGTTCATTCTCGCTATCACTGAAGGAAGAGGATGCATTACAGGACAATAAACGAAAATAAACTGACTTACAGTACGGTCTTCATTTACCCTTGGTCCTGGACTTCTTTGGATGGAATTGGATACTTCTTTTGGTTTGATTGTCACTGCACTATTAAAATAGCTAAAAGTTTTCCGGGTTGGATGCCTTCCGTGACAATCCTCCTGACTGCGCCAAATATTTGTGTTGTTGCACGATTTTTGTTTTTAAAAACTTTTATTACATGTAAAATACAAAATATTGACTGACAATAATAACAGTAAAAATATATAAATTATACAAACAGGATATTTAGACTAAAAACAATATGCAGACTAAATGCATTATATTGACAATCACATTTATACGTTGAGTGTGCTGAGGTTGTACCAACGGTCGTAGCAGTACCGGAAACCAGAAGGTAGGTACGTCGGAAACAAACAGGATGTAATTCACTTGAAACAAACTAAATATTTTAGATTATATATTAATGGTTCTTCAAATATTTTATACAGGTCGAGTTTTTGTATTAATATCTCGGTTGCTCCGGTTGAAGATCTATTAGCGTCACCTGGCAGTTGACAGTTAGATTCAGGAGCTGGCAATTTTGTATACGTTTATAAGACGTTGTCAAATTGGTGTTGTTTATAATTCCGACTCTTCAATTTTGCATATATTATTGCAATATCCTACAATATTACTTAGTTAACGAAGAGTATTCTGAGATCTTGAAATTCATTATTTTTGTGTAGTATTACAGTTCAATTGTATAATGAGTTAGTCTTAACTCATATGTTTAAATCTAACTCTTTTTTTTACACACTAACGTTCCGAGAATACCTATGATTCTAGAAATTCAAATTGATAACCATAATTTTTTCATTGAAATGCAAATTTTTCCAACTCCATATTCCATTTATTTCGAAATTCCTATACAGAATTCATAAAAGTCCTCTCAGTTTCACATTGTGTATAAAAACTCATCAAACTAACAATAGAGAAACACTAGAACCACCTTCCAGGATTACGGTTACACAAAAGCAGATTTTGTGTCATTTGTAAACGAGCAGAAACAGAACAAAAAAATTAAAATACGGGAGAGAAATTCTCACAGATCGTTCTTTTGTTTTGTTATAGCGATGGATGCAGGTGTCAGAAAAGGCCGTTGAATTATGAGATAAATTGTTTTAAAGGAGACTCATTCCTGGAATCGCTGTCATTTGTTTCCAACTACACAGACAGATTGGCGTCTTTCTCTTATCTCATTGTCTCTTTTTTTAATGCTCTCTATCTCTATCTTGGCGAAAATTGATAAATGGTCAGTCGTAAAGAATGCCGTCAAAATCTGATTAATTACCTGTTAGGATAAGCATCTAAAAATGCGAGAAAAACAGGTGTGTATCCTTATAATAGTTGTTTGGAAAAAATTGGAATTCAACAAAAAAATAGATTAATTTCAAATTTCCAGTCATTTATTTAATTAAGCAAATAAAACAACAATTAAACTTCATTTTATTGTGACAATGTACATCAATAATTTCGTTCTTATTGTGGGTTCATTATACGGAATTTTCAGCATTTTGGAGAAGTAGTACTTTGTCAAAAAACGTAATTTGGGTTTTGGAAAGAGGAAAATGTTGGCCAGAGCCGTGTCAGACGAATAGGGTGGTTGTTTCATAAGATTTGTTTGAATTTCGTTCACAATGATAGATACATATTTGTGAAATACTTTGTTATCGTTGATAAAAATGGTAAGAATGAGGCAAGTAGCTACCTAGCTTCCCCGTAGAAACCATATATTATGAAACTATTCTGTGAAATTCATAAAATAGTCTTACTTTCTTCTCCGGTCTGGCAACACTGGATGAGAACGCTAAACTTATGATGCAAGACAGAAGTTCAGTGTGCGAAATGGGTGAGCTTTTTGTTGTTGTTCTTAATAGTAATGGTCGTATATTGAAAATATATTTGAAACATTTTGCAATATTTATTTATTATTACCCCCACCCAAAAAAAGGAAAGTCTGGCTACGTGCCAGGTATGAATTGATTCGGCATACACGCAAACTTAACCTGCTGTCTTCCTCAGACTTTAAGGACGATTCTAAGTCATCATTTATTTTACTTAAGCGATGTTAAAGTGAATTAAAGACGTTGATTGCCGGTCAGAACGATGTAAACGTACCACATCTCGACCGATTTTGAATACACTATACTATTCATACGCACGTATTTTTGATGGTCGTTCACTGTGAGCTTTATAATATTTTTATACTCGAAATTAAAAAATTGGATCACTGTAAACAAAATAAATGGCAGATGGCGCCAAAATCCGCGAGAGTATACTGGACAGGCCAAGTTGACCACCTTTGTTTTTTTTTTAATGATACAACTACCAATACTTACTTGATGGTATATATATATATATATATATATATATATATATATATATATATTTTCATTTATATTTCTTGGGCATTTTTGGTCCTGGATTAATTAAAACATTAGATGGTTTTTAAATTTATATTGTATTTCATTAACGTTTCGGTCGTTTTTGACCTTCATCAGAATATAAAAACACTAAAAGAGAAATTGGTTCTTAAAATCTCAGTGTATACAATGTAAAACTATGACATACCTGTGGATTATATTCCAGCGAGTGCCACATCACATATTAAAATAAGTTAAAATAAAATGAACTTTAACGATACATTTAAAAACATTTTACAAGTAACGGTGTGTGTACCTCAACCTTCATAGTAGTACTGGTGTCTATGGCTAATGGTATTATTTGAAAATGTTGTTTTTTCCTATACGCATTTATTTCTTTTTAATAATAGTTGTTATGGTTTTTGTTGGGTAACCTACATGAAATAGTTGTTTATTTTATTATTCTATTTTATTATATTATTATAAATCTTGCTTAAAGATTTTGTGTCGGTTTTGTAATTTAGGTTTTTTTTATTTCTCTGTATTTCTATAGTTTCATAAATTTCTCTTTTTCTGGTGTGACTTTCACTTTTTAAAATTTTTGTGTTTTCAAAATCAAAACTATGCTTTTTATCCTGCATATGTGTTGTTAAGGCAGTTTTATTTTTCTTATCGTACCTGTGACCATTTAACCGATTTTTTAAATATTGGCTAGTTTGCCCGATATAGACACTGTCGCAGTCCCCGCATGGAATTTGATAAAGTATATTGCTCTTCTTTTGATCAGTAATATATATATATATATATATATATATATATATATATATATATATATATATATGAGTGTTTTGAAATTAATTTTACGAATGAGACGAAGGAATTTTGTGTTGGAATTAATGTCGATCCTGTTTTCATCATCTAACACAATCAAAAATAAAATTTTAATTAAAAAAAATTCAATCACATTTAAATTAATTTCCATGTACAGTTTCTGCACACCCTTTAAGATAAAACGATAAATTTAAAAATGCATAAATAACGGTTAGAGGAACAGTGAGGATGCGACAAAATAAAAAACGTCATTAAACACAAGCTCTTACCGAATATTATGGCAAAATCGCTCCCTGTAGATTTCGAAAGAGCGTATGTCGTGAGTTGACGTAGCTCCCATCGGGGTGGTTATTAAAACATATCGTCACTTCGGGAGAAGGTTTATTAAAACCTTTTGCGGCTGGTACGGGATTAAAACAACTCGTTTACGTCCTTTCCCCTCGCATCGCTTATTCATTGTGCAATTATAATAAACAGTTTACTAGACCTCAAAATTACTGAAAATCAGTAGGGTTCTGTGTGGGAAAGAGTTAATGATTAAATATAAATCATTTTTGTTTTATACACTGTCGAAATAATTGAAATTCTACAAGATCAACTGCTATTTATGGAAAGATGTCATGCATAAGTGTTGTTAAGTTACATTTCCAACGTATTGGCTGATCTGTATTTAACTTTAAATTCAATAGTAATTTTTCTGTTGCCCAATATAGTTTCATGTAAGGACGAAAAACCAAAACTTCTTCACCCTCTGGAGGCTGGCTCGGAATAGGTTGGCCTTAAGGAACACGGGATAGTAGTTAACACTAGCAAGAGGTCCCTCAGTTTAAAACACTTAAATGGAAATCCACATACGATCGGGATACTTATCTCAACTCTTGCCTCAATTTTAAACACTCGCGAACACTAGATTTATTTAACACACTTGAATTTTTGGGCCGCGTGCATTTGCTGCTAACGATAATAGATATCGCTTATTTCCCCAAAAGTGAAAAAAAGGACAGCCGTAACCGCCGCAACACCTCCCGTGAGGGAGAAAAATACCTTTTTTGTTTGTTTTTATAGACCAAGGGATTGTAAATAAATTGGCTGACAAAACGTTTGCTACACCCGGTAATATCGACCTATTAATAGGAGCAGATGTATGTTATGAGCTGTTGACCTGTGGCCCTATCAAACTAGGTGACGGTCCACCCACACTTTTAATATCCATTTACATTATCTCGAGAAAACTGAACTCCCAACAAGAATCAAAACACACACCCGCTATCTTGTATCGTGTAGCCAGTGAACCCGTAAATTCAAATCCGGACACTGAATTACAAAACATTCTCTGAAAATTTTCGAAAATCGAAGAAATCCCAAAATTTAAATCTTTCTCAACCGAAGATGATCTATGAGAATTCATATTCACATCTACAACTAAGATTCTCGAAAACGGACATTTCCAAGTTGATATTCCGTTAAAATATGTCACAGAACACAAAAAGTTAGATGACTTTCTCACTGTTGCTAAAAATCAATTTTCTTCTTGAGAAAAACGATTGCAACAAAATCCCAAATTCTATTCGAATACAAGAAATTACTTATGAGTTCCATTTCACTTGAACATGCAAAATGTGTACCGCAATCATCGCAAAACACTTTCTCAAACTTCTCTTCATTTTCCAAACTACAACGCACAGTGGCGTATATTCTACAATTCGCTCATAATTCAAGAAACAAAGGAAATGAATTCAAAGGACCTCTGTCAGTTAATGAATTAAATTCATCATTAACCTTCATCATCATACAACTTCAAAATCAATCCTTTTCAACGGAAATAGCGGAACTTTCCAAGAACAAAAATCTATCAAACAAACAACTGATATCCTTATTACCTTCATGTAACTTCTCTTATCCTCAAACAACAGCATGTCCGTTTAGGCCATGCTGGCGGAAAAAATGTCCTATCAAATGTACCGTTACGCTAGCAGCCTCTCAGTGATTTAAGGCAAATCAAACATATAATTAGAAACTGCAAAATTTATTATAGATTAAACGCACAGACGGCTCGACAGATAATGGCCGACCTTTCTAAAGCTAGAATCACATACGCCCTTTCCAAAAAGTTGGTGTCGATTTCGGAGGCCCATTTTTCATAAATCATCCACCCTAGGCAAAGCTCCCGTAACAAAATGTTACATACCAGTTTTCGTATACATGGTGACCTAAACCGTGCATACATAACTAGTATCTAATCTCAAAACGAACGCAGTTATACCCACTTTGAAACGTTTCGTAGCTAGACGGAGTAATCCCAGTATCAATTACTCAGACAATGCAACAAATTTTCTTGGAGCTAGAAATTAGTTAAGAGAACTTTATAAAAACTTTCAGAATAAAGAATTTACTGATTGGTTTATCAAAATTAACTTTTGAACAATTCGCAACTATTATGACTCAAATCGAAGCAATATTAAACTCGCGGCCTTTGAGGTCACTTCCTGATAGGATCCAGTCAGACGGCTTATCCGGAAAAAGATCTATCTCATGTACCAGAAAACAGAGTTAAATTTTGGCAACAATGCGCATAAACTCAGCAGCTGTTCTGAAAAAGGTGGTCTGTGGACTACCTGAGTAGACTGCAGAAAAGATCAAAATGGCTAAAAACACATGAGAACCTACAAATAAACGATCTAGTCCTCTTAAATGAAGAAAACGTTCCACCTCTTAAATGGCCTATGGCAAGAGTCATAGAAACCATAACCGGACCTGACGGAAAGGTCAGGGTCGTCTGCCTAAAAACTAAAACGGGTGAGACTACCAAGGCTATAACAAAACTATAACCTCTTCCTAAACAAGGCACCAAGTCCTGTGAGAAAAATCATTAACTATTAAAACATGTTAATCGGTCGTCGACTCGTCTAATAAACTTCAATTAGCAGTCGCGACTTTCTTAGTTGTAAGTTATATCTAATCTACAACAAAACGTTTACTTTTGCCTTTATCCTTATTTATATTTTAAATTTATCAATCTCTTTTTTTCCTAAATGAAGCAGAGACTTCATTTCCGGGAGGAGAATGTTGCGATTTGGCGAGCAGCATATGTTGCGATTTGACGAGCAGTATATATCACGAAAACAAATTGACAAAAACTTACTCCCTCGATATGTAATTATCGGACACAAGTGTAAAGAGCCAAAAAGAGAAATCCTCTCTACAGGGACGAGGGACTTAAACATTTAACTAGTTCTAAAAATCCATTTATAAGAAAGAATTATGGACCTATCTAAAAACATTTAAAATCGCTTATAATTGATGCTCATTGAAACGGACGCATTTCACAATGTAACAAGTATCTTGACAACTCAGTGAATCTCTCCGGTCAGAAGTCTAAACTAATCAACTCAAAACTCAACTTAATAATAACTCGGGACAATTACGATTTCACCTAAAAGTATATAATTATCTATCGTGTTACGACGCGAAATACAACGGTGATAACTACAAGTGTTTTAGTTTAATAATTATCGGAAAGAAATACAATTTTTATCATACGAGCATCTGTGAACAAATATAATTAATTATTTAACTATCAACTCGCAGCATCATTTGTTGTATCTACCTCAATATCTGGTTTTTGCAAGATTTGATTTACGTTCTTAATATTGTCATATTTAAGTGTTTTTTATTAAACGTTACTAAAAATCACAACTGATCCTTCTTTCCAAAAACCGAATCGAAGAAGAACAACAACAAAACATTTTTCATATCAGTGAACGACAAATATAACAGTCCACTTCCCTAATCTAGTTCATCTACTCCAAATCTTTTTATTCATTGTACAAATATCAAAGCAATTATACAGTCCAACAAATATTCCAAGACATCTTCACTTCATAATCAACATAATTATGGTTTCAAGGATTCCCCATGGCATCAGTGGCACCGGAGACATAAAACCGGTGAGTCTGTTCCAATTCATCACATCCCATACAAGACATAAAATCAAATCTAGACGGTTTTGGGTCTGTATCGTACAATGTACATTATAATAGTCAGATTATGACATTATTTCTTTACAACGCATATAAACACAAGCTAGAAAAAAGCCATATCATGCCCACCGCGGAAGAAAAAGCTGATGAAATAAAACAACTAAAACACATATTCGAGTAAATATACCCGGTACTGTTAAAGATTGAAGCTTGCTTGAATTGTAGACCTCTATCCCCAAGATCCGAACGATTTGAACCATCTGACTCCTGGTCATTTCCTTGTGGGAGACCCGTTATTGGCATGACCGGAAGTGGACGTCACGGCCATGCCGGACAGCAGACTAAGTAATAACCAGATGTTAACCAAATTAATCTAACATTTCTGGTCCAGGTGGTCACGGGAGTACTTAAGCAAACTGCAAATACGTAGTAAATAGACACAGCAGCCAGCAGTAGGTAGACTCGTGGTTATTGTTGAAGATCATGTACAGCCGATCCATTGGATCATGAGCAAACTTGTAGCGATACATCCTGTACGTGGGGTAACGGTGCGCGTAGCCAATGGGAATAACTTAAAAAGGCCGTTGACCAAAAACTGCTTACTACCCATTGACTGACACTGTAAATTCATATCACTTATGACATTATGCAAAAAACTTTTTTTTTTGTTATACTTCGTCATTGAAACCAATGCTTTCATGGCTGGCGGATGATAAGTTACATTTCCGACGTATTGTTCGATGATATGTATTTAACTGTAGATTCAGTAGTGATTTTTCTGAGTTGGCTAATATAGTTGTATGTAAGGAGCTGACGGACTGTCAAAAAAGTAACAATTCTAATAAATTCTAAATTTTAATTTCTTCTAAGAGGAAGATAACGAGACAGGAAAAACACTGTCACCAGTTTAATAAACCCTAAATACTTTAGACCTAAACGATTCAACCTCTGGAAGGATGGATCTAACGGCAGATGCTCTAGCCAGTGCCTAATGGCATAAGGATAAAATGAAATACCCTTATGAGATTTGAGCCTACAGGCCAGAGTGGAAAAGGATTTTTGTGAGGGAGTACTCCCGCAAAACGAGGTTATTCGCCGGAGCTTAAAAAAACATGCCCGGACTGGATTCCAGGTCAAATAACTCGGTTGATTACCCAAATACGTTTCCAAACATCTTACTACCTCGAATAGTAGAACTTCCTTAGTCGGCTGTGTGCACCTTATGCTAGAGGGGCTTAGGGTGTTCGAGAAAATAAACCTTTCTTTCAACAAAATAATCTAAGTATATTGGCTAAACTTAAAGTAAAGGAGGATAACAAAAAAAACATTTAAGTTTTGTAACAAACTATACAAGACTTACAAATTTGTTGCGAGAAACAATAACAGAATGTGTAAATATTTATTGAACTGAAACTGCCTCTAAAGCTCCGGACTATTCGTTTGAATTAAACAAATGGTTTTCACTTTTCAAAATGTACAATTTTGCTGACAAGTGAATAACCGCTAAGTAGAAATTATCTACACGATAGATTATAATTAGTCCGCTTTATATTTATCATGTATAGATAAAGAATATTTTTGTAGTTTTACTGACTAGGAGATGAAACTATCAGTATGGCCGCAAACAATTTCTATACTACCCTTAAAATGTTCCCCTTGTTGAATCAGTTACGTGGAGCATTTGAAAGTTGAGATAAACGCGACTACTGTTTCAAATTTGAATAAAAATAAAAAATAAACCTATTTGGAGAAATGTGTAGAGCTGACTCATGACTTACAGACACTGCCGTCCGACGGGAATTTGCTTACAAATGTTTTAAATAAATCGGCACGCAATGTCAACCAAATAGTAAAATTGCATAAAGGACTATTTGCACACATCAGTTCCGTATTAGTGCCGTGTCAGTTCAGTATCAGTGTCAGTGAAAAACAAAACATCGTTGCCATAGTTTCAAATAAACTTGTTCAGACAAGTCCGGCACAGTGAAGTTTTTTACCCTCAATGCTGCTTCAGTGTCAGTTCCGTAATTTGTATGAAAGTCTGGAACGATATTTTGTGTATTTTAGTGACGATAACCGATTGGAATTGGCATTTTAATATGGATGAAGAATTAATCGAGTTGGTACGGAATATCCATACTTGTATGACTTGTCACACAAAAAATATATGGATGCCGGTCTTGAAAATAATATTTGAAATATCATAGGAAAAAAATTAAAACTCAAAGGTAAGTTGGTACTTTTTATATTAAAAATTAGTATGTAGGTTTTCAATTATTGGTTATGTAGTACGTAAATCATATAAAAAACAATGATTATGTTAAATTTTTTCGTTTTGCCATAGCACACGTCCAATTTCTGAAGTAAAGTATTCTGTAAGCAATTATCTTACACTAAATGCGTCAGTAGTGGCATTTCCCCCCTGCATAGGTAGATTTTGGCATGCTTGTTGTTGTGGAACATTATTCAAGTTTCCATTTGAATAATTATATCTATTTGTATCATATTTTTTTATGAAATTATGTAGAAGTTTTCAATATTATGTAATCTACATTTTCCGGTTTAGCCGGTATTCTTGGTCCTTCTCTGCTTAAACGGTAGTTAAAAACGCGCCTAGAATCATTCAATTCTCTTCCTGTAAGGGCGCATGAGATAACTTCTTAGAGGGATTGCCTCATCACCTACAATCACATAAGGAATATCCATATATGTACCTGGTATGCATGTTGTGGTACAGATAAACTATTATTTTGAAGTGCATTTCCAAGATTGGATTTTGCAAAAATGCCACCATCGCTATTTTTGCCATACGCAACAACATCTACAGCTACGAAATTGTAATGTGTATCAACAAATGCTAACAATACAATAGAAAACGTTTTCTTGTAATTAAAAACTTGCGATCCGCTGTTTGGGGGTGCTTGAATTGTAAAATGTTTGCCATCTAACGCTCCCAAACAGTTAGGGAAATTCCAAATTGTGTTAAAGTTTTGAGCAATAGTTTGGCACATGTCTTCTGAAGGTTGCGGGAGCATTTCATTTATAAGATTTTCAGATATGATTTTGCAAGTTTCCATTACAATATTTTGGACTGTGCAATTCCCCATTCGGTAACTAAATGATATAGTTTTTAAATAATCTCCAGTAGCTAGGAACCTAAAACAAACAATTAATTAAAAAAATTCATTTTATAATAATTGTAATGTTTTTAAACTGAAGACAAACTTATTTTCAGGGTCAGCATGTAACACGAGATGGAATAATATCCGAGACAATTTTAGGAAATCTCTAAAAAAAAGTGCAACAAAAAGTGGACAAGACTCAAAATAAATTAAACTTTATAAATACGCAGAAGCATTAGGATTTCTAAAGAAAAAATTTGATGAAAGAGATACGAAAGGGAATATTGAATTCCAAAAAGACGAGACTGAGGAACGGGAAGATTATGAAGAACAAGTTATTGAAGAAGTGAACACGGTACTGAGCATAGTACAGGATGTGGACATTTCAACTGTTGCAAAAGAGACTGATGATGAATCATGTCAATCATGCGTTACTGAAAGGCTAGAGAAACCAATTGAGCAAAAACCGAAAATACTTAAAAAAGAGCAGCCCCTCAAAACAGGGCACCTTCGGCATCTTCTCAGTTAATGGAGTACTTGATCAAAGAAAAATCGGGAAAACCTGCTACATCAACGTCGACGCCATCCCTTCCTGTTGACGCATTTTTAAGTGGTATAAGTGCTACTTTAAAAACTTTTAACTCTTACGATTTGATGTTGTCAAAAAAAGAAATATTTGATGTTGTTCAAAAATATGAAATGCAAATGATTACGGCTTCGGCACAGACATCTGGGACATTATCCAGTGAACATGGAAGTGGATCTTCAGGAACATACCGTGGAAGCCATTTGATATCTCGCAGTCATATGACACTAGAATCATTTTCCAATATATCTACAGAAAGCCGCTATATAAATTTGATATCTCCCGGTGAAAGATCACATACACAATTATCGTTTTCAAATACTTCTACAAGAAACTTCACTCCTACAATGTCATATTGTTCAGTAAATGACGACATTGTTTCCGAGAGATTGTCCCATAAGAAACCAAACACACTCGCTTTTGGGTAATTTTCAGGACGAATAAATACATACATTGTACGAGTATATTTAGATAAAATAGTTCACGTTTCATGAATAAAAATATTTTCATTTTTACTTACCTGAAACAAACTACTAATCGTTCCCTTGGTGTAATAGCTTTTCTCAAATGAGTGTCTTGTTTCATTAAATGTCTTTCTATTTTATGAAGCAATATATTAAAATAATTTTGAGACATTCTGAAATATTCAATTCAATTCCTTATATAGAGTTATAAATTCTCCTTCACTTCCTCGTTTCATCCAAGCTTTATGTACTCATTTATTTTCGTTTCTTTATTTGATTTTCTTCCTCTTCCTCGTCTAGAGCTATACCAATAATAGTCATTTCTTTATCAGGAAAAAAAGACATCTCCGAATTCTGATATTTTCTAAAAGCCAGGTTCCTACTGACCGGATACGGACTACAGACGGATGTGTGTGAATTGTAACCACTGAAGAAGCATGGTTAGCACTGATACTGAACTGACACGGCACTAATACGGAACTGATGTGTGTGAATAGTGCTTAATTATTGTTTACTCTCATTTTCACTGACGAGGAAAGGTATGATTAAAAATCTATTCTATATTTGGATATTAAACAAAACAAATCATGTGATATTTCTAAATAGGAACCAAACTAAATTTCTAATGTATTATTTACTGAATCCCCCAAAACCTAATCACCTGATATCTATTCAAACTACA
This sequence comes from Galeruca laticollis, assembly GCA_963921935.1. Lineage (NCBI taxonomy): Eukaryota > Metazoa > Arthropoda > Insecta > Coleoptera > Chrysomelidae > Galeruca > Galeruca laticollis. The sequence continues at coordinate 178,619,818 of OY998175.1, forward strand.
GTGAGTCTCAGTAATAAACTACGTATCTCTGAATCCCCCAAAACCTAATCACCTGATATCTATTCAAACTACAGTGAGTCTCAGTAATAAACTACGTATCTCTGCTTAGAGTAAATTTTATACTTAGTATCTTATTCACACAAATAAAACAAAAAAACAATTCTTTTGAGTTAAGGATAAATCTGAATAGTAAAAATTGTTTCTACTGGGCTAGGAGTAGGAGTAGAGAAGGAGCATAATTTCTAATCATCGCTCTAAATGCTTAAACAAAAGAAACGAAAATTCTTTCTGCTTACGATAAAGTTTATATCAGCGAATCTGCCATAGGGATTAGTGTTTACTTAAGCGACACAACTTACTTACTTGGTTTTTCCACCTGCTTTACCCTCTGTAGGTTGGCTCAAACTAGTTTGCCCTTAAGAAACACGGGATAGTAGTTAACACTGGCAAGGGTGCTCTCAATTTACAACGCAACGTCCCACGTTAAATTTAGACCAACCCAATAGAAATCCACGTATGATCGTGATATTTATCTCAACTCCTACCTCAATTTTCAATATTCGATTTATATAACACACTTGAATTTTTGGACCGCAGGATTTTGCTGCTAACGATAATAGATGTCGCTTATTTTCCCAAAAGTGAAAAAAATAAAAAACAAAAAGAATAGCCGCACCTCCCTTGAGGCGTGAAAAAAAACTTGGATTCACTCGACCCCTTTTTTTCCAACTGCGTTGCGGTACCTCCCTTGAGGGGAGGCACCTGGGTTCACTCGACCCTGGGTTAAATTCAACTCCTTATGTTTTTTATCTTTGTTTTTAAAGCTAGTCGTTATTGCTATCGTTTGCAAAAAAACTGCCAAGTGTGAGGTTTAGGTTTTGAAATACTTGCCAAGCATTTTTCGTTATTATTTTAATTTTTTTAGTTTCTAGTTTTGGTCAAGTGGTTTTTATTGGACTCAACTTTTGTTTTCGAAACATGTCGAAATTGGCACCTATTGTAATGTTTTTCTTATTTATTAAAACGTTTTTATTACGGGTGGGATAAAGTCATACACACGGTAGGTTCACTTACCTTATTTATTTATTCACTACACTATTCACTAATTATATACACAGTATATTCACTTATACTCATTTATATAAACACTTCACTAATTTATATTCACTTATCTACTGTTTATGTCACGATGTCAAATTATAACAATGTCTAGATAAGATAGTCACAATCGTAAGCTGTTCTAAGAAATCCCTGCGCATCCGCCATAATTTTTACTTTCATACATGGCTTAGACAGAGTCGGATTCAGGGACAGTACCCCCTCCTTAAATGGAAGTTCCTCCTGGAACTTTTGTGTAGCCGAGACTGGATGTTTGAATCGGCAACTGGCCCCATTTCTACACTTTCCGATCTTATGGAAATATCAGGACACCGTCTTCATCGGATACTGATAACGGGGGTTGTAGCTGAAAATTAATATCTGAACACCGGTATCTTGGAAGATAACCTCTACCATGCTCCAGTTGACTCGCCAATCCAACTGGTTACTCGCTATCTTAGGCATAGCCAGTTTCTTCACGGTGGATTCTAACACATGGTCTCGGAGGTTTCGAAGTGCTTCTCACACATCGTGGTAGGTAGATCGATCTTGAAATTCATTTTTAGTTACCACGTACAAGACGTACCGCGAATGTTTCAGTTTCAATGCCTTGCCAGGGGCTGGAATCTGGTCTTCAAGTTTTTCTAATTGCCCGAACTTCTTTCGAAAGACGAATGCCAACCCTCGTGCGTTCTTGAGACGGGCGGGGATGTTGTATGCCAGTGAATAATCTTCCGGGAGAGTGAACAAATCTTGTCGTTGTTCTGAAGTGATTCCATATCTAGCTTTCCCGGTACCTCCATACGCGCCCATAAATTCATCGAAGGTAGGGTCAGACACATCTCGAATATGGTTTACTCCTTTCTCTAGGTCATGGTCTCCTTCGAATGGTGCTAGTCGGTTTTGGTGAACTACTTTTGGTTTTCCGTTGGGGATCTTGCTTATGCGATATATAACATCATTGATCCTTTTCTTGATTAAGTATGGACCTTCCCAGGATTTTTGTAATTTTGGAGAAAAACCTTTTCTCCTCGTCGGGTTGTGTAACCATACTTTGTTCCCTTCTTTAAAACCGCCTACTGTGGCCTATGTTTCGTACCGACTTTTCATTCTATCGCTGGCAACTTGAAGATTTGTTGGAACTAATTCATGAATATCGTCCAGTCTTCTTCTCAATTGGATCACATAGTCTTCTCCAGGCCGACAGCCAAATTTCAGGTCACAAGGAAGCCTCATTTCACGTCCGAACAGGATTTTCGCAGGTGTTTTACCCATGACTCATTCACGGCAGATCGATAAGCCAACGCAAATAAGGAAAGATACCGGTCCAAATCTCTCTGATGGCTGGAAACCACTTTGGACAGGTATTTTCCAATAGTCCTGTTCATTATCTCGACTATTCCATCTGACTGTGGATGTAAGGCTGTTGTCCTGGTCTTCTTCATTCCCAGCTTGTCACAAATCTCCTGGAATAGATGGCTTTCAAAATGTCTTCCCTGGTCACTGTGGACTTCCAAGGGCACTCCATATCGGCTGATAAATTCTTTAATAATAATAAATTTCCACCCACTTTGTGAAATAATCAATTATAACCAGTATGTATTTGCCACCATTTTCTGTCGTCGGAAATGGTCCAGCGATATCCAAAGCAATCCTTTCGAAAGGGCTTCCAACATTATACTATTTCATAGGTGCCTTTCTTTTGCGATTTGGTCCATTACTAGTAGCACAAGTCGTACATTTCTTAGACCAGTCCTTCACATCATCGGAGCTGTTCATCCAATAAAACCTCTCACGGATTCGCTGGAGGATTTTCTTCACTCCCAGATGACCTCCCGATGGATTGTCGTGTAACTTCTTGAGTACTTCAGCTACTCTTGTTCTCGGGATAACTAGCTGTCTCCTCATCTCAGAACCATCATCGTTTTCAAGGTCTTTTTTCAACAGCCCTTCTTCCAGGACAAGGAGTCCCACTGAGCCTAATACGCCTTGAGTTTCGGTGAAAATATTGACACTTCTTGCCAGGTAGGTTGACTACTGTAATTCTTGAAACTGCAACTTCCTTAGATTTCGACTTGTTGCATTGTGAATAGTGTACAGGGCATGACCGTCTAGGCAAAGAGTTGGCTTTTCGGTGATTCACATCAGCTGGACGTTCACCCCTGTCTGATTGTCCCTGTGATTGGAGTTCTTGGGTTACAGGAGTCTTGAGGCGCTTAGACGGACTGCGTACGTGCTGTAGCTCGCCACACTTCCGGCATTTGATCTTCTTCGGCTTCTTGTCTACCATACCTTTCAACAAGTTGACGATCTGGTCAAGTTTGTCATCGTCATATTCTTCCTGCATGGTCCTACCTTTGTTGTATCCGGAAGCCATCGTGGCTGCTTCATATTTAAGAGCAGCAGTCAATGCGTCGACTAATGTTTTCGGATGGGCTAAACGAAGCGTCCTCTGCATATCGGGGTCACGTAAGCCATCAATAAAAGCTTGGATGTCTAAACATTCCATCGTGTTATCTGGTGCTGATGGATAAGCAAATCAAACTAGTCGGGCAATATCCAGTTCATACTCTTGAAGGGTTTCGTCACGTTTCCGCCTTCGGTTCTTCAGCTGGAATCTGTACAAATGTTCGTGACCATATTGCATGTCCAACCTCTTCTTCAGCTGCTCGAAGTCATCCGTTTCTTTAAGTGGTATCGTCTGAAGTACATCTAAGGCATCTCCCCGAAGCGCTATAGTTAGGTTCGCTGCTTTCTCCTTATCGGACCAGTTATTCACTCTAGCGTCTGCTTCAAACTGTTTGACATAATTGGACCACGACATTTTTCCATCGAACGTTGGGGCCTTGACTCGGGTAAAACTGCCAATGGCTTCTAGCTTAGGGTGAGTTTCTGTCTTGCAAGGTTTCGTTTGCTCGGTCTTCTTTTCTTCCACTGGCATGTCTTGAGTTCTCATCTTTCTTTCTAACTCCTTGATTTTCTCGTCCATCGTTGACATCTTATTCTCGATTTCAGATTTTAAAGACGAAATTTCGTTTTCAACGTCAGCGGCAATGTCGTTTTACATTAATAAGATATCGGCAGATATATCCTTATTCATAGCAGAAATATCGTTCGTTATAGCAGAAATATTTGTATTGATAACAGAAACTTACATGTTATATGATAACAGGGTGTTATTCAAATACCGTGATTTTATTGAGTTATTTTCCAAATGTTCATGTCTCCCTTCTCGATTTACGTTACTTATTTTTAAATTATTTTATGCTATATCCGTGTTTATTACATAATTAACATTATTATTATTATTATTGCATTCATTATTAATATTAAGCACGTTGTATTCTATAAAAGAAATAGGTCATATTTATATTCATTCTACAAATATTAAAGCAATTATACATTTCAACAAATATTCGAAGGCATCTTCATTTCACAATCAACACGTGTGAGATGAAAAAGATGTTTTTGGTTAACTGGTCAAGGAATCACTTGTTTGGGTTCTTCTTCTTGACGTATCATCCGTTTAATGAACATTAGTGATCATTAGTTTATTTACAGCTATTCTCAAAAATAGACTGATTACCTGTCAAAACCATCGTTTCGATTTCTCAGCCAGGATGTTCTTCTACCATAATCATATACCTCTAATATTTACATATTTTTTTATCTTTTCTCATTCTGTTAAGGACCTGCGCCAGTGTGCCCATATTTCAATTGCTTTCATGTCGCTTTAAGGTAAATAGAATCCACTGCAAGCTACCTAATTGCCCGAATTTTCTGCCCCTACTGTGTTTCATCATTGCATTGATGTATGTAAGTGGGATATTGTTTTTCGATAAGAAGATTAACAAAGAAAAATTGATTAGTGCCATAACGGACAAATCCCCATTGTGGGATATGAAAGACAATAAATCGTCAAGCAGATGGTGGTATTCCTCCAGCGAATTCCTCCTGCTAAGTAATTCGTTTAACCAACACGAACGTATTTTTTTACGCTGACAAGCTTTCAAACACCTCATATAGGGATTCTCCAAAAGGTATACGTTTTACAAATCTATTTCACATGATTTTCACAATACAAGTACAATTGAGTCAGACTATATTAGCGCACTGAAAGTGCGTAAACTCGCAAGCAGTTTATTATATCAGTGGCTCAGTCTGACAATCGTATAAGCGCTACCCCCCAGTCGCGTAACAACGCATTCAATGATCAGCTTTAGAGTCCAGGATTCGAATCCATATAGCCGAGCAGAAAAGACATAACACCTAAGCATTATCATTCTGAGCTCGATGTTTAGTTCATGTCCTTGTTCAATTCTTGACTTGACTCTATTGAATTGTACCAATTTTTGTTGACCCATATATTTGATCTAACTTGTTTGAACTAACCCCGAGTTCTGCTGTTTCGTTTAGGTTTCAGAAAACCTTTTTTCATGGTTATAACCGTTGAATTTGTTTATTTTCCATTGCTTGACATATTATAATATGTTCAAAATTATGTCAAAACTTTCATTCCGAATGTTATAATTTTGAGCATCCAGTTATTTTCTTAAGATTTCTATTATTTAGTGGAAAAGATTTCAAACATTTTAAGTTCATATTTTCTGCCCAAACTTCAAAACCCTCTTAACATTAGTAAATGCGAAGTAAGTTCTTGTGATATGACTACATTGATAATGTGAAAAACATGAATCCACTCGCCACAACGTCTTATCTTGAAGAAACTTTCAGGGCCCTCTTTTCCAAAGTGCACTCTGGACACGGGCCCAGGGCCCCACGATCGATAGATGCCCCGTAATTGTTGTCTGATCAATAAACGATAACTGATATTTATCACATAAAACCATATTTATCAAGGTCATAGGGGACACATCATGCCCAGGGTCTCCAATTGGTTAAACACTGCCCTGCAAACCTTATTTAATATTTGAAGTATAATCGACCTAATCACAGGTATTATTATTTTTGTCAAGGTGACTTAATTCAGTGTTTTGATATATTTTTCACATATCTCCATAAGAAGTCCAATATATCAACTGATTGACTGGCAGTACTATAGACTCTTGACCCCCTATCCAGCAATTTGGAAATATTTAGTTATTTTATTACAGGGCAGTTATTAGGCAGTGCTCAAATTTATTGAAAATATATCAATGGTCTTACTGATTTAGAATATTTTGCAATTTTTATTATATATTTATGCCAACCGTAAACATTTTCATGATGTTGCAAATGTTTAAAGGAAGAAATTAAACAACAAAATTTATAAATAATTTTTTATTGATAATACACAACTTGCGGAAAATATTGTAGCACTTCATTTAGTATCTTCAGCATCCTAAATAAGGCAGCTTACTCTTTTTGTTTCATATCTACATAATTACTTATACTACTACATAAATGATAAAATGTTATATTATTAGAATTGAACAATGTTTAAGCGTCCAATACTAATTATATTATTAAAAGGAAAACCGGCAATTCATTAGAATAAACCTCTCTCGTTAATATTAATGTAACACCAAAGGTTTATTGTTAACAATGAATTCATTCGCACAAAACACAAAATTAATTTTAATACATTGGATTAAATGGAAATTTTAGAGACTTCCATATTTCATATAAATAATCATCAATTTGGAATGAAATGCCTGCAGAGTTTTTGTTGGACATATTTTATTTTTTGTAGCTTGGGGATACAAAATGTCTTGTGATTACAATTTTGTTGTAATGTCTTTGTTTGTTAGAATCACAACATGATACTCAGTACTATTCTACTTTATTATCACTTAATTAGTTATTAATATAATAGGATGTCGAAATATGTCTTCACTTACATCACGAATAAGAACAAGAGTAAGAAATTTGCAAAAACTTTTGAATTGAAAAAGACATGGAAAATGAACAAAAGTATAGCTTACTCCAAATAAAAGTAGTAGAAGGTGCGATCCTGGTAAGTATACAAACAAAAAACCAACCAAAATTCTTTGTGACCAAAATTTTCCATTTAAAAGTCACCAATAGGGAATGTTGGACTTTGGAAACGACACTGCCAAAACATAAGATCTTCATATTCAAGACTTCAAACTACCAAAAAAACTGATCTCTTGGTGTTTGAAAATACTCAAATGATAATCAAAGTGAATTAGAATATTTTCAGACAAAAAAAATTATATACCACCACTCTATTCAATTACACATGGGAATGAATAGGAAAAAGAACTGAGTTAATAGACCAAGAGTTCAAAAACAGTATGCAAAGTTTTTATGACAAAGCCCGAGGTTAAACAGAATTGATGAAAAGAAGAATTATTAAAAAAAACTATGATTTGTGAATAAGAAAGCGTACAGATATAAGCAAGTAATGATTAATGGAATTCGAGTCAAATCAAACCTACGTCCACTCAGAAGTGTGGCATCAAGGAAGTTAATCTTAACCCTCTCTTGTTTATACTTTTGGTAATTAATTGCCGGTTTTCTGTACAATTCAATCACTTGATACCATTATATAATTTATTTTCCATTCTAAATTTATTGTTCTTCAAATAACTCTTCAATTAATTATAAACAATCCATTTGTTATTACACACATACAGGATGATCCAAAACGCTCTTTTTAAGAAAATGTAAAAATTATTATAATCTTAGAGACAAAAATTGACATATTGAACATTTCACCGTGTTTTCTATGCCCGATGTTTTAGAGTAAACTTTCACTTTCAAGCATTTTAAATTTTCTCACTTTCAGAAGGAATTGACCAGATATACTTTTTACCATTTATTTAGAGTAACTGGCAATAGTGATTTGGTTTATAAAAAATGTATAGTAAATTCCTTAACTCTAGAATACATTTAATAAATTAAAAATAATTTTACTTTTTAAATTTAATGAATAATTACCCTGCAGAAGAATTTAGATAATAATGTAATGAGTGTTTTTCTAAATGACAAAATGAAAATATTAAAAAGTTCGATTCTTGTAGGGTAGCAAAATAAAAACAATATTCCTCGCCCTATGAACAATTGATGCATGGCAGTGTGAATTTTTGTAAATGAAAAACTGAAAATAAAAAAATAACCAATATTTAAATAACTATGTCCAACAAATTCCTATTTTTTTAAATTGGAATGTATCAGACAGAATGTTTTAAGTATCACTTTTGTTTTAACAATTTTAATATACTTCGCCAAAAAATTAACGTACCACGTTAAAATTATAAAATATTTTAAAAGTAAAATCGCATCCATTTCTCGAATGTGATTGATAATAAAATATAATAAAAACTGAAAGTCGACATGTTACAATTTTTCTTTCATAAAATTCAGCTACTGGTTTCGCCTTTTAATGGTCATCTTCAGGATACAAAAATAGTTTGGAATTAGGAAAGAATAATATAACAAGATTTAATAAGTATTACCTAAGTGAGCATAGTAGTTAGACAAAAAATGTTCCAGTTGAAGTGCTGTTGGAAAAGATAAGTGAGGCAAATTGGTGGAAAAGGTTAATTTGAAAATTGAAATTATATATGAGTGATAATAAGATTGTGACATGGAAAAGATATACATTCAAATTTTTTAAAAAATAGATTTCATATCGCTGATCCGTCTTTGTCAATTTTGAAATTTGACATCCTTCCTCTCTTTAATTAGTAACAAGGAGTTGTTACAACATAACAATAATAATTTCCTTCGTACATTGAATCTTTCATTATCCAACACTGTGAAGCTACTATCTTTGTTCAATCCTAGCACCTTTTCAAATATATTTGGACTCCACTCCTATAACAAGGAGTTGTTGCAACATAACAATAATAATTTCCTTCGTACATTGAATCTTCCATACTCCAACCCTGTGAAAATACTTCCGAAAAGAAAGACTACGTTTTGCCAGAGAACACGAAATTGGATTCATGCTGTTTGGGAATGTGTGCTCTTTACTGATGAGTCCAGATATTGTCTGTACAATAATGATAGGCGTATTTCTACGACCCAACGAACATTATGCCCAATGCTTCTTCTCAAACACCATATTATTTGTAGAAGGATATATTATGGTTTGGGGAGATATTTCTATGACAGCACACACGGACATAGTAGTCTCAAATAATTGAACTATGACAGCTGACAGGTACATACAAGACATTTTACAACAGCATGCAGTATCTTTTGCTCCATATATTGTCGAAAATGTCTTATTAATGATGATAACGTCAGGCTGCATGCTGCACAGGTTGTCGAAAATTATCTGGAAGAGGTTGGAATTAATACATAGAAAACTTGTGGGATATCCTTAACGGGCGATTAAGAGCGAAACAAATCAAATTCAATAAGGAAGAGGTAAATGAGAGGTTAATTAAAATCTGAGAAGAATCTGACCAAAATTAAATAAGGCGGCTTATTTTAACCATTCTGCGGGCGCGCTGTCGCAAAATTTACGACAAATGGGCCTTATCGCTTCCCCCACTTTTACCAGTTGCAAGGATCGAGCTCCGAGTTATTCGAGGGTCAGTACATAGACAAATAATATAAGAGACGGATTGATGCATAGGCGGCAAGTGGCACAACGTTTCTGCGCCGCCACCCGCGCATGGAGTCTCTACAGTCGCGCGAACTACAAGACTTTTACATAAACAAAATAGAATAAAACAATTTAAAATATTATAAATGACAATGAATCTCAACATATTGCCTTTATTGTGAATAAATATTATAAAATATCCTAGTATATTAACTTTTAAGTCATTAAAAATGAAAATATACAAAATCAATCTTACATTGGTTTGTGTGAATACAGCTTGTGTTTGTCAAAGTGAAGTGTCAAAACTAAAAATATGGTTATATTGGTTATGGTTACAAGTTGTAGTTGCAGAGTCTGAAGGAGAGGAGGGGAGAGATAAAATTAGTCACAGTACCCACTGGCTCGACTCAAAAAGCTCTTGGTATTGAAAATGAACTAAATGGATTCTTCCAAATTATCGATATGTCTATGATTGACGATGTTTTGAGGTACACTAATGGAATATCGATCAACTGAGAGTTCACCATCAATATTCTAGATATAGGGACTGTAAAAACAAAACAGGAAAGAATTTATGGCATTCTTGATCAGTATAAAAAAAGCTCACCATGCAAATGTGAAAGAGACTTTTGCCAGTGACGGTACCGAGATTGAAATGGCAAGAGCTATAATGAATTTCAAAAGTTTTTTCTTCATCACCCATTGCCTGAGAGTCAATGACAAGAATGCCCAAATTAAAAGGAGGAAATTTGATAAACTGGCAGCGATACATGACTTTTTCCAACCTTTCGTAAACAACTGCTAGTCATCATTCAATTTAGCGAATATACTACAATCGATGAGATGCTACATTCATTTAGAGGTCGTTGTAACTTCATAGAATATATTCCTAGCAAACCAGCAAAATATGGGGTGAAGATGTTTGCGTTATGCAATGCCAAAAGTTTTTTTACACATCCAATCTGGAAATATAGTGTGGAAAACAACCCGATTGACCATTTGCGGCTTCTAATATTCCAACATATATTGTAAAGCATCTAGTCACTCCGATAGGAAACTCAAGCCGGAATTTGACCATCGATAATTGGTACACAAGTGTACCACTCGCTGTTTATTTGCTTACGAAAAAAATAAGTTTTGTGCACAATAAAAAAGGACAAAGCAGAAATCCCAAAATAATTCTTGCCGGACAAAAGCAGAGCTGTTGGATTCACTCTTTTTAGTTTCCTATGTACCTCGAAAAAAATAAATCTGTAATATTACTCTCAACATTACATGACGACAACGAAATTGATCCTGACACCAGAAAGCGTTAGGCTATACTGAACTACAACGAAATAAAAGCCGGAGTGGATACAGTCGACAAAATGTGTGCCGCTTTACTCGGTCTCTAAAATAACAAAGATATGGATGGCTATGTGTAGTTTTCTACTCTCTAATGAATATTGGCGGCATGAATGCTCAAATTTTATACAAATTTGCCTATGCAGGAAAGGCTCCAAAGCATCGAAGAATTTTCCTAAAAGATTTGGCATTGACCATGATGAAAGAGCATCTTTTCAGTTCAAATGCCAAACATTTACCGCAAGGTATAAGTGCTTTTCTCAAAGTGAATTTCGGTCGGGAAGTTGAACTGATAACAGAAGAAAAATAAGCCCTCCAAAACACGGTGTTTGCCGGTCATGTGCACTAGACAAGTAGATATCCTCAGCATCAATGAAGTGTTGCCGTTGTCAGTTGTTTACATGCAGGAACTATTCTGAGGTTGAGGTGGTTTGCAATCATTGTAAGGATGAGAATAGTGATTCTGACTAATATGTCGATAAAATATTAACATATTTAAAGTGTTGCTTAGTTTTTTGTTTAAGAAAGGCAAATATATTTTTTTAAAATTAGGTACTGTCATTTATTATTTTTCATAACCTTACAGCAATTCCCTAACATTTATATAAAGAAAACACCATTTACATGGAGAAAACTTAATGACGTTATTCGTGGAAGAAGTGGAAACACTTTTATTCATTATTCAGTTTGTTTCATTTACTGTCAATTTCAAATTCTTCGTTTATTCCTGCTATAATTTTTATCAAAGTCTGAATCCAGTTCGTCAATTTATAATAATTATAGTAAATAAATGTAGAATTGCCATAAAAAGGTTAATTTTTTATTTATCTTTTTAAATATAAATAAAACTGATTTAATAAGTGGTGCATTCGTTTTTTTGGAGAAGTATATACATTTTACAATAAAAACACCGCCAATAAAGATTAGACACGGGCAATGAGAAACTGTATAAAACAGTTCTTTTAAAAAAATCCTGTTTTTATAGCCCCCTGATATACATACTTCTGTGTAAATTAATTAGCACCAATAAATAGTAGGAGACTGAATTCAAAAATCAACCCACATCTCGTTTTGCCAGCAAAAACAGTAATTTATTCAAGGTATTCCAGTTTTTACGAATTCACTTTACATTAAAATCTGATAATAATATCCTCGTAAAGCATGCGAGAAGATATCCTGCAGGTATTAGCACTACATTAGATGCAGTTTTAAAAATTTAAATAAAACCAGATAAATTACAAATAAAATTAGCTTTTTATAAGTACACTTCTCGAAATATTGTGAATTAATACTAAATTGGCGTGTTCTCGATAAAGCAATAGAGAAATAATACAGAATTATCCCAACAGAATTTATAAAGCTGCGATTACCAACAAAGCAGAAATATTGTCTAATTAATAATCCGTATTGGTTTCTATTATTAACACTTCTATAGTCGCTAAATATCCTTAGCAGTTGCTACAGATGACACAAACATTTCTTCCTTTTTTCTAACAAAGTGGATAACTCCATCAACAAGCAAGTTTTATAACACCAAATCCATCCCTTTTACAAGTGTTTAGATATTATATCACAATGAGTCAAATTATTTTCTAAATCCGTGTAAAGATTGGAAGAGCAATAAGAAATATCTCTTAATTATTTTTTTTATTAATGATATTTATAATGATCAAAATAGAAAAGTTATTTAGAATTTTGTATATAGTATTTACCTAAAAACAGGATTTTAGATCTGTCAGAAGTACTAACTAATCTTAAAAATACCAACTTAAATTTCACAATGAGAGAAGAATCAACTCAGTATTTTCACTTATAATCTCCCAAGAGCTTGAATAATTTCTGAAAAATTTTCGAGATGGGAATTTGTTGAAAGTTTTCTTTAAAAAATTCAAGCTAGTGGAGATTCGGTACCTACAATGTATGTTAAATAGTTTTTTTTTTTTACTTTCCCTTTGCACTAGTAAAAAAGTAGGAATCACAGAGTCTTTAATAAATACATTTCTTTATACTCTAAATTTTATACTACTAGGAAAATAAATAATGACCGAAGTAAAATCCATGACAATTTTACTCGGTAACATAAAATCTGGGAAGTTGGCTGTGACTGCAGCGCTTTGATGGAATGACGTTTCACATTATTCGCCATATTAGAATTAGAGTCGCGAAGAAAACATAAAAGGAATGGTAAATCATACAATTTTTGTTCCTTTTGTACGGAATCTGAGCATATTTGAATTTATCATAAAAATTAAAATATTTAGGGCCAGTTTCACCACCTTCTGATAAATATCGGATAGCTTATTCTCACAACTTTTGTCTTTGTCACTTGATATACAATAAAGGATAAAAGTCACGTTTAAACTATCTGACACGTATTAGTTATTAGAAGGAAGTGAAACTAACCCTTAACGTAATTGGTAAACAATTCTGGCTTAAATCCCGGACAAGAAAATCTATTCAAAGATATGAGCAAGATTCATCGTGAAATTATAACATATTTCACTTACAAATCCAGTGTTGAGAAGAACAAAATCATATCGAAGTATTACTTTGATTTCATGAAACATAGACATTTAATGAAGAAAACCCACAGCTCTTTCTTTATTCGCCATCGACAAAAAAAAGTGGCAAGTGAACTTCAAAAACACTTGCAATTCATCACAGTTCAATTCATGCAGTGATAGTGTACACATCGCCCACGAATTGAGTGCTAGCAGTTATTTATTTAAGTAGCAACTATTTGAGAATTTTGAATAATATTAAGTTTAGTTTAGGTACAACACAAATAAAAAAGTAAGTAACAAAATGGATTATGATTCAGGAGACCCTGGAGGGTCTCCTGAAAAAAACAGTGACATCAACGAAAAAACAGGTACGACTAGTGATAATTTACCAGTTTACGATATAAATAATAAATACCGATCGACTGATACCGGTCCTTATTTTGTATATGTTGAACATATAAATAAACAGCTAGGTAGATTATTTCCCATTCGTATTGGACATTATCTTTTTCAAATTAATGAATTTAAGGAAAACGTATCAGATTTTATATCAGTAGGAAGAAATCGAGTTAAAGTAATTTTTAAAACATATTCTATTGCAAATAGTTTAATTAATCACGAAATAATTATCAAAAATGATCTTATAGCTTATGTACCTACATTTTTCACCCAAAAAAAAGGAGTTATAAGAATGGTAGATACATTTTTTGATGAAACTTATTTAGTTAACAATATTAACTCTGATAAAAAAGTTATGAGTGTGAAAAGAATGATGAGGAAATTTAAAAATTCAGATGGTACAACAAAATTAATACCAAGACAAATGATAATCGTATCATTTCTAGGTAGTAACCTCCCTTCTAGAGTGCAAATTAATTTATGTAATTTTGAGGTTGAACCGTATATATATCCGGTTGTCCAATGTTTCAAATGCATGAGATACGGACACACGACAAAATTATGCAAAGGAGTTGAGAAGTGTAGAAAATGTGGTGATAAAATGGAAGAAAATCATAATTGTTACGTTACTCATGAATATTGTATTTACTGTGAAAAATTTGATCATAATGCATTAAATAAAAATTGTCCCACATATAAGTTTCAATCTAATATAAAAAAAACAATGGCATATCATAATATATCATTCAAGGAAGCGGAAAAAATAGTTAATAATCCATCTTATGCTAAAATTACCACCAATAATAGATTTTCGGTACTTAATAATCTTAATAATTTTCCAGAATTACCACCTAGCCCAAAAGACTCACATGTTGCTACTCAATCACTCACCCAAAGACCTCGAACACAACCGACTAAACGTAAAAGTGTATCTCCTATTAGAGTATCTCAAACTACAAAAAAAGTTCCACCACGCCCACAATCACAACCTGTCATTCCAAACCCTCACCGTGATGATTTCATGGCTCATAAAGAAAAAATAATATTTGAAGTTAATTCGTTAATAACTAAAGCACTTACTGATCCTACATATTTTCAAAGTAAATACAAAAATTTAGAAGAAATCCATAATAGTATTAGAAATCAATTTAGCTCAATTATAAATAATCCAGTCAGTGATTTAGAGAGTATTTATGATGAGGACTTTTGGTGAATTACATTTGTTTCAATGGAATTGTCGTTCAATTACTAATAAAAAAAACAACTTACTACAATTTTTATAAAGCTATTCATTCGATATTTTAATATTACAAGAGTTACAAACTAAAATGGAAGATAATTTTTCTCTTCGAGGTTATTATCGGATACAAAAAAAAGGGATGATGGTTACGGAGGTGTAGGCATTTATGTCAAAAAAGATATTAACTTTAGTGAAATTGAAATAATAAAAAATTTTAATGCTAGCAAAGAAATTTGTGCAATAGAAATCAGTGACTTGAAAATAACCTTAGTAAACATATATAAACCACCTAACGCAACTACTGTTAATGTTAATGACTGGATAAATATTTTCTCACAATTTTCAGGTAAGGTTATTATCTGTGGTGATTTTAATTGTCACCATAATTTATGGGGATCCCACAAGGATGATGTACAAGGTAAAAGACTTATAGATGCTTTAGATCACTGCAATTTAATATGTGTCAATAATGGTAAACCAACTCGAATACACAGGCCTAATGAAAATCCTTCTAGGGTTGATCTTACTTTTGTTACTCCTAACCTAGTTTCCTATCTAGATTGGCAAATTATGGAAGAAACTCTGGGTTCTGATCATTTTATAATAAGCATTTCTCTCCATTTGTCAGTTAATCGCGCAAACATTTTAACTTCTAATAGATGGAATGACTCGAGAGCAAATTGGATAACATATCAGGACCATATTGATCAAATATTAACTGAAAATGATTCTAATATTAATCTCTCAGAAAAAGCTGACTTTTTAATTACAGCCATTTCAAAAGCCGCAGATTTGTCTATGCCTATCAAAAAACCTTTTATTCCAATTACTAAAAAACCTATTTGGTGGAACATAGAATGTACAGAAGCAGTAGAAAAAAGGAAACAAGCTCTACTTGAATATAAAAGAATATCTAATTTCCAAAATTTTATTAATTATAAAAGAAGTGTAGCAATTGCCAAATTAACTTTTAAAAAAGCTAATCAAGATAGCTGGGTCTCCTTTATAAATTCTATCAATAGGAATACTCCCCAAACTAAAATTTGGAATTTCATAAAAAGAATTTCAAATAAACATTTTCAGAATAATCGTACTCCTCTACCACCACAATTGCTTGAAGAAATATTTGATTTAATTTGTCCTGCAACTGTCCAAAATAAACTCGAACTTGATCCATCACACATCTTAAAAACAAATCCTTATTTAGAAACTCCATTTAATATGCAAGAATTACTTCATGCTATCAAAACTTCCAGAAATACTGCGCCTGGTAAAGACAATTTAACATATAAAATGATAGAAAACCTTCCCATAATAGCAAAAACAAATCTTTTAGATATTTTTAACGACTGGTGGTTACAAAATGATTACATAGAAACCATGAAAGACGTAATTATTACCTTATTACCCAAACCTTTTAAGGATAGCTCTATTACGACATCATTTCGGCCAATTTCTTTATTTTCTACCATTATAAAAACGTTTGAACGAATGATCAAAGCGCGATTAGAATGGTTTACAGAAAACAATCAACTTCTTCCGGCAACACAATATGGGTATCGTAAGGGTTGCGGCACGATAGATGCTATAACACAATTAGTTAATCACGTACAAGTAAGTTTTTCTGAAAACAGATATATTGCTTGTTTATTTATCGACATAAAAGGCGCCTATGATGCTGTAAATTTAAACATACTAACAAAAAAACTTATAGAATTCGGTTTTGGTAATAAAGTGGCGACCAATATTTTTAATCTGTACACAAATCGGAAAATCTACCTCAGAGATCATAAGAATGAACTTCATGGTCCGAGGGTGTTGTCTCAAGGTCTACCGCAAGGATCTATTTTGAGCCCTTTTCTTTTTAATTTATATACAACAGAATTGCATCGGATAGGAGATGATTCTTGTTATAAAGTTCAGTATGCTGATGATTTTGCCTATTACACGATCCAAAATTCACACCAAGAGTGCTTGTGTGTTCTCGAGAACATGATGAATACTATTAGACGATCCTTACATGACTTAGGTTTTAACATATCGCCTGAAAAATGCTCTGTCCTTTTTTTCACGAGACATCGATATCAGCCACCCGCAACAGTGCTTCTCTCTGAACTTACAATTCCAGTGGTGAATAATTATAAATACCTAGGCATATTTCTGGATAGTAAGTTGTTGTGGACGAAACATATTGAGTATATCAAATGTAGATGTGAGAAAGGGATAAACATGTTAAGATGTGTTTCTAAGTTAAAGTTTGGTGTTGGTGTGGCCATTTCATTAATGTTTTATAGAGCATACATCCGCTCAAATCTGGATTATAGATCGACTTTGTACGGTTCTGCTAGCAAAACAAATCTACAAATTGTAGATCGCATTCAATTTAAAGCTCTACGTATATGTATAGGAGCAATGAGATCATCCCCAACTGATGCAATCTTAGTTGAATCTCTTGAACCTCCATTAGCAATTAGACGCGAATATCTGGCAAATAAATATTTAATCAAAATTAGAGAAAAAGATTGCTGCAATAACCTCAATATTCTTGCTTATCTCACAACACAATGTTTAACAAACAAATATTGGAAGATTAAAAATAATCCACCTTTGGTCGATGCTTTTATTTTTACTAATAAATTTTATGAGTTAATTCATACTATCGACAAATATCCAATGTTTAGATTCAGCTATGACTCATGTATGTTTGAACCTAACATCATATTCCCCTTATATTCACTTTCAGACATAGTTAACAAAAACATTATGATATCCATTCTTTCAAACTATACAAATTATTCAACTATGTACACGGATGGCTCAAAAACCAATAATGGAACTGGATGTGCCTTTTATCATTCGAATAAATGTTTTTCTGTTAAAATGCGTTTACATGATACATGTTCAATTTACACAGCGGAGATGTATGCAATATGGCAATCTCTCACTTATATATTTGAAAACAAAATTGGCAATAGTCTTATAATAACCGATTCAAAAGCAGCATTGGAAACTATAGGAACTAAAAAATTATATAATCAGGTAAAAAATTCCCTTTTATGGAATATTAAAAACTATCTATATCTATTAAGTAATTCTGATACTAAAATAACGTTCATCTGGGTAAAAGGACATGCTGGCATTAAAGGGAATGAAATTGTAGATAGCCTTGCCAAAAAGGCAGTTTTGGAAAACAAGTTTTTTGATTTTTATAACACACTTGACCTATTGCCGTCACTTAAAAGACAAATCACTCACAGCTGGAATAGTGTATGGCAGGAATACGTAAAAGAGTCTAAAAACCCATACACACTTATACATCCAGAAATACCCAAAACAATACCACATATTCAAGAATACAATACAAATAAATACTACACTACGATAGTAACTAGAATGAAACTAAATCATGGTATCTTTCCTGCGCACCTTGCTAAAATAGGAATTATAGGCTCTTCTAAATGTTCATGTGACAATAGTTCAATAGCTGATCTTAACCATTTAATTTTTTCCTGTAGAAATCACCAATATCAAATAAATATATTTCTAAATTTTCTCATTAATCACAATATTTCTTTACCGACAAATTTAACTCACCTATTAAGTTTAAACGAAAAACCTATTTTAGACGCCTTAGTTGAGCTATTTAAAAGTGCACAAATTTCAATATAAAGTTGAACATTAAAATTAAATAATTTTTGTGGCTAAGAACTAAGTTTTCTACGGCCAAAATCTCACACACATACACACACACACACTTGCAATTCATAGTTGATGTTGTTAATAATAAATAACATGTACTTATTATTAAATTAAAAATAGATATTTGTCAAAAATAATCTACATTTCTGTTATTCTGGCATCTGCAAGTGACAGATGTGAAGCCAGGGAAATTCTCACTTATTAATTTGGCAGTTAGGTCACGTGACCGAAAACATTTTCGGAAAATGTAGGTTGTCGTCATAGCAACCTATCAAAATCAAGGCATCTGATTGGCGTAAACAACGGGTAAAACATTTTCAGTGAAATTTCGAAATATTATTAATAAATAAGGGAACATGAGTAAGAGTAAGTAAGCGATAACTAGAGTTTTTTTGTCTCGGTGATCATTCGTCACTTGCCTCCTGTCCATAGAAATATACGAATACGCGCGCACTACGGTGACTTAACATCGCTAGACTTACGTACATTTCCATGGACAGATGGCAAGTGACAAAAAAACTCTAGTTAGCGCTTAGCCTAGCAGTGAGACATGGGTAACAGTAAGACATTTAAATTATTGTCAATTTATCCCATTATTTACAGATGTCCATATGCGTATATTCTTCATATTAAGTTTTCCACCATCCACTTCTGGATGTAAGCCTCTTCCATTGTTTTCCATTTTTCTGTCTCCGGCTTGTTGTTCCCAGTTTATACCCGCCGCTTTTCTGATATCGTCCACACATCTGCGTTGTGGTCTATCTCGATTTCTCTTTATTTTTCTTGGTCTTCACTGAAGCTCTCTGGGTTCTGTCTGGCTATATGGTCTGCCCACCTCCTTTTAAGACCAGCTACCTCCTCCATTACGTCCTTCAATCCAGTTCGTCTCCTCACCTCCTCATTTTGGATCTTATCTCTAAACGAAATGTTAAGCATTGCACGTTCCATCGCTTTTTGTGTCACTTTCAATTTATTTGTAGTATGGATAGTTAAAGACATTGTTTCCATCCTATAAGTGACAACAGGTAGAATGCAAGAGCGATAAGTTTTTCTTTTTAAATTTATAGGAACTCTTTGATTTTTAAATATATGTGCCAGCTTTTCAAATGCGGCTCAGGTCAGAGCTATTTTTCTCGTCACTTCAGCATATTGGTTGTTGTTTCCCGAGGTGATGCTGTGTTCCAGATAGATATAGTGAGTGACGTTTTCTAACTGTATGTTGTCTATTGTAACACCGATGTTTCCATGGCTCATTACTTTGGATTTCTGAATATTTAATGAAATTGACTGTCTCGAGCCTTACTTCGTGGAATATGCTCATATTAGTGTTTTTAAATGAAACTCAAGGTCTCTAGTTAATTCCACAATATAATACAAGTTATTGAAAATTCTAAAAAATTGACAATTTTTTAGAATTTTCAATAACTTGTATTATATTGTGGAATTAACTAGAGACCTTGAGTTTCATTTAAAAACACTATTCTGAATATTTATTTTCAAGTCAGCTTTTTTCGATGCCTGTAGTTCTATAACCATTTCAGCCAGTTCACTTGGGTCACTTGAAATGAGAACGATATCGTCAGCGAAGCGCAGGTGGCTAAGGAAGGAACCGTCTAGTTTGATACCTTTTTTGCCATGGTAATTTCTTGAACACATCCTCCAGGACCAGCGTAAATATTTTGGAGAGATGATGTCGCCTTGCCTCACTCCTCGTCCGATCTTTATATTGTTTGTTCTCAGATTGTCATTGATCCTTACATGAATTTCTGGATTGTCATAAACATATCTTAAGACAGTTGTGTACCTACCATCTATTCTGGCATTGTCCAAAGATTCAATAATACATTGTTCAATGGAGTCGAAAGCCTTGTTGAAATCTAGGAAGGTCTATGAAGGCCAGATGAATTGGGATGTTGCATACTATCGTTTTTTCAATTAGTATTCGTAGGGTTTTTAGATTATCGATGGTACTATAGCCCTTCCGAAAGCCCGTTTGTTCCACAGGTTGACAGAAGTAAAATTTATTAGCTAAGCTGTGAGGATATTCGTATAAAGTTTGTATAGAACACACAACTTATCGGACGATAGTTTCTGATGTCCAGTATATCTCCTTTTATGTTTACGAAATGTTTCGCATTTCACATAAATTAATTCGCAAATGGGAAAGACAACTGAAGCGGAGAAGAATTAACGATAGAAAATATGTTACATGAATTGTCTTTAGAACCGAACAATTGTGTAGGTATTGGCACTGACAGTGCAATGTCGTCTTAAGTAGCTGGTACAGTATCTGAAATACACAAGGTTGCAAAACTTACAGGCAGATGTTCGTGTCTTGAATAACTCTCTTTACACTTCTGTTAATGTTGGTTGCATCAGAAATACAGTAAGCTAATGAAATGAGTAGTATCGTTTTTTAATGTCTGCCAAGAGATTAAAACTAGAACATCAGTTAATTAATTTGTGTGAAACTAGATGTGTTGAGCGGAATGAAGGAGTGATTCAGTTTAGATCTGGGATTTTCCAGATAGTGGAAGCACTCACATCTATCTCGTCATGGAAATATCCCAAGTCTTCGTCAGTTGCAACAGCTTTGCATAACTCTTTATGCACGGCCGAGTTTTTTACTTCAATGCTGTCGTTGATTGACGTTCTTAAAATCCCATTGCCTCTCAACTGACTTCTGCAAACAGCATCACTTGATGGTAACCAGTTGTATAAAGTAATCACCAACAACATGAGTACGTTAAAAGAAAGAAGGGCTAAGTGTGATGAAATTTATAACCAAATCATTCTAGATATTAGTGAGTTGGCAGAAAAGTTCAATGTAGAAGTTAAGTTGCCTAGACTTGCGAGCAGACAGACTAAGAGAGCAAACCACCGAGGAAATGTAGAAGATTATTATAGATGATCTATTGATATATCTCTTTTGGATAATGTTTATACTAACTTATCAATTAGATTAAGTTCTAGCTCATTGAAATGTGTTGGCCTATGAGGTATTATTTCCACCAATTTAGTTAAGGCTTGCGGAGAAAAAGAAGATAACCTACTCAGCAATTTAAAGAAAGGACGACTCCAACACATTTCCAATTATCTATGATCTTCTCAAAATCTTGGCCACATTTCCAGGTTTTCAATCATTAAATACAATTAGTCAAAAAATGGTTATTGACTGAATAATTTTCCATACTATAAATGTAGCATAGAGAATAGGTGCTGTATTTTCAAGATATGAAGGGTACTGTTTTAAAATATTTTCTTATAGTTTATGAAACAATTAGCTGGGATATAATTACTGTTTTAAATGAAACTTACTGTTTATATATAATTCCACAATATATTGAAAAAATGTTAAAAATTCTAAAAAATTTGACAATTGTTTCGATATTAAATATCATCGAAACTATTGTCTTCTTAGAATTTTCAACATTTTTTCAATATATTGTGCAATTATCTAGAAAACAGTAAATTTCATTTAAAACAGTAATATGAGTAGATTCCACGAAGTAAGGGTCGAGACAGTTAATGGGATACAATTGTTTGCAAACCTTAGGTTGATTAAATTATTTGTAACGCAAATAAGTAATAATAGTATTTTCATTCATGAACATAGACCTAAGTAATTTTATGCAGTAATTAGAGTACTAAAGCCCCTTGAAACAGCTTAAAATTACATTTTCAAGAAGCTAGAATAGAAAATTTGTCAAGAGTTTGTATCGATGTATAGAACATTTCACTATAGATTAAAATGTTTATTACTGCATAAATGAATAGTAGTCAATGACTCATTCACAGCAGTAAAAGCAATATAAAAACAAGATAGCCCCCCTGAAAATTAGTCCAGGATCCATTGGTCCTTGAAATGTGCAATGTTAACAGAGACAGATAGAAGGCAGAATATTCTTAAAAACTTTTGGAGTATTACCTGTCCAGAAAAAAAACTATGTTGTTAATCTTGTGACATCCTTACCTGGGTAGAAAACTGATTAAGAATTGAATAAACTATTCTAAAATGTGAAATGTTGAATTTAGTTTAGATACAATAACTAGTGATTTTAAATAAATAAATACTGAATTCAATAAATATTCTTTTATTTTAGAATGTGAGGAATACAATTGAATATTCAAAAATGCTAAAGCATTTTCTTAATGTTTTTTGTCTCTCCTGATAATTTACCTAATATGTTGTTAGCAGGTTTACACTCTAAAACTGTAAAAAGCTATTTGTAAGTACAGCACAATTCGACACCTAAAAAATTAAAACTTTAGCAAACAGAGGTACAAGGTGTTGGATAGAGGATAGTCAAATGGTTTTTTAAATTAATTATCTGTTAAAACAGCTCACAAGTCATTTGGTGTATCTCAAAACATTCACTAAAGACAGGGTCCGATCTAAGGGGGACAAGCCGGGCATTTAACCAGAGCGGCAAGAAATGAGGGGCGTCAAAACAGACTTATTCGTATCTACCAATATATCTATTAACCATCCACTACCCACCCAGGATGGCAGGTTGAATGTTGAGAATTTTATGTGCCACCATCAAACCTATTTCAGGTTGGATAGTGGGAATATTTAAGTATATTATCTGAATTATTTTGTAGAAAGGTGAGCCACCCATACCAAAATTTAATGTAATAGCTCAAACTCCACTTAAACATCGAGAAGAACATACGTCCGATTCCAATATAATCTGTTAACTTGGTGCTTCTACTTCTGGATCAAATGCTGTTGCAGGAAAGGTCCTATTGCAACTATAAGTGTTGCTGCAGAATCAACGTCTACTTTAGATCTTGGCCCAGCCACGTGGCCCAACATATTAACAGATGCAGAAAGAATATATTTGGTAAATAGAGGTTCTCCAGACCAACTGTATGAATTTTAATTTCCACGAGATATCAATTGTCTGAGGTTTACTTCGATATACTATAAGAAAATGCTTAATAACAGAGAAATTTTTGAGAGATTGGCTTGTATATTCTGTGGCAAAAAGTTCGTTGTATTCTTTTTCTGTAAAAGCTTCACGCGGGCGTAAAATCTTCACGTAGGCTCAAATCGTTTTATACGATAGATGCCGAGTCACAGAGAATAATTAAATCAGAAATAAAACACTGGTATAGAGTATTGTTACAAATTGCCTCAAATGATCAAAATGTTGGCTTTTCAAGGTACTTACTTCTGATAATCAATTTCACATAATGGTAATTTTTTAAAACTAGTAGAGTTGTTAGTAGAATTTGAGCTTGTTATACAGGAACATGTACGCAGAGTTTTGAATAAAGAGGAGAAGACAACAACCTACTTAAGTAAAACAGTTCAAAATGAGTTCATTAATACAATTTCAGGCGGCATAAAAACATATTCTGGAATCTATCATTAAATCGAAATATTATTATACTATTTTAGACTGTACCCTAGACGCTAGAAAAACTGAGCAGAACACCTTGATAATTAAGTATATTTATATTATTCAACCCCAATAAAGTCAGAGATTGTAATAAATGAAATTTATTTAGGATTCATATCATCGAAAAATATACACTAACAGAAATTATCATTATCATAAGATGGCAAGGGTATGATAATCTAATATGAAAGGTATTCAAAGTGGCGTTCAAGACGCGATAAAAAACATAAATCGGCGGCCATTTTAAGTTCCTTGCAGTAGTCATTCTTTAAACATGGTGGTAAACAACATTTTTTAATACTAATACTGTGCAAGAGATATGTTTTTTCCTCTTCAACATTAAGGTTCAGTCCTATTGAATAATATAAAAGGTATTATTCTAAAATAATTTCGTGATACGAGATGGGAAATTATCAAGGTAATGAAACCGCTAAGGCTTCAAAAAGAGCAAGTTTACGATGTATTATTCAGTGTTTACAAAAACACAGATATCATTATATACAATAATCCTTCTTGTGCTATTTTATATGTAACGTATGAACCTTAATTTAAATACATATAAATCAATTTCATAATAACAGATTGCTCCTACTCTTTTGATGAAAAATATTTATTGTTCGTTTAGTTAAAGGGTCATCAAAAATAAGCAAGATTAGCCAGAGCCGGAAAAATAGCACAAGGGAAAAGAGGCCCATGTACAGCAGTGAGTCGAATAGGTTGATGATGATAATAAAGTTGAAAGATACATAATTAGGTATGTCGATAAAAAATATTTCAATTCATTCAGTAGCTTCGAGAAATTCTTTAAAAGACATACATTGTATACTTCAAACATAAAACACTCATCAACTTTCATGTAGGTACTTCTTGATAAGGCCCAATAGGTGTAATCCCAACAATTTCATATATTTTAAGTGTTTATGTACTTAACATCCCCCAACATAACAATCTCATGACTTATAAGGTGTTACATTATGTAAATGGCGGCGAAAATTATCTTTTCTTTGCCCAGAGCGGCTAAATAGCTAGATTGGGCCATTACTAAAGATCCAAAATAGTTCAGTGAATAGAG
Source organism: Galeruca laticollis (assembly GCA_963921935.1). Lineage (NCBI taxonomy): Eukaryota > Metazoa > Arthropoda > Insecta > Coleoptera > Chrysomelidae > Galeruca > Galeruca laticollis. The sequence goes on from OY998175.1 coordinate 178,645,103, forward strand.
GATACATCACTAATTTCTTGAAACATCTTTAATAAAATTGTATTCATTGGAATTGTTTTCTATTTGACACAATAATTTATAGATTGAATTGAAATACAAACAATAACTCTGTGTCTGCAATACAAATAATAACAAAGTTATTTAGAGAACTGAAAAGAAGTATGACACTAAAGAACCTGTTTTTTGTAGAAAGAAACATCTTTTGATAGGAAATAAGACTAAATTATTTGTGACTTTATTATGGAATTAGATTTAAATATTTTATTACTTAAGAAACAACTGACATTTCTTTATAAAAGGTATTTAATTAGAAAATTATTTTGATTAATGTTAGTTAATAAACTAATAATGATATAACAAGATTTATATAAACAATAATTATTTCCTATTCAACTAACAATGTAAGTAAATTTATATTTATTCAGCAGTGATTTATCGAAAGTTAATTAAAGAAATTCTCGATATATTTATCACCACTCACCCAACTCATGAAATCAATGCAGACCAGGCCCTGAAATGAATGCAGACTAGCCCCTGAAATCAATGCAGACTGGTCCCTGAAATTAATGCAGATTGGCCCCTGCAATCAATGCAGATTGGCCCCTGAAATCAAATGCAGACCAGCCTTTGAAATTGATGCAGCTGATTGCTGAAATTAATGCAGGCCGGCTGTGTTTAATTACAGATATTGACTTGGAGAATTAGGTTGTGACATTCACAAAATAAGTAAAGTTATATATTCATAGGTACAATTGCACCAAATTAAATGTCACTTTTCTTAATCTGGAAATGTAATAAAAGTTACTTCCCCTATATAATTTTTTTATGTAGATGTAAAAACGAAAATGTTCAGGAAAGTATGTTTAGTGGTCACATTTTCAACATGACAAGTGACATATTTGCTGGGTAATTTTATATAAACTTGGTATATATAACACGACCATCCTAGCTTGGCACTAGACCTAGAGAATTTTCAGATGCGCTGTGAGAAACTCCGCCCATCGACACCGAGAGCTCATTTGATGCTACTTACTCTTACTGTTAACATCGTAAAAATTCAGTAGGCGTAGTAGATTTTAATATTATCATTTTTGTGTTGTTTAGATTTTACCATAAAATGTTCAGATGGTTAAGAGTAAAATTCATAATAAATTTTTTAGTGGTCAAAGCCGTGAGCTAGTCAGTAATTTAATAAAATTTATGAAGGAAGAAGCAGCAGCACAAATGAAATCGATTATACCATTTAACAAAGTAAATGTTTTAATATATTTACCAAAATAGATCTTATACAAGAAGAACATTTATGTCTACACTTGTTAATTATTAATTATATTATCAATTAGCAATATTTTGAGATAAAACGCATCTACTTGTCACAATTAAAAATTTAACCAAAGCACCTCTAATTTATAAGACACTGGTGTTGCAGGCTATCATACCGTCATAAAAATATGTCTATTCAGGCACTATTTATCCAAAGTGCCAAGCTAGGATAATCGTGTTAAATATTCTTTAGTTTTATTCTGTTTATAAAGCTAACAAAGTTCTTATGCATTTCGAAAGACCTATGAAGCGTTGGGAAAATCACACTTCTTGAAATAAAAGTGATAGAATAAATAATACAGAGATGAAAAAATATTGGAAACTAAAGCATGAAACTGTAAAAAGAATAGTCAAGAAGAATTCGGAAGACCACAGTTTCGTCAAAAATAAATGGCCCATATATAATGATGATCAGTGAAAGGAAAAACGTGGGTAAAACTTTTAGGGCTCACTTATCACAAAATTTTATCTTAGAATAATAAAATTTATAAAGAATGAATTGTATTGGAAAAGTATGAGACTGATAATTTTTATTTATTACTGAAACATACACATTTGTTATCCTGTAAAATAAGGGAATTTTCTTTGTTTATGTATACTCAGGATTAATCAAACCAACAAAAACAAAAAAAATTCAATAATTGCCAATAATGTTATAAAGAAAAAAAATTAAAACGAATTTTATGTATAAGTTGCTGCACTATTTCTATTTCTTAACTTATTTTCAATAAAGATAAGAATAGAAGGAATCAAAACTCCATTTTGTTCCAATGGGACATTTAAAAATTTGACATTATAATGGAACTTTTCCACAATGCATGAATTTTTATCAAGAACAGTATTTTTACTCTGGCATATGGAGAATCATTTACCAGTTATTTCACTTTCTCTGCCTTTACTAGTAGAACTGTTGAAGTATTTGATGGTCTTCGCAGCTCTATTAAATTCCGTGGGACTATATGTTTTATATTTTGTATTTAAATTCTCACTTGAGACCTTTAAAAGCTAAATTAATTCTTAAAATTATATTTATTCACACATAATACATTTTTGTACTCCACAGTTATTTTATTAGTATGGCTCAATCAATTTGTTAAGACAGTATCTCAAGTTTGCGACAGTACAACAATTCAAAGCAAAAATATATTTGTACAGCACATAATTCATTTTAGGGAAAAAAAGACATTTGGACCTAACCTGTATCAAAAGCATAATTATAAATACACATTTTGTTTTTTATTCTCACAGACACATGGAACCCGCATTCGACTTTTAAAAAATCACCAAAAATTTCTATAAAATGTCTTTCATTTTATCACTCGCCTCCTGTAATTGTAACATCTTTTATTATGGCACCGTCTTGTAAAGGATCGTCTACGGAGATACTAGGTGAGCTGTCTGATACCCTGACATTTTCTTTGTCCTCTTTATTAGTTTCTTCAGCGTTTTCTTCTGATTTCTTTACAAGATTTTCATCTGGATGTTCTTGTTCCTCTTCTTCGGGAATTACAGGTTGACAAATGTCTTCATCACAAAGCGTATCGTTTATGTTAATATCCTACAACATTATAATTGTTAGTAATAATTGGAACTATTGCTTAAATGAGCAGTAACATCCACTGTTTTCTATAATTTAAACAGTGATTAGTGGTAATTATCAGCCAAAAATTAATTAATAAATTGCCCCTCAAGTAAATCTAAAAGAGATGGGAGAGATTTAACTGTCATTTACGGATAATGTCATACAAATAATAAATAAATGTCTAAATTATATATTGAATATTAGTAACTATTTAGAAAAATAAACATAAAATGTGTGGTGTCTAAAATTGTGATTTACCTGAGCTCTAAGAGATACAGCACCATCAGTTGATCCCCCATCTTCACCACACGGCCTTAATACCAGGTACAAGAGTAAATCAGACAATGAAATAATTCCTAATACTTTGTCTTCGTCGTCCACGACAACTAGCCTATGAACCTACAATCAAAATAAATGTTAGTTACTTGGTGTTTTGAATTAGAAAAAAATATAGGGATTGGTAAACATTCATTACTTTAGTGTTTTTAAATGAAACTCAAGGTCTCTAGTTAATTCCACAATATAATACAAGTTATTGAAAATTCTAAAAAATTGACAATTGTTTCGATAAATCAATATCATCGTCAGAATGACAGAAGTTACATTTCATTTTATGCCTACCTGATGTTTAGTAGTTATATTTGGCTAGACCAAGAAGTAACCTAACTTGTGATAGGCTTAATATATGTTTATAGAAAAAAGAAGAAGATGTGATATTACAAATATTGATGCTTAAATATTATTAGCCCTATGGTGATATCCTGGATATCATTTTTCCAATTAAGATCAGTATAACTGTGCAATGATATAGAAAAACAGGAAAACTATATCTGCTGATCTTTACAATTATCACTTAAGAAGACAGTTTATTAGTGGAGAATTCCCTAGATTTAACTGTTTGACAACTTCATATTGTGGGTTTCTTAAATGTCTTCTAATTTCCAGTTCTTCAAGGAAATCCAGTTCTTGTTTCTTTTCACAAATATGTAGTACTTCTAGTTTTGTGTTAGGTGTCAATGAATGATTGGTGTCAAGTAGATGTTTTGCGTAGTGGGATTTATCTGGTTGTTTTAATCTGTATGCTCGTAAGAGCTCACTGTATAGTATTTCAAAATTCCTAAGGGTCTGACCCAAATAGACAGCATTACATTCTGGACATTTGAGTTTATATATACCTGACTTCTTTAATAGTGGTATTTTTGTTTTTACATTTAACAATTTTGTACTAACGTTACTTTCTGTTTTAAAAGAAATTGTTGTATTCTTTGCTGAAGATATTATCTTTGAAATATTATTAGAAATATTTCCTGCATATGTGATGGTTTTATAAGTTTTAATTTCATCAGCTTGTTTAGGATATATTAGTTGTAATGCCACTTTTTCCTCTTTTTTACTAATTAGCTTATTTATCATATCTAATGCAGGAAATATTTCTAATAATATTTCAAAGATAATATCTTCAGCAACGAATACAACAATTTTTTTTTAAACAGAAAGTAACGTTAGTACAAAATTGTTAAATGTAAAAACAAAAATACCACTTTTAAAGAAGTCAGGTATATATAAACTCAAATGTCCAGAATGTAATGCTGTCTATTTGGGTCAGACCCTTAGGAATTTTGAAATACGATACAGTGAGCACTTACGAGCATACAGATTAAAACAACCAGATAAATCCCACTACGCAAAACATCTACTTGACACCAATCATTCATTGACACAAAACTAGAAGTACTACATATTTGTGAAAAGAAACAAAAACTGGATTTCCTTGAAGAACTGGAAATTAGAAGACATTTAAGAAACCCACAATATGAAGTTGTCAATGAACAGTTAAATCTAGGGAATTCTCCACTAATAAACTGTCTTCTTAAGTGATAATTGTAAAGATCAGCAGATATAGTTTTCCTGTTTTTCTATATCATTGCACAGTTATACTGATCTTAATTGGAAAAATGATATCCAGGATATCACCATAGGGCTAATAATATCTAAGCTTCAATATTTGTAATATCACATCTTCTTCTTTTTTCTATAAACATATATTAAGCCAATCACAAGTTAGGTTACTTCTTGGTCTAGCCAAATATAACTACTAAACATCAGGTAGGCATAAAATGAAATGTAACTTCTGTCATTCTGACGATGATATTGATTTATCGAAACAATTGTAAATTTTTTAGAATTTTCAATAACTTGTATTATATTGTGGAATTAACTAGAGACCTTGAGTTTCATTTAAAAACACTAATATGAGCATATTCCACGAAGTAAGGGTCGAGACAGTCAATTCATTACTTTAATGATGGAACATATTATTTTCAATTCGACTAAGTTTTTTATTTTTATCAAAAATATATTACTTTTCCGCCCAGCCCCATCTAGATATGAGAGTATTAGTTTACCCCAAAAAAGTTGGAATTTTGTTTTTTTTTTAGTTAATTTTTCGTTTTTCAATGAGGAACATGAAAAACGGGTTTTTGGAAAAAAATCCTATGTGTATGTCGTCGGCGGCCACTTTTTGTAACATGTCTTGTTAGGAAGATACAGGCCTCCAGTGAGCAAACCAATTTTATGATTGGGTATTGTTCACGGCATCTCACAGATGAACCATATTGATTTTCAGCTCACCAGAGCCAGTACAATGAATCCTATACGCCCAGGTATACCACATTTTTGGTCAGTTTGGGACAACTTTCAGTTTATTAGCACGATACAGCCTCTGGAGTGTATAAGTGCGGAAAACTTAGTTTTAATAAACCGTTTATTTTCAGAAATCACCATTAAAATAATTCTTATAAAGCGATACTATATGAGCGTATTAGTATTATTAAGTCGATGTAGTGAGGCAACAACTTAGTAATGTGTAAAAATACGCTCATTAGAAAGCAAAATCATTGTTATGTAAAATTTCCATTGTATGTTTATAACTATCATCTTCCAGAAGCAGCCAAGTTGGTTTACTTTTATAAGAGTAATGTTCAATGTTGCTTATAGTTGAAAATTGAATTTAGATGTCTCTCTATTTTTAACATTCTACTTATTTGATTTTTAGAATATTTTATTTTTTGTTCATTTTGGTGAGCTTTTGGGAATATCGCAAATGAAATTACTTTCCTCAATAACAAAAGTTTCCCCTTGCTCCTCTCCCCGACTGTGTCCAATTTTATCTACCAAAAGTAAACAATATACATTTAGACATTCAAAAGAAATTGTTAACTTGTTGAAGCGTCATCGTGACATATTTTGATTCATGTGTTTTGAAACCGGCCGGAATTGTAGATATTTTAAATTCATGTCAAGCGAGTGTGCAGATCAACCTCCAATCTCCAATAGACAAGGGTAGGGGAGATTGTTATTAGCTCGACCTATTTTTTAATACAGTTATTATTAGTCTTATTAAATCCCAAATTACATTCCGCTTTTTCTCTCCTAAATTTATCTGAGCAAATCGATTACTACTTAAATGCTTTATGATTTGTTATTGATTCACATAACAAAACATTTTACGTAGAATATTGACATCTGCTTATGAAGATGGGATATAGAAAGTTGAATTTAGATCTATGTTACTGTATTTTTTACATTCTGCTCAAATATGTTTGACTATTTTAAAGGTTTGCCATTGATTTACAGTATAGAGACTTCTGTATTTTTATCTAGTGAACGTTTGCATGGCAAGTGTGGCTAAATACTAGACATGTACAATAACTTGCTTTTTCCTTGATGGTAGAAATGTAGTTGTAATGTTTTTACACAGAAATTGGTATCTTGTTTATTCAGGAGGTATTCATAAGTTGTTGTTGCTTCTTCGACCAATTGATCCACTTATTCATGGTAATACCAGAGAGATGACAATCCACTGGTGCGCAAAATTTTTAGGTGGGGATGTTACAACAGAATACAATATGAAAGGTTTTCTATACCTACACTACGATAAAATGTGTATATGCGTATTGCGTAAACTAGGTGTAAGGAAATATTGATTTAAAACAAATATTGAACATTTTTTTTGTCTTAAAGTGTTAAAATTAGTGGAAATATGATGAAAAAGTATTTTTGTACTTTTCCTGGATGCCAATCTAAATCTGAAGTAAAAATATAATATAATTTTCCAGCTCAAGTTTATATCAATATGATAAAGAAAACAACCACAATTTACAGTTTCAAGCATGGATAGCGTAAATTTCGAGTCTATATTGTACATAGATTTTGATCACTTTGGAATCCGCTGTTCTAGAGTCCACTTCCCGAGATCATTCAACTGTTCAATATCAGGAGCATGAAGGAAGGTTCGAGCAGCCAAGAAGGCAGTCAATGGTTTTTGGATATTTTTCCTGAATCTCTTTGGTAGGATACATTTTTTAGGTGTTCTATAAATAGAGGTTGGCCCTCTTCAATTTTTTCAATGCAACAGCAATTTTTTTATTTCTTAAACATCAAAATCTTCATCTTAACAATGTTCCGTTTATGGCTCCATATGGCTCCCCATGATCGCTTGAGAATTATTATTGTTAAAATATTACATAGTGCCCAGAAAAATCAGTGTTAATATAAAATGTCCATTATTTGAAATTTAAGTTTGAGCACTTATTTTTAAACCATGTTATTATCAGAGCAACAATATTTGCAATTAACATGCGCCCCCTGATGAATATAGCCCCAGTTTGGAAACTGCTGATCTACAATGAATTTATATACATAATATATAGAATTTGTGTCTACATAGTTTTTTTTGTCATTAGATTTAGATTTATTTATTTGACTTCGTTACATAAAATAAAATTTTATTATTTTATTCACAAACACATGTATATAATACAATACAAAATAAACGATTTTAAAGATTAAAAGTAACTTTTCCACATCTGTTGGATGCCCTGAACAATATCCTATTATAAAATTGGTTACTTGTATGCACTTCACAGACTGTACCTTGCTAAAAAGGTGACATGTATTCGAAAATTACCAAAAATGTAGTCATTCTGGATTTATAGGACCCGTTGTACTAGCTCTGATGACCTGAAAATCAATAGAGTCCATATGTGAAACTCCCTTAACAATATCCAGTCATAAAATTGGTCACTTGTATACGCTCCGCAGGCTGTATCGTGCTCACAAGACATGTTACGACATACACACAGGATTTTTTTCTAAAAACAGTTTTTCGTGTTTTTATTGCTGAGAAACGAAAAAATAACTCAAAAATTCAAAATTTGGGGTAAACTAATTCTTTTCTCACATATTAGATAGGGTTGGGCGGAAAAGTAATAATACATAGAAACCAACTAGGAGCCACACATATTAAGCAAAGTATAAGTATGTCATAAACTCATCAACTGAATGAAAACAGTGTACAAGAAGAAACTTTTGTAGTTGTTTCTTAAAAGCGTTGTAACTTAACATCTCTGGTAAGATGTTGAACATATTAACATTTAGACAGTTTTGGTCAGAGATCCTTAATCTATACTTTGGTTTTATAATTGTATGTGAATTACGTGTATTATACTGATGAGTGTCCGAATGTTCTATTCAACTTTATTGTTGTTTTTGTATTTCAATTAGAACTTGAAAGACAACGTAGGTCGAGGCATAATTTTAAATTTTATGAAATATGGCTTATAATTTTCTAAATACCGAACGCCTGCCAACACTCTAATAGACTTTTTGCATTCTGAATATATGTTTGAATAAGCAGAACTACCCCAAAGAAGGAGAACATAACTCATATGTGAATGAAACAGAGAAATTAAGTAATTTTGAGGGTATTAAAGTTGGTATATTTAGTAAACTGGCGAATAGTTTCTATTTTATAGAACTGAAGTGAGTCTAGTTCAATTGCTAATAATTTTACACTTTTTGATTCTTCATGAATAAAATTATGATTATTAATATATATCATCATATTTTGTGTTTTTTCTTTATTAACCTATTAGAAGTAAATCACCTATTGTATTTATTAGCTAATTCAATTGAAGACTCAGCTATACTTATAGTTTTGTCAGATATAATAAATGTGGTGTCATCTGCATATTCATTTGTAGGGTGTCATAAACTGAGGTAGATCATTTATATAAGTTATGAAGAATAGCGGTCCCAACACTGAGATAAGAGCCTATCAATCTAAATGGAGTACTCCTAACACCATAATAATCAAGCTTTTCCAATAGTGTCAAGCAAGATGCAATCAAAAGCATTGGGCAAGTCACACAACGTAATTGGTGTGTAAGAGTCCAGTTCAAGTACTTCGACCATATCCATCACAATATTATAAACTGCATGTGTTGTAGAACATGATTTGTGAAAACCAAATTGAGAATTAGTAAAAAATTCATTCAATCAAAATAGTAATAAAGCTGTTGCTTCATAACCTTTTCAACGATTTTACTAAAAATTGATACTATACTTATTGGTCTATAATTATCAACTACATCGGCAACCTTAAATACATCTGGAAGAATATCAGTAGATAGAATTCGATTAATGAAAACAGTTAATGGTTTTAAAATTACATGGCAAGTCCTCCTCAAAATGTCACTGTTAATTTCATGGATATCTGCACAATTGCTATTTTTCGGCCTCATAATTAGTTCCATATCATGTTCACAAACAGGCTTCAGGAAAAATGAACTGCACGGAGCAGTACTAAGTAGATCATTATCGGATATATGCGGTAGAGATTTTATAATTTTATTGGCAATACTACTAAAGAATTCACATTAACATGATTTGGGCTCAAATCAGGTAAAGCAGAATTCTGTCTCAACTCATTCCGTTCACATTTTATGATTTTCCCAGTATCTTTAATTTTGTTATTTTAATTCACTATAAAGTTGTGTCACGCCACTTTTTTGCATTTTTTAATTCAGTATTATATTCAGTTTTCAACATTTTAAATGCAATTAGATTTGTTGGATCTTCGGTAGTCTGCATTCATGTTACATGAACATAAAAACTTACCTCAGCTTTAACAATCTTTTCCATAATAGAATACAGAGTTTCATCTAATTTACATTTATATACACCTTCAAACCACTCGTTTCTATGTTCATTGGCTTTTTTCAATGATACATCTAAATCGTTGTAAGTTTTTTCGGCCGCCAAATTCTACAACAAATAAAAACAAGAATATATGAGGGTGATGTTCACAAACTTTAAATAACATAAGTGTTGTAAATTGTACTTTTTACAACATAATTTACATTATAAATTATATGAAATTTCAAAAAACATATATAAAAAGATCTAGTCAACTCTTTTCTTTTTGGAAACAGTAATTAATGAATAGATTGACTCAAATACTTATAACACATTTTTTAGTGTTTTGAAATGGATATTTTCTTTCACAGTTCAGATGTGATTAAAAACTACCAAAACAATATTTTTTGCAAATTTAATTTTGTTCAGTGGTCAATTTATATATGTTTTATTTATTTTGCTCTTGTTTTCTTGTTTCTCAAAGTATGGTTCGCAGGAGCGATTTGGGTAGGTCGCGGAACAGATTAAACACTTTTGAAATGTGCTCTCCACTAAAATGTAAAGAAAAAAGTAAAAGTGTCAATATCTAAAAAATACTCCCTGAGATAACTTTCATGTGATTCTGCTAAGAAATCTACATTCAAGGACTCAAGCTTAATCCCGATTAGGATAAAGGAAAGGAGGGAGTATCAAGTTCTTTCAATCATAGCATTTAAAGAGCTGATGGGATTTACAACCACATATGTGTATGAGCGGGAATTCCCCACTTTGGTGAAATTAATAAAAAAATACGGAAATAGGCTTTGTGTGGAAAATGACGTGCGTCTGAAGTTGTCAACATTCAATCCAGATATAAGGTGTTTTGTGAATAGTAAACATCAGTTCCATAAGTCTCATTAATTTTAAGTTTCTGGAATAATAAATATTGTGTCTTCAATTATGTCACCTTCACCATTTTCATTTAGAGGGGTATTTCTCAGTAGAGCATTTACATGATAATAATAATAATAGTTATGATTAATATTATTTAATATGTGAATCGCAAAAAAAATTCAGAATGAAAGTGGGTCCCCAGAAAAAAAAATTTGGGAGCCGCTGAGTTAGATGAATAAATTTATCTAATCTTTTTTACCTAATTCGTAAATTCATGTGTAATTATTAGTGGATACTTTTATGGGTTTGTCCTGCTTGTATCCCAAATAAAATAAATAAATAAATTATAACTTACAACTAGAAATATTAGAAAACTCGGTATAGTTTATGAAACATTCTTATTTAGAAAAAAATGGTATATTTTCAGGTGCAAAGAAAGAAGAAAGCTAAAAGATGTATCCAAGTATTTGGAAAAAGTCAAAAAATATAAAACGGGTGATGATGGCAGACATCAACATGAACGGCAATTCATTATATGCAAAGTATTAGCTGAAGCCCAATGAAATTCTGAATAAAGTGATTAATTAACAATTGACATTAAGAAATAAATTTTATGCTAAAGGCTATAAATGTATAGAAATGAAACATTTCGAATTATAATATCTGAATGACTTCTATAACTTATTAAATGTGCAACCTTGTTTTTTGCACATATTTTTATCATTACAGGCCGGCAAATATATTGTTCCAATTAGAGATCATTAAATACACATTGACTAGGAATCATTTGCTCAGCATATCCTCTGTAGGAATTTTGCTAATTGACAGCTAGCTGTTACCATACTTCATTATAGTAAATAGTAATTAAGTGGCATGATCAGTAGTAATGCCCAAATGTAGTCTTAATCTTACAGTCTTTGTCTTGGGACCAAGACCTATACTGATCCATGCAACAACCAATATTTTAAATACTTCTGATTAGTTTAAAACACAAAAAAATAAATTGTATAGTAATATGTATGCGGTAGGGTTAACAATAATATATATATATTATATATATATATATATATATATATATATATATATATATATATATATATATATATATATATATACATATATATACAAAAGGGTCCATCGACGTCACGTTCTTCGAAGGGGATGTAATTCAATATTCTGCGTGGTATTAGCCAGGAAAGTAGTTGTTTTCCTCTTCGAAGAACGGTCGGGCTAATATGTCGAAATTATTGGAATTTCGACTAAAACGTAGTTGCAGCAGAAAATCGAAATTCATTATTCATATAGACACACCTCGTATTTTATGAAACTTTTATTCATTATATATATATATATATATATATATATATATATTATACTATGTTTTTATATTTTTCATTATTTATTTATATAGATATTTATTTATTTGTTTGAATTTGTGGAGCTAGCTCAATTATTTATTATTATATAATATATTATTATTTATTATATGATATTGTTCGGGAGCATGAGACTTTTTCTACTCTTTGAGTTCAGGCTTTGTTTGGATATACTTTGCTCATTTAAAATAAAAGAAACACAATACTTTCAATAATTTAATTTTATAATGAAATTTTTATTTAAATATTTATAAAATAGTTACGCCTATGGAAATTACCAACACAGAATCATAAAAGATATACACCACCTTATGCGCATGCCCAACTAAAATCGAACAGAAACGAGACGGAACGAACGTTTCTTATCGACGCACTGCATCAGCGTGAAAATTAGATACATAGCATCGTTGTCGTTACAATAATGTTGATGAATTTGCATAAAAGAATTTACGTTAGAAATTATATACATACACTAAATAAATTGTTCGGAAGAAATAGGTTACAAAATTATATATGCAAATGGAAATATTATATGAATGGATTAAGATGCATTTTTCTTATATGTGATTTGAAAATACGTAAGTACAAGCATTATTATATTACAGAATAGGCCTTTTTAAATACTATTTAGATTTTGTCTAGTGAATAAACTACATAAAGTCCTTTTTTCTTTTTTATAGATCTATCATATAGACGCAAGAATTCTTATATATACATGGAAATAGTCACTGAATTTATATTCAAGAGTTATTATTCTTATTATTGGCCAATAATATTTAAAGAAGCACTGATCTGATGTCTGGATTCTGGATCTATCCCGTCTGGAAAAAGGACTACGACTTCCGAAGTTCAAATTGCGTAATTTGTTGAGAAATTTGGATATTCTCACGGGAAAACTGGATACAAATACATGTGAGTGTTCTAAGTTTTATATTTGTTAAGAATCTATAGCTTTGATCATGAAAATTTGTGATTTAACTTGAAATTTCTGGAAAAATTCTTCATCACCTCCTCGCTATTTCGACGCCAAGAACCAACTACCAACGCTTCTCTTTGATCGTCAATTTTTTTATCAACAACCAATATATTGTTTCTAAGCTCACTAATTATCAATAAAGTTTTTGTTAATTTTTAGTTGATCAAAATTTGTCCTGTCATTTTTCCACCAATCACATTGTTTCTGGAGCTGTCAAACTATATTCACAATTGCTACACTTTATGAAGTTTTTGGAAACATATATGAATGTAAATTTCACTTGAAAAGTATCTGTTTTCTTTAACTATTCAACGAATTTCAATAGAACAAGTCTTTTACAGATAGTGAAATTCCTTGTTATATGTTGATATGATAATGTCTAGTTTTGTTTTGACATATATATGACAATTTGAAAATAATATTTATATTTGTGAACATAAATTCTTTTATAATATCTTTTGCTTTGGTTATTTATACTATTTAAATTCTCTATTAGCAAATATTTCTTTAAATCCATCATCATTTTATTCATTGATTTCATAAATTTGATATTCATTGTGACATATAACTTACCTTTATGTCATCGATATTTTTATCTTTTAAATTTATCTAATACTTTATACTAAATATGAAATTGATTTATATTATTACTGTTTCAACTAATACTTATATTAAATCAGATAACTAAAACTCGTTTAATTTCAGATGAAACAGCTGCTTTCTTCATGACAACTAAACATCCATATTGGGCAGATTTCATGTTCTCCACTATACTTGTTAAGCATTTTCAAACTTTAGACAATTATTAAGGTAATTTCTTTATATTTATTGTTGCTCTTTTAATTATTGTAAACAAATGATTTAATATATTCTGATTTTATATGCATCTTATGATTGTGGTTTCAATCCATTTCAAATACTAAGCAAAATATTCTTAAACAGCTGAGCTGATACTCTTTAATATATAAGATATATGGTTCAATTCCCCTCAAATTTAAATGATATTAATACCATTGAGAGCTATTTAAATTTCAATTTTCTTCTTTGTAATGATTGTTATATCTTTATTTAAATATTTATAAATTTATGGCATAATCTCTTATTTCCTTGACTTTATATTCAATTCTCAAATAAATATTCACATACTTCCTACTACAATTCCTATTCTTATCAATACCTGTCAAATTATTCTTTCCCAAAATATATTAGACTCTTATCAATGTCAATTTAAATATTCATAATATTACTCCTTCTAATACTTCTCTACTATCATATTTATACTAACATCCGCTTATATATCAACTTATATTTCCTATAATTTCATTATATTTTATTTCTCTATATACTCCTCATATCATATTTCATTTCAATACTCATTATTCAATATAATTAATTATTTCTTAAATTCATATATATATATCAATATCAATTTTCTTATTCTTCCATGTATTTTCAAGTATTCTATAAAATTCTAATCGACATCAAACATTACCTCCTATATTTTTAATCAATATCATTCATTATTCTCCTTTCCTATCCTTTTATAATTTGCGTCTTATTTCCTTATTTTAAAAAATGTGAAATTTTATTTGATACTAAAGTTATTCTTATGTTCATCCCCTCTATCTTATATCTATATATTTTCCTTCTTTACAAAGCCAGTATTTGTTATAAATTGTTTTTCTTTATTTGTTATATATTGATTTGCCATATTCAAATTTCCCTTTCTTTATATTCAAAGCTGTTTTTATAATAAATTTTCCCTAATAAATTTTTCTTTATATTATATTGTATTTATTCATTTATTTATTTTTAAATTTTTTTAGGTTCTGAAGAAACAAAAGTGAAGAATCTTATTGGATCACCATCTGCCAAATGGAAACAAAACCCTATCTACTATCTAGTTTATCTTTGTACACTACTTTAATATTAAATTTAAAACTAAACTTATGACTATTATTTTCTTTTAAGTTTCGTTCGTAACATAACATCTATATACATTCTTTATATACATGATTTATAATTCGGTTACTCATTAATAATAAATTTTATGTACATTATTTATTTCGACTTCATTTCTGTATCCTTTCCCTTTTCCATTGAATTGCATTTTCGTCTCCAAAGCTCATTCCTATTCTCATGTCCTATTATTCAATTTGCTTTTCTTTTTCTAACGTTTTTCTTGCTTTCTTCTCTTGTTGTTTGATTCTCGATTATTTTAATAAACACCTTCGGATGAATGGTATTTATATTCCCATCAAATTTTACTCCGATGTCCATGTTCCCAGTCTAGATTATTCCACCTCCATTTCTCCTAACGTTAAATTCCATTTCTTCCATACTTTCCTGCAATTTTCTGTTCATTTCTTCTAATTCTTTGTTAACTATTTGACCAATGTACTCGTTCCTCTCCTCACATGTTCCTATTTGTTTTTGTACCTTTGTATCCAAATCCTTAAATTTCTGCTCCGCATTTTGTTGATAATTTTGCATAATTTCTTCGATTGTTTGTTCCCTGAATTTAATATATTCCATTTCTTTCGTTATATCTGCATTTTGTTCAATAACTTCAGCTTGAATTGTCCCCGGTCATTTTTTTTCTATACCTCTCTCCAATTCTTGAATTTGTTCTACCATTTGGTTTTCTATCTGCTCTCTAATTTTAATTCCATTTTCTTGAATTTCATTCCGCATATGTTTATTTTGATCCTTCATGCCTTCTCTCACCTTGTCAATCTGCTTTCTACATTCTTCATTTTCTTCCCTAAGTTTCCTGAATTCTTGAATACTTTCGGTTTTCACCTCTTCTATACTCTTTCCAATTTATTCATGTTTCCATTCATGTTATCCATCTTTCCGTTTAAGCTCCCCTCTATTCTATTTATATTTCCATTCAAATTTTCCTCCATTTTGTTCATATTTCCATTTATGGTGTCTATCTTACTATTGAAATCTCCCCTAATATTCTGCTCAATTCTAATTAAAAATTGCATCAATTGATCATGGGTATTTGTTTCTACTTGTGGTTCCCTTCTCTCTTGCCTCCTATCTTCTTGTTCTACAGCTTCCCCATCTCCTGTCACACTCTCTTCATGTGCATCTCCTTCAATTTGTTGTCCTTGTTCCAAATATACTGCTTGGTAATCTCCCATTCCATGTCTTCTTTCTTTCCTTTCCTCTTCTGAATCACTTTCTGCTCCTACCTGCCTTCCATCTCTCAAAGTCATCCGTTTTGCCATTTTAATTGAGTTTTAAAATTTTTACAAATGTAACCAAAAATTTTTACAACGCCCTACGTTCTGGGTGCCAATTATACTATGTTTTTATATTTTTTATTATTTATTTATATAGATATTTATTTATTTGTTTGAATTTGTGTAGCTAGCTCAGTTATTTATTATTATATGATATATTATTATTTATTATATGATATTGTTCGGGAGCATGAGACTTTTTCTACTCTTTGAGTTCAGGCTTTGTTTGGATATACTTTGCTCATTTAAAATAAAATAAACACAATACTTTCAATAATTTAATTTTATAATGAAATTTTTATTTTAATATTTATAAAATAGTTACGCCTATGGAAATTACCAACACAGAATCATAGAAGATATACACCATCTTATGCGCATGCCCAACTAAAATCGAACAGAAACGAGACGGAACGAACGTTTCTTATCGACGCTCTGCATCTGCGTGAATATTAGATACATAGCATCGTTGTCGTTACAATAATGTTGATGAATTTGCATAAAAGAATTTACGTTAGAAATTATATACATACACTAAATAAATTGTTCGGAAGAAATGGGTTACAAAATTATATATACAAATGGAAATATTATATGAATGGATTAAGATGCATTTTTCTTATATGTGATTTGAAAATACGTAAGTACAAGCATTATTATATTACAGAATAGGCCTTTTTAAATACTATTTATATTTTGTCTAGGGAATAAACTACATAAAGTCCTTTTATCTTTTTTATAGATCTATCATATAGACGCAAGAATTCTTATATATACATGGAAATAGTCACTGAATTTATATTCAAGAGTTATTATTCTTATTATTGGCCAATAATATTTAAAGAAGCACTGATCTGATGTCTGGATTCTGGATCTATCCCGTCTGGAAAAAGGACTACGCCTTCCGAAGTTCAAATTACGTAATTTGTTGAGAAATTTGGATATTCTCACGGGAAAACTGGATACAAATACATGTGAGTGTTCTAAGTTTTATATTTGTTAAGAATATATAGCTTTGATCATGAAAATTTGTGATTTAACTTGAAGTTTCTGGAAAAATTCTTCATCACCTCCTCGCTATTTCGACGTCAAGAACCAACTACCAACGCTTCTCTTTGATCGTCAATTTTTTTATCAACAACCAATATATTGTTTCTAAGCTCACTAATTATCAATAAAGTTTTTGTTAATTTTTAGTTGATCAAAATTTGTCCTGTCATTTTTCCACCAATCACATTGTTTCTGGAGCTGGAAACATATATGAATGTAAATTTCACTTGAAAAGTATCTGTTTTCTTTTACTATTCAACGAATTTCAATAGAACAAGTCTTTTACAGATAGTGAAATTCCTTGTTATATGTTGATATGACAATGTCTAGTTTTGTTTTGACATATATATGACAATTTGAAAATAATATTTATATTTGTGAACATAAATTCTTTTATAATATCTTTTGCTTTGGTTATTTATACTATTTAAATTCTCTAGTAGCAAATATTTCTTTAAATCCATCATCATTTTATTCATTGATTTCATAAATTTGATATTCATTGTGACATATAACTTACCTTTATGTCATTGATATTTTTATCTTTTAAATTTATCTAATACTTTATACTAAATATGAAATTGATTTATGTTATTACTGTTTAAACTAATACTTATATTAAATCAGATAACTAAAACTCGTTTAATTTCAGATGAAACAGCTGATTTCTTCATGACAATTAAACATCCATATTGGGCAGATTTCATGTTCTCCACTATACTTGTTAAGCATTTTCAAACTTTAGACAATTATTAAGGTAATTTATTTATATTTATTGTTGCTCTTTTAATTATTGTAAACAAATGATTTAATATATTCTGATTTTATATGCATCTTATGATTGTGGTTTTCTTAATGTGTTTTTAACTACATAGTTTCAATCCATTTCAAATACTAAGCAAAATATTTTTAAACAGCTGATACTCTTTAATATATAAGATATATGGTTCTATATATATATATATATATATATATATATATATATATATATATATATATATATAAATTCCTTTCATTGTTCTTGGGCATCAGGTTAATCGTAAATTATGTATCAAATTATATTTTTATTTACATATATATATATATATATATATATATATATATATATATATCGAACTAGATATAGTTTAATTATTTTAATTTATATTGATATTTATTTATATTTGTTTGAATTTTTGTGTGGCTAGCTCAGTTGCTTATTATTATATGATATATTATTATTTTATTATATGATATTGGTTCGGGAGCATGAGACTTTCTCTACTCTTTGAGTCCTGGCTTTGTTTGGATAAATTTCGCTCATTAACAAGAAAAAGAAACACAAAACACAATATTTTCAATCATTTAATTTTATAATGAAATTTTTTATTTAAATATATTTTTTAATCAATATGGTTACGCCTATGGAATTTACCAACACAGAATCATAACGAATATACACTATCTTATGCGCATGCCCAACTAACAACGAACAAATTCGAGATAGAACGAACGTTTCTTAACGACGCTCTGCACATGCGTGAATATTAAATACATAGCATCATTGTCGTTATAACAATGCTGATGGATTCTCATAAAAGAATTTACGTTGAAAATTATATACATACACTAAATAAATTATTTAGAAGAAATATGTTACAAAATTTATATATACAAATGGAAAATTATGTGAATGAAATAAGATGCATCTTTCTTATATGATTTGAAAATACGTAAGTACAAGCATTATTATATCATAGAATAGGCCTTTTTTTAATAATATTTAGAATTTGTCTAGTGAATAAAATACATAGTCTTTTTTTTCTTTTTTATAGATCGATCATAAAGACGCAAGAATTCTTATATATACATGAAAATAGTCAATGAATTAATACTCAAATGTTATTACTTTTATTATTGGCCAATAATATCTAAAGAAGCACTGACCTGATGCCTGGATACTGGATATATCCCGTCTGGATACAGGACTACGCCTTCCGAAGTTCTATCTGCTTGATTTCTTGAGAAATTTGGATATTCTCACGGGAAAAACTGGTTACAAATACATGTAAGTGTTCTATGTTTTATATTTGTTAAGAATCTGTAGCTTTTATCATGAAAATTTGTAATTTTACTTAAATTTTCGGGAAAAGTTCCTCATCACATCCTCACTATTTCGACGCCAAGAACCAACTTCTAACGCTTCTATTTGATCGTCAATTTTTTAATCAACAACCAATATATTGTTTCTACGCTCACTAATTATCAATAAGTTTTCTGTTAAATTTTATTTAATCGAAATTTGTCATGTCACTTTCCACCAATCATATTGTTTCTGTAGCTGTCGAACTATTTTCACAATTGCTACACTTTAGGAAGTTTTTTGGAAACATATATAAATGTAAATTCCACCCGAAAAGTATCTGTTTATTTTACTGTTCAACTAATTTCAATATAACAAATCTTTTACTGATAGTGAAATTCCTTGTCAACATGGCAATGTCTAATTTTGTTTTGACATATATATATATATATATATATATATATATATATATATATATATATATATGATAATTTGAAAATATTTATATTTATGAACATAAATTCTTTTATAATATCTTTTGCTCTGATTATTTATATTATTTAAATTCTCTAGTAGCAAATATTTCTTTGAATCCATCCTCATTTAATATTCATTAATTTCATAAAATTTTATATACATTATGACATATAAATTATCTTTATGTCTTGATATTTTTCTATTATAAATTTATCTATTTCTTAATACTAAATATGAAATTGGTTTATATTATTACTGTTTCAACTAATACTTATTAAATTAAATAACTAAAACTCGTTTCATTTCAGATGAAACAGCCGATTTCTCCATGACAACTAAACATCCATATTTGGGCAGATTTCAAGTTCTCCATTATACTTGTTAAGCATTTTCTAACGTTAGACAATTATTAAGGTAATTTCTTGATTTTTATTGTTGTTCATTTAATTATTATAAACAAATGATTTAATATATTCTGATTTTGTATGCATTTTTACTTATGATTGTGTTTTTCTTAATGTGTTTTTAACTACATAGTTTCAATTCATTTCAAATAATAAGCAAAATATTTTCAAACAGCTGATACTCTTTCGTATATAAGATATATGGTTCAATATAATATATATATATATATATATATATATATATATATATATATATATATACGTATATATTAATATAACTTTATGTTGATGAATATATAATGAAATCTAGTTTTTTCAAGCAAATATATAGTTAATTTGTTGCAGTTTTTTAAATTTTGTTATTATTTATCTATTTTATGGGCGCCAGAACTGGTATGGTCAGAGACCAATACCAATTCAATTTAATTTGGTGTTATTCAATTTTTTATTCCTTGTTAATACCTCAAGGATGTGTCCGGTACGAAACGCTCGTCAGTAACAGGAGCTAATAGGTACGGATACTTGAAGAATACAAAAAGTAAATTTATAAAGTTTAATGAGATTCGTGATTTAGTGGGGATTGATTGTATCTAATAACTATATAAAATTCAAATTCAATAATATTATTATACCTAACCTAACATTTAGAAAAATTGGTTTAATGTTTATTTCAGAAAGATTGCAAATACATCAGGAGTAAAAGAGTTCTTTGTTGGTTCTTTTCAGCTCACGAGATTATATGGAAAATTATCCGTAGTAGCGATAGAACGGATATTCTATCCAGGATTGAATTCAATTAAAATGTGAAATTGTTTCTTTTGAAACGTTTCTTGTTTCTCTCAGAAAAATGGTTATCACCGGATTATTAAAGGTAAATTGTTCTAGCTTACCAAAGTTCTTGTAGATAATCACTATTTTTCTTTTTTACACTAGTATATTTTCTTTAATTATTCGATATTATGGCCTTATATTTATCAACACTTATGTTGCTTTATAACTTATTGAAATTTCATTTTTATTTCTGCAATCCTTCAGTTTTGAATTTAATAAATTAAAAGAAAATACTTTTCCGTCATTATTCGTTTCTCACCCCCGACGCTTCTCTTTCAAGCCAACAAAATCAACAACCTTCAACTTTTTCATTGTTCGTTTTTTTGTTCAAATAAATAAATGTTTTTTTTTTTAAATCAACCCTATCCATTTTTACGTTCTTTTTGACATTTTTTGACATTACCTTAACAAAATTGTCTAAAACGTTTCTACTATATATAGTGTTCATCAAAAAGTAATAATAATGAGAAAAATAGAATTATGGAAATTTGTTTCGAGAATTTTATTATTGTATACGGGGTTTATTGAAATTATATGATCAGAAATATAATTATTGAGACTCGCTTTTAATATCTTATATTCTTTTATAAATGAAATATACATCTCACAATCGACTCTTTAATGTATACAATGTGTAAGTCGGTTTATTTATCGATATGTTAAAGTCATATACATTCGAGCAACATGTCGTTATGAGAATTATAATTGGCTTTATTGAAAATTAGTATCTACTGATGTTTATTTTCCTCGTAGCAATATTTCGCCCAATATATATATATATATATATATATATATATATATATATATATACCAGCTCTTGAGGCACTAGGGACCCATTGCTTCAAACCTTTTCAATAAATTTTTCCACCTTTTTCTGTCAGTTGCGGTTCCTCGCCAGTTCGTCACTTCAATACTTTGTCCCTCCTCACAGGCTTGAATCCATTTTTTTCTGGCTCTACCTCTCCTCCTGTGGCGTCTTCCTCTTTTTAGCACGTTTTTGGCCCATTTTGTATCAGGCATTCTTACAATATAGCTCAACCACACTAGTCTACTTGCCTTAACCAGCCGACCAATTTCTAGTTTCCCATACAATTGAGTTAATTCAATAATCACTTTTCTTCTCCAGCTTCCGTCTTCTGCCTTCACCCCTCAAAAGATTTTTCTGAGCACTCTTCTTTACCATTTGTTAATTTTATCTTCTTAATTTCTATTAAATATCCTACATTCACATCCATACAGTACAGTAGGCTGCAATATCGTCCTGGATAGTCTGAGCTTAGCAACTCTTGATGTATACTTTGATTTCCAAATTTTCTGCATGGCTCCAATTGCTCTACTTCATTTCTCTTGTCCACATCCTTTACCTCGTCGCATTGAGTCGTTATAGTCACTCTCAGATATTCGACTTCCTCAACCCTCTAGGCCTTGCTCGGTTTTGATTTTTATGGTTTGATGTGCTCGTTTCAGGTCCCACTTCCATATACTGGGTCATTTGCTTGTTAATGGGAAATCTGTACACTTTTGCTTTACTTTCAAATACAGCAAAGATCTTTAACAATTTCTTCTTTGATCTTGCTATGAGCACTACATCATCTGCATATGCCCATAACTGGCTTTTGTTGTCATAGATTGTTTCTCTTGTCTTATTTCACTCTCTCTAAATATGGCTTCTAAAATAAAATTGAACAAGACCGTTGATAGGAGCTTACCTTTTTTATTTCAAACTTTTGTGACATGTTTCCCTGTAGTCCCACCCTACTGCCCATTGTTCTTAGCGTCTGAACATGCTTTATTAACTTACTTGACAGTCCGAGTTTTATTAATGCTTGGTATAATTGTTTCCTCATCATTAAGTTAAGACCTGTTTAAAATTGCTGAACATGAGTTTCAGGTTGAGATCTTGCTTTTGAGTGCTACTTTGAATAATTTTCAGAACAAATATTTGGTCGACCGCATTTTTTTAAAACCTCCTTGATACTCCTCTACTTGCTGATTAGCATATTCATCTAACCTTTTTCTTATTACACTCGCAATGACCTTATAAGTCATATCTAGCAAGGATATGCCTCTACAGTTAATGCATTCCATTCTTTGTCTTTTATATATATATATATATATATATATATATATATATATATATGTATCCCCCAGATGGCGGAGTGCGTTAGAGCGCCGGAAATTGGGTTTTCTTGACCTGAAGGACGGGGGTTCGAATCTCACTCTAGTAAGGGCTTTTTCATAAATAAAAAGTTCCACTAAAAATCTGGGGGTACAGGGTCCGTCAGTAACTGGCGGACGACATCCCTCGCCCCTTGCCAACCCGCATGGAGGCAGCGTGGTAAGGTACGCCTCACAACCCCAGCATTACAGACAAGGACAAGTTACAGCCCTCATTCTCCGTAAGCCCGAAGGGCCCTAGGAGGGGTAGATCCTGGGAACCAGCCACGAGGGCAGAGGGTGCTAAGAATCTGCGGAGTCTAAACCACTACCCATTAACTACATTACACCTAGCAACTTATAACTGCCGTACACTCTCTAATCAAGCTAGGATTATAGAACTAGAAACAGAGGCAGCAAAAATAAAGTGGGATATCATGGGCATTAGCGAAGTAAGACGAAAAAATGAAGAACTCATAGAGCTTGAATCAGGGAATCTTGTATACCACCAAGGAACACCAACAGGAAGAACAAGCGGAGTAGGATTCCTAATTAAGAAAACCTGGAAAAATAGAATCATAAGGATAACAAGCACCTCAGACAGAGTAGCCAGCATAACACTAAGACTCTCCAAAAGATATACTATCCAGATTATTCAGGTGTACGCCCCAACAATCAGCCATAGTGACGACGAAATAGAAGAATTCTATAATGAAATAACCCAAGCGGTCAGCAACGACAATAGTCACTTCAAATACATAATGGGAGACTTTAATGCCAAAGTAGGACACAGGAAAGACCAAGAAAAAGGAATGGGGAAATATGGATTTGGAGAAAGGAATGAAAGAGGAGAGAGATTAATACAGTTCACACACTTTCAGAACATGTATGTGGCAAACTCCTTCTTCAAGAAGAACCCTAACAGGAAATGGACCTGGGAAGGCCCCGGTGCAACTATCAGAAACGAAATAGACTTTATCCTCACCAATAAAATTAACACAGTAAAAGATCTAAGCACGCTCAACAAGTTCACTACAGGAAGCGACCATCGACTAATTAGAGCTCGACTGGTCTTAGATATAAAACTAGGAAGGTCAAGACTAATCAAAACCAACACAACGAAAAACATAAACAACGAAAGGCTGAAAGAGAACTCTCACCAATATGAAGCACTACTAGAAGAAAGACTACAAAAAGTGGAATATAACAACCCTGAACTGATAGACACAATTCGAAACTGCGCCGTAGAAGTGGGAGGTCTGCAACAACGAGGTGAACACAAAAAACTAACTCCGGAAACAAAAGCACTATTACAAAAACGAAGAGAAATGAAAAAGAGAACAAACATTCAAAGAATTGAATACACCGAACTGTGCAAGACGATACGAAAGAAAATCGCAGAAGATATCAGGAATTACAACGAGAAACTGGTACAAACAACAATATAAAACCGTAAAAGCTACAAAATGCAAAAAGGGCACTAATAATAGGGAAAAGACAGATAGTTGCATTAACTGATGGAAACACAAGAACCACAGACAGGAATGAAATAATAGACCTAGTAGCCAAATTCTATGGAGACCTATACAAGGCCCCTGAAAGTTTGGAAGAAATAATAGAACACTCAGAAGATGCCATACCAGAAGTATTGGTGGAGGAAGTAGAAATGGCACTGAAGAGCATGAAAAATGGCAAAGCAGCGGGAAATGACGGCATCACGACCGAAATACTCAAATATGCAGGAGCTAAAACATGGAAGTACCTTGCCAAACTATACAAGAACTGTCTGATGTCCAGGAGCATACCTAAAGAGTGGAACAGCGCCCTTATAGTGTTGATCCACAAGAAAGGCAGCAAAGAAGACATTAAGAACTACGGACCAATAAGTCTACTACCAGTGACGTACAAGGTATTCACAAAGATCATTAACAACAGAATACAAAATACACTAGACTCGGCCCAACCACGAGAACAGGCTGGATTCCGCAAAGGCTTCAGTACAATAAATCACATCCATACCCTCAAAGAGGTTATCAGTCGAACCAAAGAATACGACCAACCACTAGCACTAGCCTTCATCGACTTTGAGAAAGCATTCGACTCTATATATCCCAGAGCAGTAATAAATGCCCTAACAGAACAAGGGGTCGACAAGCCATATATTGAGACCCTAGCAAATATATATAGGGAAGCCAAAGCGAGAGTTAGGATATATGAGGGCACACCAGAATTCCCCACCAGCAGAGGAGTTAGACAAGGAGACGCAATATCACCAAAGTTATTTACAGCAACACTAGAAAGCATCTTCAGAAAACTGGGCTGGAACAACATAGGTCTGAATATAGATGGAGAATACTTGAACCATCTAAGATTCGCTGATGACATCATCCTGATAGCGAGTAACCCTGGCGAAATGCAACAACAAATAAATGAATTGAATGCAGCAAGCAATGAAGTAGGCCTTAAAATAAATCTGAGTAAGACCAAGATAATGTATAACGAACTGATAATCGCACAAGAAATAACAATTAATGACACTGCCCTGGAAATAGTAGAGGAATACATATACCTGGGTCAACTAATACACATATCAGGCTCTCTACTTCCAGAAATAAACAGAAGAATCAAATTAGCATGGAGAACATTTGGACAGAACTCTATCCTCTTCAAGTCTAGAATGTCACTCCGTTTGAAAAAGAAAGCGTTTGATCAGTGCGTACTACCAGTATTAACATACGGCTGTGAAACCTGGACCCTGAAAACTGATATCATTAGAAAACTCCAGGTAACGCAGAGGTCTATGGAACGATGCATGCTTGGAATAACAAGGAGAGATAGAAAAAGGCTTGATTGGATCAGACAAAAGACCCAAGTGATAGATGTCATAAATAGAATCAGATCCCTAAAGTGGCAATGGGCGGGGCATCTCGCTAGAAGGACAGACGATAGATGGACCACAAAGATAACGCAATGGTATCCCCGAGGCGTGAAAAGACCAAGAAGACGCCCCAACTTAAGATGGGACTACGACATAAAGAAACTCGCAGGATCAACTTGGGGCCGCATAGCTAGCAATAGACAACAATGGGCCCACATGGAAATGGAATATATAAATATGTAAAGGGAGGCTACACCATAACAAAATGGTTGAATAAGCTGCATATGATGATGATGATGATATATATATATATATATATATATATATATATATATATATATATATATATATATATATATATATATATATATAACAAAAAGAGAATTAGCGGGCATATCACGCAAAAGAGGTTACAGAGAATGAGTGGTAACCGTAGACATGCATGTTTCTGGCTCATTAGCCTTCATCGGTACGGCATAACCAAGAAAAGGTGTACAACTTGGGAGCAAGGATGTTAATTGAAACATGAGAAAACACAAACAACGGATTTCAACAAGATAACCAAACGCACATTTGTGCCTTCAAATGGAAGATCCCGAGTTTTCAGGACAACAACCAACAGAGACACGGAGGCGTCTATAGCTCTCCTATCTGAACCTTCCGACCCTGGAAATAGACAAATAACTAATGAAAAGATGGAAGAAATAACGCGTGGAATATAAAACAAAAAGAGAATTAGCGGGCATATCACGCAAAAGAGGTTACAGAGAATGAGTGGTAACCGTAGACATGCAACATGCATGTTTCTGGCTCATTAGCTTTCATCGGTACGGCATAACCAAGAAAAGGTGTACAACTTGGGAGCAAGGATGTTAATTGAAACATGAGAAAACACAAACAACGGATTTCAACAAGATAACCAAACGCACATTTGTGCCTTCAAATGGAAGATCCCGAGTTTTCAGGACAACAACCAACAGAGACACGGAGGCGTCTATAGCTCTCGGGATCTTCCATTTGAAGGCACAAATGTGCGTTTGGTTATCTTGTTGAAATCCGTTGTTTGTGTTTTCTCATGTTTCAATTAACATCCTTGCTCCCAAGTTGTACATCTTTTCTTGGTTATGCCGTACCGATGAAGGCTAATGAGCCAGAAACATGCATGTCTACGGTTACCACTCATTCTGTGTAACCTCTTTTGCGTGATATGCCCGCTAATTCTCTTTTTGTTTTATATTCCACGCGTTATTTCTTCCATCTTTTCATTAGTTATTTGTCTATTTCCAGGGTCGGAAGGTTCAGACAGGAGAGCTATAGACGCCTCCGTGTCTCTGTTGGTTGTTGTCCTGAAAACTCGGGATCTTCCATTTGAAGGCACAAATGTGCGTTTGGTTATCTTGTTGAAATCCGTTGTTTGTGTTTTCTCATGTTTCAATTAACATCCTTGCTCCCAAGTTGTACACCTTTTCTTGGTTATGCCGTACCGATGAAGGCTAATGAGCCAGAAACATGCATGTCTACAGTTACCACTCATTCTCTGTAACCTCTTTTGCGTGATATGCCCGCTAATTCTCTTTTTGTTTTATATTCCACGCGTTATTTCTTCCATCTTTTCATTAGTTATTTATATATATATATATATATATATATATATATATATATATATATATGTATATATATATATATATATATATATATATATATATATCAGACAAATGGTTGCTTCATTCTATTGATCCAGTGTCCTTCCTTCGACCCAAAGTTTCCTTATTAGGTCACTGATTCGGGTCTTCAGAGCCTTACCACCTATTTTTATGACTTCGTCCGATATTCAAGCCTTCGCTTTTGTTGTTATTTAGGTTTCTTATTACTATTTCCTATATCATCATTGGTCGTAAGTCCAAATAAATCATCCTGCGTATTCTCATTTGGCTCTATCTCTAAGATGATATTTTCGTTTTCTCCCGACTCAACAATTCTTCAGAGTACTCCCTGCATCTGTTCAATTTCCCTTGGCTGTCACCTATCAAGTGTCTATTTTTATCCTTGTATATTTTGTCTGATTTGATAGTATATTATTTTTTCGTCTTGGCTTCCTGATAGAAGTTTCTGACATCCTTATCCGCAAAAGATCTTCAATTTTTTTTAGTTCTTTATCTATGCACTCCCGTTTCTTCCTTCTACGCATCGTCTTGGAGACTTTCCTTTCCAAAAGTATTGTCTTTTGACATCCTCTTGTGGAATTTCCAACATTTTCTACCTAATATAATTCCCTCTTTCCATCGTCTGTTTGAAGTCCTCGTCAAACCAGTATTTCCCGCTTTTATATAGGGTGCAATAATTACGAAAAAACATTGTTGGATTAGATTGTAAAAATCAAAACTGAAAAACGAGAACAATCCCCAAGACCAACACCAAGACTTCACTATAGCAAGACCAAGACTTGATAGTGCATGACCAAGACTGTATGAAGAAGACTAAACAGTAAAAGCATCAAGATATAATCACCAAGAACAATACCAAGACTGGCGTGAATCTTGGTCTTATTCTTGATTGGACATGGGTAATTATCAGATATGGATATGCATGTGGCAAATATGGCAGGACCATCTTCATATCAGAACATTTTATTTTAAAAATTGTTATTTAATAGATTTAGGAATAACTAAAAAAACTAAGAAATTTGTAGATAAGGAAAAATAAAACAATTAACTGTGAGTAACTGTCAATAACGTAAATATTATTATTAATTACTGTGACTAAATATAACCTACTAATATCTATGTTTTAAGGATTAACATAATATGAATACTTACAATAACATCAAACTTTGCATATATATCTACAAGTCTTCCTTCGGTATCTATCACAGGCAACGCCGAAACTCTCCTCTCGACGAACTTTTTTAATGCTAGAATTATTGTAGTTTCTTCGGACGCCATTTCAATATTGTCATAACTACCAATTCGAACTTCTCTTAAAGTTTTAAGCATGTAACTGGGTTTTGGTAATTCGTTAATCTAAAAAGTAAACATGTAAATTGACATTAAAATTGCGTTAGTAACAGTTGTTTAATGACTAAATAATAACTTTAGTTAAATTATAACCATATGATAATGATATACTCTACAAAATAAGTAAAATAATCAGAGGAATCAAATTATAAACTATATAAATATATCGGTTAAAAAACCCATAGCTATTGTTTTCTAACATTCCAGGCAACGAAAGAAAAATAGCGGAAATAATTTTCAGCCAATTTTGGCACAGTTGTAGGGGAAGGTGTCCTTAACAACATACGAAAAGTATTGAGGGGTGAGGGTGAAGCTAATGGTGGGGAGGGTCTCTAAAGGTCCCTTTTTTCAGTTTTTCGCTAATAACTCGAAACCTACTGCCTGCAACGAAAAAATGTTTGTATACTAAAATTCTCTATAAGAAAGGATTTATATTCTTTTTTGCTAGGATCAATGTTCAAGGAAATATGAAGGGAGGAAAGTGGAAAATGAAAAAGTTTTATTGTTAAAAAAGAAATAATTACTGTTTAAGAATGTATCTTGAACATAAAATTTCGTCGAAATGTAAACTTTAATCGTCGTCGATGCTGTCTTCGACAGGAGCTCCGGTATCACTGGGTCGTTCGTGTTAACTGGGTTAAGGATCCCATCTTCTCCCTTGACCCAACCCCATTGGATGGGTGGTAGGGGGTTGCCGAGCCACTGTTGTATGTGTAAGAAAGTAATTAGACCAACGTAACTATTCATCACAAATTAATATTTGTAATTTGAAGTAAGAAGTATTTAAAACTATATGTAATAGTATATTACGTAACAAGAGTTGTGAGTAACCCATTACGCACGAAATGAAAAAGTTTATAAATTTCATGAGTGCGTAATGGGTTTACAACTCGTGTAACGTACTATACTTTTTCTACGCCCATTAATTTTCTCCTATTAAATGAAAAACATCACAATCATTTAAAATTTATTATAATATTTGTTAATAACAATTGAACAATTATTGTAAATCGATTGTGCCTCATTATTTAATACTGATTAACGGTTATTTATAATTGTATTATATTTTGTTCAAGAAATTGACAATATAAATGACATGACATTTATTTTCATAGCGTGCTACTTAAGAAAACGTGTCCTATTTTTAAAGAAATTGCATAATGTGCTGCCTACATTTAGGGGCATCACTCTTTCAATCCTAAGTATATCTCGCTAATGCTAAAAGTTTTTATGTTTTTTAATTGACTAAATTTGTGTAAATAGACCAAATAGTCTTACGTAAATAAAAATTTGATTGTAATTTCATTAAATCAAGAATTTTAAGTTTTCTTCTCAAAACGTACGTGCATGTTATTGTTAAATGTCATTTACAAGGAATGTTGACAGTGCAATTTTTGACGTTTACAGATATGGGCGTAGAAAAATTAATTTACCTGTAGATATACTCTCAGTGAGTGTTGCTTTGAAGCTTCTCTGGTAGGAGGAAGACTGGCCATGTCTGCTTTGGGCTTCATCGAGGCTTTCAGAAATCCCAAGTACCAATGTTCGTTCAGGTTGTCTTGATGAGCAGGCGCTTTGTAAACAGCCAAAAAAAGTTTCTTGCCAGCCTGTTCAATATCCTCATGTCATGCTGCTGGATCTGTGGATATTGCTGAAATGTCTTGGGCGAGGGCAGGATTTTCTGTGAGGAGCTTAGCCATTTCTACTTTACTCTTTCCATGTATAGCTGAGGTGGTGTCGCATCCGGAGAAGCTATGGAGAAGGAAAATCGCTTTGGCAATTGGTAATTGTTGCAGTTGTCACACAGAAAATGATTTGGTCTTCTTCACATTTCCACGGTCTGGCTTCATGAGGTAAATATTGATTGATGGTGGTGCCAATCCAATGAGAAGAAATATCAAGTCCACATCATCCCCAGCTATGATAGTTCGTTGGAAAATTGTCAGATGGTTAATAGTAACTTTCTCGCCATTGATTTTAATGGTGCTGCTCATACTGGAAATTGATAAAAACACATTCTTTTTATGCTTGATGTCACCAAATTTGCTGCCTAAAAAACTTTGTATAGTTTTGGTTCCAATATCCAGGGCTTAGTGGCACTTTATTTTGGAACTTGCCGGGATGCCCGCTGACAGCGACATTAGCTAATCCACCTTTGAAAAAGGGGGATAATCATTGAACCATCGGTGAATCTTAACTCGATCTCGTGTAAGTCTAGTTTGCCGTGATATCCTGAAATCAACGTGCTGCTCTCCAGTTGCGAATACCACTTCAGCGAACTCTTTCAATGACGTGCAGATTGCGGTGCCACCTGGTGATCCACAAACCTACTTGGCGAGTACAGAATCAGTAATTACTCTTCCTCGCGTCAGACCTCCTGAACTTATCATGGAGCGCGTAAGTGTTTGTTCTATTACCATATCATACCAAACACCTGCCCAAGGTGTACCTGTGTCATTAATAGTAAAGTACCCCTTTTCCGCAAACTCCTTGTGCGTGCCCGGATGACTAGCTTTCAGTTGTATCATATCTTGCACGTAGATAAGGGTACATTTTGCATACTGGAACTGGCCACTAGCATGAAAGAATGGGATCATCTGCTGTACACACGTGGCCGTTCCAAACACCACGACGCTCATAATCAATGAACTTCTTCATCGGGGTAATCATGTGGAAGTACTGAACCCAAAAAGCAGCGGTAGGCCCTTTATTCTTGAGGGATTCCAGATGATTCTGAAATTTCGTTAAAGTTGACACAAAGGAAACATTCTCTTTAACTTTTCCTGGAGGAAGTTCCTCCATGTTGTCCAACATAGTTAAGATCTCTCTCTTCTCTTCCTCTATAACATTGGCTCCTTCCAGAACAATTCAACATGAGACAAGCTGATCAAGTAAATGTTATCGATTAGCTCGATTTCAGTCTTTTCGGAGGTGTATGGAAAGCGTTGGTTACTGTAACACATTTTATACCTCCCATGCTGTGGAAAATATTCCAGCCATCTAGAGTAGATACATCAAAGTCCGTATTATCGAAGATGTATTAACAAAACGTTTCATTTGAGATAGGCTCTTGCAGGTGGTGGATGGAGGAGAACTCCAACTGCTGAGCGTCGCAGTAAGAGGCACTCAATCCCAACTTCGATGGAAAGGTCACCAAGTTCTTTGATCCGAATTTTCTGTATACGAACAGAGCGATGCTGGTCAGAATTAGGGGTATGAAACATCGAGGGGGAACAGCAGCAACAAAAGCATGAACTGTAGTTGTAATCTGTTTTCCCTGCCTTTTTCGGCCTTTTTTTCTTTGCAATGCAGTCCATGAAGACTCTGAGAGACTTAGGTACATATTAATTGTTCAGCCTCACTGCAGAAGCTAACCGAAGGAGGATAGGCACTGTTGTCATAATCCATGGATCCAATGTCTTCCAAGATAATCTCGGCAGCTTTTTGTACAATTCTCTCATGTTTCCGTTGTCCATATTTACAACTTGAAGTGTACCATGAGTCACTCAATATTTTATCACTGAAACTACGAAAGGAGACGACAGTTTGTCTTGTGTGAACTGAACTGAAAAAATTGTGGTCCCTATATTTCTCCCCCATTCTCTCCTTAATGGTCTTCACATGTGGTGGTTCTCCTGTAATAACTTGTTCCAACAATTCGTCCATAGAGTATTGGCAATTATTAGTACCTTCAATATAATTGTAGATTTCTTCCATTGCATTTGAAATCCCTTCAAACTGAGGACGTCCAGATTTTCTTTTTGAAGGTTTAGAGGTTAATAAGAATCTTTTGTAACAATCCTCATGATATATTGCATCTGCTGCGGGTAGATCCCAAACAGTGCAGATACGTCTTTTTTAAGCGATTATTTTAGAATTTATATATTTTGACATAGTTTTTGATTATGGAATAACTTCATTCTAGTCCTAGGGCAAAAAATGGTCGTTGATTATTAATTGTTAGAGCCAGAAGTGGAGCATAAGTGTATTTTGTGGCACTTTTTAAGAATAATATAGAAAACAATTGTCAACTGTCAAATTAAAATTGATTAATACTTTATAAAGAGAAAGTATGTATATAATTTTATTTAAATCATAGCTATTACATGGCTTCATTCCTTCTTAGTGTTTGATACTGACAGCAGTGATGATTTCACCACAACTACTCCAGAAATTAAGGAGTTAGCAATTCAATATATGTTGTTTTGTTTTTTATTTGATATACTATTCCCCGCTCGTCATTTCTTTTCTGCTCACGATCTATAATAAAATTGTGAAACGCACTTGTACGAACATTAAAAACTGTTCGACGCTTAGCATAAGGTTTTTTTATCTCCTTTTCGTCATACGTTTCCGTGCAGAAAAACATTTTGTTTTAAAATCAAATTTCACTTGTCCTGCACACAAAGACGAGGCATCACGTGATGTTGAAGGTTGATCTGAAATAGTGTCTCTCAGAAACCTCTTTATTGAGTCAATATTAACGTATTTGTTTTACTCCTGAAACATGTCTCTTTCCCATCTTTCCTTGACAGACTTGCCTTCACTAATCCAATTATTCCTTTTTTACCGATGTTACACAAATCACTTTCAAGTTCACTCTCACAAATTAAACATTTCTCAACCATAGTCACATACACAGTGGAAATAAATTATCTTATATTAAAGCGTGCAAATATTAAATGTTAATAAAACCAAATATTTTGAAGACTCGCGAACAACACGATGGTTGAATGTAAACTGAAAAGGGACGTGCACTGGCCACCGATACAAACGTGTGAGAGGTAGAAAAAAATATCCGAACACATTTAATACGTTTTAAAACATTAGCGCGCGCTTGTTTCTCAATAAATCCTAGATTCTTATTGTGGTAAAATTGTGTTTGATTTGTTTTGCGATATTTGTGAAATGGCTTTGTGGAGACCGATTGAGGTAAATGATGGTTGTTGTTGGTCTTTGCTGGAGAATGACATAACCAAAAGAACAACTTTTTTGTACAATTTCATTGACAATGTGAGTAAATAAATAATTTTTGAAAATGTTTTTAATCTGAATCTGGAAGGACATAAATAATTTTAGAAAATATCTGATTTAAGAATAAAATTGATACGCCACTGATCGGCTTCTTTTAAATATTTTATGGGGTTTTGAGGTTAAGGTTAATTAATTAAGCAATAAACATTTCAATTTTTAACCATAAAAACGTTTTTTTTTATTTTCCTTTCCCCCCTCCTCCATATCTCCTTAAGCATTGATACTCGAAAAAAAGTGTGTAAATCCTTTCCTATAGAGAATTTTATGTAGATTATAGTCTATTTTTATGTACGAGAGAGTAATAAAATAATAATCCATAGACGTATCACTTCTTTTAATAGGCAATTAAAAAGGGACATTTAGAGACCCTCCTCACCCTTAGCTTCAACCCCACCCCCAAGTACTTTTAATATGTTGTTAAGGACAATTTCCCCTACGAGTGTGCCAAAATTGGCTTCTACGTGAATTATTTTCGCTATTTGGTCTTCGTTGCCTGGACTATAAGATGATTCAAAGATATATTTTGAATGTAATAAAAAAGATGAAGGGAATTAACTGTCTCGACCCTTACTTCGTGGAATCAGCTCATATTGGTGTTTTAAATGAAACTCAATGCTTCTAGCTAATTCCACAATATAATGAAAAATGTTGAAAATTCTAAAAAATTGACAATTGTTTCAATAACTGAATATCATCATCAGAATGACAGAAGTTACATTTCATTTGATGCCTACCTGATGTTTAGTAGTTATTTTTGGCTAGACCAAGAAGTGACCTACCTTGTGATTGACTTAATATATGTTAATAGAAAAAAGAAGAAGATGTGATATTACAAATATTGAAGCTTAGATATTATTAGCCCTATAGTGATATCCTGGATATCATATTTCCAATTAAGATGAGTATAAATGTGCAATGATATAGAAAACCAGGAAAACTATATCTGCTGATTATCACTTAAGAAGACAGTTTAATAGTGGAGAACTCCCTAGATTTATCTGTTCATTGACGACTTCATATTGTGGGTTTCTTAAGTGTCTTCTAATTTCCAACTCTTCAAGGAAATCCAGTTCTTGTTTCTTATCACAAATATGTAGTACTTCTTGTTCTGTGTTAGATGTCAATGAATGATTGGTGTCAAGTAGATGTTTTGCGTAATGGGAATTATCTGGTTGTTTTAATCTCGTAAGTGTTCACTGTATCGGATTTCAAAATTTCTAAGGGTCTGACCCAAATAGACAGCATTACATTCTGGACATTTGAGTTTATATATACCTGATTTCTTTAATGGTGGTATTTTTGTTTTTACATTTAACAATTTTGTACAGAAAGTAAGAATGTCTTTAAGGAGGTTAGATCCTCCCTTTTACAAGTTTCTTGTCCAAAGCAATTTTTGCAATGGAGAGGCATTCAAGAACTAGGTGATCCGGAGTTTCTTCCTCCTGTGGTGGTGTTTGGAACACCTGTGTACCATTTGAAGGTGTTAACTTTGAGAGATTGGGTGGTATATTCCCTTTCCCAGTCTTTTCTCTTACTTAGCATCGTAGTGAAGTTCTTTAGGATGCTTTCTTTCTTGATCATTTCGCCACTAGGACGATACGCTGATGAGATGTACTTTGTTAGAGAGGACCAGGCACTTAACTATCGTTAAACAAGATGAATGATATTTAAAAAACACTGAAAAAGTTATGACAAAACGGTAGAGTAAGTTTTCTCTGCTTGATGTAACGAAATTTGTAATGTAGCGGTTAAATAATGAACAGTAGTGTTAGATTAATATGTAATCTATATAAAATTCGAATACGAATATCAATACTTACATACAAAAATAGAAACCTAAGTATTCGTTTATGTGTGAGAATATACAATACATTTCCCGTTTCGGGATCTATGACAGGCAACCTGTGAATTCTATTGTGTATTAGGGTTTTAATGGCATCATAAAGTGAAGCATCCGGTCCTAAAATAATATTTATTAGCAATCTTCGACGTTTCTAAATAATTTTAATATTACCTATGTTAATAAGAGGTTTTTTATCTTTCAATACTCGCCGCCATGTGTCTAATTTGTGTTCTTCCAATTCCTCCATAGCCACATCGGGTGATTTGTAATACATCCTAAGAATTTGTATGAAATCTGTGATAGTTAACATGCCGACAAACTCTTGCTTGGTACTATCCCATAACGGTGCTGCCCTAACACCTAAAATAATTGAAACGCTCATAGTTTCCTATTATATTATAAAAATGATAAGAAACAGAAATATATACAAAATACCGCACCGAAAACGAAACAGATTGATTATATTTTTTGGAAGACAGATTTGTTATGACGTTTATGACTTTTTTCTAGAATTGTTTCGTAAATGGTTCACATGAAGATCTTGATGGAGCATCTGGTGTGTGGCTTACTACGGAGCATCATTTATTGCTCTAAGAATTTTTGACTGGAATCTTTGTATCGTTACAATTACAATTTTAACGAGATTTTTTATTTTCACCCCAGTAACAAATATAGTTCTCCCAATTTTAAATCAATCTGCTTTCGTTCTTTGATTATATGCTCCTTCCAAATTAATTTACTATCTAGGTGAATCCCTAAGTACTTGCAACTAGGAACTTCAATATTGTTGATATAAACTGGTGGGCACAGTTCTTTTTTAATGTAAAGGTAATATGTTGGGATTTAGTCATATTTATTTTAATCTTCCATTTTTGAAGCCAACTTTCGAGTTAGAAGAGATGTTCTTGTAGGTTCGAGCTTGCTATTACGGGGTCTTCATAGATAGCTCTAAGAGCTGTATCGTTTGTGAATGTTCCTACTATAATGTAGTCAGAGTTTCTAAGATCAGATGTATGGTCTAACCAGATGATTGGTCCTAGAACGGTACCTTGTGGGACTCCAGAGTTGATGAGTTGTAGCTCAGAGGTTTCTCCGTTTACTCTAGTTCTGACATGTCTATATGTCAAGTAGGATTTTATTAGTGCGGAGTACAATGCATCGAGGTATTGTTCAATTTTATATAGCAGTCCATCGTAACAGACCATGTCTAAGGCCTGGCTTACATCTAGGAAAATTGCTGAGCAATATTTTTTGTATCTATCGTTCATGTACTAAGCGATAGCATTGCTGGATAGTTGAATGCTGCAGACGGAATCCAAATTGGTGCTTATATTGGATTATATGAAGAAGTTCATTTTTTGTGCGGCGAAGTACTAACTTTTCCAGTAATTTGAATATTGTTGATAGTAAGCTTATTGGCCTATATAAGGCAACCTAAGTTAACTTTTTTCTAGGCTTTAGAGTGAGAGCAATCTCAGATTTTTTCAGTTCTTTTGATCAGTAGGGAAGTCTTACTATGGCATTATAAATATATGTTAACATAACTACTCCTTGTTTTTTGGTAGCTCTTTAAGCATTTTAGAAGTTATCTGAACTATTCCAGGCTGTTATTGAGGAGTGAGATTTATCCATGGTTCCAAGGAGTAAAAGGTTGTACATTTGCTATTGAGATGTTACCTGGATTGTTGTTCTGTCAGGAATATCATTTAAGGGGTATAAAATTGATAATCTTCAAGACAAATTTGTAGAAAATGCAAAAACAGGTCTGTTTTTATTTCAGGGAGGGGGGATGTCTTTCAACTGTCGTCACTATTAGCAATAAAATTTAAATAGGGAAAGTACTAAGTGTGATACATCATTGATAAGGTAATTTTATAATGAATTTGACTATGTGACTGTTTATTATTTAACTTTTGATTTTGGCGCCATCTTGCGGAAACAACAAGCGTTTCTTATGTCAAATAATGATATTTCATTTGAAAGCCAAACTCAACAATTTACTGCACAATTCATAATGATAATAATCAATTTAGAAAAGTGTTCAGTGTATGAACTTCAATAATTAAAAACTAAACGGAACTCTTCTAATGAGCCTGCGGGGCGTATATTTTACTTTTCAATTAACCCCATAAAAAGTAATCTAAGGGGAATATATCAAGAGATCGTAGGGGCTATTTAATAAATCCTCCTTGTCCGACCCAATATCTAGGAAATATTTTATTCAAGTACTGACGAACCACTACAGCAAAATGTGGAGGAGCCCCATCCTGTTGAAATATTAACTGATATTCCAGGTATCTTTTATAATTTTCTATTGTCTGTTAACATTGGATCAACTTTATCTTCCGAGTAACTCCAAATACATCATCATCAAGCTAAAAGATTTTGGCTAACGTTAATGCGTTTTTAAATCCAAATTTTCGGGTGGATTACTCCCTTTCTTTCTTCTTGTTAGAATTTGTGGTGTGTTCTGGCCTCAAAATTTCATTTCTTCCGTTTTGTTTCTGCATTTTTCTCTCCACGCTTTAATTCCCATCTTTTTTGTATCCTCTTTTATTTGATTCCTCCATCTTTTTCTGGGTTTTCCCTTTCTCCTCGGACATATTGGAATCCATTTTGTGATTCGTCTTATCATTTCTCCAAGTTTTCGTTTTCGCTTTTATATACTTCACGTCATTGTCTAACTCGCTCTCTATTCATTAATTTTAAGTCTCATTTCCCCAGTTCTTGTTATGTTCGCCCCAATATAGTTCTCAGAATCTTCCTTTCTATGATTCATCTATACGACACCCTGAACAATATCCAATCATAAAATTGGTCACTTGTATATATTGATTTTCAGCTCACTAGAGCCAGTACAACGGGTGAAATGGTACTTGAAGTATCACATTTTAGGTAATTTTCGGAGAAATTCCGGGTTGTTAGCACAATACATCCTCCGAAGAGCAATTTTATGGTAGGATATTGTTCAGGGCGTGTTACATATGCGGAAAAGTTAGTTTTAATCTTTAAAACCGTTTATTTTTTGTAGTTTGTTACTTTTTTACAGCACTTCCTCTGCAGTTTTTAATATGTTGCTTTTTATGTTACTCCACATCAACTCTATATTATTTGCTGTCATTGTTGTCTGGTTTTGGGTGCCTTTAATATATATTTCCTCGTATTTTTTCCTTGTTTGTTCTGTCGCTAAGTTTTTTACGATGGACTTATTTGTGTTTTTTCTTCTATAATCTATTTTTCCCCTTTTAAGCCACGAATTATTGTGATTAACAGATAGTGATCCGTATCAGAGTCAGCGCCTGTGTATGTCCTTATGTCGATAGTTTTCTTGCAAATTTCTTTAGTAGCTAGAACATGGTCTATCTCGTTTTCTACCTGACCACCTGGGTGTCTCCAAGTTGCCTTATGCCAACTGGGATGTGTAAATTTGGTTGAAAGAATTGTCATATTCAGCTGCCCTGGTGGTTGGCAAATCCTTTGACCGTTATCGTTCGTAATGTCATGAACTGTCTCTTTAGAATTAAAGATTACCTCTTTCAAGTATATATCTTTTCTAAGTTGCGCATATGTGTCTCCTAACACTTAGTTCATCTTTGTTTGGTATGTTATCACAAACTCTCAAAACTGTTTTTTATTTGCGGATCTGTCATTTCGGTTGGTGCGTAACGGTTAACTATGATGACCGTATTTTCCCCATTTTTATTCTAAAAGAGACAATTCTTCCATTTTCCAGTCTAAGCTCGATGATATTATTTCTCATATTTTTGTTTAAGTAGAATCTAACTCCGTTGCATTATCTGTTTAGGAATTCGTCCGTCTGACATCCTCAATTTATATGACCATAATCAGTTGTTTCTCCACTCATGATTTCCCTGATTTGTTCGTTTCTAATTCTTTCCATTTACAACGCTGGAAGACGGTTTTATGTAATTGCCAGGTGTTGCATCTGTACAACACTACACTCTTTAAAGTGACTTTATTACTATCTTTTTAGCTTTGTTTAGATATTTACTTGGATTATAGTAATGAATTTAATGCATAGATACTTTTCTTTCCATTATTTATAGTTTGTTGGATTTCTGTTTCTTTTTTTCTTCTATTATTGCTCATTAGGGTTTGATGGTCATTTCCAAGACAGTTCGTCATGTTATCTTGTACAAATATGACTTGGTCGTCTGCAAAATATATTGTAATATAACAAACTTCCGTGTGTAGAAGGAATAAACATACTTTTGCCTAGCCTACAGTTTTTCAAGACTCGATTTAGATATATTTTAATGAGCGTTGAGCTCAGACTATCTCTCTGTTGTAGTTCATTTGTTACAGAAACTTCATTTTCTATTTTAATTTTTGCTAGAAGTTTTTATATAACTGGTGTACGGTTTTTGCACGTGTGCTGATTCTAACACATTCCAGATTCCAGAGTTTTCTTATGGACTCTTTCATAATACACTTAATTGATAAAAATAATAAGTTTGATATATAGGTACTTCAATAACTTATAATGTATCATGGGTAATTTCCATAATTTGTATCTATTTTTAAAAATAATCTTTTAATATGTTGCCCTAGACACTTTAGGTAAGTCCCGCTTGCTTTGTCCATGTTATATAATGAATTAAATGTTACCTCTCATCAATATTGATTCAGTATTTTATTACACCATAAAAAATCTAATTACTTACCATTATATACAAGGGCAAAGAATGCCTTTTTGACTAACAATTGCGTATCGAAGACGACTAGTTTAGCAGATGTTGGAATGAGGTCATAACATTTGTGGAATTTGAAAAATTTTACGAAAATTTGGGACTCATCTTCTTCTGAAAATAATTAAAAAAAATAATAAAATCAGAGATATTTATTTTTTTAAAATAACGAAAATGTAGACAGCCTTGACGTCTATATCAAAAGTAGAATGGGATGCGATATGGTTCAAATTTTATATAATAGAATTTTGTTATTCGTCTACCTGTAATCAAAGGAATGATTAATCAAAACAAAAGTTTTAATTTTGACTTTTATTACATCCAAAATACAGGCCAGTTTTAAACATTAGTTCATATGATCTAAAGAGGCTTCAGTTTCAAAAAGCACGTTATTTTAAATTACGAATTATTATTTGTATATTTAATATTTTGTAAAATTTCTTCAATGAATTGCATCGTGAATACCCGTATTTCAAACGGCAAGTTTCAATTACCGATTAATATGAGTTT
Source organism: Galeruca laticollis (assembly GCA_963921935.1). Classification (NCBI taxonomy): domain Eukaryota; kingdom Metazoa; phylum Arthropoda; class Insecta; order Coleoptera; family Chrysomelidae; genus Galeruca; species Galeruca laticollis. Next base: position 178,686,434 of record OY998175.1, read on the forward strand.
ATGAACATGAACAGAACTATATATTAATTTTAATAGAGCTTTAACGAAAACAGACAAGGCTAATTTACGATCCCTAATTAATACACGCTTCTGGTACACGCTTATTTGTTTGTTACTTTTCCTATTAATAATTCAGTGTGAATTATTTCTTATGTGCCGTTAATAAATCTGCGCAATTTAAATATTATTTTATCATTTCTCAATATATACGTATTTCAACTTATTCTATTTTGTTCTTAATGTTACAGATCGGATTCTTGTAAAGCCACAAAAAGATGCTATTGTCAATTCTGGAATTTGAAATAGTATATTAAAATATTAAGCCCGGATGTGAAGCTTATCAGCTTGAGGGTATGGTATTGCGGAGTGCGGCTACCAAACCCGAAAGCTGTAAGTGAACATCCGTCCCGCATATCTTACGCTATTTTTTGCACGATAGGTAATTTTATAAAAATATTGTAATTAAAAAAAATCAAAATTGTGTGCATGGGTTTCAAAATTCCTATGAAATCACCATGGAGGCAATTAAGCAGAATTTTCATTTCTGTCAAAGTTTGGTTTTTGTTTGTGTAGGAAATTAATCTATACAAAATAATGTTAAACGAAGAAATAAATAGCGAAGATTGCGAAGTTTAAGAATTTTATAATATTGAAGGTACAATTATACCGGAAAAGTCAAAAGTGAGCTATAAGACCGCATATACCACTTTTAAAAAGTGGTGTCTGAAAAACATGTTTGTCTACGCTTGCTATAGAATGTTCCACTTTTCTCATCGCTTCCATTCGTTCAAAACGGATAATTTCTCACGCAGTGAGAAATATCCCCTATTATAGTGAGAAATAATTTTTCACTGTTATTATGATAACCCAAGTCAACCAGGAATTGTTACATGTCAAATTGATACGGCACGTTTCCATGTTGACGCCGCAACGCCGATGGTTACCGACCAAAACACTGCACAATTATTTTTGCTGTTAACTTTCCAAACGGAATAGTTTCATTCTTGTTTTTTATACTAAAACAGTTCAAATTTATTAAATATTGATTATAATGGAGTACGAAGATTTATAGTTTGAAAATACACCTCCAGATATTGTTCAAAAAGCATCCGATATTTGTAATAATTTGCCACCAAGCATATCAAGACAAAAATATGAAATCGCTTACAGTAACTTTATAGACTGGAGAATGCAAGCCAAGGTGAATTATTCTTCTGAAAATACTTGTTAGTTGATTTTGAAGAGTTATTAAGAAAATGAAAACCATCAACATTATAGTCCCAGTATTCGATGCTGATGAGTACCATAAAGTAAAACCACCAATAGATATCATGACACCCCACTTTGTCCGTACCAATAGGTGACACTCCACATTCAATCAAAATTATTAACATCTACAAACACTTTTTAATATTTAATGCAATATGGCAACGTTGTTTGGTCATTATGTGATTCTGTCATTCAGTTGTTTCTATTTCTAGATTATGGTACAGTGTAGACCTTCATTTTTCATGCAGTGTTGATCCTAAGTTATTTATTAACAAATTTTAATCAAGTCAAGAAGAAGGTAAGTAATAAAATATGTTTACAACATCTATATGTTTCTGAAAATAAGATTGTTGTAATGTAGGAGTAGACTATAGCTTGATAGTCCATGTTGTGTTGTTAATTTTATGATAATTACAGGTTAAAAATTTGTTAGCATAGTGTCAGCTATTGGCTTAGCTAACACAGCTTAATCCAAGGGCTAACACTGAGTGTCATTTATTAGATTTCAATTTTTTTTCAACTGAAATTGTAAGACAACTTAGTTTTCAAAATGGTTTCTTCAGATATTTATTTTCACACTGTAAAATAGTGGCAAGCAATAGATGAAATAGGGTGTCATCTATTGGTTTTTCTGAGTGTCAGCTATTGAATTGGACTTTTAGAAGTAATCAATTTTTTGTTTTAGATGCAACAGCACGATAAAAAAATGTTGAAATGTAGAAATGCTTAATGTCATAAATAAAGTCAAGTCTGGAAAATCCGTTAAATCAACATCTAACAAATATTAAATTCCTCGAACAATTTTAGCATATAAGGTGAGTGGAAAATTACCAGTGGGAAAGAGAATGGGTCCCAAGAGTCTTTTTCCCCCAGAACAAGAGGCAGTTTTGATAGAATGGGTTTTAGCCATGGCAAATGCTGATTTTCCAGACTCGCATTCACATTTTTTGTACAATGCCTCAGTATAAAACTAATTTAACTATTTTTCTAAATGTTTGAAAACTCTATGCTAATACTGAAGACTAATTATTTTTTTTTGTTATGACTGCTCCATAAATGATATTGTGCTAGACCGTCCTTCAGTTATCGTAGACTTCGGGATGACATTCGATCCAAAGCTTTCATTTGCATCTCATGTTGAGACAGTACATACTTCATGCAAGGATTTTTAGCAAGAGTTTGGAAAGATTTTGTTCAGGACAATACATTAATAATCCTTTATTATGCTTATATAAGGTCGAAACTGGAATAAGCATCTCCAGGTTCGCGAAGATAAGCTTGATTCCGAACAGACAATATCTATCCCCCTATTGGTGTATCTAATACTGCATTATTGCAGAGATATGGGTTTAATAGTTTGAGGTAGCATCGTGATGGTCACTGAATAACATTTTTCATTGTAAATTGCAATGTACCTACTGCTTCTAGATCTGACTATAGCTATTTGTATAACAAGGGAGGAAAGTGCTACTATTATTCCTCACGAAGATGAAGTTTACTGCCTGACGCGTAGCGGAAGGCGATAATCATTCAAGGTAGGAAAAGGCACTTTACCCCCATGTTATACATATGATTTTTCCGCCTCCCTCAAATAACAAGACATTTTTGAATAATTTATTTATAAAACAAAATTAATAAATACTACTTATGATGGACTTTTATGAAACTTGGCTGGGCATCGAGGACGGACTTCTAAAATGCTTGGCTAGGCATCGGGGATGTACGTTTTTATTTGTACTTTACATCCCTTGAGATTTTAACTGTCCCTTTACATCCCTTGGGTCTAAAAGTGACACTTTACTTTCTAACATGTGAGACTAAAGTGACTTTAGTCTCGGAATTGAAAAAATTATTTCATTGATAATGTACTATGTCGTCACTTTCACTTTTCCTCCCTAGGGAGGAAAAGTACGACTTTGCTCCCTACAATGAGGCCAGGAAATGTGTACCTTGGATAGAGGTAGGCGGAATAGTATATTATTTTATATGGAGGAAAAGTGATCCTTTTCATGACGCGCTCGTGTTTAACAGCCGAACGGAGTGAGCCTGGTAATAGAGAGCAAGTCATGAAAAGTAACTTTTCCTCCAAATAAAATATGCTGTTTTTTCTTCAAATGTCGACAACTTAATGCAAAAACGTCTCTTTTCCCTCCGCTGGCGGGAAAGTGAAAACTAAAGCTCCGGCGAAGGAAAAATGAAACTTTACGGTCGCCTACACAGTCTAAAAATGACAGATTTACTGACGTTTGAAGAAAAAAACATTTTACTTTGCTACACCTTGTAAACATTTAAAAAATATATTCACCACTTTACAATATGTGTGCTAAGTTAGATCACGTATATTGTCAGCTTGATATTTTCAATTGCAGCGTATCCGAAATTAAATATTTGGCGTTAGATGATTAAATATTCAAATAGCTTATATTTATATATACTTATTGCATATTTTATTCCTGTTCTGTAATTGGGTTGAAAAACCTGTAGAACAGTGTTAAATATGCTTTGTGGCCCTCAGACAGAGTGTGTATATAACAAAGTATTTCTATTATATGCGGGGTAGCTAATTTCAGGTTGGTTAGTTATTGTTGTGTTAAGTTTAATCTTAAAATATCTTGACAAATACCACGGCCACTGGAATTGACAAATCCATACCTACGTGCAGTATCAATCAAGAGTAATTATTATAACACACGTTTACAATTAACTGATATAACATTTTATTTCTTTTTTTATACTTATGTGTTGATGTCGTCCAAAACGATTCAACATGTTCCAGTACGTTCTATCCCAATTTTTAGACTCATTTTTCGACTTGTTTCTGCGGGGAGTATGGTAAACAACTGAAAAATAAATGTTTTTTAAAATTAGTTGATTTTGAGAAAAATATACAGTATCGACAACAAAACTTCTTCCATACCACAAGCATTAAGAAGTAAAAAGCAATAGATATTGAATTTGGCATTGAATCAAGCACTTTTAAAGTCAGTACACAGACAATGTGTTAGAAAGAAACAAGTATAAATTCAGTGAATCACCTCTTTTCTTCAATAGGATATCATAAACATCCGAAATAAGTAAAATAAAATCTTTATTCTTCTTGAATTTTAAATAATAGCAGTTATGTTGCCGGTTTTCGTTTTTGGCAATCCCTTTGTACACAAAAGAAACTTTTATTTATGATAATATCGAAATAATTAATCCGATGTATTTGTTGAACATTTTTTTGTAAAGCTGGTAATTGTTTTTAGTCTCTCAGTTTGAAATAGGTTAAAAACTTTACTTTTCTTTAGATTTGGTAAAGTGGAAAAATATCGTTGAAACGTTAGGTATTTGGGTTCTTTTATCAACGAATGTTTCGATTATTTTTCATGTTTTTTTCGAAAATGAGAAACAAATTCGTTGTGTAAACATACGCAAAAGTAAATCGAATTCTAATAAAAAGATAATTTTAAAATAAAAGGAACATTCTGATAATAAAATATAAGATAAAATTACTTCTTATTTATGAGTAAATGGATTTAAATCAATTGTTCGAATAAGCCACCGTTTGGAGCTAAAAAATACCCCAACCGGTTATAAAATTCTTTACCAACATAGGTGAGTATTTCAGTGGTTATCTCCAGACGGGCTTGTAGAATTTGTTCCATAAATTTATTAGGGGAAATGTCCCTGTGTTCAAATGTCCCTGTGTTCAAGATTGTAAAATCTTGAATTTTATTGTTTACCATACTTTTAAAATATGTAAGATATTTGTATGCTTCCTTTCTTCATTGTATATATTTAAGGCGTAAATTCATTTTAGTTAATAGCGTTGTAAAAATATGTTTCAGAATTGATAAGATCTTTCATATTGTTGTAAATTCAAAGGATAGTTTCATTTTATTTTCAACTTTTGTTAAATACCTTTAAAATATCACGTTTTGCAACAATAATTGTAAATAGTTTTGTTTGGGCATTGAAATAGAACATTTTTGAAAGTCAACATCTTGTCGCATTGTCCTATAGTTAAAAAGTTAGGAAAAGGTCACGTTTCACCCTATTATATATTGTATTGTAAAAACCCTAAATTTAGTGTCACTTCTGCATGAATTTTATGGTCGACGGTCGGAAGATATGAAAGATATTTTTGAATAACCTTTCTGAGTAAAAAGGTTACAATTGCTATTGGAGTATTCAATAGAAATTTAACTATCTATTGTCGGCACCCATAGTTGACTCTTGTCTAGGAACCCGACAAGTCAAATGATACTGGCCAATAGGACATATTTATTTTCGTTTGGTCAACCCAATCCACATGTAAACACGCCCCTCGCAGATTTCTATTTAACATGTCTCACAACGTGAATAAATCAGTTTCTCACTCATCAGTTCTACACTTATCGACGCGAGTTTTACACTCATCGAATCGAGCTCAACGCTCAACAACAAAGTTAGTTTTTTACACTCATCGAAGCGAGTTCAATACTCTCGATAGCAAAGTTTTACACGCATCAAAGTTAGTTTTACACACTCATCGAATCGAGCTCAACGCTCAATAACAAAGTTAGTTTTAATATTCATCAAATCGGAACATAAAACGTCTTCCGATCTGAAGCCACCGAAGTTCACCATTCATAACTTTGTACCATTTTGTAAATTTGTATATAATAAATTATTAATTTCGACATTAATTTTGTTAAATTAAGATTATTTACCTAGTTGAATGTCTACACCAGTTGACGAAGTTCAGCTAGAAATATAATCAAAATCCATAAATTCTCGATTTCACATAATACCAGAAAAATAAATCGTTTGGTACCAAATCTCATTTTCTATTAAAGAAAAGGACTTTGGGTGGGTTTAAATTTGTAAGTATTAATATCTTTCAATTTGTTGTAAATTAGTATATATTTTTTGTAACATTTTAAATATTAGAAGAATATTTTGACAGATACAGATGCATTATTGTTTCCTATTTATTTACTAGGTTTAGGATAGGACGAACATTTTGGCCGAGCATAAACCTGGCTGGCGCTAATTTTTTTATAATATCCCGGTTATTTTGTAGTAGGGGAAGTGTCCTTAAAATGGGACAGTAATCTAAAACGGGATACCATGTTTTTTTTGTGAAACGAGTGTTGCCATCTAGCGAAATATTGCCCAAGCGCAAGCTGTACTGATTTTAAACTTGCTAACGGATTTTCAGTTTCATAGTGAATGTGATTGTTGACACGTAAGTTTTTATGTTTTTCAATATTTTAATGTAATATTATTAGTAAGGATTGCTTCTTTATTTGTGAAGAGAATGTGTTGATAATTTTTAAAGAATCAGATAAGATGTTAAACGTTGGTATAGTCATGAAAGTTCATCAATATATTTTAAGGTTATTTTGTAAAATTCACGGAAGTCAAATGTTGAGGTATAGATAAAACGGGATATGTGGCATTTGTTTAAAATGAGATACCTAAACTATTTTGATAACATTTTTTACCTGCTTTTTCTTTGTTGCAGTATCAATAGATACACAATATGGCGGGTACATACTCAAGAAAAACCAACCGACAGGGGTGGTCTGAGGAGAACATGAAAAAAGCAATAGACATGGTATTAAATCGAGAATGTGGTTATCTGAAAGCGACAAAACTTTGCCACGTACCAAAGAGTACTTTAGAACGTAGTGTTAAAGGAAAAACAAAATAAGAAAAGATTCTCTCAAAGGTTTAGGTAGCAGACTTGTTACGTTTAACAATGCGCAAGAAATGGACCTTGTTCGGTTTATTACCAACATGGACACATTGATGTTTGGTTTGACCACTGATTCCGTGCGACGTTTAGCTTATCAGTTTGCTGAACAGAATAACATATCGCACCACTTCAGTACCGTTAAGAAGAAAGCTGGTTGGCACTGGTTGCAAAATTTCCTTAAAAGAAATAGATTATCACTTCGAATTCCAGAAGCAACCTCAGCTGCACGTGCCAGAACTTTCAACCGAATAAACGTTTCCAAATTTTTTGACCTACTTGAACCAATTCAACAAAACATAATTATTCTCCATCAAAAATCTACAATGTTGATGAGACAGGGATCACCACTGTACAGAGACGTCCCTCGAGGGTGATTGCATTGAAAGGACGTAAGCAAAAGGGTCACTTCATCTGAACGTGGCACTTTGTGTACCGCAGTTATTTGTATGAATGCTGCTGGCAGCTATATCCCTCCTATGATTATATTTCCACGTGTTCGCATGAAAGCAGAGTTTCTAAATGGTGCGCCTCCTGAAACAATTTGTGCCTGCCAGCCCACAGGTTATATGCAAGTCGATTTATTTGAGCAATGGTTTGACCATTTTTTGAAGTTCTCTGGTGCATCCCAAAACGCCCCTACATTGTTGATTTTAGATGGACATAAAACACACACACAAAATTTGAACGTTATAGAAAAAGCCAGAAAGTATTCTGTCACTATTTTATGTTTACCTCCGCATTGTAGCCACAAAATGCAACCCCTTGATGTTTCATTCATGGCTCCCCTTTCAACTTTCTACAATCAAGAAGTTGAATGTTTTCTACGTAATCATCCTGGAAGAGTAGTCACTATATATCAAATTGCAGAATTATTTGGTAAGGCTTATTTGCGAGCCAGCACTCCTACAAACGCAATAAATGGTTTTAGGAAGACAGGTATATACCCAGTTGATCGTAATGTATTCACCGAAGATATGTTTTCTGCTGCACAACCTACTGATGTTCCCGAAGAGGTTCCCGTTAGAGAAGTTGCGGAAACTGGTTCACATCTCGATGAAAATGATAACGTAGATGAGGTTCAACAAGAAGTGCTACCTGAAACACCAACAAGACCGTCGGGAATATCAAAAAAGAAGACCCCCTACACTTCTCAACCTTCAACGTCGAAAGGCCAAAAAGAAGTTTTGAGCGAGGCACTGTACTTCTCACCGGGAACAATTCTACCTTATCCCAAAGTGACTAAGAAAACACAACAGACCTCCAAAAAGAAAAAAACTGGTAAAACTGTTGTTTTAACCAGCACTCCTTACAAAACAGAATTAAGAAATTCATTGGAACAAAAGCGATCGAAAGAAATCAATAAACGTCCTAATATAAAGAGAAAAATTGGAAAAACTAAAAACAAAAAGAAAGCTGTTGCCAAGATTGAAAAGGACGTGGATTTTAGCACATCTGAAGTCGACAGTGACCCTGAATGCTTTTATTGTGGAAACAATTTTAGTGAGAGTAAAAAAAGAGAAGGCTGGACCCAATGTGTGGGTTGTAACCGATGGGTGCATGATGCTTGTTCCGGAGCAGAGGAAGACGAGGAAAACTTTCTCTGCGATTACTGCATTTCTTCCAAATTTCTATTTTTGTTTGTTTATTTTAATAGTGGATCGCTTCTTTTAATATTTTTATGTCCAATAAAACATTTTTAAGTAAAACCTTGTTATCATTTTGGAATAAGTTTGACAAGTAAATTAACATATGAATTACTATCCCATTTTAAAAATATAGGGTATCCCATTTTAAACATAATACTCCCTAAAACGAGATAGTTGCACCTTTTTTAAAAAAAGCATTATATTTTTGATATTTATATGTTGTTGTAAAAATAGTTTGGACATATAATGAAAAACACTTTAGAGAACATGTTTGTGAATTTTTGGCGAGATTTTCTTGATTTCTCGATTATTTATGGCTACTCAAACCTTAAGTATCCCATTTTAGGAACACTTCCCCTACTCACTACCACTCACCTAAGTGAGCTGAAGGCCCGAAAGGTTGTCCCGGGGACAGCTGAACTTACCTATAGTCAATAGGGTCCATACTAGTGGAAGCTAGTGATAAATTTGGGTTATTAGAGTTTTTGGCGAAAACAAGGGATTAACCGATTTGGAAATTATATATTTAACTAATTAATTACCAATCGATAATTATGCGATGCACAACTGTCATGTATGGAGTAATTTGATTTTGCAGCATATACAAATATTTTTGTCCGGTTATATTGTCGTCAATAAAAAATGGTCCAATCAAATGATTTTTCCATGGCATAAGTAAATGTTTCTGTGGCGTCGTTTTCACTTGCATTTTTAAGGTCAATATCCATAGCGTTCCTAGCTTTTTCTGCTTCTTCTAGATGCATGTTGTGCTCTAAACTAGCTGATATTACTAATAATGGCATTTTTGATCCATTGAAATTTTGTTTTGACTACTAGATATACCTCGTCGATCAAGTGTTTCTAATAGCAGTAAGTAAAACGCAAAATCCGTACTACAGTATAGATTAATTACAAGTTGAAGGGGAAACTAGTTTCGGTTCATTGAGCCTTTATCAGGCCTGTAAAAGGTATCAAGATAAGAGTTCATAAATTATAAAATATATATATATTATTACATGGCTTCATTCCTTTTTAGTGTTTAATACTGACAGCAGTAATGATTTCACCGCAACTCCTCCAGAAATTAAGGAGTTAACAATTCAATATATGTTTTTTTGTTTCTATTTGATAGTCTTAGAAAAATTCTATAACACAGGTGGAATTCAAAAATTCTACACTGGTAGAACAAATCTTTCTACTCGTGTAGAATTTTGCTTATTCCACCCTTGATATAGAATATACTATTCTGTCATTTCTGATGAGGGTGTGCACATTAAAATCTTCGTCATAGGACGCTTCACTTGAATGAGGCTCATAATCTCTGTCCTTCCCAGAACCGTAGGTGTCTTCAAATTCTTGTGAAGCATTTCCTTCAATATTTCTATTTAAACTTTGAATACTCGGATACTGATAATCTGTTTTATTTTCTACATTAGTAACAGGTTCAAAATTTGTGTCCTTCAAAAAAGTCTCAGCATCTTCAAATTCCTGGGAATCGTTATTTTCAATATGTTTACTTAAACTTTAAATACTTTTACATTTCTGAAAAAATTCAGCCGTTTCTACACTAGGTGGGGGCCCTTTTTAGTAGTTTTAGTCGTAGTCTCAATATTAGTATTTATACACTCATTGTTATTCGTAACATCTTGTTCTGAGATCTGTACATAAGAACACAAATTTTCAATAAGGAACCAACTATGTCACACATAAATAAATCTAATAAAAGGTACCTAATAAGTAACGGAGCTAGAAAATCAATTAAAATAACATACAACTCTTGTTTTGTTTACAGGTTAACAAAAAAAAGACTCATAAAAAAGGAAAGTTGTATAAAATGTTTTTTAATTTGAGGTTAGATTAATGTAAAATTGGATAAAAATTATTTTAGTATGTTTTACCGTTATGTATTATCCTCTGGCGAACAGCCAATGTTTTTCCTTTATCTACCATAGGTCTTGTTCTTTGGGAGTACATTTTAATTGAAAAACGAAGATTTTTCATCATGAGTAGCCAACCAACAACAAAATGATTTCGATGACGTCTGAATATTATGCAAACGAGAACCAAGCAACGTTGGATTCATTTTGACACAATAGTTTTGTTTACTGATCTGCACAAGTATAGCTGGTTCTGTATTGAAAAATATAATAAGCTCTTCTTACAATTTTCAGTTGGTTCTTGGTTCAGGCACTAGAAATATAAGTAACAATACACTCATATCAGTTAGTTCTCTATTGCAGAAGCTTAAGAACGATATTTGAGTTCTAAAACACGGGATATCTCATTTTGCGTAAAGATGTCAGTTGGTTCCTTATTGCATAACGGGGTCCAATTATTCTTTATTGAAGCCACCAAATTTCAATCCCCATTTAATTATAACGTAAAACGATAATCGCCTAATAGTCAACGGGAAAATTCATAAGGCGTTATCACTGTGTTAGAAAGGGACATGGAGAGGTAGTCAATATTATATGTAGGTTAGATACAATACAACAACTAGAATATGACACTTCTTTCGGATGTTATGATACTTCTTCCGCATGTTATGATATCCTGTTAAAGAAAAGAGGTGATACACTAAATATACTTGTGTCTTTCTAACACATTGTCGCTTATGACCTATGTTAAACTTTCATGTGACCTAAGAACATTCCTCGCACAGTATACACAAGGTTATAGAAAAAAATTAAGTCACGCAGATCGATAGCTTCAAAAAATAATCGGTGATATGCATAAAGTTGACTGGCCACTTTTTACTCACATTTGTAAAGAAGCTACTCCATTTGATATGCATAAAACTGTGGGTATAAGCGCCAACTTGTGAGTGTACTCTTTCCGTGAGGATGTACTCGCTACTGTTATTTTTATATGCATAAATGCGAGCGTCCACTCCGTCCACTGAGTATCTTCTTAGCAGCAGACTCAGCTTAATAAGAATTAGATGTCTGGACGCGATGGCTGAATTTATGCTAATTTATCAGCCTACCAAGGTGTTTAAGGACTGAAAGGAATCAAGAGAAGTAGAGTAGCGTGCCTTATATCGGTTTAGCAGAGTGAATGTTCAGTGGATAACTAACCATTTTCTTGGAGATACTGCAGAATATAGGGGGCGGACCCTTGGGTAATAAAGAAAAAATTAGGATTTATTTACGTTATGTCACTCACATGAAGATTTACAGAATGTTAAAAATAAGTGGCAAGTAAAGTTCAATTTTCCTTCGGTTATTGGTGCTATAGACTGTACTCATGCTCCTATGCTGAAAACGTCTATTCACGAAGACGAATATGTTAACAGAACAAATTTTGCTATGATAAATGTGCGGGCAACGTGTAATTCACATGAAGCCCCAGAACAAAGGTCATACAATACGCTGTTTACAAGAAAGATGCGTCGGGCAATTAAAACAGCGTTTTCTCATACTACAAAACAAAATACGCGTCGAAATAGGAATAGAGCCTTCTCTTGCCATGAGTTGTTTTATTTTGCACAACGTGACTGTTAAAATCCATTTAACATCATGTGTTGGCTCTAAACAAATCTTCTTATCCTCTTGCTCACCATGATATTTTGTCTCTAACTTACATGGACGACATCCTAAGCGGAGTCAATACTTTTGACTATTTGAAAACCCTTTACCTCGAACTAAATAATCTTCTTAATAAACATGGATTCTTCTTGCTCAAGTGGCATTCTAATTCCACTGAGTTCCTTGAATCAATCGCTTTTGAAAAGAATGAAGAATTATATTTAAATCTAGAAAATTCCCCATGTCAAATTCTTGGTCTTAAATGGAACTCTATAGATTCGCTTCAAATCAGTAAGTCTCCCTTGTCCAAATTTTCTATTGTGACGAAAGGAATAGTTCTATCGATAATAGCTAGCACGTTTGACCCTATGGGTATAGTCAATCCTCTTATTGTCCTTGGAAAATTAATTATGCAATCTCTTTGGCAACTTAAATTAAATTGGGATGATCCTATCACTGACAGCAAAGTCCTCAATCAATGGCATTCCTTTACCACCATTCGTAACGAATTGTCGGAGTTCTCTATCCCTCGACTTCTTGTCGAAAACAAACACATTCTGAAAGTAGCACTGCATGGTTTCTGCGACGCAAGCTTATTAGCGCATGGTTGTTGCATATATTTACTAGCTTATTATTTTGATAAGTATATTTCTTCTATGCTTATTACCTCCAAATCAAGAGTTAATCCAATTAAAAACAAACGTACTGTCCTAAAATTAGAACTTTGTGCGATGGTGCTATTATCATCAATTTTTGCAGAAATTGTAAATATTTTGTTTCCTTGTTATAAATTTAACTCCCTTAATCTTTGGTTAGATTCGCTCGTCTCATTTTGTTGGGTGAAACGAAATGCAATCGAATTCAATCCATTCGTATCAAGACGAGTCCTAACTATTCAACAGAATACTGTAGGTTCTACGTAGAGGCACATTAAATCTTCTAGCAATCCAGCAGACGCTTTATCACGTGGAAATTTTTCTAAAGAAATTAGACCACTTTGGTTGTCTCTTTGTTGCAAAAAACATAGAATTTTTATTCTCTTGATTCATTTGCTTATATCGATGACCTACCCGAAGTGAAAAAAGTTGCTTTAGTTGCAGTTAACACCCGAGAGAACCTCCTAAGATTTGGTTCCCGGAATTTTCTAAATTACTCAAAGTTCAAAAAGCAGTAGCTTTTATTTTTAGATTTGGAAATAGTTGTAAAAAGAACAGCAACAAGCATACAGGCTCCCTAACTGTAGAAGAACTTGATACTTCTCATACATTTATAATGCGACAAATTCAAACTGAGTACTTTCATAAAGAAATTGAGTCCCTTCTTCAGAATAAAACCATGTTAGACAAGTCTCGATTGCCTTTAAATGTTTTCTTGAACAAAAACAAAGTATTGTGAGTATGTGGTAGGATGCAAAATTTAGATTTGAACTATGATCAGAAATTTCCAATTTTGTTACCCAAAGATGGAACGCTGGTTAATCTTTTAATAGAAAAGGTACATCGTAGACTAGGTCACAGAGGACCACAAAATGTCTTAGGGAATTTGCGACTAGGATATTGGCCGCTGGGTGGATTACGATACATTAAACGTGTCTTTTGTAAACGTATAACCTGCTTTAGATTTAAAGCGAAATTTGCTTCTCAAATAATGGCCCCCTTGCCAGCTGATAGAATAAGTCCATCTCTAGCATTTCAAAGCGTTGGAGTGGATATTGCTGGCCCTATTTCCTTGCTATCGTAACGGCTTCCAAAGGATCATGTAATTAAGGTAAGTATTATATCTTATCTTACATTAACTGGAATCTCTTGGAAATTTATCACCGCACGATCCGCTCATTGGGGTGGACTTTGGGAAGCAGCTATTAAAAGCGCCAAGTCTCATCTGACAAAACTGCTTGGCTCTTCCATTTTTACCTACGAAGAAACTTCTACAATTTTAATAAAAATTGAAGGTATTCTCAATAGTTGCCCGCTATATCCGATTTCTAATGATATAAATGATTTGCTTCCTTTGATGCCTGGTCATTTTTTGATTGGTTGTCCTCTTAGCGCCTTTCATGAGAAGGATATTTCAGGAATTCAATGTAACAGGTTAAAATTTTGGAGTCAATGTTCCAAAATTCAGCAACTTTTTTGGATGCGGTGGTCTGCGGATTATTTACACCAGCTTCAGCGGCGGACGGTGAATATTCAAGGCCTATCGTAGAATTAGCTCCTCTTCCTTCCAATTCATAGTACGTATCTTTGCTTTTCTATTCTATTCTATATTTTACCGTGAAATCGTAATAATTTATTGTTATTATTATTGATTCCTTATTTTCCCCTATTTAGGGGTGGTCCTTCGAATAAACTTAGAAGTTCAATAACTAGTATGAATAATTATGAACTGGCTACTGTTACATCACCACAGCCCTTTGATCTTTTCGCTATTTTCTTTCCGCTGTTTTATTCAGTGGCTAAGCATCTCAATGATGAAGACTTCCATGATGATGTATCAGAACAAGAAGGGATTGAAAACCAAAATGCAGTCGATTATATAGTCGCCGTGATACGTCAGAGAGGTCAATTAAGAATAGATGCTATATTAAAAATTATCCACAGTTTTGGAGTCTATAGTAGAACGCAGATTAAAAGATTTTATGGATATAAATTGAATAACGACTTTTAATGACTAATAACAGAATAAGTAACAATTTCCAAATGGTCACTTAACAGGAAATATGCTCGAATAATAATTTAAAAGTAATAATAATTAAAGTAACGTTTATGAAATAGACCATGAAAGACAAGTCGAAACCTGCAAATCAGATTGCCCATTTGACTGTTTCATTTAGACCCGAGTAACATCTCAGTTTTTCGTTATATACCTAATTTATGCATACCAAAACGGAGTACGCGCTAACTAAGAGGATTAGTTACTCATTACAATATGAAGTCATTATTCTGAGATTCCACTCAACTTATGCATATCACCCAATGTTTTTAATAATAATAAAACTTCAATATTGCAGAAATTAATACTAATCATTGAAATTTTACAGAATATCTGTTATACCTATAAAATATATTTAAAAATACATACCTTTTTGTAATTTCTCCATTGTAACGTATACTGCACTACTGCCTTCCGGTAAAACAAGTCTGTTGCATTGTTCCGAGACGTCAGAGTGTATACTGAATTAGAAATTGAGGTACACTCATCGTAAATTCCCGTTCTTTCAGTAACTTTAAATAAAATATTACCTTGACTATTCAAGAATTGATTTGCGTATATTTTTTCTTTATTACCAGCTAAGTATCTTTTTTTAAACGTGATGTGAATTTTGATGTTCGTTCATTCGAGCGCACATTTAATTGCATTGAAAGTCGTGTCGGATACATGTTATTGTTAATTAGTTTCACTTCAACAGCATCAGAAGAAGACGAAACACTGCTCAATAAGCGTTACAAATACCGGCGGTATTCGTTTGATACAATTTATATCCGCTATTCTTATCAAATCTCAGTTTATCGCGAATTATAATTGACGGCTTAATACAAAATTTATACACAAATGCATAAATATACAGGGTATATTCATATTACAATTATTTTAATATTTTATTTATCTACCGTGTTTGAGTAATCCTACAACTTTCGAGAATACGTTTTAGAATTTTCATACGAGGATTGTCTGAAAAGTTTTCGACCTGAACATGAAGATGGCAAAGCTTTTCAAATAAAGTTGGGGAATGTGTTGAAAAATATTGTTATACTATGACAAGAGCATAGATAATACATTGAATTATACTTCCGGGTCACGGGAAGTGTTTTGCGAAACATCACGAGAGAACAGCTCGAGCAAAATACACTTAGCAGCAAAAGTATCGCATAATTCTAATAGTTGTTGTAATTCGTCTAAAAACAGATATAATTATGCTATTACCCTATATAATGAGAAATAAAACAAATGAAACCAAATGTTTTTTTAAATGATTATTTTTTGTCCACTTTTTTTACAAAATAAAAAGTCAGCAATTTCGGAATTATTTCTTCAGTATAGTATAATATAGGCTAGTTGCTTTTCTACAATAAATTAGTTTCTGTAGCGTCTGTACCTTTAAAATGAATCCACACCGAATACAAAATCGAAGCAGTGCAGGAATCCGTAGTGGCCGTTTCCATGAGTGGTGAAGGGAGAAATCAGAGTTACATTCATCAGCAAATCAATGTGAATCAGTCTACCATTAGTAGGGCTTTAAGTCGATTCAAGGAAACAGGGCAGCATACGAGAAGACTAGTCCCAGGTCGTCCAAGGGTTACCACCCCTGTACAGGACCGTTTCTTTCGATTAATAATACTTAGTACAATGACTGTAACCTCACTATATTTACAAAATAGGATTCTAGATGCCCATCGGGTTCATTTAAGCCCTGATACTGTAAGGCTTAGCGCTTACTAAAGTTTTTTTGTCGCGGTGAAAATGTGTCACTTGTCACTTATCCACGGAAACGTATGTGTACGCGCGCACTACCTACTTCTTCCAGTTCCAGTTTTCGTTTTTTCGCCGAGAGTAGGTAAACGGTGAACAATGGTTCTATCTCCATTATACTGTAGGTTTCTGTCCTGTTGCTAGCATTCGTTCACTTCCTTAAAATATGTGGAATTATATTACTCGTTGGATCCATCCCACAGTTCTCGAAGCTTACGTCTTTAAAAATCGTAGAGAAGGCAGCAGTAGATTTCGTAAAGAATGTCTCACCACTCTTAATGTAGATGCAGAAAGTACGTAACTAATTATTTTCTTCTTCTACTTTTGGCTGATGTGCTAATTTCGTCCACATTTTATGGATGGCAACCGAGTAAAACCAGGCTTCCTGGAAATAAATTTTGCTATTTTTCAGGAGCATTACATAGTAGTCCAAAGGATAGTCGCCGCTACCGTTGTAGATCGTCGTCTCCAATCTTGTAATGCCATGATCCTTACCTAGTGGGGACAAAAACGTCTGTTTCAATCTGGAGTCCGGTCAGTTGACAAAATCCACAATGTGACTGCCAATTTGTTTGTTAACGCCTGGACTCGTTATCTGACAAACGAACTTGTAGATTTTTACTCTTAATCAATCTATTCCAACATACTTACCGTTGTTGTTTTCTTTGTACTAGTCGCCTTGGTAACGAAAGTCATGGTCTTATGCTAAATACTCGCACACCTCTCGCTTGTTAAAAATCCCTACAAAATCTTTTGTAATGTCCAAATCCATTAGGTACAAGTCGTGGGCTTGCAGATCCAATAATATACCGTGAATTTTGTCCTGTAGAGTAACCATCTCAACATTCGTCAACTCTATCTTGTAGGGAACTGTGCTCGAAAAGATTATTCGAACTGTAAAATTCTTTTTTGAATAGAATTTACAAAGCATTTGTACTGAATGAAAGAAATTACTACCCTTTTGTATTCCGAAAACTATTGTCCGCGCTGAATAACTTCTGTTATGCATTTTAAATTCTTCTGCGGTTTCAAACTTTTATGCAGAAAAATATCCTTACTAATAAAAGTTTCAATAAGTCGTTTGTAAAAATAACTATTTCATTTTATTGATGGCATTACCTGAAAAGGGTTTTGGGTAGCAAGTATCAATTGAATATTTCCACGCATTTGCACGCATGACCGATTTTAGAAATTCCAGAAAAAGTGGATTTCCGTATTTCTAGTTTGAGGGGGGCTTACCAGTCTTCTGCTGCAAAATATCTCATCTCAAACGACAGTCTTGAATGTTTCTTCTAGTGAATCGGTTCAGCTCAATTGTATCTCAGTACCTTACTGAAGTAACGCAAGTGTTTTATTTCCGCTCAAGTATATCTCGGCAACTAAATTAGTAGACGCGTATGTTAGTAAGTTATTGGTAGCAAATTTTCGCAACGAAAAGAAACAGTGTAAAATTATAATAAGAAGTGTATAAAAAGTACTTTGTGTGTAGTTCTGTAAATATATTAATAGTGTCCGACTTTTTATTTTATAAACAATCTAACAACTGCATTAATTAATTAATGCACGTAAAATACGTAACAAACTGCAATGGGATTTTAAAATTTATTTTCAATGGCTTGCATCCCATCTTTCCAAGCAATGGGTAATGGCAATTTTGCCTTTCGGTATATTTCCCACGAAGGTAACTGTTATATCCTCCACAGACATCCTACTTTATGATGCTCTTCCCTTGTTCGGAATCCGAAATGTCGGTTATTTTAACAATAATTCTATAATGGATTTAGTTCTCTGTTGAACTGTTCATAAGGTTTTTCTGTAAGAGTTTAGCAGAAATATTCCAAATTGTTTTCACTATACTTTCTATATATTCTGTGCCGTTTGCACGTTTCATGATGAACGTCCAATCTTTCAGTATATCTGTTAGTTTTTAATTCGAAATTTCAGCACAAAGTTTGTAATTTCGATGTTCACTAAACTGCGTAAACGGTTTCCAAACATATTCATATATTTTTGTAGAATTTTCTAGTATCAACTTTTCAACTTCTTGATCTATTTAACCACTAGAACTATAACAAAAGCGCTGCACATTGAGAAATTCAACGAAACTTCACTAATAAGCTAGGGTCGATAATTTTTGAGACCAAATAAATTTAGAACAGGATAATACACATTGGAAAAGTAAGAAAATATAACAAAAATAAAAGGAAATAGTATATTGTACAACAAGTGGGGAAAGTTGAAATTTTCTCACGAGAGAAAAGTACTTTTCCCCACATGTTGCACGCTATACTTTCTCTACAACGGCACTCATTTAAAGAATACGAGTAAATAGCGATGAAAAAGTCTAGGCATCGAGGACGCCCACAGAAAAAGTCTAGGCATCGAGGATGTCCCTACTGGGCAGCATCTAGGCATCGATGATCCCCTTACTGGATAAATGTATGTGGTGTGGGCAAAGTGCCGTGAGAAATGATATTTCCCACAGTATGAGCAATATATGGTTTTGAAATTAAGTAAGCTATGAGAAATACGCTACTTATTATAGCAATTGTAGAAAAAATAATTTACGGGCGATTTGAGGTCGGAAAGTGGAAGGGATTGAGATTTTAAGGGTGGAAAACGGTTTATCACGATTTCAGGCTAAATTACGAGTCCTATCGAAAAAAGTTAAATACCAAAGTTGTAGGTAATAAAAATATTCACAACACTTTTATCACATAACCTCAAAATGTATGCAAAAAATCCAAAAAAACCGACTTTTTGGTTTTTTATTTTTATCTACCACCATTTTTTTTCACGAAATTTGGTGAAAGCTTATCTTTTTATGTCCCAAACACAATGTATTTTTTTGGATCCAAAAAATTCATTTTTTCCCCTTATTTTTGATTCAATTTCGAAAAGGCACCCCAATTTTCAATCAAAAATTGTCACGTCAATATATCTGCGTTTTGAAAAAAATCTATGTGCTTTTTGTTCGTTGAAATCTCTACTTTCTGATGGTATAAAAAATAATCATCACTATGGCAAATTTTCTCAGAAAATTATATAAAAAAACGAAACGTGATATAAAAGTAGTATTAAATTTTTAAATATTAACAGCGCATGGATTTTGTGGAGCAATTGTTAGTATTTGCATGAGTGATTGATTACATGGAGTTTTGCCATAAATGATTAGTGCATTGTTAGTTTTCTAGTAATTTAAGTGGTTTTGAATGTTTCAGTTTCTTTTATACTGTTTTATAAGTAATTTTCGAGTGTATTATAGGATTTTAGGAAAAATTAGTGGGTTAGAAAAAAGTATGAAAAGGAAATAAAAACGTGTTTTAATTAATTTTTATATGTCTAATTGGTAATCCCTTAACATATTGTGGATCTACCAATTCTGCTAATAAGCATGAAAAATATAATTTCTTCAGTTTTGGTAATATAAGCTGCCAGAGGTTATCGTCTCTATATTTCTAAAATGAAAATAAAAATAAACCTCATTGTAACATTTTTTTTAAATCCTGTGCCTTAGCAAAACATGTAATAGTAAATGATCGTATTATAGCGCTAGTGTCCTTAGAGGGGAAGAGAACCTACATAAAAGAACTTTTCTAGAAATGATTGAAATCAATAAACATGATAACTGTATGAATAAAAGAAGTGACATTGATTCCATATAGGTACTCCTACATTTTAAAAATTTCAAATCAAAATTAAATTAACTCGCATTTAGTTTTCCTTTTTTTTCTACATTTATTGTTCCATCCAAACCATCTTACCTGTGATATGTCTAATTCTTAATGATGCCGCTAGAGCGCGTTATTTGATATAATAGTAGAAAATTGCAAAATTCTCTAAAAATAACATGCAATAATATGACTTCTTTTCGTAAAAATGTAGTGAAATTACACCTTAATAGGTAGTGACAACCGTATCTCGATATTTTATACCTAGCCTTAAACATGGAAGAAAGAAAATTTAGTTATAAAATTTGAAAAAGAGGCTATTACACCGATAATTATTCTTATTTATTTGTCTTTTTTCAAGATTCAATAATAGAATTTCATAATTTTTCAATAATTAGAGTATTCTTAGTTCAAATATTTTTCAAAAACGTGTAGGGACATCATAATCAATGCATATTATAATATATGCAAGTGTAAAGTAGGCAGAATATGAAGAGTAGGCCATGGAGGAAAAACAAATGCCTTAAATTAACTTGTCAACAAATATTAAAATTAAGCTTATAGAGGCAGTATAATTTGTGTTTGTTGCACACGCCTTAAAACTATTAAAACGCCTTTTACAAATGATGAAGCTGTCGATATGATTGCTGTATATTTTAAATGTCTTCAAAATGCGACACTTGCTCAAAGAGTTATACATAGCTCGATATCCAAATCGGTGTTTACACAATGCGAGCATTTTTCCGCGTTTAGTACGAAATTTGCGTAATACTGGCAGCTTTCGCCCTCCGTTGCGAAGACACTCGGCAAGAACAACGCAAGACAATATAGTTAATGTCTTAGCATACGTGCAATCGAATTCCCACGTTAGTACGAGAGAAACGTCTCTCGCGTTGGGTATATCACGTACTACTATTCTAAACATTTTAAAGGATCATAAGTTTTTATATCACTAAAAATACTACTTTACATGTTTCCCAATGTGTTTGTCATTTCGAATTTTTAGACTGCACCCATATCATAATGGTTTTACATCAAGCCTTAAATGACGAAGACTAGATTATTGTTATTGGATGATGGACATGATTAGGGAAAATAGAGAATATTTATTCGAAAGTCTTTGGACAGATGAGGCCACTTTTAGAAGTGATGGAAACGTTAATTTGCATAATATGCATTATTGATCGGATAACAATCCTCATTGGTTGCACGAGGTCCAACATCAAAGCTATTGGAGTCTCAATGTGTGGTATGCCATCCTGGGTGAAACTATTATAGGTCACTATTTCTTCGATTAACCACTAAATGGTGCCGTGTTTCATGTTTTTTTGGTAAACCAACTGCCCATTTTTCGAGAAATGTGCGAGCACTTTAAATCGAAGATATCACCAGAGGTGGATTGGGCGAGGAAGTCTATTTCCGTGGCCAACTCGGTCCCCAGACCTCACCTGTTTTTACTTCCATCTATGGGGTCGGTTAAAAGATATTGTTTACTTAATTCCATCAACAACGAGAGACGGCATGAAAGTACGAATACAAGAGGCCATTTGTAGCCTGTCAAGAGCAGAAATTGAAGCTGCTGTAATGTCCACGCATGCGCGGCTTCAACAATGCATTGAGTGTGATGGAAGAGAGTTCGAGCATTGAACGAGGTATTAGTTTTATTTCAGAATCGGTCCTTTTTTCTTCTTATGTCCCTACACTTTTTTTTAATTATTTGAACTAAGAATACTTTTATTATTTAAAAATTATAAAATTATGAAATTTTATCATTGAATCTTGAAAAAAGACAAATAAATAAAAATAATTATCGGTGTTATGGCTTCTTTTTCAAATTTTCTCTCTTCGATATTTAAGGTTAGGAATAAAATATCGAGATACGGTTGTAACTAGCCTGTTTTGGAGTCATTTCACTACATTTTTATGAAAAAAGTCATATTATTGCATTTAATTTTTTAGAGAATTTTGTAATTTTCTGATATTATATCAAAAAACGCGCTTTAGTGGCACCACTAAGAATTAGACATATCACAGGTAAGATGGGTTTGATGGAACAATAAATGATTTTACCAACGAGACCAAGTTTGTTAAAATCCGTTCAGTCGTTTAGGAGTTACACCTAATTTTAAAAAAAAAAGCTTTGAATCATCCCCCCCCCCCTCTCTTTATTTCAATAGATATTTCGATGGCGCAGCCGGAGTGCTCGAAATAGAGCAAGTGATTGAAAGACCAGTTATCCACGAATACTTTACGCAATTTTTTTTTATTGGTGCTCTTTGAAATCATAAAATATTATTATTATATTATTACTACAAAAAAATGGAAGTCCGTCCTCGATGCCCAGCCAAGTTTCGTAAAAGTCAAATATTATTTATTATTATTTGACGTTACGAGGTACTGCTGTCAGATCAATAATCAAAAAGTTTCTTTATTTATATTTAAAAGGATACAATGTATATATGAATATATAAATAAATTTTGCTGAAAAAACCAAATAAGACATTCGTTCCGAATGAAAATATACAATTTAAAAACTAATAAAAAAAGTTGTCATTGATACTTACGTTTCTCAAGTTGTTACCGTAGGGACTTTAAAAAACGCGCGTGTTTGAAAGTTCGATTTAAACACTCTGATGCGTGCTTTAAAAAGGTAATATGAGGCATCAATAAAAAAATAGTTATTTATTATACAAGGGAAAAAAGTATTAGATTTTAGCTCGAGGTTATGTTGTCTCCCGACGCGAAGCGGACGGAGACAACAAACCGAGAGCTAAAATCTAATATTTTTCCCGTGTATAATACACTATTTTTTTCTGTGACTGGAAAAACGACGATTCAATAGTGAAAGAACATATTATTACAATATATTAATGTCAGAATGTTATCGATATGAAATTTGAATTTTTAAACTAATAAGCTGTTGTAGTTATAGCGACAATTAGACCTGCGTTGCTAAGGAAAACTTCAAAGTAATCAAATATATGCCAATTTAATTCTGTGATTTGATTCAAAAATGGCGAACTCAGTGATTGTTTAGTAGTTATTTTGGAAAATATAATGTTAAAAAATGTCTGATTCCGAGTTTTATCTGACTCTTGATGTAAAGGAAATGTAACTTATGTTCAATAAAATATTCTAAAATCAAATATCTTTTTTTATCTATATGTATATATATCCGGGAAAAAAGTACTCACTTTTTTCCCGTGGGGAAAAAGTAATTTCGTGAAAAGTTGTATTTTGTTACCTGTCAACAGAGATAAAATGTCAAATTTTTTTCCTGTCACAGAAAAAATATATTTTTTTACCGCTATGGTGAATAGTTTCCGAGATACAGCACTTTGCATTCTTATCTGAACACCCGGTAAATTTAGGTTCTCATTAAAAGTTTCACATATCGGAGGATTTTCTCGATTAAATAGGCAGGAGTGCGTCACTTTAGTGTGACCTAGCTTTAGGTGATCGCTTTTATTTGATCCGCGCGACTTTTGAAACTGCTTTTCCATGGCTTCATACATGGTTTGATAGTTTTTAATATTGACCACGGTGGAATAGAATAGACTACTCACTTTGGCACTTGCACCGAACTTTTGTTTTGATTGTACGTTATAGTCATTGGCTATCACTTCGCGCAAAATTGGTATGTGATGGGACCCAAATAATTTGTATTGATGGAGAAGGTGTAGTTGAGTTTTAATGAGGAGACCACCCCTCCGACTTCGAAGAATTCAACTGAGTATGAACTATGCCACATCAGTTTTGTTAAATAAAAAGAATACTGTTACTTGCAATATTAAAACAGATCGCTTTAAAAACTTATTCGAAAACAAACATACATCTATTCCCTTCTACGGAAGAATTCTTCAATATTACCAGATTTCTATCCAAAAAGTATTCATAAATATAACATCCCCTTTAAAAGATATCTTTAATACTTCATTTTAATAAATAGCTCAAAATTTTAAATAATGATTAAAACAAAATTCGAATTTTTCAGTTTTTAGCATTTTCTGAAAAAATGTGCCACGGTAATGTATATTTTTATAACATCAGAAAGTAGAGATTTCAACAAACAAAAACCATGCAAGTTTTTTCAAAACGCAGATATTTTGACATAAGAATTTTTAATTGAAAATTGGTTTGGGCTTTTTCGATATTAAATCAAAATAAGGAGAAAAAATAATTACTTTGAATCCAAAAAATTACAGCGTGTTTGTTTTCACCAAATTTCGTAATTTTTTATTGTGAAAGATAAAAATAAAAAACAAAAAAGTCGATTTTTTAAATTTTTGTCATAAATTTTCAGGTTATGTGAAAAAAGTGTAAATACAAAAGTTGTAAAACATTAGTTATATAATCGTTTGAATTTCGTTAACTGCATATCAGAAAAATATTGTCCATTCAACAGAAAAGCAGTTGTTTAGAGATTTCAGTATAGAGTGACACACAAGATTTATTTAATGAAAAATCAAACACCTAATGGTCTCAATAAACATTTGTCACTTACCCTTTTCGAGAACTTCAGCAAGCCAATCCTTATAACATTGAGAAATATGTTCAAATTCTTTTATGTCGTCAATCTTGTACACTTCCTCATCTTCTTGGGGTAGAAGAATAGAAAATTGTCCGGAATAGACATGAAGACGTATTGTCCTCGACATGCCCGGAAAAAGGGCACATCTTAATCTTATTATAACACCTTATAATTATCACATACTAAACAAAAAAATGAGAGAACCATTGACACTGATAATAATTTGGCACTTGAATTTTTCGAACGAAAGTATTGATGAGTAACAGAGTGTACAGAGTATAATAGGGCGACTTGACAGTGATGGATGGAGCAGGGAACGGTCACTAAAGTGCGAGTATCTTCCTCAATAAACCACCACAATGGTTCATTTTTTTCACTAGCTTTACAAAAAGTAGAGTTGGAATATAGATTTTATCGAGTTTAGTCGTGGAGAGAATTGTGATATTGAAATTATTCCATGTTTTTGATTAAATATTGCATCAACTATATCAAGAATAATTATAAATAAGCTAAAATTAGTGTTTTTAAATGAAACGCACGGTCTCTAGTAAATTCCACAATATAATACAAGTTATTGAAAATTATATTGTGGAATTAACTAGAGACCGTGAGTTTCATTTAAAAACACTAATATATATTCCACGAAGTAAGGGTCGAGACAGTCAATTTCAAGAGCTAAAATTAATTCATTAATTGCTTAACAATGAAACTCAAATAAATGTTAGTTTTCTAATGGGGCATTCTAAAGTTTAGCCCTTCATCTCTTGTCCTTTAAACTTTAACAAGAGTTTGATTTTCACTAGGAGAACCTTCGAACCTCTCACCGGAAGTAGTGATTTGGTTTTGTTCGATGTTTAGAATTTATGTTAGTTTTTAATTTTTTGTGGTCGAGCTCTTGGCAATACTGCATCATTCCCTTTCCTCAAAAATAAAAGTTCCCTCCGCCTATGTCCTATTTTTTACCTAGCAAAATAACTTGAACATTCGATACTCGAAATGAAATATACTTAAATAACGAGAGTCGTCGTTGATAGTTCTTGATTTAACTTTTCGGTAACCGGAACAGTGAATTGTTATGTGCATCAAGCGAGGGTGCAGATCAGCTTTCATCCCATCTCCCATATCCTAAGGTAGGTGATATTGTTTTAAGCTCGACTATTTGTTTGTTTTAATAAAATTATTATTATCATTAAACCCCAAACTACAGTCCAATTTTTCTCTCATAAATTTGTATGAGCAAATCGAACATGTGATCTTTCGTAGCCGCATGTAACATGCATTTTGTATTTTAATGATTTAATAATTAATTGCATTTTTACTTAATAATTTCTATTTTTTTTTCAAAGCCAAATTTTATTATTATTTTTTGATTGATTTCGCAGTATGCATTTCAGTTATACTCTATTTGAAAAAGGCAGAGAGCAATAAACCCTTCTAAAATGACCTAACCTAACCATTCCAAGGGCGTACCTGCTTGTGATTCTAAAAATCACAATAATTGTGAATTTTATATTCAAGCAATATATAAGTATTAGCTTTTGCCCACGACTTCGTCCGCGTGGTGACAAAACATCAGATATCTTAGAGGGTACAATCGAATAATTCCTAGATGACGTGAGCCCTACGAAAGGATTTTTGGAAATTTCACCCCTAAGGGAGTAAAAAAGTGGTTGAAATTTCACCTCATAAAAAGTAGATATCATGTTTGTTTTTTCTATCACACTTTACTTAACTAACACCTGTTTGTATCTGTTTGGATGGAATTTTGTAATCGATATTAATCAACAACTTTCCATTAATTCAATCGATTTGAAATTTTTTAGTAGTTAGGTACTCCAAAAAATTCATAAAACTGGTAAGGTTACGACTATTTTATGAACCTTTATTAGTTTCTGATGCCAGTCCATCAACTCGGTAGGAGTTGAATTTCCAAAAATCCTCTGTTGTGCTAAAAACTTTCCATTAATTCAATCGATTTGAAATTTTGCATACCTGGATTTCTCCAAAAAATGCATAAACCCTTATTAGTTTGTGTACCTTCTAACTGTAATTTTTTCCTGAAGAGAGAATTGCTTGACGCCATTTTTAGTCCATCAACTCGGTAGGTGAAGATCGACCTTAATTAAAAAAGTGACCAAAGTTTCATTCGTAACAAATTTTACCCCCTTAGGAGTTGAATTTCCAAAAATCCTCTCGTCTCACTTACCTCACTTGAGGAACGTTTTTGCCAATTGCTATGCTTCTAGGCCTAGCATTTCTGGAGAGGTGGGATTTCAACCCCTTTCTTACCTCCTTAGGGGTGGAATTTCCAAAAATCCTGTTTTGGTGCTCACATACATCAGTTGAGAAATATCTCTGCCAAATTTCTTGCTTCTAGGACCGCTAAGCCTAAAAATATGAATTTTATTAACCTCCTTTCATCCCTTTAGGGATGGAATTTCCAAAAATCCTTTCTTAGTGCTCACTTACGTCACTTGAGGAATATGTCTGCCAAATTTCTTGCTTCCAGGACCGTTAGGCTTAAAAACATTAATTTTAACCTCCTTTCACCCTCTTGGTGGTATTTCCGACAATCCTTTCTTAGTGCTCACTTACTTGAGAAACCCCTCTGCCAAATTTAATTCTTCTAGGCCTATCAGTTCTGGAAAGGTGGAATGTCAACCCCTTTCACCGCCTTAGGGGTGGAAATTCCAAAAATCCTTTCTTAGTGCACACTTACGTCAATTGAGGAATATTCCTGCCAAATTTTTCTTGTTTTTTTTCTTTTTTATCGTATCTGCAGCTCGTGCTTTACGATAAGCTCGTGAATTTTTAATAAAAAGTCTGTTCTTGTTTTTTTTATCGTATTTGCAGTTCGCGTTTGCGATAAACTCGTGAATTTGTAATAAAATTGTGTCCGTACTTTTTTGAGTTCTATTTACACTCAAAATAATATCTTTTCACAATGGAAAAGCTAAGAAAATTTAAGAATCTACGTTCATCTTGTTTAAATGATATGCAAATTTTATTTGATATTTCGGAAAATGCTAAAGTGGATAAATCTGTAAGGTCAATGTATCAAGCTCGCTATAATGATATTGAAAACTTAAAAGAGAATTTTCTTGAACAACATAACAATATTATTTCGACATTGCTAACAAAAGAATCAGATGTAGATAGCAAGGATAATATTCGTACTTGTTTCTTGAATCAGTATTTTCAAGTTAAAGCCACATATAGTGAAATATTTAATAACAAAATTTAAATAAAATTTTCAATAATTCAGCAACCTGTCAGAACTCGCAACAACATATAAAACTTCCGAAACTGGAACTTCAGAAGTTTCGAGATAATTTTCGAGAATTCGCGTCGTTTATAGATTTGTTTAATTCGGTTGTTCATAATAACGAATCTTTATCGGATATACAAAAATTTCAATATTTGAAAGGATTATAAGAAGGCCCGCCTCAAGGTTTGATTAGAAATTTACCATTGACTGAACAAAATTATAACGTAGCTTATGACCTTTTCGTAAAACGATACACATATAAACGACGATGTGCAAAAGCACACTAGGATGCCATTTTGAACGTGCCAAAGCTAACTACAGTAAATGTAATATCTTTGTCAAACTTGATTGACACTTTTCAGGAAAATCTAGCATCGTTAAAATCTATCGGTCTACCTACCGAGCATTCGGATTATGTTGTTTTTATGTTCCTCTTTTCACGTCTAGATCCTGATACCATCAAATTGTTTGAATTGGAAAACAAATCAACAGAAACTCTATCTTACGGACAATTAATTGAATTTTTAGAATCTCAACTTATCGCTTATGATAATTTCTCTGAGAAACCTCGCTTGGGAAACACTTTTTCGTCTAATAAACCTCACTCCCCTAAGCCAAATTATCATAACTCAAAACGCGTCTCAAACCTACTAGCATCAAAGTCGATTCAACAATGTGTATTCTGCAAAGAAGCCCATGGGGTATATGATTGTCCCGAATTTCACAGCCAATCTCCGTTTGATCGTCATAATATGTGCTAATTGGCACATTTGTGTTTTTTAATTGTCTGAGCTCGTCCCATGGACTACGTGAATGTTCCTCAAAGTATTCGTGCAGAAAATGCAAATCTTCCAAACACCATACTTTATTGCATTTCGAATAGAAACCAATTCGCATCGAAAATGTAGCCACCTCCTCTTCACAGCCCGTTTCAAACCAACCGACTACTTCTCTAGTCATAACTCCACAAACACTAAAAGCTACTTGCTTACTAGAGCCTAAACCGAAACAGAATGATGAGGTGCTACTTTCGACAAGTCTTGTTAATATACCCGATAAACACAATGTTAAACAAACTGTTCGTTGTATGATTGACCCCGGAAGTATGTCGTCTTTTATTCTTAGGAAAGCAGCCAATCGATTAGGCCTCCCTAAGACCCAATGTCAAATTGATGTTCAGGGACTAGATTCCATTAAAACTCAACTCAATACTGAGAAATTATATTTGTCAATCACTCCTCGAGAAAAAGAAAATCCAATTTTCTATGTCGAAGCAATTATTTTGGATCGAATTTGTAACGATATGCCTTCTATTAAGTTGTCATCCGAATCCTGGACCCATTTAACTAATCTGAATCTCGCAGATCCAAATTTTAATGTTCCAGGCCCAATCGAACTATTGTTAGGCGCAGATGTATTTTCGAAATTGTTGTTATCCGGAAAAATATCTGGTGAACCTGATGCCATTAACACTGTACTCGGTTATATCCTAAGCGGCCAGGTTGTTACCCAAAGACCATCTGTCTTCTCTATTTTGTGGACTGGTGAACGATACACCCCTAGATAACATTATACAAAAATTCTGGGAGGTTGAAGATGTCCCAGAAACTAGCCACATAAATCTCGATGAACATGTGAACACATTTTTAAAGAGAATCATAGTAGAGACGATTCAGGTCGCTATATTGTTCCCCTTCCGTTCCAAGAATCATCGCCTACTTTTCCTGGTATACGTGACTTAGCTTTACAACGATTATACTCTCGTGAGCATCGTCTGATCAAACAGCCCGATTTGCATAAACAGTATTCCGACTTCATGCAAGAATACCTCGAGTTAAATCATATGGAATTGGTACCCAAAAATGAACTAGGTAAATGACAATATTATATTCCTCATCAGTGTGTAGTGAAACCTGATAGTGTATCAACCAAACTGAGGGTAGTTTTCGACGCTTCAGCTAAAACTCCAACTGGCAAATCTCTAAACGATTGTTTATATGTCGAACCCAAACTCCAACAAGATATTGTTTCTATTTTAATCAATTTCCGACTTTATAAATTTGTTATGTGCGCAGACGTGTAACAGATGTACAGAATTATCCTAATTTCTCCCGAATTTCGAGACTATCAACGAATTTTTTATCGTTTCTCACCTGAAGAAGAAATTCAAGAATATCTTGTCACAGTTACGTATAGAGTAAGCTCCGCCCCTTATTAAGTAATGGCTACCCTTCGACAACTAGCTATCGATGAAGAATCCCGCTTTCCTAAAGCCGCTTCGATTATTCTTAATTCTTCATATATTGACGATTTTGTTTTCGGAGCTAATACTCTTGACGAAGCTCAATTTCTTTTACAGGACTTTATCGCCCTCATGGAAAGTGGTGGCTTCTCACTTAGGAGATGGTGTACTAACCATCCTCCACTCTTGTCACATATGCCACCCTCTCATATTAACCCTAATACCTTAAATGTGGAACAAGGGGATAAATCTTCTTCTCTTAAGGTTCTTGGTCTTAAGTGGAACCCAGTTAATGATTGTTTCTTCTTTTCTGTAATTCCGAATAGAAGCCTTACCTGTTCTAAAAGATCTTTGCTTTTTTTACTTTTTTGACAAAATCATTAATACAAAGACTTTGGATGACAGGCCTTAATTGGGACGACTCGCCCCCTCCTGATATCGTTCGAATGTGGAATCAATACCTACTTGAACTCACTCTTTTGTCACAATGACAAATACCACGTAAACTATTCCTAAACATATCATCTAATTGTGAACTACACGGATTTTGCGACGCAAGTGAAAAGGGCTACGCATGTGTAATATATTTTAGAACGTTTTACTCTGATTATCAACATGCTCTCACTTTTATATGTGCCAAGTCGAAAATCTCTCCACTGAAAACTAAGCTAACAATTTCCCGATTGGAACTTTGTGCGGCTGTCTTATTGTCTAAGCTGATTTCGTATATTTTGAAGGTCTGTACAATTAATGTCCAATCCGTTCATGCTTGGTCAGACTCTCAAATCGTCCTACACTGGATAAATTCTTCCCCGCACCGGTTTAAAACCTTTGTGGCAAACCGAATTTCATATATCCAGTCAAAAATCCCTAGTGCCTCATGGGAATATGTTCCCACTCATCACAACGCAGCAGATGTTGCATCTCGTGGTCTCTTACCCCATTAATTCTTAGCAAAGAATAGTTGGATACATGGACCAAGTTTTTTACTCTCATCCTCATTTTGCTTTCCCGACACTTCATCATCAGGATCCATTCAATTTCCTGTTGAGGAAGAACGAAAAATTGTTTTACTAACAGAACCCTCTCAATCTAATGCTCTGGATACTCTTCTCGAAAATCATTCTTCTTTTTCCAAAATTCTACGTATATTAGCCTATGTATTCCGATTCGTTCACAACACCAAGCCGTCGTCTTCAAAACAGTCGTCAGAAAGGCTACAAGCCGAAGAGTTAGAAAACTCTATGTTAATTCTGGTCAAGCACACTAAACACATTCTTTTCGACAAGGAATTCAACTCGAAAAAACTTTCTAAACCTTTGTTAAAGCTAGGTGCGTTTAAAGATAACCACCAGCTACTCAGAGTTGGTGGCCGTTTAACCCATTCTCCTCTATCATATGAGGCGAAGCACCCTCTTTTGTTGCCACGGAAATGTAGGCTGACTACTTTGGTTATAGATTACTATCATATAAAACACCTTCATGTTGGTTTCAAAACCACGCAATTTCTTATATCTCAAAAATTCTGGATTCTATGCCCAAAGTGAACAATAAATGCTTTATTATCTGAATGTGTCCGTTGCTGTAAACAGAACCCTAAGCCATACCAACCCCCAATGGGTAATTTACCCCAGTTTAGATTAAATGATGTAAAAGCATTTAGTCACTGCGGTCTTGATTTTGGTGGACCCTTTTCCATCACCCCTTCTCGTTATCGAGGATCTCGGACTATAAAAGCTTATATATGCTTATTTGTATGTTGTGCGACGAAGGCGCTACATTTGGAATTCGTTAGTAATCTCTCAACTGATGGCTTTCTAGCCGCTCTGCAATGCTTTATTGCCCGACGCGGTAGAGTGTCACATATTTACTGCGATAATGGTACAAACTTTATCGGCGCTGAAAAGGAAATTGCTCAATTCATGCAAAGCGCTGCTGATCGAGAAACCATTAAATTTCATTTTTCCCCTCCATCTGGTCCTCATTTTGGTGGCCTTTGGGAGGCTGGAATCAAATATGTGAAACGTCACCTTATTCGCGTTGTTGGTATGAAAATTTTAACATATGAAGAGTTTTATACAGTTCTGGTCTTAATAGAGTCTCTATTAAATTCACGCCCCTTGACCCCATTTTCTAATGATATCGAAGACATTACCGCTTTAACTCCAGGCCATTTCTTGACTCTAGAACCGTTGACCACTCTTCCGACTCCAGACTTCACCCCTATTCCTATGAACCGTTTGTCGAGATGGCAACTTTTACAAAGGTTGCATCGTGATTTTTGGACTCGTTGGCAAAGCGAGTACCTCCATTCGCTACAACAGCACTCGAAATGGCTGACACCAATCTACCCTTCTCCAACCGTAGGCACCCTTGTGCTAATCAAGGAAGACAATTCACCCCCCGCGCTTTGGACTCTCGCTCGCATTATCGAGCTTCATTCCGGTAAGGATGGTGTATCCCGTGTCTCTAGCGTTCGCACCCCCACGGGTACTCTGCGTCGACCTTTGGTCAAGCTCTGTCCCTTACCTTTCAGCGACGACTAGCATATTACGAGGTTGCGGATTACAAATTCATTTTAATTTGATTGTATATAATTTTTTTTAATTTCATTCATTTACGCATTTTTCAATATTTTTTTTACCGGAGTGTTATAATACCTCCGCTCACATATTTGCTTTTTTTAAATGCATACTGCATTTCGGTGGGGAGAATGTTCGATTTTTAGAATTTATGAAAGTTTTTAATTTTTTTTGGTCGAGCTCTTGGCAATACTGCAATCATTCCTTCCCTCAAAAACAAAAGTTCCCTCCGCCTATGTCCTATTTTTTACCTAACAAAATAACTTGAACATTCGATACTCGAAATGAAATATACTTGAATAAAGAGTCTCGTCGTTGATAGTTCTTGATTTAACTTTTCGGTAACCGGAACAGTGAATTGTTATGTGCATCAAGCGAGGTGCAGATCAGCTTTCATCCCATCTCCCATATCCTAAGGTAGGTGATATTGTTTTAAGCTCGACTATTTGTTTTTTTTAATAAAATTATTATTATCATTAAACCCCAAACTACAGTTCAATTTTTCTCTCATAAATTTGTATGAGCAAATCGAACAGGTTTTTTAACAATATTTTCTATGTTAGCCAACCAGCAAAATAATTTAAAAGATTAGATAGACAAGCGGTTCACAAATTTGGAAAAAGATTGTAGCCAAATTTTAATTAAAAAAGCACAAGTAAATTTCAATTGCGGAAAACATATATACAACAATATTATGAAAACAGCAATGATTACCTTAATTGTATTGAATAATAATGTATTTGTACGTAAAATGAAGGAATATGCCTTTAACACGATTCGATCATTACATACATGTATTTAAATATTCCAAATATCTAAACAAAACAGATAACGCCTCAGGAACACGTAAAACGAATATAATCTAATAACTGAAAAAGTAAATAAGCGTGTAACTATCAAATTTAACATAATTGTTAGATTACGAGAGTTGCCTTTTATATTTCGGGAATAGAGAACAAAAACAAATATTAATCATCGAAAATCACTTTATTGTTTTTCAAAATATTCCCCATGAAGATCTATACACTTATGCATGCGTTTGAACCAATTGTCGAAGCACTTTTGCTACTCTGATTGAGGTATCTCCAAAACATGCATTCTGAATGCAGCAACCGCTTCTTCTGGTGTCGAAAAACGTTGACCTCTTAGTTTGTTTTTTACGTACGGGAGTCAAAATAAGTCATTCGGTGCCAAGTCAGGACTATACGGCGGATGATTAATCAAATCGATGTTTTGGTTGCTCAAAAATACAGTTGGTTGCTCAAAAATACAGTTGTTTGAGCCGATGTGTGAGAGATCACATTGTCGTGGTGAAGAGTGATCCGTCTTCGGCGGTTGGTTTTCCTGATTTCTTGGAAGACAACTGGCAAACAAATGATTGTGTGCCACCCAGAATTGATTGTTCTGCGTTGTTCTAGTGGTACGGTTGCTACATGTTCAGTTTTTCCGAAAAAACAGGCGACCATTTGCTTGGAAGTGCTTCGTACGCGAACAACTTTTGTTAGATTTGGCTCACCTTGAAACACCCATACAGTCGACTGCTGTTCATTTTCGGGCTCATACGCGTAAATCCACGATTCATCACCTGTCACGATGTCATAGACGTGTTTCGAAGCACCGCGATCGTATTTTTTGAGCATTTCTTTCGACCAATCGACACGAGACTTTTTTGAGCGATTGACAAATTGTGTGGGATCCATCCAACGCGAACAAATTTTGTTGACAGTCAAATGTTTATGCAATATTGAATGTATGCTGGTCCCACTAATGCCTACGGTTGTCTCAATCTCACGATAGGTCACATGACGATCTTGCAATATCAGTTCGCGCACAGCATCAATGGTTTTCGGAACAACAACTGATTTTAGACGACGAAATTCATCTTGGAGTGAACTACGACCACGATTGAATTCACCATACCATCGATAAACACTGGTCCTTGATGCAGCTTCATCGCCAAAAAATGAATTAAGTTCATCTATGCACTGTTGCTGAGTTAATCCACGTCGAAAGTTGTAAAAAATAATCGCACGAAAATGTTCACGATTTAATTCCATTTTTGGGCCGAGATGAATCTTTTAAGTTACTATAAACAACACAAATAGCGCTCGTATGTCAAAACGTTCTGAGTACGTATAACCTCAAAAATGTCCAACTTTACGATAGGGTTGTCAGTTGCCAGATTGCAATACTAGGGTTAACAAATCCCGAAACATAAAAGGCAACCCTCGTAATAGTGTTAACTAAATAAATAATATAATGATAATAAATAAACTATCCGGAATGAAAAAAATTAATTCAAAATGACTGGGGCGAAAATAAAAAATGCTGTTGAAAATAAAATCCTGATATATAATAGTCCATATTATGGACCTAGTATAGAATTGTGGGGATGTCAGTAAGTCCAGCATTGCCATAGTACAAAGAGCCCAGTCTAAAATTCTAGCAGCAATGACTGATGTTCTGTGGTACGCCACAAATCAGATGCTACATCAAGATCTTCATGTATCAACAATTCAAGAAAACAGTCATAGAGTTAATATGGGCAAACGTAAAATCAGAATTATGAAAATGTAACTAGTTAAACTCCAAAACTAAGTAAAGGGGCTGTAGAAAATGTTATGGCAGGAGATCACCAAGAGATTTGGAAAATTGTGTCTAACATGTTATTAAGAAGGAAGATGAGTATGCGATTTTACCCTCTGTCCAACCCATTACAATACAAACAAATGATGATTCTAGTTCTAATTTGTCTGTCTGTTGTGATGATTGTTTATTAGTGCTGGGACATCGTCGCGAAACGTCAATATTCATCATCGATGGTGACATCGAAAGCAAACATCGATGTTTTATAAACATCGGCTGTTAAACATCAATGTTCACTTTACATAGATGTTAAAAAATAATATCCATGTAAAATCGTAAAATTAATAATTAGAAACAATCAAACATATAATTTAATTTCGATATAAATATTATATTTGTAATAATTGTGATAAAATGAAATCAAGTCCCAAAATATTTTATTAATGGATTGTAATAAAAGTAACTTAGTAAGTCGCTTCCCTTACAAGCTATTTCGTTTTTTGGCCATAGTTTCGCCTGCCTTAGAAAAGAGACGTTTAAATCGAACGGAAGTAGCTAAAACTGTTAACAATTTTAAAGCTTTTTGTGCTAAATTCGGATAAATCGAAGAATATCGTTGCCGATTCTCAAATTGAGTTGCGGGGATTCACCTTCGGTAGTCGCCGAGATTGCACTTTGCACTGGCAATTTAAAAATTTAGGGGGCGGTGTTACTTATTCAAATACATAATTATTTAATTTTATTTGGAGTAGCTTCGATTAAACTTTCGCTTAAAGATTGAAATTTTATTTTCTTGAATAAGGTAGTATTGAATAATAAAATCATAATTTTTCCTATTAATATAAAATATAAATAACATCGATCATCGATATTGACATCGATATCTGCCAAATCTTACATCGATGGCAAAAACATTGAACATCGATGGCTAAACATCGATATTTCAAAAACATCGCCCATCACTTTTGTTTATAAACAACCTTTGAAGTTGAAAGGTTTAAAATATCATTCATTTTTGTTCTTTTATTAGTGTAAATACCTAGAATGTTTTGTTTTCATTTATGCAAAGAATTTCTTTTCATTTATAGTTTTTGCTTTGAAATTTCGTTTGCCAGAAAAAAATCAAACGGGGTGGAAAAATGACTCAGTTCACGCCTGATACCGTGTTTAAATAGAACGCCCTTGTTGGTAGGTAATTGTCTCTCTGCGTTTTCGTTACATCAATTCATATCATGAAAAAAAATTAAGAGGGTGCTATTAGATAGAGCGGATTTTGAGCCTAAGTATCTCTTTTGGAAAAAATGTGCTTGATCTAATTATGTATAACGTCAACCAATTAATCGATTAGCTAATAATAAATACATACTTCCTTGCGTGTGGCATATTTTTTCAGTTTTTAAAATATTTAAATTCTTAAATAAAATTAACAATTTCCGTCTATGCTGCTCAATCGATGCCGTCTCGAGACGGCGAAACTTGTTTTTTAAACTTCTGCAATTGTAAATGGAAGAACCATACAATCCATTTCTGTGCGAATTTATCTTATCTTATCATAATAGTTAGTTGGTGCGGAGTAGGTTGTAAGTTGGCAATTGTTTTTGTAGTTGGTTTGCTTGTGTCTGCAGATTAATGAAAAAATGCAGCAATCGACTGTCTCCTGGTAGCACCGCTGGATACATTAATACTGTTGATCACTAGTAACAGCAGTGCTAACCAACCAAATGACACTCCAGCAAGATCCAAACTAAGGTGTAAGGTAACGTAGCGATCGCTGAATGACCGCAGGTAATGCGGTCGCGAACGTTCCTCTGGAGGTACCAGGCGAATCCCCCTAAAAATGAGCCTTTCCTTGGCACTCAGGGCACTGTCAGGAACGACATAAACCTCCATGGCTCCAAAGGCACCACCTGCCCCTCCCTATCCAAACCTAGCACCAGCCACCAAAAGCATAAGCAGCGATGCCAATTCCTCCTCCAAAAGAAGCCCAGATCACGTCGTTCCCCAGGAAAAGAAGCGCATCCGCTCCAAAGCCTCGGAGGAGAAGGTTACGGATGGACACCAAATCCAAAACTAATAGCTATACTGAAACACCTACGGGTTGCTATTATAGACAAGGCCGACCCAAATGGTAAAATAATTACAGATAAAGGAAACATTGTCAAGAGACAGCTAATGGAGGCTCTGGACGAAACCCTTATGTCCGCCTCTATCAGTCAAAGGAAGACGCCTACTTTTAGGTCATGGTCGCACTTTGGCAAAATAATGGGAGTCATCTGCGGCAATGACGAAACGCTAGAGTGGCTAAAGAACACAGTTTCAAAAATAAAACCGTGGGAGGAGGCTAAGCTCGACGTGGTGCACGTCGACAACCTCTCTCTGCTGACAAAAGCTCTGGGTCTCTAGTGAAGCTCTCGCTGACATGAGTGACAAAGAGGACGTAATGCGTCGGCTTCACAAACAAAACCCAGACCTTCGAGTGGATGCGTCGTTTTCCTTTCACTACGAATCGAAGGTCAACCCCAAAGGGCACCTCTTCGTCTTCGGCATAGGAGTCGAGGAGATGGCAGCACTAGGAAAACGATCAATGAGGCTGAACTACGAGTTCACCTCATTGATCTTTAAAATAAAAAAACGATCCGGAAAGGAAGAGCGATAAGGGAACCTGTATGATTCCCCTCCCCCCTCCGAGGAGATTCAAAGAGCTGTTGTTTCTGTGGAGGCTGTCGAACCATCTTCTAAGATGGCGACTGCCAGCCTCTTGGCAGAAATAGCAGCTCTAAGCGAAGACATAGGCAATGTCAACCAACCTCCAAACAGAAAAAAACCTATTTTACCATCATCAAGTAGCGATGGATACTGACAAGGTAATGATCATTCAGTGTAACCTTCAACATTAAAAGGTAGCTTCGGCAATACTATGCCGCCACCTTGATGCGATGCAGGACACAATAGCACTTATCCTGGATAAGACAAACTAAAATCTTGGGTCTAAATAATCCAAACGGTCAAATGTTCAGCTTCCCAAACAATCAGCAACCTAGGACGCTCATATATTTCAACACCTACCTACTGAAGCACTTTCGATTTCCGACCTAACGGTAGTGAAGGTAGAATCTGCGTAGAAAGGTCAAGAGAAAATGGCATCCGCATACCTCCCTTCAGACGCAGCCAACCCACCTCAAATAAAGGAGCTGGAGGACACTGTGGAACAATGCCTCACTCAGAAGCTTGAATTGGTAATATACTGCGATTCAAACTCTCGCCACGTAAGCTGGGCAGCAAAGATATTAACACTAGAGGTAAGCCTCTTTATAATTACATAGTTAACAAGAATGTCTGTTTTCTAAATCGAGGTACTAAACCAACTTTTATTAATTCTCGGAGTCAAACGCGAATATATATTACTATAAACAATTCGAATATAATCTCCGGTTGGCATATATCCGACGACATTTCAATGTCGGACCACCGCTGGATGAAATTTGAAATAAAACTTGAGCTCACAACCTCCAAATTAACTCGCGACCACAGAAAAACGGACGGGACAAAATACGTAGACTGTTTGAAAGGGGCTCTGCGAGAAGTCGAGGATATATTGCCTAACAATAAATGAGATTTGGAAAATTACTCTGTATAATTAATGCCTATAAGATGTCCCTCTCAGGTGGGTCAATCTTAATGGAGCCTCCACTCCATGGTGGTGCCATGAGGTTGACCAGCTCAGGAGGACGGCGAGGACATCTTTCAACAAGACAAAAAACACTCGAAGAGGATTGGAACTAATACAAGTCTCACCTCAAGGAGTATAAAACAGTCATTAGAATAAAAACAAAGACAAGTATGGAGAATCTACTGTGAGGAAATCGAATATTCCCCCCAGCAGCTAGACTCCAAAAAGCCCTCTCCAAAGATCCCTACCGTCATATCGATACACTAACCAAAGAAGATGGCACAAAAACTGCCAACCTGAAGGAAAGCCTCAAACTATTAATGTCAACCCACTTCCCAGATTCCAGAACCGCCTTTAGACTCCTTGGTCAGCCGCCTCAACGATGGCAACTTCTACGCAATAGTTTATGCAGATGACCTAGTGATTTTGGTAACAGGAAGATTTGAGGAGATACTCTGCGCTCTAATGCAAGAGAATATCATAGAACAATGATGCAAAGACCATTCAGTGAAAATAATCCCGAAAAAGAAGGAGATGATTCCTTTGACGACAAAAACTAAGGTTGCAAAACATTAAACCCCAAAACTTTTCTCCAGGGGTGAAATGTTAAGGGGTAGCCTTTGACAGTAAGTTAACATGGAATTCTCATCTAGAAAACGGAGTAAAAAAAGCATATCGTGGGCGTACAACCAGAATCCTATAACATTTAAGTTTATTTCGCACTTAGTTTAGGATCTATAAGTAAGGAAAATTAATACAATACAATTAATAGAACATACAAAATCATTTAAGTGCACTTAAAGGATTTTCGCTTTCTATTTATGGATACGGGAATAATCCTTTAAGTCCATTGCGTAATATCTGGCGGTAAACAACGTTTTTCGTCATTCGATGTTCTGTTTCGTGGTGTAAATTCGCAACTGTGCTTAGTATGTCTTCCAGGGCAAAAAAATTTGTTTTATTCGCTTCCAATAATCAAGTATAAAATGGTATTAGTTTTGAAAAATCGACCAACGAATAAAGTTGATTGTTGGCTATGTATTTGGACTTATGTGATTTTTCTTGTTAGTAGTGATAAGAGTAACTAGGAGTGTTTTCATTAAATTTTAAATTACTAACTCTAGGGGACTATTTTTTAGCTAAAAACTATGTTGCTAAAAGGTTTCCCGGGGTTGGTGATTCTCAATTACCCAGAACATCCACGGAAATTATGCCTCAGCAAATAATGTTGACCAGTAAATCCATTGAACTATTAAATGAAGAGAGTGATGACTCTGTACTAGATCCTGATTTTAGTATAAGTAGTGATACAGCACCTGATGAAGGTAAAATCTACAGTTGATATAAGAAACAAGGCTTTACACTATTCAAGTTTTAGAAGAAGAAACGGATAATAGAAAGAGACAACAGCTAACAACGTGGAAAAGAAGCCAACCTAGCGGTTGGAAACGCAATATCGCGAAGAAAAGAAGAAGCGACGGCTTAAACAGCTATGTGATTAATAAGCGGCAATGACCAGCTAAAAAAACGCAAGCAGTGAATTGTCAAAAATAGAGTTTTAAACGCCAGACTAAATTTTCAGGTGCCAAAAAGAGGTCTATTGTTTATTGTATTGGAACATGGGCGATATTAAAAGACGAAAAGATTTCCTTCTTTCTAATATTAGCACTTCTCCAGAAAGAAGAAGACAAAGGAATGGAAATAAAGGCCCGAGAAGTAATTCTAAATAGTACTACTTTGAAAAATCTAAAAACAAAACGAGAGTATGTCAAGC
Organism: Galeruca laticollis; assembly: GCA_963921935.1. Taxonomy (NCBI): domain Eukaryota; kingdom Metazoa; phylum Arthropoda; class Insecta; order Coleoptera; family Chrysomelidae; genus Galeruca; species Galeruca laticollis. The sequence goes on from OY998175.1 coordinate 178,727,395, forward strand.
ATTTTTTCGTAAAACGGTTAATATAAGCAGCTATGTAGTAAAAAATATATTTCAAAATAAAGGAATATCTGGTACCTATAGTGGTGAAGATAAACGTGGAAGATCTGTACCTGGGAATAAAAGACCAGAGTTTTTTGCTGCTATATTCCCGCAAATTGACAAAAAAATAATACTTATAACGTATATCAAAGATGTACAGTCTACAAAGAACGGCAGAAGAAAAAAAACCTTTGTGACATTTATAACGTATTTTTTGGGAAACATTATAACCTATCATTTTTTAAACCTTAAAAAGATCTATGTCGAATTGGTGAAAGACATAAACCAAGTAAAATGTGTCAGAGAAAAAAATACTACTACACAGCTAAAATAATCACAAAGTACGAACCACTAATGATGCAAGTTTTGTGTCAACCACGTTTGAATTGCTGTCAGTACTTCAAATACTCTGCTCAGATGTAAGCCCGATATCTTAAGAAAAATGTGCGTGTACAATCTTACAATTTATAATTCAGCCCCTCGAAATGATGACTTTTGTTATTGCTGGACTAAAAAAATAGCAAAATGGGAAGTTCAGAAATAGGTTCTTGGTTATTTCGTGACATGAATAGTTTGCCAGCACATGTAAAGGAAGTATCACTATGGTCTGATATATGCGGAGGGCAGAATCGTAATCAAAATGTTGCTGCTTTACTGCTCTATTTCGTGCAGGTTACACACCTTGAAACAATTCAGCACACGTTTTTGGAAAGTGGGCGTAGTTATATGGAAGCGGATTCCATGCATAGTTCGATTGAATATGCTGGTTTACACAATAAATAATTGGCTTAATATCTTTAGACTGACAAGATCATGCCGGAAAAAGAAAAATAGAGAGCCCTACAACGTAAGCGAATTGACGTTCACCGATTTATATTGTTTAAAAGCATTGTTAGAAATCTTAATCAGTAGGGGAAAGAAACCAACATTTCCCATGCATCTAAAAAAGCTGTACAGGAAACCATTGGCCGTAAGTGTAATAAAAACAGAATATTCTTGAATTATGCTGAAATGAATCAATTCCCGTAGAATTCCATGAATGGTATCAATCACTGCCTACTTCAAAGGATGCGCTAGATCTTTCTACAGAACCACCTGTGGATGATAGCCAAGTTGAGGATATGAGTGATTCCGATGGTTAACTTCCGTTAATACACTTAGTCCAAAAAAATAACAAATAAAAACAGAAAAAAATGTAATTCCAGAATTTTTGTAAATAAATAAAATAAAATCAAGGTTTTCTAAAAAATTATTGTTTTATTAGGTTATATACCTTAATAAATGGCAAAAAACCCTAATATTGTGTTTAGAATTCCATCTTAAAATATAATAATTTTACAGTTAAAATCAAACATACTCGTATAATTGTGTTTTTCTCGAAATGGTCTTTTATGGACTTATATGATTCTGCTTGTACGCCCACGATATATTTCTTATGAGCAGTGTCCCAGAACTATCGGCCGTACATGGGGAATGTCGCCTAGGGTCACTGCCTCGATCTATACTGCCATCATTAGACCTATCCTAACGCTTGGCGCGATTGTCTGGGGAGTTAAAGCAAGCCACCCGACAGTCGTCCGTAAACTGGATCAAATCCAGAGAACAGCATGCCTCAACACAACAGGAGACATTAAAACCACACCAACTAGAGCAGTGGAGATGATCCTTGGTCTCACTCCACTTGACATACACATCAAGGAGGTTGTTTTGATGACCATGACATGTCTACGCCCTACCGGTATACAACCTAATGTAGGATTCAGTGAATTGAGACGTAATTTGTGGCGTGAGGCCCTCAGAGAGGTTCTACTATTGCAGGCCAATACGGACTCAATTTCACTGCGATATGCCTTTCACATTCCCTACAAGGTAATCATTAAAAATAACACACAAGACCCATTAGAAGAAGGCGCAATCCGCATCTTCACAGATAGGTCTAAAACCAATGTAGGCTTAGGATATGTAATTTATTCCAGTTCCACGAAATATAAACATTAAATAGGTGATGTGCTGCATTGCCAGTGCTCAAACAGAGCTCACTGCTATCTGCATCGATGCCAGAGGAACACCACAAGTAATAATATTTACATCCTCACGGGTAGTAGACGAACACTACGACGGTTGACCTATTAAAGGAACGATCCCTTAACGAGTTTAATGGTTGCAGGCTTGCCAAGATGCTGTTACAGTATCCGGACAGCAAGTAGCCACAAAATACGTGACTATGAACTAGAGGTGTAAAATATCGTTACTTTTGACTACTCGTAACTATTCGTTACTTTTCAATAAAGTAGTCGTTACTAAATATTCGTTACTCGAGTACTCGTTCTGTATAAGTATATGCTTCGGTTAAAATATTGTGGTGGATATGGATTCGGTACATCGATAATCGATAGTCAATATTCAGAGTATTCAGTAAAAGTAATATGTTTCACGTTGGTTAAGATCTTTGAGTAGTTATTTGGTATAGGTATACATGTAGATATTAGTATTTTCTTTGTTATATTAAGATCTTTGAGTAGATAAATAGACTCTAGTATTAAGTATATATTATATTATATTTTCGTTGCAATTAAGAAATAAATGTTTTTGAAACTTTTTGCCTTTAAGAGTTCTACGTCTGATAGAAACCACCTCGCCCGCTTTTTAAAGAATTCTTTCTGATGGCACTGAAGTGGCCACAATGCATACATATTTCTTTGCTAACCTGGATAGCCTTGGATATTGTAATTCCTGGTTTTTCCAGTATTCCAGAGGATTTTACTTCCGGTCTATAGGTGAATCATCAACATACATTCTCATTTCAATTATTGCTTGGAAGAGAGGTGTCCGAGTTAATGCTATCTTGGATTGTTTCTCAAAGTCGTTCCAAACCATATCATCTTCAACCGAGTCGCTCTGATTATTTCCTCTTATCTGTTTTTTTGCCTCGGTATCCTTTTCAGTCTCACTTCTTCCTGAATCTTATCTTTAATTCTTTTAAAATATTCGTCAGAACTGAAAGCTCGGTTTTTAAACCTGGGATCTAGAAACGCAGACTTTCCTACTGTATTGTTCACTTCTATTTTCTCAAATCTAGTTGCCATTGATTGTTGTTCTGAAGCATATTTTTGCATTCTCCTTTATATGAATAAATATTGCTGCATAAATTGCACTTAAGCCTCTGATTGGATAATGGGGTAGAATAGTTCCAAATTTCACTTCCTTTTTGATTTTCAGACATGCTTAAATAAATGATAACTTTAGGTTAATATCAAAAGTTAAACATAGAAACATTTATATCTCTTTAGTAATATTCTGAGGCACTTTCCTAGCAAAATTTTCAAAACTAATTTTTATTATCATCACATTATCACACAATACAGCAAAAAATCAAAATGTAGTGACTAAGTCGTGAACTTCGTTTTATTGCTTTTATCTTCAACCGCTTATTTTGAAACAGAAATCTGTAATTGCATAAAAGACAGCGTACTCCAAATAATAGATAGAAGACACTATCAGTGACATGCTTCGGTAAAAATTAATTCGGTCGTAGGCGTCGGTACTCGTTAATGATCTAATAATAGAACATTAGCCATCGCGAGAACTTCGAGTACTCGAGTAACTATAGCGCCGCTGATTTTTGTATTCGTTACTTCGAATCCGAACAAGTAACGAGTACTCGACAAACGATTAGTTACTTTTCTTACACCTCTACTATGAACAGGCAAAGTCTACGAACTGCCACGGGTATTCTGACTGGTCACTGCCAGCTACGAAAACATCTCTACAAACTGGGCCTGGACAGATATTTGGACCATTCAATCAGTCCAGAAAACATTGTGTATGCTGAAGAGCCAATCGACTTGGAATAGATTTGCAGAGTATGCGGAATCCATCATCAAGGATCTCCGCACCACGTACGAAGAATAGGCCGCGAGGCGTAATGGCACCAGGGCAGCAGTAACATCAAATAAGAACGTCCCGGACGAAGTAGTATTGTATTTACAAAGAGTGCCGCCAGGGAACCATCGTTCCGGGAGCAAGGTTAGAGTTGCAGGTTAGGTTTTAGTGAGGTAAAAATCCCACATAACCCGTCTGGCAGGTAGAAGGTTTTCCAGGCGAGTACACCATCCACCTTAATAATCTAAAAAAAACTAGGTATGTCTGACACTGCACTTTGTAGAGGATATGAACAGGGAGATGAGACTGTCGAACACATGCGAATGTCCGACACTCTCTCAATTTAGGTTTTCTGTATTCGGCGAGCATATGCCAACACACGCCAGTATGAGGGAGCTTACTTCAGGCAACGTTATCACCTACTTCAAACAAGTGGGCTGGATGACGAGCTAGAAGGAAGTCTGAACCTCAGGATGCACAAAGGGCCTAAGTGCTGTGGGGTCAGCCACCCTTCAAATTCTTACAGATACAGAATAGTTGGTTGGGTCATACATTGAATATTTTAAGTTTTATAGATACCCAAAATGTACAATTATTAGAAGGGCCAAAAAAAAACAGCTTAGACCACACACATATCATCAATAAATTCATTTTTGTAAAATAAATAATATTTCAATAGGGTCTACCATTATCAAAAACAATTCATACACATTAAAAATCGCTATCAAAACGAAAAGTCCATTTACGAAAATCTCCCTCTTCTCTCGCATTAATTTATTGAAATAGCGAATACGCCAATAATATTATTATCCTATCTTTATTCTTTTTCTTGTAAACATAACAAAATACTGCTGTGAAAGATAAAAATTAACGGAAGTATTAGTTAAATAAACATGACACAGTCGGTTTTCAAAAAAGATATATGTCATAACAAACTTCCTATTGATTGACTTATAATTTTAAATAAACATGGTAGATTTATAAAAAGAATGTGGCAAGGCAAAAACATTCAGCTATGAATGTTTTTGGTTCTATGCGAAAAATTCTGGTATTAATAGTTACAACAAATTTATAAAGATCATAAAAATTATAATAGCACACCAATTAAACATATCCTTCTATTCTTTGACAACTAAATAAACTTTGTCTTATCAAAGTGGTATGAAAAGAAACAACAAAATCAAAAATTGCAATATTTTCATCTTGTAAAATCTAAATATTTTCTAATGTAGTATAAACTAGAATGAGAAAATGATCTATTGTTAAATAATATAAGTAGATTCAGATACTAAAATAAACTGCAAACAAACAACCTACTCAAATACTTTCAATTCCAAAAACTTTGTGCCAAATTACCAATAATCGTCTGTCAACAGTTTTTGCACATAATTAGACATCATTTTTCAGTGTAGAAAATGATGCGACGCAACACTGTCTACCGACAACGGAAAAAATCGAATACCGTTTTTAATTGTTGTTTTTTTTTATTAAAAAACAAACTCGGAAAAAACCTTTTCGTCTAACCTGCACACTAAACGAACTAAGACCCGTAAACATATGCTATGAGTAGAAATAATAAACAAGTGAGTTATTATTGGATATTGCCAGCCAGCGATTTAGATATCTGGTGGCCATAGCCAGTCATTAAATGTAATATAGCATTGAGCTTGCCAGAGTGTAGATACGGTCGGTATGTTACGTTCATCTCGTTCAATTTTGCATCAGACCGTGCCAACATTATTTAATCAAAGAGAAAAACAGCTGACGAGTATTTTACAGTTTGTCCCGAGTTTTGTAACATTCGAAATATATATATATATACCAGAAAATTATGTTGTGGCGATCAAAACCGGAAAATGAAAGTCGGCCAAAGCTTTTTTGTCGATCTCTACAAAAAATTACATTTTACGTACTAATTTTCGAATGAAAAATCGGCTATTTTTGAATGCAGGTATTTTTTGTCCGCAGACACTTTTCGTCCGCTGTGGTTACTATGATACGGCACGGTGCGAGGGGCAATTGAGTCATTTTCGTATATCCACGATTTAATAAAAACATAGGCACCGTGACAATAACTGTCATTTGCTGTTGCCAAATTAATTATTTACGAAATTCGCTAGATTTTACGTGTGCATAAGATCGTGGTGTGAATATTAGTGATCATAATAATCAAGAATGGATAGTGATAGCGATATGGTGTCAGTAATATTCCTCCGGAGCTGTGGGCATTGGCAATTACGGCCACGTTTTATTTACTCCCCCAAAAATCACGAATTTTATACGAAAAACAATACATGTCCAAGAATTGGCGCCAGAAAAATAATGACGAGAATCTATCAGAAAATATTCTTCTGGCCAATTTTTCTAGTAAAGTTGGAAATAATGGTCAATATAACCTACGCTAAAATCCACATTCATTAAAGAAAACGTTAACATATCCAAATTTCCGAAACTCATTGCATTTTTGAAAAAACAAAGCGTTGAGTACAAAGCGAAACAATCTAGAGGATTTAGTCGAGAAGAAATCAACAGATTTCTTCGTGATGCCTCAGATGAAACTTATCTCATCCACAAGGTAAAATGTTTTAATTTATTTTGCTGATGTATTTATTGTTATATTATTCAGATTTTGAAATGTCCGACATGGAAAATGAAATTCGAGAAGAAATTGTTGAAGCAGCAAAGAAAGCGGCTTACGATATTTAGCCAGTAAAAGCAAAAGCCTTTACGAGAAGTTATACGACATATTTAAACATTGTCGTAGAGAAAAAAAGTAAAACATGGCATATTTTGCTGAAAAATCTCGCTTCTTCAACATTATGGAGCATTTATTCAATGCTAAAATATATGCTGACTATAAAAGAAAATGTAAACATTAATAGACCGGAAAAGCTATGACATCATAAATATAGCTGTTGACAGTTACTGAGGGAAAACAACTATTTATTAACGTTCATTTTACGTTTGTAATATGCTTAAACATGGCCATTATTAATTTGTCGAGCATTGCGGAGCAGTTTTGTGATGAAAGTAAAGTGTTAAAGAAATGTGGAGACAGTTTAAACAGTGGATATGTCGTAGATATAGAGTATATGATGGAAATTTAGGAGCGAAGCAATAAGGCATAATTACTTGATAGTCACTGCAGTGTCACTTTACAAATGAAAAAACGAATAAACTTTTAAAATATTACAACGGTCAAGACAGGACATAAGTTAAATCATTGATTTGTTTTCCCTTAGCGGCCATGTTCTGACGTAACACTTTTTCGATCTATAATTATTTGGAACTAATAGCGTTTATTAAAAAGAAGTCAATTGATTAAACCGAAGAATCTAAGGCACCTTACACACTGATGCAACGCAACTCATCCGACCAACTCAAGCTCAAGCAACAAGCAGACAACTAGTTGCATTAGTTTGACCCATAAGGATTTCGAAGAAGCATTCACACTTACGCAATCCGACTGATGCAACCATATCACTGGTCCGTGTAAATACATTTTTTTACCATGGTACAGCAGAGAGCGACGCTGTACTACTAAGGTTAGTAGGAGAATAAGGTAAGCGCGCATTTGTACGTATCGGTCACATCGGATGAATCGTAATATTTTTGTCATCATCGCACATTATTGTAAAGTTATTTATTTAAATAGTTTTTAACACAACGTGTGGGAGAAATTTATATACACGGTGTATCTACTAACTTGATTTATTTATACACTATACACTTATACTTAATTTATGTACACACTTAATTCTAATTTATATTAAATACAATATCCACCAGTGGCATAACTACGGAGAGATAGAACTCCCCCTGAACCCTAAATATTAAAAAAATCTAAAACATAATTACAGCGAGCCTACTTCATTGAAGCGTACTAAAAGCTAGGAACGGTAGGTTACAATTTAAAAAAAAAGCTAAAACGCAGTTTTAGGGGCTTAAAATTTGAAAAAATTTCCGATACCCAAACCTCCCGGTAGTTCAAAATTTGAAAATAAATTCCACTAATGCGCATGAATTAAGCACTTTACACCTCTGTAAAACAATGTTTTTAAAAATTCTAATAGATGCTTCCGTGTAATTGTTCAAATTTTTTCCCCGAGTAATAATATTGCTTCGATACGAAATACACCTCTCCGTTTTGCGAATCCACATATTATTCATATGCTCACGCAAGAGCATATTACTTTGTACTATGTTATGATGTATTAAATTTGTAAAAATTTCTTTTGCGTCCTCTTTAGTGGGTGCATGCAAAACATTCCTAAACATGTCCATTATTATTTTTCTATCTTTTTTTGACGTTGTGATCAAACTGCCAAAGCAATCTCCATAAAGCCAGACAAACATTGAAAATGCACAACAATAGAGTAGAATATGGAAAAATGTTGATAGTGCATTTCTTTCAGCATAACTATCATCATTCTTAAATATTTTTGGGCAAAATGATTTGCCGTCAACTTCTATAGCATCTTTGGCAAAGGAAAATGCTAATGTATAATTAGCTTCGGTTTGTGCCGTATGAAGGACACATGCTATAAGTAAAACCCCAGTTTTATTGGAAGCGAACATAAAAGTAACGCAAGTATTGGTCTGGTCACATGAACCGCTAGAATCAACAAAAACCATTTCAGCTGTTAAATTTTGATTAAAGGCACGGCGCATGATTTGTGTAATAGCAATCATAAAGGGGCTTTCTTTAATTATCAATTCGCCTCCAGATTCCTTGAAAACGGGTATTTTATTCTTAAGTACTTCCAACATACTATTTTCTTCGCGAGTGCCATATTGAGTAAGCCGTTACTTATCATATATGGGATTCCCTCCAACATTGGCAAGAAGATAAGGTACATGTTCCTGATGATCATCAATGTTTTCGAATTCGACAGTGGCCATTTCATGATATTTTTATTGCCGACGGTGATAAACCTGAAGCAAAATATGATTTAACAACTATTTAGGTTACTTCGGTAACTCGCAAATGTCCTAATGTTTCTGCCACCTTTACTTTGTGAGAATGTTCGAAATGAATAGTGCCCCAGTACTACGTTAACTCCATATTTTAATGAAGCATCATTTTTTATCGTGTTTCTATTAATTTTCTGAAACAAAAAATTAATTGAAGCGTTCTCTATTCCGTATCCGGTTATTCTCCCATTTTCGCTTTTTTCTACGATTTTGCCTTGTGACAAATGCTGACATTTATACAATTTTCGAAACTCATATCGTGTAGCGTTCGAGAATCGGCGAACAGAAATCCATTCGAAATCAGTTAATTTTGAAAACATTTCTATCCATATGTTAGATTTTGCATCATAATCATATCCTATTATAAGCTTGCACTGCAACGTAATTGTATATTTTTCATGGTCGTTTACTTTACTTTGTAGCAAATGCATGTCGTCACATAAGCTAGAAAGCATATTAATAATTATTTCTTCGTTCATCATGTACTTTTGATTTTGAAGTTAAACTAAAATGGAAAACAAAATATACAAATTTTCTCAAATTTTTCTTATTTCCAAATGTTTTCGTTCAGTTTCTTATGAGAATATGTATAGGATTTATTAAAGAATCGATTAATATTGAGATATTTTTTTAGACTGAAACAAAAATGGAAAACTATCTTCAGGAGGGTAGTCCTATTAATAGTAAAAGCTCATGTTTGTTAAATACTTTCTAGAGGTGCCTAGTAACGAATTTTTTTATGTCAGAATAAAATATAGTTACACTTTTAAACACAACACGTAATTATCAATATTAGATACATAGATACTGCACAATAAGGCCACCGACTGACTGTTACTACTAGTAATAAAAATATGAGCTGGTTGAGCACGCCAATTGAATTGCGTCACATCAGGTGATTGCGCCTACTACAAACTACTGTGCATCTGTTGCGAATGATGGATTTATGGATTACCAGACGACTTATCGCGTATACCAACGCCAAAGCATAGAACACTGCAGAAAATGGACCGCTCTGTGTTGTACAATACATTGGCAATACGCAACCGGGTCATGGAATTACCTTGCAGCTACAAATATTCTTCATTCAAAATTTTCTACAAAATATAGGTGCACCTAGGTTTCGTCTACGAAAATACCAAAAAATAATAACAACGTCATCTTCTGACGACTCCATTTCGACTAGATTATAGTCGTATCGATTGTACAACAATGTGACAACATCGATCTCATGCAACTAGTTGTTTAAGTCGATCGTGTGAGTTGCGTTGCATCAGTGTGTAAGCTGCTTAAGATTCTATCAAGAAAACAAATTGAAATGTTTCTGAACAATGCACCTGATAGCGAATATCTCATGCTTAAGTTGTTAAAATTAAAGAAACGAAGTAAAATCTGGTTACAATAAATCTTAGTTCTATTCTAGGTGCTTTTAACTATGGGTTCTGCAGGTGTATGTCGCTACGAGGAACTTGTTAATATGACACTTAATTATATTGGAGATACGGAAACAATGTTGATAATCAAACTCCTTATAACCAAAACGAATACTACTAGAAAGTTTATTGTAAATTCCGAAAGAGATTTGCAACTTTATAGGAATTATTCACAATTGAGACCACTGCATTACAACCATAAACGGATATTTTTTTATTGGAAAATGTTCAACCCAAGTAGTAGGATTGCATTCTGTGTGGGAAAACCCCCAAGCAAAATCGCCTCAAAAATTAGAAAAATCTGGCGAATTCTTAGATCACTACTTTCGTCGTAGCTCAGCAACTCTGCTAGTAGATGGAGGATGTGATATCATAAATTTAAAATCACTACCGTAGCGGAAGGTTATATTGAAGATTCAATTAAAAACAAGGTCATGCCCAAAATCCATGCGGGATGTTCCAAAAACAATATACAGAAAACTAATCGGCTACGGCTCGTCCTGGAATCTGCTTGCCTGGAACTGCAAAACACTATTTGCCGGTTTTGTAAAGTAAATTACTATTTCAGTTACACTATTAGCAAATTTACAAACTACTTCAATGAGAAAGAGATGGTCGAAAATTCTCTTCTCTTTGAGGATTTTGATGTTTTCTCTTGGGTGAAACGTCCTCGTGTGGTGCGGCGCACGTGGGAGCTAGGTATGAGACAACTATTTCAATAATGAAGTAATGGGTAAATGTTAGGTTATTTCTAGTATTCATTCGAATAAGGGGGAGTCGTGAATTACTATGGTTTTAAAAATTAATATTTCATTTTCTATAATTAACTGCGTCTTATTGTAATTTACTCATATATATTCTTAATTTTTACGTTTAAATCGATTCTCTTCGCTTTGATGTGATATTTCGATGTAAATTTTTTATTCAAATGAAGACAATAATATCTGAAATTATTCTGTATCATATAAAACAGTGATCCGCGGATCACCGATGGTCCTTGAACGATTTCTAATTCAATTTACATTGAGTAAAGTTTATTTTCGCATTGATTCTGTTTATTTTTCTTATCATTGGTCCCTGCCAACAACAAAAAATGAAAGTGGATCCTGATCATCTAAAACATGACTTCAAAGGTCCGAGCACTGGAAAGTGACGCAGTTGTGGGGCGAACACGGACAGTAAAAGAGGAAAGTATACTCGCTACTCTATATAATACGCCTATTGATATATCGGAGCCTGATACAGAAACTACCAATACAAAATCAATTCCCTTTTACGAAACGAAATAAATATTTGATAGAATCTTTAATATTAATAAAAAGTGCAATGAACGGCCACAAATAAAACAATGTTTACTGAGTATATTCTCACCAACATTTTTCAATGCACTAAAAAAAACGAATTAATATCACGAATATAACGTGTTGGCGCCGAATTAACATCGAATAGTACTGAAATATTTTGTCTAAGATCAAATAGTTAATTTTATCATTATGACAACAGACGCGAGTCAATTTATAACGAAAATGACGAGATTAAACAATGTCAGTTAAAAATAGACTTCGGTGATTACTCTACTAATTATTGTAACATCAACACATGATCAGTACTTGCGATTATTTTATGTAGATACCCAAAATATATGATCGACTAAATAAATAAAAAATTATGTCATTTATTTTTGGGATAACGTAACACTAGTATGATTTATTAGGTGTAATAATATGTTACACTGGTACATTGTGTAGTAAAAACAATTTTCAATATTTGTTTTATTGTAAATTACCGTCGTTATTATTGCCCGTAGAAAAAAAGATTTAAATAAAAAGTGTATGGTTATGCATAGGCGGAAATAAGAGGGGTAAGGGGTGCCTAAGCCCCCTTAACAAAAAATTAGCCCCACCAGTTGCCTACCACCGGTTGGAAAAAAGCGGAAATCATTCAGTGGCTTTTAGATAAAGAAATTACATTTAAAGAGGATATGTTAGAAAAATAACTGCTGGCAATTGTAAAAATACATAAACATCGTTTTCTAAGACATACTATTGAAGAAATGACAAAAAATCGGAATATTATAATACTTCGACTTCGTCTTCGCTTTAGCTGTTGCAGTTTGTAAACTGTTCAATCTAGAAAAAATGCTTGATACAAAAGTTAAAGGGAATTGTCTTATTTATAATATGTATTTATACATTTTCATAGTAGGACTAACTGGAGATATTGCTAAAACAACGGTTTTGGCCGCCATTTTTCCAAGATGGCGACGCGAGCGCGAACTCGCCAGAGTGAAAACTCAGTGAATCATTTAGGTCCTCGAACGCAATGACCCTGCCAAAAATAAAAACACCCGGATTTGATGTAGGACCACCTCTTTTCGTCTCCATTGACTGGGCTAAAAGAACAATTATTAAGAAGCCAAAAAACTATGACGTAAGCGACTCTGACTGCGAATGAAAAGGCCACGGAGGCGTAGTATTTGGTTAGTTACCGCATTGCCCAAGCAGGAGTAGTGCACACTATCGTCGAAATGTTAATAAAACCATGCTAGGTGGACGTAATAAAATGGATGCTCGACGAAATATCTTCTGCAAACATCTTTATACAATGCCTCTTTCAAACGATATATAGTGCAGGGGCCACACTAGTGAGGACTGTTGCACGGAAGTGTATAGAGAATTTATTTTCAAAACTTAGTTTCTATATGCCTAAGGATATGTTTTAGCTTGGGTACGCATTTCTGTTATGGGGAGGTTTCTCCCAATATGGCGCCCAAGATGGCGCATATGTAGATTTATTAGAAAACGTCTTATATCTCGGAAACTATTGCTGGTAGCTCAAAATTGAAAAGGACTAAAATTGATAAGTAGATAATTTTACACTAGATGCTTTAAGATTTATGAAAACAACATCATATATATTGAAATTTATTTAATTTTTTTTAAGGGTCATAAAATGTCTAATTTTAAAAGTCTAATTTTAATTATTGTGTGTTTTGTTTCAGAACTATAGAAAACTATTTGACAGACAAAAAACATGGAGGGAGTGCAACTAGTACCACCATCAACGAAATGGAAGAAAACCAATTTATCCGAAATTTGTGTTGTATGTGAAAAGGGAAATACTGGTAAAAAAATATATGGGACTGTAAATGGACAAGAGAAATTAATTGATGCCTCTAACTGCAGTGATGATGTCGATTTAAAAAAAAGATTAGAAGATAGAGAAGTGTATTATCATCTTGACTGTTACAAAAAATATTGTCTACGCTCACAAAGAATAAAAAGAACCCGAAATTCTGACAGTTCTACTTCCATAAATGGCACCAAAGACACTGGAAATAGGCAAAAGAAGCACTGCCATAGGCAGCAATGTGATGAAGTTAAACTTTGCATCATATGTGGAAGCAAAAAGTATAAAGGTGATGTTAAATTATATCGGGTCTGTGAAAAGGAAAGGGCAGAAAATTTTTTGTTAGCAACACGATACATTCAAGATGAAGTATTTTCAAGGACAAGCACACTGGATGATGTTAATAGTGTATTTGCAGCAGATGTTTTCTACCACTCTTCCTGTATGAGTAGTTACTTATTAAAATATTCAAGAAACGCTGAGAATTTTGAAACTCTGTCTACCAACAGCACAATTACAGAAGGATTCCAAAAAGTAATTGATGCGCTAGACTTTTCCAAAAATGGTTATGAACTGTCTGAAATTACTGCTTTCATGAATTCGAAATGTCAGCTGGAAAATAAAATTTCAAATAGACAGATGAAAATTCTTCTTATCAGACATTTTGGGGAAGAAGTAACATTTGCATATCCGAAAGAACGGTCAAAGTCCCAGCTCGTATTCTCCTCTAAGATAAGTACGAAAAAAGTTGTTCAGAAATTGTTTGCTTCTAACAGTTTAAATGATACCGTAGAACAATTAGCCAATGAGCTTAAACAGTATGAATTTGATCTTGACAATAAATTCTGTGATGAACAAGACATTGAAAAGAGCCTCCTAAGCTTTCAACATAATAGACCTACGCTTTGGGATACGTTTTTCAACCAAATGATGGGATTATCTTCAGATCGAGTTGATAACCACAGACAAAGAAGGTCTGATACGCTGTTTCAGTTACTGTACTTTATCTTTCACAACGGCATGAAAAAAACTCCTTTTCACGTCTCTACAGCACAAGCAATTCATGAAACATGTAAATCTAAAACTTTAATAACATCTCTTAACCATGTTGGATTATGCTGTAGCTATGAGACAGTTCAGAGAATGAATCATGCCTTTGCCGCGAGATCTGTGGAACTAACGGCTGATCACCGTGTTCCATTACCATTACACTTAGCAAGAGACATGCCACTTAGAGCAGCTATGGATAACTTTGACCATCAAGAGGATACAAAATCAGGCATTGGTGGTTCACATGACACAGTCTTAGTCCTCTTTCAGAATGAAAAACAATCCAAAACTAATCTCCAGAGCCTATATTTGGATAACTTTACATTTAATAAACGCCAAAAAAAACTGAATGATATTTTGAGCTGTCAAAAACTCGTGCCATTTATTAAACCTAAATTAAGAGGAAACATTGATCCAGATTTCTGTCCAGCGGAGACCATGGACACACAAATAGTTTCAACATCAACAATTATTGACCTTACGTGGTCAACGGCACGATTTCTATCGAATTATGACATAACTACGAATAGTTTTCTAGATTTTAGCTTGGTACCGTCATGGAGCGCTTTTAACTCATTAGTTACTGAAAGAAAGCTCCAAAAAACAATATCAGCAAGTGTTCCCATTCTTCCTTTTCCAGCTACCAATTATGCCTCCATATACACTACTATGGTGAACTTTCAAGATGTAATAACACAGGTAAATCAAGAGTGTGGATCTCTATTTAGTGACGAAGGAGTATACAATATAGCCAAGGAACTTCAGTTACAGTTTCCTGATAAATTTAAAAATATCTTTCTTGGATTGGGTTCGTTTCATACAACTAAAATTATAATAATCTGATTAGGGCTATATCTTAAAGATAGCGGTATTTTTGAAGCTTTAGTGGAGACCGAAGTATTCGGTCCTAAAATTGTTGAAAGTGCCCTACAAGGTAATCACTACTGTAGAGGAGTTCGAGCGATAAACATTATATCAGAAGCTATTCAACGAATCCAATATCAACAGTTTTTCATGAAATTTGAAAATAAAAAGTACCAGCCACTCTTCGACCACTTAAAATCTTTGGCAACCTGGTGCAAGGATAAGGACTGTATTAATGCAAAACAGACAATTGAAGACATGGCTGGCCTTCTGCGGGATTTCCATGGTGACTTTCTTAACTTTATCAAAAATGGTGAAGAAAAATCAAAACTTTTTTGCTATTGGAACATTTTTCTGTACACTTTGTGCCCAATATTGAGAGATTTTATTAGAGCTGATAGAGAGGGAAACTGGGATCTTCATTTGTCTGCATTCAAAAGAGCACTGCCTTTGTTTTTTGTATTTGGAAAGGTTAATTACGCACGATGGGGCTCAGTTTACTATGAAGACTGTTTGAAACTTCCCGAGAAGTTTCCTAGTATAATAGAGTCATTCAATAGAGGTGAATTTGTTGTTCAACATGGAGATAGAAAATTTAGCAGTGTTGGTATGGACCAGGGTTTGGAGATGTGCTACAATAAACCTGCTAAGGGTCAGGGTGGTATAATAGGAATGACCCGAAGAAAAGAGGCTATAGCATTGCAAGACATAATTAAGCATGAGACGTATTCAATAAATATGCTTCATAGAAGAATTTGTGGAATCGTTGAAAATGATGAGTATGATCTTCATCACGAATTTTCTGAAACTATCACACAAATAGATAATCAGTGTATTGGAAAAATGGTAAATTTCATAACCAAAAGAATTAATATTTTTCCTGCAGAAGACCAAACCCATGTTCTTAATTTGGCGACAGGTAAACACTTGTCAGCCGAAGAGGCGGAATTAAAACTCAATTGTGTTAATGACGGTCAATTAAAATATGAAAAGTTCCGTGAAGAAGTTTTTATAAAAAAGTCAAAAAAACTACTAGATACACTTTCTTTAAAAAGAGGAAACCAGAGTAAAGAAAAGCCAAAACCTATTGATGTAAAACTGGAAACGTTGAATGCTCAAAGAATAATTGACATATCAAGAGATCGTGGCTATTCAATTGATAAATTGTTAACATTTGAGCT
The DNA here is from genome assembly GCA_963921935.1 of Galeruca laticollis. NCBI lineage: Eukaryota > Metazoa > Arthropoda > Insecta > Coleoptera > Chrysomelidae > Galeruca > Galeruca laticollis. The sequence goes on from OY998175.1 coordinate 178,743,947, forward strand.
AACATCAACTTCCTTTTTTTTGACCAAAGATGGCGCGCTTTTAAAATCAAACAAGTCAGAATTGGTAAAAGAACTTGAAAGCCAAATAAAAAGTTCCTCCCATTGTCACCCCAATACATCCTGCCTCATTTTTGATTTTATGCTTCATGCTCGTACCATAGCTGCAGCTACTTCAGATTCAATTAAAAATTTTGGTGATTTTGCTGAAAGTATACTAAAAAGAATAATTTATCTGTCAAAATCCGCCAAAAGGGTTGATATCGTCTTCGATCTATATGACGAGAATAGTATAAAAACTGCAGAAAGATTGAGACGCATGAAAAAAGATCCCATCAACATGACAATCTCAAGCAGTGTGACACCTTTGCCGAAAGACATGGATGCTTTTTGGGCATCAATTCAAAACAAGACACAGTTTCAACATTTTTGCCGAAACTATCTTATTCAACATAGGGACAGACTATCAAGTTCAATACTTTATTTGAGTGGTATGGCTGGAGAAGCAACACACAAAATAGAAGCAGATATTGTTCCAGAAGAACCTCAGTTATGTTGTACCCTTGAAGAAGCCGATGAAGAATATTTTTTCACATAAATCATGCCATTAAGCATTCAAATGTTGAAAGTGTTTTAATAGCATCATCGGACACAGATGTATTTGTGTGTGCCGTTTACTTTTTTCATAAAGAATTTAAAGCTAATGGTTTAAATGAACTTTGGACTTATTCTGGGGTAGGACAGACTTTAAGATTTATTCCAGTACACGATGTGTGTCAAGCTGTTTCAAATCAAGTCATTGAAGTAATCCCTGCTGTTCACTCACTAAGTGGATGTGACACTACAAGCAAATTTGGCACAAAACACGCAGCTTTAAAAGTGGCTCAAGACTATGCATACTTGTTAAAAAACTATGGAAAAGAAGATCTCTCTAATACAATAATTGAAAATGCTGAAGAGTTTTTGACAAGGATGTTATCTAAAGACATCAGGAAAATTAATGATTTAAGAATTTTTAAATACCACCGAATGAAAAATTTAGATTTCACCAAGCTTCCACCGACTTTATCTAGTACGGCATTACACATCAAGCGGGCATATTTACAGGCTAACCAGTGGTATGGTCTATTAGAAGATCTTGGTATACCTTATCCCGGTGACTATGGATACGAGCAGATGGAAACAGGATGGATTCCTCAAATTATCATCGAGCAACTTCCTCCTGATTTCCCTCACATTTGTTCATGTAAGACTTGTGCACGTCCAAACATCTGTATCTGTAGGAAGAATGAAGTTGGCTGCTCCAGGTTCTGTGCTTGTGAACTTCCAAAGTGCCATAATGATTGGAATTAACTTTTAATCACCTTTTAATACTATTTGTTACTAATAGTAGCTTAATTTTCTAATAATTTTTAATAATGTTGCAAATTTAATAATGTAGTGTTTGTATTAATAAAATTTTTTTTTTAATTCAAATTTTTTATGGTTTAAAAACACGTAAAATAATGCCCTTATCAATTTTAATACCTTGTGATTTTACGCTACGAGCTCTGGTTCCCGAGATATAGATCATTTTCTGGGAAAAGTATATATGGACAAAGCGGCCATCTTAGTGGCCATATTGGGAGAAACCTCCCCACACCAGAAACGCGTACCCAAACAAAAACATATCCTTAGACATCTAAGAACTGAGTTTTGAAGAGAAATTCTCTATACACCTCTCTGCAACAGTTGTCACTAGTGTGGCCCCTAGACTAATAGTTTCGCGCCGGATTAGGATTTTCAAAAATATTAACACATTTTTTGAAGAAAACCAACTCGATTGGAATGATTGCATCGATATTTGTATCGACGGAGCCAAGGCAATGAAAGGTAGAACAGTAGAAGCAGTATCGCGAATAAAAATGGAAGCTCCAAATTGTAGTTCCATCCAATGCATCATGTATAGACAATCAGTCGCGGTTAAGAAAATACCCCCTAATCTAACATTGGTTCTTGATTAGGTGGTAAAAATAATTAATTTTGTCAAGCCACGTCCACTGCAATCCCGATTGGGAAAGCCAACTTCTGTGTCAGTCCCCGAAAATATCGATGCAGTTCATGACATGATTTTATCAGACCGTCGAATTGGGCTAAAATGGATATCTGAAGCACTGAATATTTCATACGCACGCGTTCATCATATAGTTCACGTCAATTTTGACATGAGAAAAATTGCTGCAAAATGGATCCCCAAATGTTTGAATGTTGACCAAAAACGTGCAAGGTTAGAAGCATCGCGTTCGATCTGTGCTCGATTCGAAAACGATGTAGACTTCTTAAACCGAATTGTTACTATGAATGAGACTTGGGTACATTTCTACGATCCAGAAACAAAGCAACAATCGATGGAATGGCGACACTCTGGTTCTCCAAGACCTAAGAAATTTCGTGTCCAAAAATCTGCTGGAAAAGTTCTTGCTTCAGTTTTTTGGGATTGCCATGGAGTAATCATGATTGATGTTTTGGATAAGGGTAGAACAATAACTGGAGATTACTATTCAACATTACTGACCACTCTACGGGAAAAAATTAAAGAGAAAAGTCGTGGAAAGCTATCCAAATGTGTTTTATTTTTGCAGGACAACGCCCCCCACAAATCTCATGGTGCCATGCAAAAAAATCGTGATTTAGGGTTTGAATTACTAGAACACCCCCCTTATTCACCAGATTTGGCTCCGTCCGACTATCATCTTTTTCCTCAACTGAAAAAAAGTTTAAAAGGTCATACATTTTCTTCCAACGAGGAGGTAATAAAAGCTGTGGAGGTCTGGTTTGCAGAGCAAGAAGAAACATTTTTTTGAAAGGTCTAGAGACGTTGCAGTTTCGCTGTAATAATGTATCGAATTAAGAGGAGAATATGTTGAGTAATAAAATATTTTGACATTGAAATTTTGTTTGGTTCTGTAGTAGGCTAAGAATTTCTCCATATATCCTCGTAAGAACAGAAATAGAAGCTTTTCTTACAGATATGACTTCTAATTTAAAAGACCGTTTGTCCGAAAAAAGCTTGTTATTTAGAATAGCAGTTTTAGCAGACATATTTGGAAAACTTAACGAATGAAATACGTCACTACAAGGAAAACAGACAATAGTTTTCAATGCTAACAACAAGATAACCACCTTTAAAAGAAAATTAGATTTTTGGATTGTCAGTGCTGCTAAGAGAGAAATAGAAAGCTTTTCATTTCATAATGAAACATTTGTTGAATTGGTACAATATATCAATAATCTGCGAGCGACTTTTTTTGAATCTTACTTTCCTGAAGAACAGAATACGAAACGAACATAAAGTCATGGATTCAAAAACGTTTTTTATCGAAACCGCAGAAGCCTGAAATATGTCAACTAAGATGTATGAATAATTTTTAGAAATGACATCGGACACAAACATGAAATCATTGTTCAAAACAATTTCACTGAATGATTTTTGGTGCATGGTTCGTGATGAATCCATAACTGGCTACAGAGGCTATGAATTTTCTTCTGCCGTCACCAACAACGCCCTTGTGTGAACGAGATATTCAGCATATACTGCTACAAAAACAAAAACAGCAATAGACTGGATGCCGAACCAGAAATGAGAATTCAGCTTTTTTTCGATCAAGCCGAACATTACCCAGTTGATGAGGAATAAAAAAGAATTTCATCTCTCCTATTGAATGAACTACACATATACTGGTTTTGCTTTTAGTTTAGGATTTGGGGTTCCGTTTACAAATTGAGAGCCGCTGCACTGGATATATTGCTTCATTTTGAAGGTAAACCCCTCCATTATTAATTCGCGAATAGACTTTTTGAAATAATGTACAGTAGAACCTCTTTAAGTCGAACTTCGATAAGTTGACAACCTCCCAAACCCGTGAAAATGTTGTGTTCCCTTCCCTTCAAGCCCCAAAGCCTCCATTGCTCGACATCAGATCCCTCTATAAGTCGAAATAATTAGTGAGCTTTTTAAAAGACATTGTAAATACATAATAATAATGACAGGAATCTACTTGAAATACCTATACAGTTTTATTCAATGACCGATTTTTCCAAATATACGATGTATAACTGAAATTTATGAAACAGATTCAAAATTTTGATAAAAATGCAAGATTTTTTACCAAAAAAAGATTTCTTTAGGAAGGTCCAAAAATCTTGAACATTTTTTATTTAGTTCTTTAATCAGTTTGGTGTGCTATTAAAAATCAAAAAGTCTCTTCCATTTCCCTTCTAAACTTACCAAAATCAGACAGATTCTATAGAACAAAAATAAAGGACATATTGTCACAGTTTAAATGTATCAGAATTGGCATTTTCACGATTCTACGTATTATATAAAAATAACTGGAACAATAATTTGAACAAGTAAATTTCATCTTGCACAATTTGTCTTGGTTGTTTGAAAACATAAACAGAATTAAAAATTGTTTGTAGAGTGAGTAGATAATGGGGCACCTCGCAACCGGAAGCTCGAAAGGAGACGCCATTTTTTATCCATCAATGGAACCTCGAATGGGGTAACCTAACATAGCAACCCCCACCTAAAACGGGGGTAACCTAACATAGCAACCCCCACCTAAAACTTATGTAGCGGAAGTAAACCCCTCGAAAACGTACCGGAAGGCGGCCATCTTGGATTCTGCGCACGCGCCGGACCGTCGTATGTGTCATCTGTCAACCCCGTCACGTGTGTCATCTGTCAACAGTCATCCATCTTTTGTTCTATGACGTCACCCACGCCATCTGTCTACTGTCACATATACTATCTGTCATATGTGTCGTATGTGTCATCTGTCGTATGTGTCGTCCGTCAAATGTGTAATCGATCTTGTGTTCTGTGATGTGCGTTTTCTCTCATGTCCTCCATTTCTTTCTATGTCAACATGTATTTTGTATATAGTGTGTGACGTAATTTTTTATTTGAGGTTCACCTTCAGGTATAGAATCATAAGATAAGCTTAAATTGAACGTATATTAATTATTCCCCAAATTAAAATTAATCATGTAGCCGATAAACACTACATTATCACACAGGAAACCATTATTCTCTTATCTCAAACAACGAGCGAAATCAAGGTGTATAATTAACATAAGATTCTTAATTATGTTAGCATGATCACATCCAAACTTATCAACGAGTTTTTCCGTTTTTCTCTTTCAAGATACCATAGGAACTAAATTAACGATATACGAGTGAAATCAAAAATGTCTATTAATAAAAATATTATTGAAATAGATCTCTCTCATTGTAATATTTTTTACGGCGTTGAATGATGTAATCTAAAATTCGATATACAGGGTGTTGACATAAAGATACCATAAGACGCTATGATGTATCTCCGTTGTTATTGGCCAGATTTTCACGGGAACAAACGGCGTTATAGATTATTTCGATATACAGTGTGTACAAAAAGATGTATCTCCGTTGTTATTGGCTAGATTATAATGGGACAAACAACGTTATAGATTATTTGTTTATATACAGGATGTCAAAAAGACACTCTACTGTTATTGGTCGGATCGCGCGTTTGAAAGAAAACACATCAGAGACATACCAGAGACACCTCAGAGACATACCAGAGACATACCACAGACACACCAGAGACATACCAGAGACATACCAGAGACGTACCAGAGACACAGCAGAGTCATACCAGAGGCATACCAGAGGCATAGCAGAGACATACCAGAGGCATAGCAGAGACACACCAGAGGCCTACCAGAGACACACCAGAGGTATACCGGAGACGTGCCAGAGACAATAGATTGTGAACTTTCATAAGTGACATCCAAACATTTTACTTCAATTCAACGTTTTAGGATGGACTTAGCTATAAATTCGATGTTCAAAAATCATTGGATATCTGGAACGTATCACACCTGCTCTCCTTCTGCTAACCCTATGATGCATGTCTGCTAACCGTCTAATAATATATTGAATCGCTCACCCACACATTTTAATGTACTATAATGTTGTCAAACGAACAACAAGTCTCAAAGCATGCAAAGGCTTTGCGTGAAAAATATAAGTCGCTTGAAAGAACTAATATGAAACGGCATGGAGAAAATCTCAAGTCTGTAACATATCCTCTCAAACAAATAGCGGAATCACTGGACTCCACAAATCAAGGTAGAGATTCTCCGAAAAACTCACCAATCCCGCTAATATTAAGTGAAGCTGATGCTGAGCAGGCAGATTCTTCACTTAAACAAGTACTTAATGGCAATAATCAGAAAGTATCAAAAGAATCTGACTATGCATACACTCCAGAATTAGGAATTGAACAATGGAGTGTCGACCATGCTTATGGCCCACAATTAAAAGGTAGACAATGGATGTTTGGTAACAAACAACTAGACATTAATGATGAACAACTAATTGTATGCGGTAAAGTATTCAAAAGTACGCTTGGTTTTAAACAATTAGTATTCTATAAGAATCCCAAACATTTCACCCCGATTGATTTACAATTATACAAACAGATATTGGAATTAACGGATGTCCACCGTGATAGAAGAGGCCATCTAAGACATCAGGCCTGTCCCACTAAATTCAGTGAAATAATTAAACCGCTCTTTAAAAAGCGTAAATACTCCATAAATTCAAGTAATATTACAAAACAGTTCGATGACGCTCATAAGCTTTGCATAAAAAATAAGTTGAATAATACCATAAAACAACTCAATGAACCAATTACAAGAGGGTTTCACACATCAAAAAGCTATGATATTCTTTCTAATTGGTCAGATCCAAACTTATTGGTACATATTAAAACAACTACACCAGAACGATGAAGAATTTCATAAAATAATTGTAGAGCTTAGGCTAGCAAACATTATTGAATAGAAAAAACATAAAGAATAATTATAAGTGCATCACCTCCAGCATTTTATGAAGAATATGATGATAGCCTGTGGGGTCTACAGTGCCATTCATCAAGTAATATTCGATTGTGTAAAATGGTTGGAAGTGAACAAACATGACACCTGTTTCCTTTTAATCTTTAAGAGATGTTCATCAAATTCTACAAGTCAATCATTGCCTCATTTCACGCTGACACGCCTATTTAGAATCTCTAAGTTTTTGTGAATATTATAAAAATGTAATAGATATTATTAGAAATTCTGCTCAAAATAATGGACATTTGAGTAAATTAGAGTTATTGTAAACCATTTGTGATTGTAGTAGTAGTGTTGTAAACGGTTTGGATGGAAACAATGTAATAAATTGATTGATTGAAATGTTTGTCTTTTATTTTTCTCTCTCTTCCCTCTATAGTCATGTGAGCTGAAAGGATGATTTTTTAAAGGACACATTTCGGTTTTGTTAGCACGATACATCCTCCGAAGTGTATACAAGTGACAACCAACGACATCAGCGCCATAGAAGATGCGTGACGTCACATAAAATGCCAGGGGTGACGTCACAGCAATTCAACCACCAACGACACCAGCGCCACCGTCGTCTTAGAAACAGTTGGTTTCATTTGATAAAGTAACCTCTTTACATATTTCAACTAATTTTTTATACTCTCTTTGAATTTCAATCTACATTAACGTTTACCATATTCACCTCCTGTATGGTTATGTGAGCTGAAATGATGATAAGACAAGCATATAATACATGATAATATCCATTGCAGCAGTCAATAAAACAATATTGAGTATTCGTAAAGTGATTGGAATTCATTATCTCAAATAGGTTGCTGAAAGTTACGTTTTCATCTAATTCGTTTACTATGGTTTCTCCTAATTTTATAAAAGTGAATCATAGAAGGGGAAAATGAACAATAACGTTTGGAGAGCCATGCTGCAACACCCGTAGTATTGTATAATTGTGGGAAACGCAATTTACAACAATAATACATATAACTAATAATATTATGCAGTTACATACACTTTTTGTTTTCAATTGTTGCTGTATACAAAAGGAAAAAACACTGAAATTTTTATAAATCAGAATCTAGAAGTCTAGAAAATCTATTTACTGGATTTAGATTTTTCTATAAATATACTAAGCGATTTTTCGATAAATACAATGAACATGTGATTTTTCTATGATTACCTATGAATACTTCTGAATATATTCAGCTGCTTGACGTATATTATTTGATTCATTCAAAGTGGTATTGCATCGCCTGCTAAAGGTGTTATCCGGAGGAAATTGATAACGTGGTTAAAATATTATTTTTTTTTTAGAAAGATAACACCCCAAGTAGATATTGTTTGAAAATATTGATATTCTACTCATACACACTTTATGATTACATGCTGTATATAAAAAAAATGTTAATATTATTCTAAAATAAGGATGTTTTTGTTTAAGATCTGTATATATGTCGTAATAAGTTTGTTTTACAAATAACGAAATTAATGATGATAAATCTGGTTTTATACAAATATAATAACAAATCGTACTCAGAAAGAACTTGCCGATATATGGATACATTATTTGACAAACTTTCAATTTTTCTAACTTGAAAAGGTCCGACTTAGAATGTTTTCAATATATTAATGTGGGTTCATAGCTCTATGCGTGAAGGCAATGAATGTTTGTACATGTCTGGTTTGAGGGTTAGCACTTTTTTTATTCAGTCAAATTAATTTAGCAAATGAGATAGAGTATAATGGCGCATTTTGGAAATAAAATTTGCTATCCTCCAGTAAGGTTAGACAGTCTTCTAAGCATCTGTATTCCCCCTCTCTTGTTATCGGCTATGGAATAATTATATATGGTTGCTTCTAATCTTGTAATTCCATGTTCTCTGTCTAAAGTGTTGGAAAATGTGTGTTTTAATCTCTTATCTGGACAGTTGACGATATCTATAATATGGTTTCCAATGCTCTTGTTAACATCAGGACTGGTTATTTGACAAATAAATTTGTTGTATATTTTAACCCTCGCGTTAGATGTAAACCACGTAAGGCAATCAATTCCGACTGTATTATTATTATTATTATTTACAATTACGTTACAATTCCCCCTATACATTCCATGTTTACGAAAGTTAAAGTTACTTGTTAAGTAGTTTGTTATTTCTTCTTCTTTCTGGAACACCCCACTGAAGTCTTGAGTAATATCGAGGTCTAGTAGATAATAGTCTTCTTTTTGTATTTGTTTTAATAATTCGGGTAATTCTTTTATCAGTGTTTCCACATTTACATCTGCTACCCATATAACACGGGATGTCCAGTGGACGTCCATTTTCTACCCATTTTAGGTCCAAACGTCCATGAGTTCAGATTGGACGTCCACTGGACGTACATCTCTGGATACTAATATTGATGTCCGAATATGGACATCCATTGGACATCCAGAAGAAGACTTGAATCCGAACATCCGACACTGTACTTCTTCTGGACGTACAAAACTGGACATTCAATTGACATCGGGAAATGTACCAATATTGAACGTTCAAATGACATTGTTTTATTAACCTGTCTTATGTCTTTTATTTTATCACGTAAATTCATTATTTATAAGCAGTGATTAATTAATGTGAATATAGGTGTTTCAAAACAAATTGCGGGAACAAAAAAATATTTTTGGTGAGTTAAAATAACTTTAGCGATACCTATTCTGAATTTGGTTCAGTTCTGAGATATGATATAAATGATAAATTTAATGATTTATTATGTTTCTAAGACGCATTAAATTATTGCGCCGAAAATTTACGGATGGGCCGTTCGTTTTTACGCATAATGAAGGTCAAAACAAAGATAATTCAATTTTAATTGTCTTTTGGAAAAACTCGGAGCCCCAATCCAAGGTGAATCGAGTGAAATAATTTTCACGATACTAGAAATTAGAATGACATAGAGCGATATAGAATATGTGTGCTGAACTGCGACAAAGCATCAATCGCGTACTCGTATAAGTGATAGTTCGTTGATAGACACCCGAACCACGAAAAAAGAGTTGTTAAATTCAAATATCTGTGTTCTATACTCACTCCTTATTCTGCTTAGGTAGCACTGGCAGTGAGTGAGAAGAATATAGTTCGAAACGACGGACGGCACAGTACAGCCTAACCTACCTAACCTCAAATTAGTTTTGTGTTGTGTCACGATGTCACGTTATTTATTATTTATTACCGTCATCGGCGTTGAAAGTTAGTGGCCATTAACAAAATTAAGATTTGTTCAAGTTTAAAGGTGAGTGCAATTAGTATAGGAATATAGAGACATGAAAAGATCTTATAAGAAGTCCCATTTGTTGAATAAATATTATAAAAGAGTTCGGAATGAGAATGAAATTGGTTTTATTGAAAATAACGCAGCTGAAAATGATATTGTGGTTTCAGCCGATGATGTTTCTTCAGACGGCGTCTTTCCTTCAACCAGTTCAGCTTTTGATTCAGTATCTCATTTCGATCTTCTTAACATTCCCAATGATCAGAACTGCCATTCGAAAAGCAGTTCTGATAATGAGTACAATACAGAAATCCATGATAGCATGCAAGACCTTGTTGTAAACAAGGTTGAGGAAAAAACACTTTCTTCCAATTTAGTAGAGTGGGCACTGAAACATAACATTACACACTTAGCGATCAATGATTTATTGAAAGTTTTTAAACCCCATTTTAGTGAATTACCTCTGGATGCCAGGACTCTTTTGAGAAGTCCAAGAAAAATCAGTTTAGAAATTGTGCAACCAGGTACTTATTACCACTTTGGCATGAAAAGATGTTTGAATAACCTTATTAATCATTCCAAGCATTTATTACAAAAGAATAATAATTTATTAGAAATTTGTGTAAATATAGATGGCTTGCCACTTTCCAAAAGTTCCGGAAGCCAACTGTATCCAATTCTTTGTAACTTATATTTAAACAAGAATGTTGTTGATGTAATAGGCATATATCATGGCTATGAGAAACCAAATGAATCCAATGATTTTTTGAGAGCATTTGAGAATGACTGCAATGAGTTGTTGAACACTGAATACGAATTCGATAGCTACAAATATAAGGTCACAATTAAAGCATTCATTTGTGATGTGCCTGCGAAGTCCTTCATTAAATATATTAAAGGTCACAGTGGTTATAATTCATGTTCAAAGTGCAAGACTGAAGGAACTTTCATTGAAAATCGAGTTTGTTTTCCAGAAGTTGGTAATTTGAATTTACGTAATGATGGAGAGTTCAGATTGAAAATTCAAAAAGATCATCATACTGGAACATCGATTTTAGAGTTAATTCCAAATATAGATATGATCAAAGATTTTCCTCTAGATTACATGCATTTGGTGTGTTTGGGAGTCATGAAGAAAATGATTGTCAATTTGTGGATGAATGGAAAACCTCCTTCAAAATTATCTTCCCATCAAATTTCAAAAATTTCTCAATTGTTAGTCGGTCAACATCCAAATATTCCTAGTGAGTTCAATCGTAAACCGAGGTCATTGAGTGAAGCAAAACGGTGGAAAGCCACTGAATTTCGGTTGTTTTTATTTTACATAGGGCCAGTTGTTTTGAAGACAGTTTTAGACCATGATAAATTCCTGAACTTTTTGAGTTTGCATGTTTCTTTGTCATTTTTGTCTAAAACGAATTGGAAGGATAACATAGAATATGCAAAAACGTTGTTACAATATTTTGTTGAAACATTTATTGTTATATATGGTTCCATAAATTCGTCACATAATATACACAATTTGCTTCATATTTGTGATGATGTCGAGAGATTTGGATCGTTAGATATGTTTAGTGCGTTTCCTTTTGAAAACTTCATGAGAACTTTCAAGAAAAACATCAGAAAAACCGATCAGCCTCTTCAACAAATAATTCATAGGATATATGAACAAGACCAGAACAAAAATCAGCAAGATTGCAATATTAAAAAATATCCAGAACCGTTTTTTGAACATTTTAAAGGACCTCTGCCGGACATAAAAGGATACAAACAGTATCAAAAGCTTGTATTTGAAAATTTTTTCCTAAGTATTAATGAACCAGATAACTGTTGTCGTATCAATTCAGATATTGTTATTATAAAAAACATTTTGATTGGACTTGATGAAATGAAACTAATCACTCAGAAGTTTGAAGTGCTGGGAGAATTTTATGAATCTCCATGTAAATCATCGGAATTAGGAATATTTTTAGCTAGTGATCTGAGCCCCCTTCAAGAATATAATGCCACTGACATTTCATGCAAGTGCATGAAGTTGGATTATGAAAATAAATATGTTATAATACCCTTATTGCATTCTGTATAAATTTTTTTTAATAATAAGTTTCACTCGCTAAAATAATGTTATGTTCAGAATACGCCGTGAAAGCTATGACTCGGGGTTGAGGGGGAAACAACTACAGCAGAATATCTTGAGTTATTGAGTCTTTTTTGAGTTCTCGGCTTATTAAATATCAGATTTTTCAGTTTGAGTCATTCCAGTCATTGGGGTTGAATAAAGAACTTTTCACTTTGAGTCTTATTTGATTCTTTCAAGTCTCATAAACATTTTGCCTAGATGTTTTCCCCTCGGTCAACGAGAACGAATTTGATTCGTATTTGTAATTTGCTAACTTAATTATGACTGCAATAAAATTATTTTGTTTATGAACCAAAAAATCAAGAAATCTTCATATATTCATCATTTCAATTTGTCTTCTGGTAAATAAAAAATGGAGCGAACATGGACTGTAATCAAATTCAATGAGGAAAATGCAGTAGAGGTCGTTCCAACAACATGGATTGTGGGAACCTACTGTTATTGACCCCCATATACATCTGAAAAGATGTTGACAGCCATAAAGAATCATGAAGCTCCAAATACACACTGGCCAAGTCATAAAATGGAGGTGTTCAGGAATGGAACATTTGGTATGTATATATATATATATATATATATATATATATATATATATATATATATACAGGGTGAGTCAGAATAAGACCGACAAACTCCGAACACAGATTCCTCATTTCATTTCGAGGTGAAAAGTTCCTATCAAAGCATGTCCTAAGATGAATACCCCCTGAGATACAGGGTGTCAAAAGTACGAAAAAAAACTCGTTTTAATTTTTTTTTTCCAAAACTTCTGAAGGAAAAAATATCAAACTTGGTACACTAATCAAGGTTTATAAACGTGGTAATTTGAAGTCACAATTTTTTGTTTTCAATAACCAGTGGCGTAGTTACGGTGGTATGTGGTCATATTTTCGTTCATATTTTTTTATGGAGAAGTGAATGGACAAGTGAGCGTTTGTCATCAGTTAGGCTCATCGATACTCGACCTAAAAGTGATAACATTCTATGTGCCTAAAAGTTGTGGTTTCTAAGATAATTGAGAAAAACTGAAGATATGTCCTGAGTAGCAACGTAATTTCATATCTGCAATAATTGCATAAAGGTAATTTTTTACAACATATCGGAATATTTGTCTACCTCCTGAATATTTTTTAATGTTGGAAGAATCGGAAACATAGTATGGGTGAGTCGGAATGAGACCAACAATGTTTTCATTCATCATATTATTTGATCAAATCGATGTCGTGAAATCACTGAGTTAGGTCTCATTCTGACTCACCCCTACCATGATTCAGATACTCCCATCATTAATAAATATTCAGGAGGTTGACAAATATCCGAATATGTTGTAAAAAATTAATGTTATGCGATTATTGTACAGAGGAATTGATGTTGCTACTCAGGATATATCTTCAGTTTTTCTCAATTATCTCAGAAACCTACACTTCCTCGTACATGTTATGACTTTTAGGTAGAGTATTGATGAACCTAACTGATGTCTAGCGCTCACTTCTCCATTCACTTTGCCAAAGAAAATATGAAGGGAATTAAGACCACATACCGTCGTAATTACGCCACTGGTTTACGAAAATTAAAAATTTCAACTTCGGATTGTCACGTTGATAAATCTTGATTAGTATACCAAGTTTAAAATTTTTTCTTTCCGGAGTTTTGGAGAAAAATAAATAAATCAATTTTTTTCCGTACTTTTGACACCCTGTATTTCAGAGGGGATGCATTTTAGGACATACCTTGATAGAAACTTTTCACCTCAAAAGGTGGTGAGGAATCTGTACTCGGAGTTTGTCGGTCTTATTCTGACTCACCCTGTATATATCCAAAAATTCCATAATGCGTAAAGAGTCACTGAATAAATCATGGTGCCTGTACGTATTTCTTGATAATATTAATTTTTTTTCAACGTCCTACCTGGAAGCTAGAAATAGAACAAAAATTGCAGAATTTTCAAGCGATTTGGGGGAGGATGCTTCTACAAGAAAATTCAGAAGAAAAAAAGGGACATTATCTACATCGTCCAGTAGCGAGGAAGAAGAACAGCCAAGTTCTCTCAGAAAGCCCCCAGAAAAACCGGAAATACAGAAAATAACTGAAACTCCAGAAACTGGAGGTAATTTTTTCAGAATACCTTTTACTATTCTGCTGTTGTACCCTCTATTGCCTGTTTCAATGTGGATGCTTGAAAATTACTTTTATCCTCAAAAGTCAAAAATGTATTCTTTCAGTGACTGACATTCCAATATTAAAGGTTATTTCCTTTCAAATTTGAACCATCATGGTCTTGTTATACTTTATTTAGTAGCTGCAGTAAAAGCTGTCACATTTTAGTTCTCAAAGTGACAGCCGCCAAGTTTGATTTAATATAATGATTTGCCTTTTTTACGATCGTAGGAAAAATGTGTTATTTGCAGAAAAAAAAGTGAACTTTTTTTGAAATTGACGATTTTTGACATTCACCACACTTTCGAAATGACACTAGTGCCTAAAAGTAAAAATAAAACATTGTAAATAATGAAAATAATTAATTATTATAAATTTTTAAATGTTTCGAACACTAACGTGAATAGCGTAGCTTCAGCAGCTTGTTCAATATCCAAAGACTCATCATTACCACTCAATATACAATATACTATTTTCAGATGGTAAAGCTTTGGAGGAAATATTGGTGTCCCCATCAGTGTGTTCTTGCTGTCCGGTACATAAATCCAATGGTTTGTATTAGTGGAAAAAATAATCAACAATAGATTCAATGGTTTTTTTCCAGATGGATTGTTTCGTGATATAAGAAAACAATATTTGTTTTTAACAAATATATTAACAGACATAAGAAGTGACATAGATGAATTGAAAATGGGCAGATCTGATATAAGGGCAGAAAAACCAGAGTCGCTCTTTACAAAATTTCAGTTTCCTTTGAATGATGATGAAGAGCTGAAGAAAGTGGAGACCTTTCTGGAAGATGACGCAAATTTTCAAAATGCGGTAAGTATAATCTATTTAGATTTAGATTATTTACTTATTGAAGAATTCTCTCGAAACCTTATTGAAAATACTTGAAAATATTTCATCCAACACTACTCCCATGCTAGTTCAAAAGAATTTATTTTCCTATTTTCAGTTCGATCTTTATCTGAAAAGTACTTATTTATTATTGCTTTTAGGTTATAGAAATGTCAAAGTTTGGTGGGAACAATATGTACGACTTTGTAAAGAGGTGTCTTAGCATGCTTTTAACCAACGTCTATGCTTCATCTTATAGTTGGATGGGAAGAAAAAATAAAAAACCATTTTTTCAATTGAAGATTGCAAACACCATTACGAGTAAGTATACATTCGCATTGTATAGTCAACAAATATGGGATTATGTCAGTTCTTGAATTGAATGAATTATTTTTTGAAGTTATACTGGGTGTCCACGGAAGGTGGCTCGCCCCTATAACTTTTTTGTTTTTGGAGATACTACAATGAAATTTGAAAAATCTGTTTGAGACATAAAACTGATTTTTTTGACAAGTGATTCAACTTCATGCACATTCCGGTTTTACCGGAAGTAACATAAATTATCGATTATTAAAATGGGACACCTGGTATATTTTCAGTTTTTTCGTCCCCATATGACATTTTGAATACTGTCATTTTTGTCACTTTTTGTATCCATTTTTCATTTATTTTTTAGTCTAGAAGGCCATGGATACGTATAAATTATTATTTCCAGTCCTAAAATCTTTGGCAGAAGACAACTTCACTACTGCGCTATGTAAAATAAATGTTTTTTTTTCAGTCTTATTGCTCACAGGCTACTCGATGATTTTAAATCTTATTTTAATATCAAGAAGATTCCTTATTTAAAGAACGTTCTAACATTATATTATCAGTTTTTTTTATCGAAAGTTTCTTTAAAACCTAATAGTGTGTGGTATTAAGTTGTATTTTCACAAACATTTTAGGACCGAAATAAGTGATTTGAACGTATCCATGGCTCTCTAGATCAAAAGATAAATTTCAAAAAAAAAATTGTTACAAAAAGGGACAAATGAAACATGGTTGTATTCAAAATGTCATATGGAGACAAAAGAACTGAAAATATACCAGGTGCCCCATTTACAAATCGAACGTTTATGTCACTTCTGGTGAAACCGGAATTTGATTGAAGTTGGGTCACTTGTCAAAAAAGCAGTTTTATGTGTTCAGTAGTAGATCCACCAAATTTCATTTCATTATCTTCAAAAACAAAAAAGTTATAGGGGCGTGCCACCTTCCGTAGACACCCGGTATACATATTTGTGAAGTGAATATTTCATTAATTTTACAGAGGCTGCTGAACTAACAAAAGTCGAAGGAGACCAGAAATTGTGCGAAGAGTCAATGAAAAAATGGTTGAGGCGGGCAAAGGAGAGGAAATGAAGACTTGTTGAAAATAAAGATGGTTATTCAAGAGACTTTAATTTTCATAGAATAAGCTTTAATTTTTTTCAAAACTAGTCAAGAATGTCTGATCTCAGTGTTTTTAAAATAATAAGAAAAAATATATGGTTGTTTTTCTTGCTAAATCGGCTTCTTAATCTAAAATATCAACTTCAGGAATTATTGGCTTGATTATAAGCTTTGGTGGAGAAGTGAAACTTTTTTTTAAGAGCTTGGAAACACTCGATGCGCGTTTTGCCAACCAAGCAGCTGGTATCTTCAGGAGAAAATTGACAAATTCTTCCCAACTTGGTTGGTCAAACACGTGTGGAGTGTAGGCGTTTTAGTTTGGTATTAATATAAATCAGTTCTGTTAAGTAATGGTTCAGTGACTCTAAAACAGTCGAAAACAATCCTTTCAGAAATGACTATACCTTGGTATATATTGTATGGCATATATCTGAAAGAAAACAACTACTTCTCTGGCTAATACCACGACAGATATTGAATTATAGCTCAGGGACATATGTGCAAAGATCCTTACTTTGAAGGAACAACTTTTCAAAAGCTCTCTCTGGGACAAATAGCAGCACTTTGCCTGATTCAAACGGGAAACCATTTGCGGACTGGTTTCGAAATGTGTGTTTCTCATCAGTGCAACCAGGTTATCCCCGGTTGTATACACACAGGGTGTCTTGTTATCTGTCGAGGTAAATACTGCAATTGCTTACACGATCCATCTCGACGACAAATTAGAGAGCATTCCAAAAGTAAGGATCTTTGCACATATGTCTGAGATATAATTCAATATCTGTCGGGGTATTAGCCAGAAAAGTAAATGTTTTTTGTCAGACATATAGAATACAATGTATACCAAGGTTTTGTCATTTCTGAAAGGATTGTTTTCGACTGTTTTACAGCCTATTTTATGATTCTGGACCTTTCAGCATGCACTGCATTATCGTAATGCTGATATCCAAGCTTACCACAATATGGACGTCCATTGTACATTCATTTCGACGATAATGTACGTCCAATGGATGTTCTAAGGACGCACATTGGACGTACATTGTACGTACAGATGGACATTAATTGGACGTCCAGATTAGTGTCTCTGGACATCCCATGGATGTACATTGGACGTCCATTGGTGTTATAGGTCCTTTAGTGGACGTTCAGTGGATGTCCGTTAATCCTTAAAATCGCATACATTGGACGTACAATGGACATCCTTGTGCCATTTGGGTAGTTCCACTTTAAATGGTATACATACATGTTTATCATATTTTTTCGTAATTCTCTCCATACTATCCCCCAAGAACTTCTCGAATACCTTTGGCCATCTGATTATCGCTGTGCAAGAAGAAGGGTAGCTTGGTTTTAACTCCATGTCTCGCAGAAACAAGGTCACCAAATATTCCTCGAAGGTAACTGTTACCGACCAATAATAACAGAGTGCCCTTATGACATCTTTATGTCGACCCCCTTTAATTTAATTAAAAAAATATATTCGATGCTTACATCACAAAAATTACGTCACACACTATATACAAAATACATGTTGACATAGAAAGAAATGGAGGACATGAGAGAAAACGCACATCACAGAACACAAGATCGATTACACATTTGACGGACGACACATACGACAGATGACACATTTGACAGATGACACATACGACACATATGACAGATAGTATATGTGACAGTAGACAGATGGCGTGGGTGACGTCATAGAACAAAAGATGGATGACTGTTGACAGATGACACACGTGACGGGGTTGACAGATGACACATACGACGGTCCGGCGCGTGCGCAGAATCCAAGATGGCCGCCTTCCGGTACGTTTTCGAGGGGTTTACTTCCGCTACACAAGTTTTAGGTGGGGGTTGCTATGTTAGGTTACCCCCGTTTTAGGTGGGGGTTGCTATGTTAGGTTACCCCCATTCGAGGTTCCATTGATGGATAAAAAATGGCGTCTCCTTTCGAGCTTCCGGTTGCGAAGTGACCCACTATCTACTAGAGTGGGAAACAAGATGCTTCACTTCGCTGTCATACTTAAATTAATGTAAAGGCTGTCTACAAAAATAAACTATGTTTGATCGTTAGAATAATAATGAAAATGTACTTACCCAAATCTGAGAAATTGACTTTTTCAAGAAACGGATCTACCACTGGTAACTGCAACAAATTTTTTAATTTTTAAAATCATTATATCGATAATACCATCACAATTAAGAACCACCAAATCGGGAGCAATAAACAGTATAAGAAAAATGTAATGGACCAAGGAGGCTGCCAACAAATATACTCATCTTCCAAAGTCAGTTTAAAATAAACGGTTTTAAAGATTAAAACTAACTTTTCCGCATTCCGGAGGCTGTATCGTGCTAACAAACCTAAATTTCTCCAAAAATAACCAAAAATGTGGTATATCTGGATTTATAGGACCTGTTGTACTGGCATTGGTGGGCTGAAAATCAATAGGGTTCATCTCTGAGCCGCCCTGAATAAGATCCAATCATAAGATTGGTCACTTGTACACACTTCGGAGTCTGTATCGTGCTAACAAACTGAAATTTCTCCAAAAATGTGGTACTTCAAGTACGAAAGCACCCGTTGTACTGGCTCTAATGCGCTGAAAATCAGTAGGAATCGTAAAATTGGTCACTTGTATACACTCCGAAAGCTGTCGTGTTAAGAACACGAAATTTCTTCAAAAATGATCAAAAATGTGGTACTTCAAGTACCATAGTACCCGTTGTACTGGCTCTAGTGATCTGAAAATCAATAGAGTTCATCTGTGAGACGCCCTGAACTAATCCGTTCATAAAATTGGTCTCTTTTATACACTCTGGAAACTGTATCGTGCTAACAAATCGAAATGTCTCCAAAAATACTTCAAGTAATATAGCACCCGTTGTACTGACTCTGGTGAGCTGAAAATCAATAGGGTTCATCTGTGAGATGTTCTGACCAATACCCGAATCATAAAATTGGAGAGTTGTTGCACTCCGGAGGCTGTATCGTGCTAACAAGACATGTTATAAAAAGTGGCCGACGACAACGACGACGTGCACACAGGATTTTTTTCTAAAAACCATTTGTTCATGTTCAAAATTCCAACTTATTTTGGGAAAAACCAATACTTTTCTCGTATATTAAATAGGGTTGGGCGGAAAAGTGAATGGTGATTTTACCAGGGCACTCCGATATTTCGTTAATAAGCGCTTAAAGTGTATATAAAGTAATACCGATAAATTTACCAATACAATACATATTTTATTAGCTACGGGTAGAACAGCTTACTTTTGAATATCAATGTTGCTAATAAGAATTCTTCAAATCGTCGGTCGACGATGTGGTCGGTAGGTGTTCATTAAAACAAGTGTTCGAATATCAGTTGTACAAACTTTATAAAAACGAAGATAAGATATGTGCGCCGTTTTCTGGATAATGTCGTAGTATTCAGGAGATATTTTATTGAATGCGATTTAATTATTTTATATACAGTTGTGTTTGATTTTATTTGTGATATCTGTGAAATGGCTTTCTGGGGACCTTTTGAGGTAAATGCTGAATCTAACGATTCACATTAATAATGAAATCCCTGCTAATAATGTAAGTTATGATAATATCCAAATTAATGATGAAATACATCTTAATAATGCAATTCTAATTAATAACAATGAAAATGAGACACAATTTTGGGAATTTAAAAATTGAGATGTGCATAAATCATTAGAAAGACTTTGACTAATTTTAATAGAATGTGATTTCAAGTATAAAAAATTAGATAGTAGAATGTGTATTATGGAATCGCGTGTATTGTAGTATTTCGTCAAAATTTTTTAAGACAGATTTTAAGTTACAGAGAATGTAATAGAAATATAGTTTATTAGATAAAACATGGTTCGGCACTCACGATGTCGTTCAACGCGGTTGTACAGACCATTTACAAAATGGTGTCTTAAATGCGCCGTGCTCGAGGGGAAAACGAGTAATCATTTTGCACACTGGGAATGGAAACGGCTTTGGACCAAATGCCTTACTTCTTTCAGCAAAACATATCCGGATGCTCCGCGTGACAAATTAAGAATTTTTTGGAAATATATTTTATTTAAAAATAAAATTGAATAACTGAGTTCAATAACTCCGTTTTCTTGAGAGATATGAGAAATTATATAGTCATTTAATATCCTACACCATTGTCAACTCTAACAAGCTTGTAATATTTGTTAATAATGTCGATTTTATTCTCAATTGTTGATTTAATATAATACAGGGTGACGGGAGTTCCCTTGAAAAACATACGATATGATGTGACCTTATGAAACATCCTGCATATTACAAAATAATTTTCAAATGTGAATAACTTTACTCTCTAGAACTTTGTTATGAAACTTTCTTTCGCATCTCTTAAGACAGGTGAGATATTGAACTCCGGAGTATAAGTTGCTCAACTGGTAGTTTATAATAAAAAAATATTCCTAGAAATATCAGCAGACTTGTTAGACTCTGTCACTGTCAACCAAGGAAACAACCCTATACAATGCAGATACAATTGATAGAGGTAATAAAGAGGAAGTCAACCGGTTTCCCATAACCTTGTACTAGGTTAACAACGCTATTAGACGAGGTATATCTCCAGCTGAGGACGAGTATATAAAAATATGCTCCAATACAGATCATTTTAATCAAACATTTACCACGACTCAATTGTGGATGATTTGATCTGCAGGTTAAATGATCAAGGCATATGGACGCATGGCTTCGCGGACAACCTAGTGATTGTCACCAAGGGGAAATTCCCGGAGACAGTTACGAATGTCTTACAAGAAGCACTACGGATTGTGGATAATTGGTGCCTTGAAGAGGACTTTTCAATCAATCCAAAGAAAACCAAACTAGTTGCTTTTACGAATAGAAGAGCTTTTGCGCAAGGCAGAGTACAACTTTTCGGAGAAAAATTAATAATATCTAAAGAAGTGAAATATTTGGGAGTAACACTTGATTCTAAACTCAATTGGAGAACACACCTGGAAAAAAACTATTACCAGGGCAACCAGGCTTTTTTGGCAATGCAGACGAGTTATGGGCAAAACATGGGGAATACGACCTGAGGTGGTACACTGGATAGTAGTGTTCTCAGTAGAGAATAAATTAACTACAATCCAAAGACAAGCTCTCCTCGGGATTGACTAGGCAATGAACAGCACGGAGACGGCATCAATGGAAGCTCTTATTGACCTTCCTCCTTTGGAACTTTTTGTTAGGGCAGAGACAATGTTCGAAAAGGACATACTGATACAACTAGGACAATACTAGATCAACCTACCTAACTTTCAAATCGGTCTGGATAGTATGATACCAGAGAATATATTCACTGACCGAGTGGATATCACTATTCCATCTAGGGATCAGGTGATGCACTCGGGTAATCCTGGAGACATCATCTGGTTCACCGATGGCTCTAAAACGAACCACGGTACTGGGGATGGTATAAATGGACCTAGGAAGAGAATGTTCTTCAGCCTTTGTTGATATACGTCTATATTTCAAGCAGAAACGATAGCTGCTATAGCCTGTATTGATGGAAACTTCAAGAGAGGTTATATTGGACAAAAAATTAAAATATTTACTGATAGCCAGGCTCTGCTTAAAGCTATCATCGATCCAACCTCTAAATCTAGGCTGGTAAAAAACTGTAGAGTCCCTTAATATGCTGGCAAGGTACAACACAGTGTCTCTAGTATGGGTGCCGGGACATGAAGGGATTGCATGCAATGAATTGGCGGACCAGTTAGCTAAGCAAGGCTCTAAAGGAAACTTCATAGGTCCGGAGCTCTTATGTGGAATCACAAAGGATAAGAGGGGAAATTCAGAACTGGCTAGACAAGAAACGCCAAATTAAATGGAGGCTAACAGAAGGTCATCTACATGCAAAAAGCTTACTGAAAAACAAAGATCTCTCAAAAATATTACTGAAACTGAGTAAGAGACATTTGAATTATCGATTTGGTTACTGAACACTGTCCCTTAAGGAAACATCTATACAAAATGGGAAAAGTTGGTGGTGAACCTATCTGTAGAAAATGTGAAATAAGGGATGAGACACCTACGTACATACTCTGCTTATGTGAGAACTTACAAGAATTCGGGCAAAGCATTTTGGAGAGGAAACAATACAACCAACAGAACTACTCAAAATCTCCCCAACCAAGCTAGTAGTCTATATAGAGGACACGAAGCTTCTGGAGTGGAAGTATATAATATTGGGAAGGGTACAATGACTTAGGTCAAGTACCTGGGCTGTTGAGCACAACCCAAACGAATCAATGATAATGAATGATGACTTTACTATTGTAACGAATATCGCACACTGATACGGTCGTCGAAGCCGGTCCTGTCTAATCTAATGTTATCGAAAATTAAAATTTTGGCGAATGTGCACGGATATCTCATACGAAAGTTTTTGTGATTGTTTTCAACGGGGCATTTCTAAGAAGAACGATTGTTTTTTATTGGGAACCGAATTCTAGAAATTCGAGAACCGATTTTACTGCAAGCGAATTTTAATACATAAGCAAGTACCTGAGGCCCGTGAGTCACTTTACAATTTAATCGAGTCGTGAGCAGAAGAGTGAACAAGTGAACATAAATAGTGAACTGTTGTAACATGTCGCTGAGACATGTTACTATTTTCATCAATTATTTTGGAGCGTTACTTATTCGTCGGCTACTCCCACCTCTAATTCCAATTCCTATTATTTCAAATATTAGGAACACATCGGTAATCGTTTTTGCCATCGTTAAAATATCTACTTAAACTACGATTGAAGTGGAACTCGCTCTTTTGGTTCATTTCTTCGCTGAGAAGTATTCAGTATTCTCCTTTTTAATCATATCATTTTGTGTGTGATTTTTAATTTTCTTCGCTGCTCTGCAGCCTGTACCTTCAGGACCGCTTTACAGACTTTACTCTACGGACCGTTTACGAGTTTTACCTACACGAACTTAGCCTTACGGACCTGACGGACTCTACAGACCATCCACTCCACCGCATCATACAGCGTCCAAGTCCAGGCAACGACGGCTCAAGAACACTTGACTACAGCTGCGAGTTGTACGTCCCGAGTCTTCCCAAGATAAGTCCCTAACTTATTTTTGATATATATAAAATATTGAGTTGGACATTTTTACTGTATAACTAATATTTTTTCGTATTTGTATCGAGAATATACGGTTTTTGTAAATTTATTATTGTGTGTCAAATAAATCCATTTGTCCCGAAATTTTTGTTAGTTGATTCACCTTATCCCAATTGAGGTAATAAAAAATAGTGTAACTAAGGCCGAATTCACTACCTGAGCGGAGTCCCAAGGCCGGGTGTTTAGGTTGTGACACTGTGTTTAATATAAATTAGTTGAATAGTAAGTGTATAAATAAATTAAGTAAGTAGACATAACGAGTGTATAAATGTATCCCTCCCGTGAGGAAAAAGTAGTTTAAATATAAATAAGAAAAACGTTACACTTTTGGATTGTAAAAAATGTGAGTATCCAATAAACGCAGATGAATAAGGAGGAAATGAGCAGGTTATGAACAATTATGTTATAGGATAACGTGGTCTGGATTGAAGAATTATATCAAATGTGTGGTTGGAAATTAGATTAACATTGTTCAAGACCAAGTGCAATACTAATTATTAGAAACTGTTGACGAGTATTAAAAAGATCCTCCAGATATACATTTTAACCAATACAGTGGAATTGTACGAAAACAAATGGTTTCGATTGATAGTGTAATGAATAGAGGGGATGATTCTCAATATTAAAAAAAAAACTTACCCCTCTGGAGTCTCTGAATAATATCGCTGCGTGGTGTGGGTCTACGAAAGCATCGGATGCTCTGTGAATATTCGGAATTGGTCCAATTGATTGTCTACGTCGTTCAGGATCTAGAGATTTTTGACGTAAGTGAGCACCTGTAAAATAATAACTTTGATTTACATTTTTGTTATATTTAAATTAATTAAAAACATTTTGCTCCAAATCGAAAACATTATTCAACTGTGAATTATTTATATAGTTTTTGTTTTGTTTGGAATGTTGCTATTTGTTAGAAATAATCTCAAGTGGAGTGTGGTCTCTTATCAGACCTGAATGAGTTTATTGATCAGAACTAATTAAATTCGTTGATAGATTTGAACAAATAAAATTTACACAATTTTGGCAAGCAATAAAAATATCATATTTTATTACGTAACAAAATTTCCCTTACGGTATACAGGGTGTTGCAGTTAAGATGAAGACACCCCCATATTTTCGCTGTTTGAAAGATTACAGATTTGAATTTTTGCAGAGTCATACATGTTGATGGGCCACCTCTTTTAAGTTAATCAACTGAAATCTGAACTTCAATCTCCGCCTACTACGATTTCACAAACGGGGTCACTTTTCGATATTTTGCTTCGCGTTAAAAATATCGAAAAATAATATTCGAAAAAGTTGATCAGAATATCATTTTAAACCCACATATCAAAATTCATCACAAAATTCGCATTTTTAATTTTTTAATTTGTTTGGCCCACACACATTTAGTATTACAAGATATTGTTTAATTTGATCAATAGCGTGCCATGGAAAATAATATTTTGACAGTGTTTTTAAATGTCAGTTAAGTTCTAGTCAGTGATAAAAGAAATAAAATGCGCTTAACTTTATGAGAAAAAATAGAAATAATCCGGTGGTTTGGTGATAATTCTCGTAGTAGCAGAGAAGTTGATGCGGAGTTTAACTTGAAACATCTCCAACGTGCACCCATTACTCATGGAAAAGCAGCTGCTGTAAATTCTCTTTTCAACGAAACTGGCAGTGTTATTAAAGTTCATCGGAATGGTCATCCTCGCCGAATACACCCGCATCTTGAGGATAACAATATATTGGCAGCAAATCGAGCAGATCCATGCATGAGCCTTCGAGTTTTATCGTCTCAACTTAATATTAGTAAGGATAAAATTAGAAGCTGTTTTGTACGTCATAAGGTCAAGCCCTAAAAACCGAAGTTCTTACAAACATTGAAAGAAGGTGATGATAATGAAATATTAGACTATTGTTATTGGGCCCAAGGTAATTTTTAAATGACAGACAGTTTCTGAAGAAGATTATGTTTACCGATGAGGCTACATTCACCACTAATGGGGTTGAATCCTCTCAAAATTGTAGATAATGAGCCACTGGGTTATCGATTGTAAATACCAATATTCCCAGAAAGTCAATGTCTGGTGTGGTCGTTTTTTTCTTCAATGGATCATTTAATGCTGTTCGCTTTGTTAACTTCCTCGATGGGGAATTTTGGCAAGCAATTGAAAATCTTCCTCTCAATGTGCGTCAGGATATGTATTTGCAGCTATACGGTGCATCCATCCACAATTCAAGGCTTGTTCGTCAATGGTTGAATCAAAATTATCCTATTCGCTGGATAGGAAGAAACAATACTTTTGAACTGTGGCCTCCGAGGTCACCCGATAGTACACCACATGATTTTTATTTCTGGGGAATGGTAAAAAATAAAGTCTATAAAACAAGGCCTAGAAATCGAGATGAACTTTGTGCTAGAATAAGGCAAGCCTGTCAAGAAATCAGCATCCCGGAATTAAGACGAGTAGCTAAACAAAATCGCAAAAGAATCGAAAAATGTATTCGATTAGACGGAGGGCTAGTTGAGAGAGGTTTATTTGTATTATGAAAATTATTGTTTGATACTTTTCCCAGATTTAATCAATTATCAAAATTGTTTTCCCATAATAACAATAATAAAGTAATTATTCCTTTGAAAGTCCTGTTTACTTTACTAAAATATTTGAATACATGACACTGTGTCAAGATTTTAATTTCCACTGCACACTAATTTTCAAAATAAATGATAATTTTGCATACTTGACCAAAAAATGAAAAAATTTAAAATGCGAATTTTGTTATGAAATTTGGTATGTGGAGTTACCATAATATTCTGAAGAACTTTTTTTAATAATATTTTTCGATATCTCTAACGCGACCAAAATATCGAGAAGCGGTCCTGTTTGTGAAATCGTAGTAGGTTGAGTTTAAAGTTCAGATTTCAGTTAACAATTTCAAGAAATGTGGCCCATCAACCTATATTACTCTACAAAAATCCGAATCTGTAATTCTTCAAACAGCGAAAATATGGGAGTGTCTTCATCTTAAATGCGACACACTGTATAACCGAATATCCATTATTTTAATTTAAAAGTTAGAAAACAAAAAAGATCGAAAACGTGGGAAATAGCAATAATTTTTATAAACAAATACGCATAGCAACTGACTAACAATAATTACAAAATTGTTTAAGGGCGTATTTAAAAGATCGTTTAATCCTCCATAAAAATGAACTGAATGGTTTTTTTTGTATCTCTAATGGTTTCTAAAATTAATTTCTTAGTTGGAAAATCAAGCAGCTGCGTATTTTTTCAAAATTCAATAAATAATGAAAACAAAAATTTTTCGGTACTTTGCCATATATGGTTATTTTCGACATTTTTAGTAGTTTCAGGAAAAAATACAGCAAAGTTGTAACTTTGTTTATACCAAATTGTTAGGTTAATAGAAAATTAAATTTGCAAAAAAAGGTTTTTTTGTTACTATTATAGATAACTATCAATTATGATTTAAAAAAAACCTTAACTAATTATTTAAACATCTCAAACATGAAAAAACAATTATAAACAATTGAAAAATGTTATTAAGTAAAAACACATTTTTAAAAAATCATAATATTCTCAAAACATCAAAATTGTAAAAAGATTTTTTTTAAAAATATCAAATTAGTCTATTTTTTATGAACACATGACGGAAAATAGTTATTTGTTTAACTAGGGAGAGAAGTAACAGATTTACTGCCGCGGCTAGCATTTCATTGCCGAGGCAATGGAACTAGCCAAGGAAGTAAATCTGATTCTCTGCCGTGTGAAACATCAATTTTTTCTCCGATTGTTTGTATAGTGTTTTTAGAAACAACAAATTAAAATGATTCTTTTATATAACGGATATAACCCACAATTTTTAATATCTTTTTCGACGACTATTATAGAATTTCTATAATCCGACGTAGTTTTTGATTAACGAATAGCTTCATTCTAGCCTAGGGTAAGAATATTCATTCTCGCCCTTGGTATGGAATGAATACTTGTGGCGCCCTCTAAAAGACACGGTTCATTTGATAGAAAGAGAAAATAGACGTGTTCCGTTTTCTATACCAGCTGCACTACGTAGAGTAGAAGTAGTACAGCAATTGTCAATTGACAACATTGTTTAATTATTATCTGTTTTTTTAAATTTCAGATTAAAATTGATTAATACTTCATAAAAAGTAAGTAAATTACCGCAGCAGTGATTATTTCACCACAACTCCTCCAGAAATTAAGGAGTTAGCAATTCAATTTAAGTTGATAGTCGTAGAAAAATTAGTCTGAAACACGGGTGGAATTCAAACTTCTACACTCGTAGAACCGTTTCCTTCGCCTACGGCTCGGAAAACAAATATTTCGACTTGCGAAGAAGTTTGCTTATTCCACCCTTGATATGGAATATGCTGTTCTAATCGTATGTTATAGGTAATAATTAAATCGTACTCTTTAATCATTATTGTCGATTAGACCGTAAATTGTATACATAATAATATCTACCGAAAGATAATAAATATAATGTTAAATATCGACAATAATAATGTGCACAGTGAAGTTAGCCTATGTATGTGTGACGTGGTAATGATTGTTTGATTTCATGGGCCTGTTTAAATCACATTATCATTGCCGTTGCTAAGTAAAGTCTGGGTTGCTAAGTACCTTTTCTGAATTATTTAGTTGAAAATCGCCATTTTTTATTCGTTTATCTTAAGATTAAGTTGCTTCGGGAAGAGATTAATATGTGTTTAGAGATATTTTCTAAAATAATGGAAGTGCTGAAGAAATGTTAACAACTCCCGAAATTAAAGAATTCGCAAAAGAAGCAGAATATAATTTGATGCCTACAAAATCCAGAAAATTCTATGAAATATGTTATAGAAATAACAAGATGATTGGATCATTTTCTGAAAACGTTTTACTGGCGTACTTTTCAACTTATTTTTAATCGGTCCAGAATGTCCCTAATATCTACCAAAATATATCGAGCCATCCGAAAAATCATAATTGGAGTTAGCTTTGAAATTTTGTTGGTTATGTAGCCACTCTACTCTTTGACCATATAATATTATTTTCTCCACGACTATGTAATAATATACACATTCCTGTTGGATATTAAATTGAAGAATGATATAAATTCTACATCCTGTGGATTCCAGTACTGGAATCCACGGCCCGCCAGCCAATCATCCTTCGTATTTTCGGAATCCACGGGCCTTCTACGGGCAGATCGTCAGAATTAGATTACCTTACAAACAGAAAGTCACACGTCGCATAGCAATCGCTAGTCACACAAGTCAAAATTTAAAACGTCAAATATTAATTGCTAATATCTCACATTATAAACGCATGTGGAGATATTTCGGCTCCTAAGTGACACGGTGGCTGGAAGAGCACGTCGGTAGCAGAAGGCTACGTGGATGATGCTATGAGAAACAAAATGAATACAAGAACTCTTAATAATATTCAATAAAGATCACCAAATACTCTTACTTTAAATGCAGTCAATTTTGATTAAAGAGTCAACACCATCAGTAGTAAATATTACTAACAGCACTAATGTCACGATTCATTTTGTCAGAAGGTAAATTTAAACTATACTCACCTATATCTATATATAATATCCGTTTTGTTTAGATTTTTTTGTTATAATGAAATTTTTTTATTAATAATTAGAAAATGCTGTGTAAAAATAAAAACATTAGAATCTGTTCAATTATTTATTCAAATAGCGATTTTTCTTTGTATAGTCGTGGAGAAAGTATAATTTTCTACTTGCGTATAATGCCTATTATTCACTCGGATGATTACAACACTCGCCTGCGGCGTGTGTTATAATTTTCATCCTCGTGAATAGTAGGTGTCATTATACGCTCGTTGAAGAATATACTATTAACCCAAAAAGTATGTGTTTTGTGTCACTAAATACATATGTTATAGCTTAAAATGTTATTCTTTGTTAGTGCCTAGGTAACCATTAAAATTTTAAAGCCTACTCCAATTGTTATTTTTGGATGTCCCTATACTATACAGTACCTTGGTATAGTTAATTTATTATACAATGACTAAATTTACTAGAGTAACTATTTTGATCGGATGTATATCCGATCAAAATAGTTACGGAGCAAGATTTAAAAAAAAAAGAAGAAAAAATACTGTTTTTAATGCCCAGGCAACAATTTTTTTTACTGCCTAACAGTAAAAGTGTCACTTCTATGATCGATAAAAGTCACTAAAACTGACGTTTAATGTTAATTGGAAAAACACGATTTTCTTAAGTTAATTAATTTCTTCCATTAATACAAAAACGGTAATGTGACTGTAAATTTTCCCAACAATACTTCGAAATATTTTTAGGCCAATTATTTAAACATTTTTTTTATTTACAATGAAGATATAAGTTTTAGAAAATTTTGTTAATTAATAATCGCCTAGCATGGTGGCAAATTAATTTTAAGACAAATTTCCAACGGGAATAGATTCTTCAACTTTTCTGAATGCAGCATAACTTTTTCGAATTTTCTAATTACCATTTAATACCTTAAAAAAATTATTTAATGTGCGTCCTAGCTATTGACTCCGCGCGCACTCGCGAATATGACGCGTGGGAACCTAATTTCAGCGTTAAATTAAAATTATTAGTAATAAATATAGAGATCCCAGAGTCTTTTATTGGAAATTTCCTCCCCTTCTTTTTAATTTCTCAAATGTTATTAGTTCATGAGAAATAGACGAAAAACAAAATGCCTTTTTTCCATCTTAATTTGTTTATAACTTTTGCAATTTTTTATGTGCTAATAAATGATTTCAATACATTTTTTAGACAAAATTCCGTTTCCAATGAGCTATTACATATATTTTAGGAGCTTTTCACGAATTTCAACTTGTCGACTAGACTATTATTCCGAAGAATATATCAGGGTAGAGCAGGCAGAGAGTTTTTGTGGCTATTTAGGAGATGTATTTTGTTTGAAATAAAGTATTTTACATTATTTTCTTCTATTTTGGGAGAGAGATATTATATGATAAATTTCCCACATAACAAGTTTTAAAAAACAACTTCTGCCAAATCTGAATGTCTCTAAATCCGTCTTAAAAAATTAATCTTCCAGTTTTCCTTTACGAGGTTTATTTATAGAAGGGTAGTGGTGGAAAATTTTTATTTTATATACTGTCTAAAATTGAATTAAAGTGAGTTTTAATCAAATCAATTTTAAATCAAGTAATAGTAATATAATAGTTATTTGACAATTTGAAAATTACTGTTCTTATTTTGTATGCTACAATATATAAGAATTTCATTGTCTGATAAGCAATAAAAACGGCTGATAAGAAAGTTTTATAACATTCTGTAAAATATATCACGTTTAATACAATTACTTTTTATTAATTTCTAGATTCATTTGTGCTAGATATATAAAATTGTTTATATCACATTGAATATTCGATAATAAAAGTAAAACTTGTTTCATATTATAACAATTTTTTAATTTGACCACATCATGTACATTTAATTCATAAATTACTAATCAATAATTCAAATTCTTTATGTGAGGCAGAGATAGAGGTTTTCATTGAAAATGATATGGAATAGTCTGATAAATTTTACCGTTTTACCTTAAAAAGAAACAATTAGTGACGTAGCTAACGGGTGGGCCTGGGGAGGCAAGCCCCAAGACGCCGTTGTAGAATAGGCGCAATTCCGTTTCTGGTTCTCTTTTTGTTCATTAACGCTAATAAATGAGATTCACTAATTTTTTGAAATGATGTACATAAATTATTAGAATCGTTGAATTTTTAGGATTTTTTCATTATATTGTGGAATTATTTAGAAATAGTTAGTTTCATTTAAAAATGTAATATGAATAGATTATATAGAATAAAGGTCGAAGCCGTAAATTTTACCTAAATTATATTATAATCAAAAATTACTAATAAACCTTTGGATTAAAATGAAGAGAAAAATCGAAGTCTTATATTCTGTTGATACTGACTGGGGAAGCAATATCAGTTACAGAAAGTCATACACAGGATTTGTTTTTCTAATAGCTGGTGGTGCAGTAACCTGGGAACCCCGGAAACAAAAATCTTTAGCTCTTTCGAGCACAGAGGCGGAGAATATGGTTTTATCCGAGGCAGCAAAGGAAGCATATATCTAAGAAATATCTTGAACGAAATTTAATTCCCTCTAGAGAAGCATAAACCCACATTGATATATTGCGATAACCAAAGGGCGCAAAAATTGATGAAAAATACTGATTATCACTCCATAACGACGCATATTGATGTTCGTTACCACTTTGCGAGAAAAATTGTTGAAAGTGGAGATATGTATGTCCAATATTTTCCAACCCAACATATGACCGCAGACACTGTCACGAAATCAAACAATCGAAGAAAACAGGCAAATATTGTCACCAATTATTTCCTGTATATTATTCTGTAGCACAGACGATAGAGGAAAAGAGGAAAAGATGTGAATGAAAGGGTTTTCTTCGATTTGTTGAATTTGCGAATCGATTCAGGCGTCAAAAAATTGAGGAATCACCTGGAGAAGTGTCATCGAAATGCACTTTACACATCGACAATCATACAAAATGAATTAATAGGTTTATGTGGCGCAGTTATTAGGGAGAATATAATAAATGATGTTAAAAATATAAGGCTTCCACCGTTTCAGCTGACGAAATAGCGGACATAGCAGGGAAGAAACAGTATTCAAGAAGGACTGTGACGTCGCAGACAGAGTCACTGTTGAAATACTTCAAAAGCACCAGACATTGGAAAGGAATTAGAAATTGTTATTAATGTTCCACGTCTTATCCAAAAGCAAAAACACAGGAGCGATCCTCCATCAGATACTGATAATGAATACTGGAGACGTTCACTCAGAAAACTATTATTAGCGTAAAAATAATGAATAAAAACAATTTTCTAAAATCTGTTGACATTTTATTTTGTAATAAGTCATCGGCACCTTGCTACTGCCTCCAATCGAACAGCTGCCCCCCCCCCTAGATCAGATCCTGAATACGCCCTTGTTTCTATAAGCAAATCACTAAACGTTATTTTCGTTAAGGTATGGTTCCGCTTGTGCGTTTGCTGCATGCAGCCCGGAGTACATATTTGTTCTTCAGTTTTTGGAGGAGAAACAAGACCTAATTATTTTGAAGTACGTTTAGCAGAAAAAAATAAAAGGAACGCTTCGCACCTCACGTTTAAGCGAATAAATAAAAAGGCACTTTTGTTAATCTCATAACCAAATACCTCCTAGAAGAAATTTTTCAGCGTTTTTTTCGATTGAATAGAAATCAGTTAACTTTGTAATGTCAGCGATTATTGAGAAAATTAACAAGAAACCATCTGTATTTGTTCGAAAAGCAGAAGAAAAGTTAGCCGTAACGCTCAGTAATCCCTCGTAATTTTTTCTCCACTCATCTTTTACTGCAATCGTATAGAAAATGTAATTATTTTATACTAAAACCAAAGTGTAGCGACCGCGAAACCGATACATAAAGATGAAAGCGTTGTTGTCATATTTAATTATAAAATTTCTTTATCTTTGTGAATAATTCGGAAATACTTAAAAAAACTCTAGAATTAATAATTTTAACATATATTCTTGAATTTCTCAAAATTCAGTTAAGTTTGTCACACTACGATATGAGTCACATGGAAAAAGGTTATTTTTTTGAAATAAACTTTCAACTTCTAATGTTTAAGAACTTTCCTCAAATTCCACATTTGAAAATTTGGAACATCGTCGGTTCTTTTACTTCGAGATGTCGATTTGTTTGGCATTTTAAAAGAACTTTTTCTGGTTGCATTGGCATTATTAGGATTTCGTTAGTTGTGATTTGTTGAATAATCGTTTCTTGATATATGGCAATCATCCAGACCTTTTCCTTCTAATAAAATTAGAGTACAATTCTCTTTACGCACTAAATGTTGTTGGCAGTACCTAATAGGTTCCCTCCAACGATGGGCATTCTTCTTTTTCTAATTGGGTTTCATTTTGCATTGGTGTCAAATGAGGAAATTCAGGAATATACATTTTATTGTCTTGGAATGTGGGAAACAGGTGATAAAGTTCAAAGGATTTGGAATTTAGTATTGCAATGAGAATAGCGAAAACTAATTTTGAATCTATAATTGACACTTGAGTTCTAAGAAATAGTGTGAGAATATTATTAAATTTTAGAATTTGATCTTTGGCATACAATTTGTTTAAATACGGAAACTGTTCCGTTACTAGAAATAATAGAACTATGTACAGGATTGTGTTTTGAAAATACAATTGCGTCTTCAAGATTAGATTTTTTTTTATTTTGCTGTAATGGAGTAATGGAATTGTCATATCTAATTTCGTCATCTAAATCAAGGTTTCCAAAAAGGCTGGTCAACCGGTTTAAAAATTCCATCTGGAAAAGGATGTCGATTGGTTATTTCACTCAATACAAAATACGCGCCTTCAATTGGTTTAAATATGAGAATTGATAACTGAAAACACCATGTTTTCGATTTTGTATTTCGGCACCTGATTGGATACATGCAATTTTCCTATCTGCGTGTTTCGCGTTGTCATTAGTTGTTTTATTATTGTATCCAGAATGAATTCTAAAAACCGTTTTGGTCTGTTTGATCTAAAAGAGATTCAAAAGAAAGTAAAAGAACAAATGCCGCAAAATACCGTGCGTTCTAAAAAGTACGTGTGGAAACAATTCATGGAATTTTGCTACGAACGTCATCATAGCCTGGAAGAGCACACATCGGATGAAAAACTTGCAGATATCCTTACAGAATGGACGTTTAATATGCGAAAAGCTGATGGAAACGAGTATAAGGAAATGGTAATAAAGACTATTTGGAACAATACAGCCAAATTACTCCAAGAAAAATATTATAACGATTATAATCGACGTTTTGATCCGTTCAAAGATATCATTTTTCAAGCTGCTAGAAATGCGAAAAACGCGAAGAGAAGGCAACTACAAGGTATCCCGGAGAAGAGAAAAATATCTAGTGCATCTTTGAATTGTGAAGAATTAACGAAAATTATTCAGTCTTTGAATGAAAATACACCCAATGGGCTACAAAGAAAATTGTATCATATTATCGTAGTGGAATTAGCTTGGCGTGGTGGTGAAGCTTGCCGATGTTTAACTGAATATTTCAAGGAAGAAATTAATAATGACGGAACACCATCTGGAACACTTGAATATACTCCTATTTTTACCAAGACCGCACAGGGAGGCTCCAAGAATATTTCAGAAAGTAAGTGGTTTACACCAAATAAAGAAAATCCGGAAAATTGTCCAGTTCGGTTGTTTAAAAAACTCTTATCAAAAAGAGGAGAGAACATTAAAAGCAACAGATTATTTTTAACAGTTAACAATAATTGGGATAAAACTTTGAACAGTCCTTGATTTAAAAATATGCCAGTTGGCATAAATGAACTTAACAAATGGACTAAATCTGCTGCAAAGATTATTGGTTTGGATACAAAAAACGTTAAAATATCAAACCATTCCAACAGATCTACAGCAGTAAGCCGGTTGGCAAATTCTGGAATTGGTGAACAACAAATTATTAAAGTAACCGGTCATAGTAGTTCAACTTCTATAAAACCTTATCTTCAACTAAACAAAAAGCGTCATGCTGAAATAATATCAAACATAAGATACGAAGATGTAAATATATCCATGACGTCAACATCCAATGAGATTAAGAAAAATCAATTAGACTTAGAAAATGTAAAACTAAATAATACTAAATCTTAATAGTTTGAACACAATTTTAATTGTTTTCGTGAAATAATCTTGACAAATACAACTCGTGTAATTAATGATTATCGAAAATTTCTTCTTTTTCGAAACAAATTGTTGTTTTAGGAAACCACACTCGCACTTACGCTCTCAAAATCGAAGAAATTTGTATTTCGATAATCATTAACACACTTGTTGTATTATTATCGATAATTCCACATATGGGAAGTGATAGCGGATTTTTGTTAAATAGGGAATTAATATTTCAGTTCAAGAAAACGGGAAGAGATGACGCTTAGGTGTACGAGAGGTGGTTTAGACGTATTACTGAAAATTTGGAACCAGGATCTGTCGTCGTTATGGATAATGCTTCTTATCACAGTAGACACTGCGAAAAAACGCCACAAAAGAGGTGGAGAAAAGCCCATACTCAAGAATGGTTACGGGATAAAAGCATCCCTTACGATGAAAGCAGTGTAAAGAACGAATTGCTTCAAATTGTGAAGATACATGCCTATTGATATAAGAAACTTGCTGTAGATGAATTACCATTGAGCCATAAAATTACTGTATTGAGGTTACCCCCGTATCATTGTGAGTTGAATCTAATTGGATTAATTTGGACACACATTAAAGGAGATGTGACCCAGGAAAATCGAACGTTTAAGATAGCCGATGTGGAACGCTTTCTTATGAAATCACTGGAACGAGTGACAGCAGAAAACTGGAGCAAGTGTATCGCTCATGTTCAAAACGAAGAAAAGAAAATGTGGGATGTAGATAATATGGCTGATAAAGTTATCGATGATATTATCAATGTTGGTAATAGTGATGAAAAATCGGGAAAAGGGAAAGTTCTAACATTGTTTTTCGGTGTTACGAGTTTTATTTTTGTAATTCTTATTTTTGTACCTATGATTTCCATTATTTAAAAAAAATTCCTTTTGTTTTCATTGAAGAAATTTCTTTATTTTATAAATGTATTGTTGTTATGCCTTGCTTACTTTAGTTTATTTAATGAATTTATTTTGTTTATAATATTTATTTCTTATTGATAGTAATTAATCCGAAATAGTTTTCCTTTGGTTTTTGTTATGTAATTTTGTTTATTTTATGAGAAATTATTAAGTGTATGTGGGATATATGGCTACTGGCGAACCAACCATAAAAAATGGTAACTCGCCATAAGCAATACTTCATGAGTGGCGTGGAAACTTGCTTGTAATTACAACGCTTCCCACGTCAAAGAATAATTCAGGAAAATATAACAATGCTATTTTTGACCCCGCAAAAAAACGTCCACGCCACTGTGCAAGAACTATATCGGTACAGGCGGAGGTTATTACACTTTGCAAACTTTTTGGTTTTAGTACAGTAAATCTCCATTATGGATGCAAAAACACACTTTCACTGCACGCCGCGGCTGCACGACTGGTACATCCAGCAGTCGAATAATTCGCCGTTGTAGCCGCTGTTGCGTCGACACAGTTCGCTGCATAAGATAAACCATTTGTTCATAGACAGTATCTGCGTTTGGACTGCACTGCATGCAGCGAACGCACTAGCAGAACCACCTTTGGCTATGGCTAAATTCTTTGCAGTATTTTACATAAATATTTCAACCAAAGGCCTCTACTATACGAAACAATCGAATTTCGTCCTCCCACACAATTAATTATTTTACACTAATCTTAAAGTATAATTCAGTAGGGAAACATTTCGATCTTAGATAACGATAATATTGATATTGAAGTCACATGTTGAAAACAATCTATGCAGAACAATTTTTTATTAAGACAACAATTTTTCCTAAAACAGTTTACCTGAATAAGTCCTTAAGCGTTGCCTCGGCATAAAAGCGGGGGTGTTCATTTTATTTTTAAACTACTTATGTATATAAACACGTTGTATATTAGTCGTTTTTTCATATAATACTAAAAAACAATCCGTAATATTTTGCTATTGCTCAACAACGATCAGTAAATTATAGATAACAAAGTGATAAATATGTAAAACAAGAGTACTAGTTATTTGCTACAAGATAAACATCATGTTGCTCGCTCGTCTAAACTGTTATGTTTATGTCATTTCTCTCAGAATTTTATGTAAATACCATTAAAATTCAATTTGTCGTTCCAAGCCGGTTTCTCAATAATACGATTCCTCTTCCGTGTTTATATTTAGGTAATTCATCTAATATTTTGGCCAACTTAACGTGGCACGTTTTGAAAGCAGTAATTTCATTTAGGTTATTCGAAAAATTATTTTATATTTCATAATACTTCTAGAATGTTTACAGAACGTCTTTTTTACGCAAGAATGGTGCATTTTATTGAAGAAGTAAATAAAATTTGGTTGGTATTTAATTATGTCCTCCAGCGAATAATTTTCAGATTTTTCTCAAGGTAACTTTTGTTATAAAACTTTTTCTTCTGTAATATAAACTTATTAGTCGCCCGGTGCCTATATTCCTTCCCTATACTCAATAACATATTTTTTCGATTACAGCTCTAGCTATATAGGATAGAAAAGCATATACCGGCGCAGAGATAAAATTCGATCCTTCGTTTTTTCTAACCAGAATATTTTCCGGGCTTGAAGCTTACTCAATAGAACACAGCAAGCACGAGACATGACCAAAAATAGCATGTGCTATAAAAATAATATCACTTATGAAAACCATGCTAGATATTTCTCGTCATCAGTTGGCTTATATGCTGGGCTGGATTTACCAATAGGCCACTAGGCACCGGCTTAGAGGCGGATCATTAATCCGCAATTTTTGTGTGTTGAAAAATTTCCATAAAATGTTATAGACTAAATCATTTTTTGGATTGCAGCAGTCACTTTTCAATGTTTTCCTACAGAAAAATTGTAACCCTAAGTTACAAAGCCTATCTAAGACTCGATGTTCAGCTCATCACGAAGCATGCCTAATTGTAAGGGAAAACACAGAAGGTATTTTGGAAAGTTTGAATGAAGCTCCACACCATCCCGGACCAAACCAGCTGAAGATAGGAAACCGGAACAGCGGAGGACTACGAGCCAGCATAAACCTGATGGGGACCATACTAGAGGAAGACCTAGACGTATCCGCCCTACAAGAAACGATGTTACCACTAGAAAACTACGAGATCAGATGGCCGGGCTACAGGATATACAGAGGCGACAACAACGCCAGAAGCGGAGGAACAGCCATTCAGGTGAAGACCAGCACATAATAACCACACCGGACTTCCTGACGATGGAAGCCACCATCATTGCAGTCCAAACAGGTTTCGGCGAAATATGGATCGTATCGGCTTACAAGACGTCCTGCACGAAGAATATGTAGAAGTTCTCCTTCCAGACGGCAACCAAGGAGCCCTGATGGGAGACCACAACGCCAAATCCAGACCCTGGAACAGCAGATACCTCAACCTAGTAGGAAGAAAGCTGACAGGCATCGCAGACAAACGACCGAAGCTGCGCATCATAGGATCATCAGGGCGAACACACCTGGCAGAGGACAAGCAGTCGTACTGGACATCGCAATATTACAAGACATCACAGTGGTATGAGACATCACCAACGGAGAAGGAGGTACCGACTACAAGCCAATCATCCTTACGCTGGGAAAAGATGAAAGAACAACAGGAAGATAAGTGAAGAATACCGACTGGAAGAAGATACTTAAACTTTAAAACGTGCATTCTCGGTGTCGATGTTTATATTAACAACATAAAAATTTATGATATTAACGTAATCACTTGGCTGGCAGAGGACAAGCAGTCGTACTGGACATCGTAATACTACAAGAGATCTCAGAGGTATGAGACATCACCAAAGGAGAAGGAGGTACTGACTACAAGCCAATCATCCTCACGCTGGGAGAAGATGAAAGAACAACAGGAAGAGAAGTGAAGAAGACCGACTGGAAGAAGAAACTTAAACTTTGAAACGTGCATTCTCGGTGTGGATGTTTATATTAACATCATAAAAATTTGTGGTATTAACGTAATCACTTGTCTGTCTTTTCGAGAGGTATGCCTTAAGATCAATTAAATTACTTCTACTCAATTCTTGCTCGAATAATCACATATCGGCCAAAAGTAAGTTGTTTGATTTCAGTCTCATAAAACCTTTGTTTATCCAATAGGTTATGGGCTGAGAGTTACGTGTTTTCTCGCCATTATATCAGGTTTAGTGACAGTAAAAACAATTTAAACTTAATAATCGGATGTAGGTGATTCATTTTTTTAAATGAAAAGGAAAACAAGTAAACGATATATCGAACCCTTTAACGGTGAGCGGTACGCAATATGGAAGTTTCGTCTTAAATATTTGCTAGCAGAACTAAATGTCGTATATGTAATAGACAATGAACTACCCGATGAACCTACTGAAGAGTGGTTGAACCATAATTTAATTACAAAAAATACTTTGGTATAGTACTTGAGTGATTCGTTTCTGTGTTTTGCTCAAATGCAAGTTTTTGCTAAACAAATAGTGCAAAGTTTAGATGCAATTTACGAATGAAGAAGCTTAGCTTCCCAACTCGCCTTAAGCAAAAGACTGCTAACATTAAAACTCTCAAGTGAGGAATGTTTATTAAGCATTATAGGACTTTTGAGGGTATTGTTGCAGAATTAATTGCAATAGGTACACAAATGGATGAATAGGATAAAGTTTGTCACGTATTGATTACTCTCTCAGCAGAATATGATGGTGTTATAGCTGCTCTAGAGACTTTAAGAAAACTGCTATTGCTCAAATTCTCCCAGCCCCAACAGATTTCAAAATTCCAACTCATGTGAACTTGGCACACCATATTTAAAAATCTTGAACTTTTTTAGAGTTCTGGCATCGTTTGGGATAGTTCTACAGTAGAAACGCTGAGTCTTTTCCATCACGTGACTGATACGACATCAACCATATGCATCTTAATCAAAACAATACGACAAACGCTTGTATTGAGTTTCGCTCATTTTCTGTTATTAGAAGAAGACAGTACCAACATAGTATGTGTTGAATAATATCGTCAACTAAGTCACGTGACGGAAAAGCTTCACCGTTTCTACTGTAGGTTTCTATGTAAGTACAGTGAAACCTGGTTAAGTGGGACCTGGATAAGTGAGAAACCTCTATTATTGAGAGTTGCAATGAGGTCCCGGTTCTTTTTCATTAAATTACCTCTGTTAATGGGACTTTTTGAACCTGGTTAAATGAGATCTGAATTCTAAGACTCTTTCGATGTTTACCTCTATAATTGAGACTCTGTAGCTCAATTACCTGTATGAGTGAGACAAATTAATCAGGTTTTCACACATATTGAAGTAGAAGACTGTGAAGAGACTCCAGTGAAAATTTCAAAGCGTGAGGCAATGGAAGCTTTAGAAAATTTACACAAGTATTTCGAAATGTCAAATATTGATAATTCTAATATCTTTGGTCAAATTTATTCTATCGAGAAACAGGTTTCAGCAACTAGCAATCAAGTACAAACAAACATCCAAATACTTTAAGTCATATACTTTACCGTATTGTTCTTTTTTCGACACAATACATTATGTATGTACATTCATAGCTACATTAAATTCATAACACCAAAAATAAGCATTTTTATTAACATTTCCACCTCTAAAAATGGAATAACGGCACATTTCGACCTCTGTAAGCAAGGGCCTTTGTAAACGAGACAACTATAATTTTAAACCTGCTTAATTGGAAAACTGGATTATTGGAAAACCTCAATAATTGGTACATATATCTTGGCCCCTTGAGATCCCAATTAACCAGGTTTCACTGTATTTAATACTGTTTCGATGATTTAATACAAAAAAATCAAATTTGAAAATATGGTGCGCCAAGTTCACGCAGCGAACCGTATCCTGAAAATATATTATTTTTTCAGAGTTCCTGTTTTTTTTACAATAGTTCTAGAATTCTATATAAATAGTTCTAACAATTAAACTCAAAAAATTTAATTTTCAAAAACCAAGTTCTGGGCGATCTAATAACAGTTCTACGTAGCATTCCTAGAGTACGACCAAAAATCCTTATTAATTTTTGGCGTAAAGTCATTATTTTTCAAGTTAGCGCCATTTTTAATATTGAAAAATCAATTTTTGTTGAAAAACAATTTTTGTATGAGTTCTAGCCGATCTAATAACAGTTCTGCGTAGCGTTCCTAGAGTGCTACCAAAAATCCTTATGACTTTTTGGCGTAAAGTAATTATTTTTCAAGTTAGCGCCATTTTTAATATTGAAAAATCAAGTTTTTTTGAAAAACAATTTTTTTGCGAGTTCTAGGCGATATAATAACAGTGCTGGGTAGTGTTCCTCGAGTTCTACCAAAAATCCTTATGACTTTTTGGCGTAAAATAATTATTATCAAGTTAGCGCCATTTTTAAATGGTGTTGCACTTAAATTAATTAAAACATTTTTTTACAAAGACAATGTAAATATCAAAAAAAATCGTTGATGACCATTATGTCTGAATACACCATATAAATGCATTTCTCCACGATTATGTAATAATGTATACATTCTTGTTAGATATTAAATTGAAGAATGATATAAATTCTACACCCCATGGATTTCAGTTTGGAATCCACGGCCAGCCGGCCGATCATATCCTTCGTATTTTCGGAATCCACGGGCCACCAAAAAACTACCAAAAATTACCAAAAATTACCAAAAATTACCAAAAATTACCAAAAATTACCAACATAAAACCAAAAATTACCAAAAATTACCAAAAATTACCAAAAATTACCAAAAATTACTAAAAAATTACTCAAAATTTAGAATATCTGAATTTATGGGACCCATTGTACTGGCTTTGGTGAGCTAAAAACAAATAGGGTTCATCTATGAGACGCCCTTAATAATATCCAATAATAAAATTGGTCACTTGTATACATTCCGCAGGCTGTATCAGGCTAACAAAACGAAATTTCTCCAAAAATGTGGTAATTTAAGTAACATAGCACCCGTTGTACTGGTTCTAGTGAGCTGAAAATCAATAGTGTTCATCTATTAGATATCTATTAGATATCAACAATATACAATCATAAAATTGGTCTCTTGTATACACTCCGGAGGCTGTATCGTGCTAACAAACCGAAATTTTTCCAAAAATGACAAAAATGTGGTTCTGAACTACCATAGCACCCGTTGTACTGGCTTTCGTGAACTGAAAATCATTAGTGAGATGTCATGAACAATATTCAACCATAAAATTTGTGACGTGTTGCAGTATGCAGGCTGTATCGTGCTAACAAGACATGTTACGAAAAGTGGCCGACGACGACGACAACACACACAGGATTTTTTTTCTAAAAACATGTTTTTTCGTTTACTAGTTTGCTAAAAAATGAAAAATAACTTGAAATTATACAGTGGAAAGCAAAAAGTATTCAGAGACAGTACAAGACATCCTGTACAAATACAAAATGCGGACAGCCACAAGATAAACATCACTCTTTCCATAAAAGGTATCGAGTGGATGCTAGATATGGGCAACATAGTAAGTAACATTTACGGCTTATTGACGAGTTAAAATAATCTTTGTATATACTATGTATAATGACTGATACATTGTATCATTGTATGCCACGATTATATTTGTTATGGTGGATGCAATCAAAAATTAAGCTGATATTTTATACCGAAAGTGATTTCAAAAGAAATGCCCTATATAAGATCACCGACTCAAATAAAATATGTAAGGGTCGTTATATCCAACAGAAGAGAGTTCAGTAAGCAAAAAATATCTTCGCATCTCTATTTTTTCCATTAGTTCCGCTCAAGTTCTTCGTGTATAAGATTATGAGATTTCCATAATGGATTATCCAAGTATTACTTGAAAATTATTCTCTGCTGGATAAAATGAACAAACAAATGAGAGCGGGGGGAAATAAAGTGATTAGCCGACACCCGATTACGTGTCTAAAATGTCAAGAATGAAATTCTTTAT
Source organism: Galeruca laticollis (assembly GCA_963921935.1). Lineage (NCBI taxonomy): Eukaryota > Metazoa > Arthropoda > Insecta > Coleoptera > Chrysomelidae > Galeruca > Galeruca laticollis. Next base: position 178,787,577 of record OY998175.1, read on the forward strand.
TTTATACATGCAACATTACATTATTTACAGAGTCTATAAATCTTATTTGAATAAAAATTCTTCTACTCGACACATTCTCGAGGTGAACGTGGGAATAATGTTACCTCCAATCTTATTATTGATATCATTATTTAATATGGTTATTACAAAATTATACATTGATTCTTCTAAAATAAGCAAGAACCAATTGTTTAACCTCGAAAAGTCCCAGTAAAAATATAAATGATCTATTGAAGCTGAAGAACTTGACCTACTTCAAGCAGAAGACATGTTTATGTATATCAAGATTTCTCGTTAAATGTTCTAAAGAGAAATAACTTTTACTGATGTGAAAAACTGATGTAAATTAAATGTGAAGATTCATTTAGTAGATGGTAAAAACAATTTTGTACGATTGTTCACCATACTCAGTTTTATATCATTATGTTATTGCAAAGCAACAAAAAACATCCTGTACATATGGTGTCCTAAAGTACAAAATTAAACATTTCGTAATAATGTATAATTGCAAATCATTAATAAAATAAACGGTTTCAACTTTTTCGCATCTGTGAGATGCCCTGAACAATATTCTATCATAAAATTGTCACTTGAATACACTTCGGGGGAAGTATCATGCTAACAAACCGAAATTTATCCAGAAATAACCAAAAATGTAGTATATCTGGATTTATAGGACCCGCTGTACTCACTCTAATCAGCTAAAAATCAATAGGGTACATCGATGAGATACCTTGAAAAATATTCAATTTTAAAATTGGTCACTTGTGTACACCCCGAAGGCTGTAGAAAAATATTCAATTTTAAAATTGGTCACTTGTGTACACCCCGAAGGCTGTATCGTGCTAACAACCCGAAATTTCTTCAAAAATGAAGAAAAATGTGGCACTTCGGTTACCATGGCACCCGTTGCACTAGCTCTGGTGAGCTAAAAATCAATAAGAATCATCTATAAGACGCCCTGAACAATATTCAATCACAAAATTGGTCACTTGTATACACCTCGGAGCTGTATCGTGCTAACAAACTGAAATTTCTCCAAAAATTACAAAAATGTCGTAAATAAAGTAATATAGCACCTATTGTACTGGCTCTGGTGAGCTGACAATCAATAGGGTTAATTTGTGAGATGTCTTGAATAATATTCAATCATAAAATTGGTGACTTGTTGCACTCTGGAAACTGTATCGTGCTAACAAACTGAAATTTCACAAAAAATGACAAAAATGTCGTACTTCAAGTACCATGGCACCCGTTGTACTGGCTTTGGTGAGCTGAAAATCGATACGGTTTATCTGTGGGATGTACTGAACAATATTCAATCATAAAATTGGCGACTTGTTGCACTCCGGAGGCTGTATCGTGCTATCAAGACATGTAACGAAAAGTGGCCGACGACGACATACACACAGAATTTTTTTTTCTAAAAACCGTTTTTTCGTGTTGTTCTTGATGGAAAACATAAAAGTAATTCAAATTTTTTTTATAAAATTCCAACTTTTTTTGGGGTAAACCAATACTTTTCTCGCATATTAGATAGGTTGGGCGGAAAAGTAATATATTGCTTATCAACTTGGATATGTTAGGGTTATGGACACGGTGCCTAGTACAAAAATCCAAACAGAAAAAAACAACTTTGTTTCAATGGAACGAAAACTAATCAATGTTTTAATAAATAATAGCTGAAGTGCAATAACAAGTATAGTTTATTTAAGGAGGATCTTGTCTTTATTATCATTATCCTTATAACCGTTTAGTTAACTTCCATACACATTCGGTATCGCCAACTTGTTATTTTTATATTAAACAAATTAGTTTGTCACTTGAGAACACGACAAATAAAGAAATGAAGTAAAAAGTGGCCATTAGTTCATCTTTATAGTCCATGTCTCGTATCCCAGCATCACATGGCGATGCCACTAAGATCCAATCATCTTCAAAATTTAGTAAGGCAGAATTAGGAAAGCAATGGGATGAAGAGAGTAAACAAATCAGATAGTACTAGAAAATCGAGTGGTAAATTCAAACTTTACAGTCCAAGAAAGTTCAATCCAAATCAACGGTGTGGCCAGAATTATCCTATACAACTTAGCAGAGGTAAATAATACTTAAATTTATAATGTCTTTATGAAAAAATCACCGAAGGTAGCTTAAAAGACAATTCTTCAAGGACATGAGGGCGTCCAAGGACCAGTGTAGTGTAACGTGGGTGAGTAAATATTTTTCTAGCCTATTGTTTTATTCGTATTTCACTTCATTATAATGCACCAACTGTGCTTTGTTTGAAATCTCCTGTGTAATGGAAATTTGTTTTTCAAATTACCTTGTTAATAAATGTCTGAGTCACAGGAAACTTTAAATATTAAATTAAACTTTTTAACACAGGATATTAAAAGGAATTTAAAAACGGGCGATTAAAATGAAAGTATGTAAATGAAAAGAGGATAGAACTGACAATCAGAATAATTTAATTAGATTGTTTAACGATTTCACACATACTATAGCTCTTGTATGGAATACGTTAAACGACTGTCAAAAATCAAATTGTAATTTAAAATAATAAGAAGCATGATTTTAAAATTGTTTCAAGCATTAAAATATAAAGTAAAAGTACCGTCTTCTTGTTTGCAATTGATTGATAGTACCCAACTAACAATTCAAGTCTTAAATACTTTAGTCTGAGGAACTATTAATAATTTCGTATTTATTATGAAAACAATACCTTTATCGTAAGATCGTACAATAGAGTAAATTTATAAAGTCAATAATACGAAAGATTTATAACGTAAAAGTAACAGTTATTTTTACGCAAACATTACTTTCAGAATTACTTATATATTATTTTTACTCGTAAATATATTTTTCGCGGTAATAATTGCCATTAGGATTACGGAAATGTTACCTATAAGTTGACGATCTGGTCAAGTCTGTCATCGTCACTTTCTTCCTTTATGGCCCTACCTTTGTTGTATCCGGAAGCCATCGTGGCTGCCTCATATTCAAGGGCAGCTGTCAATGCGTCGACTAATGTTTTCGAATGGGCTAAACGAAGTGTCCTCTGCATATCGGGGTCACGTAAGCCACCAATAAAGGCCTGGATGTCCAGACATTCCATCATGTTCTCTGGTGCTGACGGATAAGCAAATCGAACTAGTCGGGCAATATCCACTTCACATGCGTTTCTGCCTTCGGTTCCTAAGCTGGGATTGGTACAAATGTTCTAGAAGTTCGTGACCATATCGCTTGTCCAACCTCTTCTTCAGCTGCTCGAAATCATCCGTTTCTTCTAGAGGTATCGTCTGAAGTACATCTAAGGCATCTCCCTGAAGCGCGATAATTAAGTTCACTGCTTTCTCCTTGTCGGACCAATTATTCACTCGCGGCTGCTTCAAACTGTTTTACGTAGTTGGTCCACGACATTTTTCCATCGAACGTTGGGGCCTTGACTCTGGTAAAAGTGCCAATATCATCTGCCTTGGGTTGTGTTTCTGGCTTGCAGATCTCGATCATCTTTTCTTCTGCTGAAGTGTCTTGTGTTCTTAAATCGGCAATCTTTGTCTCTAACTCCTTGATTTTCTCGTCCATCTGATTTTCCATCGTTGTCATTTTATTCTCCATGTCTAATTTTAGAGACGAAATTTTATTCTCGACTTCAGCAGCAATGTCATTTTACAATGACGTCCATATTAGTAGTAGAAACCTTGTCCATGTTAGCAGAAATATCATTCTTCATAGTAGAAATATCGTTCTTCATTGTTAAAATCTTCTCGTCCATGTTAGCAGAAATATTAGCAGAAATTGACGAGATTAAGGTGGAAGCCTCGTCATTAAATAAAACTGTTTCTGGATCAAAGCCGTCATTTTCCAGTGCCGCTTAAGTCTTTCTACTAATTCACTTTTCTTACCGGACGTTTCCAACTCACGATCTTCCAATTCTGCTCTTAACTCAGTCACTTTCAAGTCACATAGTCTCTTGGCCATTTTTACGTAGCAATTTATTTATATTATCCCACATCTGACACCAATGAAATGTTTTTCTTACTTATTAAAACGTTTTTATTACGGGTGGGATGAATTTTAAACACACGGTAGGTTCACTTACTTAATTTATTTGAACACTACACTATTCACTAATTATATACACAGTATATGCACTAATTTATGTAAACACTTAATTTATATTCACTTATTTACTGTTTATCTACCGATGTCAAACTAAACTGAACTTCTCCGCTGGTCGGTTCTTTATATATTAGTGCCTTTTTTACTAGACAATTCTAGATTGCGGCTTACACAAAAACAATTGGCTCTGGCATTTTCTAGATAAGACTGATCTCAAAAACAATGTCTAGATAAGAGAGTCACAATCGTAAACAGTTCTAAGATATCCCTGCGCATCCGCCATAATTTTAACTTTCATACATGGCTTAGACAGATTCAGGGACTATACCAGTGTGCTGTTTCGTAACAATATAAACGACTTGCATATTATTATTGTTGAAACAATTTTCAAGAACTATTGCGAGACTTAATGACCTCAGGCAGACGGAGTGGGATTATAATTTCAGAGATAATTCCCCTATGTGACTATCCCCTATTTTAAAAACGATATTTTGCAGTGAGAATTGATACGATCTCCCCAATTGGACGAATTACCAATAAGTAAATGCTCCGACTTCTGACTATAATTTGATTGTTTAACATAAATATTTAATTGGTAATTCAAATAAGGACTTGAATAATTTAGTCAGTCTGATATTATCCATATTATTTACTTAATATAAAGGTTAATTTTTCATTTTTTTTGGGATAGGTTACTCCACCCGTCACCATGCGCTATTGTCAAAATGTGCTTTATTTCTGAAAACTGCTCGAAAAATATATAATAAACTGATGTAGAAAATGTAAAGTAACATTGATTTGCAACGAAAATAATGGTCATGAGGCATATGATGTTATTGAAAGATGACAATGGAGGACATACAGCAAAAGTTTCTTGCGTTTAAGTTGTTGATGTACCTACATGTTTTTAATAATAAAGTTATTCTCCTCTATGTGTTATATTTGCAAGAAATTGAATTATTTGAACCAGAAAACTTCTTTTCACTGGTAGAGTTGACATTTGCATTTGATCTTCATTTTTGAATTTTCAAAGTTGATAATTATGCATTTTAACAATATGAAATACCAAAATAATTCAATTATTTTTGTTTTACTGGCCAGTTTCTATTCATAAGTATATTGTATAAGTAAGTCAAAATTAAATATAATTCAATATACCCTTTTTATATAATTAGTGCACTTAGTGGGTGGATTCTCAATACCAGGTCTTCCACGAATGATGAGCAAAGAAAAATGTGATTCTCATTGATTGGTGTTGAAAAAGATGATATAGTTCCATTGCTTCTCTCATTTTCTCAAAGTGATATCGTCGTTACAGCAAATGGTGTAAAATATATTAAAATCTAGTGCAAATCCACTACTTTCATGTCGAGCATTCATTTTAGTATCCTCCAGGTACACAGCCCTATTAAAGATTTCTAATAATTCCTATTGGATAAAGAAGTACATATTAGAATAGTCACTTAAAATTATCAGTTCAATAGATAATCAAATATTAATTTACTTACAGTTCGAGCTCGACTAAAAAAAAGTCAACTGCAGAAGAAAGGATTGATGAAAGTACTAGACTCGGGCAAAAGGAATAGTATACATGAGTATATGATCTTTGGATTTTTAGAAGGAACATTGATTAATATTGTACTATAGAAGTTATATCCCCATTTTTGTAATTTTCCTGAGAATCAGAAAATAATGCAGTGCAAATGGTATAAAAGGATCCTTCTTCATCGGCCACACTGACTGCTTCGGAAAGTGAAGTAGAAGATATTCTTCGTACCTCCAAAATATTACAGATCCATCATATAGTAGTTACCACAAAATCATTCAATCTCAGGAAAGTTATTATTATTCATAAAGAGTAGCATTTCATATGAGAAAATTATAGACGCAATTTTTTTCATTTGTTTTATTTTGCTTCAGAAAGGTGATATGGAAAGTTCCAATTTTTCCACACCGAAAAAAAGAAGGAAAAATTTGAAAATGATCGAAGCTAAAGTTGGAAGAGATGAAAATAAGATTCGTTCATTACAGCAGTGTCTTCTGTCGACAGATGAGAATCCACCGTAGTGGTAGGAATGTTTTTAGGCTTATTTCAGAATGAAATAGGGCTATTGTAGAGAGTAGCATGACGCGACTTCGGAAAAATTTCAATGCAGTTTTTCGTTTTGGTGTTCCTAGATGCCAAAATCACCCCCGTTATAACGGAATTTGTAAGCACGATAGAGGGCGTATTTTTTGACGGATCGAAACCAAACTCGCTACAAAAATCGGTTAGGCCAAAATCTTGGACGAGTTCGCTAATGAGCCAAATTGGCGCAGTAAAAACAAAATGGCGGCCTGTCAAGGTTGAAAAAAAATCGTATTTCCTTTGTTTTTCATTTGACGTAAAAAAGTTACTGAGCTTTTTCATAGACCTTAACACGTTCTACAGCTTTTGTATTTAACATTTTTCTCTAAATCGTACATTAAAACATTTATTTAAGAAAATTCACAAATTAACCAGAAATTTTTTTTTTTTTTGTTTTTTTATTTGATGCCAAAATGTTACATTGGTTTTTTGTACATCTCAAAACATTCTATTACTTTTGTATCTAATTTTTTATTTTGGGTTTTATGCAAAAATGTTACTGAAATAAGCCTGTCCAATTGGTCCTGTGCCATTGGGATTTTTTAATATGAAGGCTGTTACTGAATTAATTTTATCCCCAAGACGATGACACTTAATGAAAAGTTTGTGCAATTTTTAAGGAATGTTGTCTTCGTTATTAGAAAAGAATAATCTTACCATTCAATTCATACATGGCATTATGTCAAGTGTGAGTGAATTTCATTTGAAGTTTATATGTAGATAATATAAATAAACTATAGTATATTTTACAAAGTATTTTATAATTTTCTTTTGCAGGCATGAGCTTTAGGACCTGCTACAAGTATCTTTGATAGGATGATGAAAGGATCAAGTACTCAAAAGTACGAACCAAAGTTGCCCTGACACTAGCGCTCTATTCACCAAGAGCATACAATTTTGTCAAGGATACATTCAATAAGAGCTATGCCACATTTAACTACTCTGTTAAAATGGTATATGTCAGTAGATGTTCAAAGAAATATAGGAGTAGGTCAATATTTACTAATACTATTTAGTTTAGGAATGAGTAGTGAATATTTTATAATTGTGGCATTGATAACAAAAGTGCGTGCTACTTTTACTATTAATTATATAAAAATTTATTGAAAGTCTGTCAACGGTATTGACGACAAGCAGTTGTGTTCTAAAATAAAGTGTTTTATTATATAATAGGAAAATCTCGTCTCGTTGGTCTCGCTCGAACCACTATTAAGAACAACATTCGTCAAGCTATAGCTATCATATTCATCGATATGTTGGATTAAGTTGAACGAAACTGTAGATTAACGCAGTGTATTGACAACAACAGACTCCACTTGCTCTGCTCCACTTTGTATAATAATTTCTTACTTATCTGGATTGTCAAATACGGAGTTATTGCGTAGTCACAGTTTCTTATCGGCATAATCATATAAATTCGTCAATAAATACTCCACTGAAAAATATATTTGATTTTCGACAATTCATTTTACAATTCTCAGTTCAAAAACTAGATTATTGAACTGATTAGTAAACTTTATCACATTCTTTATCGAAATGCCCTCCAACAAACTACCTACAAGATATTTATGCAACTATAACTAACAACAAACCGGAGTAGTCGACACGTGCTATTATTTCATGAATTTAATCTGCGCCGTTTCTCCAGTATGCAACATTTACTCGACCTTTACAGTTTTTAGCATATTTTAATATTTGCATTATCACACTAACATAACCCCACACCTCCGAAGCGGAATAAGCTATTTTTTATTAACAAATGATTATGAGTATGTATAGAATAGATGATTAAATATTATTCCTTGCCTTCTTTATTTAGAAATTATCAAATCAAATGTAAGTAGCTGTGCGTGGGTTCTGTTGAAACATAATTATTATAATTTAGAGTCATTCATAATGCAATTTACTTGTTGATCTTTCAATATTGTATGAACATTCAAAAATAAAATAAGTAAAAAGAACTTTTTTAGTTAAACGGTTTTATTGATAATTATGTTGTAGTTAACCGTTAAACTTAGAAAGTATTTTTTACTTATTTTGTTTTTAGTCAAAGTTATACATTCATACATTAAATATAATTCAAGAAAGGAAATTTATTATATTAAAAGGTATAAATTATTGAAAATAATTAAGAATAATAATTCATTATAATATTATTCCTTTTAATATAATGAATCTCCTTTCTTGAATTAGATTTGAAGATAAAAATAAACGGTTTTAAAGATTAAAACTAACTTTTCCGCATCTGTGGCCCCGGACAATATTCTATCATAAAATTCATACTTGAATACACTTCGGGGGATGTATCGTGCTAACAAACCGAAATTGCTCCAAAAATAACCAAAAATTTAGTATATCTGGATTCATAGGACCCGCTGTACTCGCTCTAGTGAACTGAAAATCAATAGGGTACACCTTGAGAAAATCAATAGGGTACGCCAGAGACACCTTGAATAATATTCAATCATAAAATTGATCAATCGTATACTCTCTGGAGGCTGTATCGTGCTAACAAACTGAAAATTCTCCTAAAATGACAAAAATTTGGTACTTCAAGTACCATAGCACCTGTTGTGCTGGCTTTAGTGAGCTGAATATCGATAGGGTTTATCCTTGAGACGCTCTAACTAATATCCAATCATAAAATCGGTCACTTGTATATACTCCGGAGGCTGTATCGTGCTAACAAACTGAAACTTCTCCAAAAATTACAAAAATATCGTACTCAAAGTACTGTAGGACCTGCTGTATTGGCTCTGGTGAGCTGAAAATCAATAGGGTTTATCAGTGAGGTGTCATGAATAATATTCAATCATAAAATTTGTGACTTGTTGAACTCCGGAGGCTGTATCGTGCTAATAAACTGAAATTTCTAAAAAAATGACAAAATGTCGTACTTCAAGTACCATAGCAACCGTTGTACTGACGCTGGTGAGCTGAAAATCAATAGGGTTCATCTGTGACATGTCCTTAACAATATTCCATCATAAAATTGGTGACATATTGCACTCCGGAGGCTGTATCGTGCTAACAAGACATGTAAGGAAAAGTGGCCGACGACAACGACGACGACGACACACACAGGATTTCTTTTCTAAAAACCGTTTTTTCGTGTTGTTGTTGATGAAAAACGTAAAAATAACTCAAAAAATTTTTTCAAAATTCTAACTTTTTTTGGGGTAAACCAATACTTTTCTCGCATATTAGATAGGTTGAGTGGAAAAGTAAAATTATGACGTGCATCAATCTTTATAAAGTATGAAGTATGACTTGTAATATTTAGCAAATGCAATTTTATGTACATAGGCAATAACATTAGGTACTCAGAATTTCATAATCAAATGCCCCAGAAAAAGTTTGAGAATAACAACTGTTACAACTTATTTGCATGACAGGTACCATTGCCAAGAGAAAGGTTCGCATTGTGTAATGTCTTTTAGATTATTCACATTTTTAAATATGGAAATATTATTCCGTATTTTTAGGTTATGACTCATCCACTTTAACATAAAAAAATGTAATATAACAAGAAGTATTTACCTATAAAACTAATTTTTAACACGCTATTACATATACATTTTAAAAGAAAATAAACCAGGCTAATGCTAAGAAAGTACAGATGAAGAGGAAAACATGTATTATTTGCCTATTATATGTGTAACAATAGTGTATTTCGCACCTAGGGAAGAAAATATGTCATTCCAACCCGCGTGTAAGATACACACGGATTGGAATGACATACTTTCTTCCCGTGGTGCGCATACTTTTTTTCATATAACCTGCATTAAAAGTGTATTATGTCTGGACCCTCTTCCGATTCCTTCCAATTAACAAATTTGTCGTAAGCATTCAAATACCTTATTTTAGATTTTTCAGGTAATAAATCCAAAGTTGTAGTTGTTTCTTTGTTAAAAAGATGTGGTGTACTTATAATTATTGTATTCTTATGAGTTTCATTAAATGTGTACTTATATTATATATTATTTATTTTAGATGCAGTCAGTTTATTTGACAACTCCAAAGATTTTAAATAAACAAAAGATACTCTGACAGGATCGAAAACAGGTTTGCAACTTTTCAGCGGGTAGAAAATCATCGTTATCTGTCCTTGAGAAGAAAACGATAATTTTCTGCCAGGCAATTCGCATTTGTCTGAAATTGACTAGTTTCGGGTGGCTCAGCAGGCATTAAAACTCGCACTTTCTATGTGGGTTATATTAAGAGATACTTGATAAAACTGGTGAACATGGTTTTGTTATTGAGAAATTGAGGGTTGCCAAAGAATTTCAAATTTTAATAAACGACTTTATGAAATAGGATTTATTAAAACATATAGAAACCCCATTTGCTTCGCTAGAAAAAAAAGAGTTAAAGATCACGCGGGGGAAAGGGGGCAGAACAGGGTAGTGAGGCAAAACCAGGTATTGCATTTTATTTCATACCCGGTAGTACAATCTATACTCTGACGTTACAACTTAACACTACTGCCAGCGTTTTGTCAGGGATGTGATGTTATTTTTATTATTTTATGACATACTAGTTCATTATTGTGTTTTTATTGCTTAGTTACCAACTATCTAATGTCGTACTTTATGCCCATGCGGACATAAAGTTCACTTTATGGCCCGCGCGGGCATAAAGAGAAATAATTTTTTGTTTGAATGAAACGACGAGTACTCAGTGTGTATTTTATTATTCAAATTCAGCTAAGCGCTTTCGGCCATTAGGCCATTCTCAAAGCTGTCGTCATAAAAAATCCTACATCAGGTGTCAAAAAACATCAAATGCATACAAAATGAAGAAATGTTACATCATTATTGGAATAAAATGATTAAAAACATTAAAAATACCCTATCAAGAGGGTGTACAATTATATTTCACATAATGAAACGTCCTATTTAAAAGTGTAAACTCATTTAGTTTCTACTATGATAAAATGGCAATGTTATTAATTCAAACAGGATTTTTTAAAATGCTGATTTGTATTGAGATTGGATTACAATAACGAACTAGTATGACAAAAAAGTTTGTATGTACCGCGGGCATAAACAGATGTGTATACCCTCGGGCGACTTACAAACCCTCGGGCCATAGGCCCTCGGGTTCGTAAGACGTCGCCCTCAAGGCATAAATATCTATTTATACCCTTGGTACATAAAAACTATTTTACCCTTTCTATAATCCTCTCGTCACTCCGTCAATAAATGTTCTGTAACTATAGCCTGAAACCCCTGTTTCTGTAGTCTATTTGCATGAAAAATGTTTCCATTATAGATTAGAAATAAAACAATATGCATTAAATTGATGTACAAGTACACTCGGGGCAAAATCGGGTTAACATGGTTCTATATTACAAGAGAATCAAACCGTCGAAGCTGGTCACAGGACATAATGTTAAGGCAGTCTAAATCGGTTCAATGGGATATTAAAAAGCCACAGTTACTTTCTGTCAGGAAGTCAAAATCTAGCTAAGAGCAAACCCTGGCAGAGTTGTCAGCCAATATCAAGTCGGTATAGATTATTTGCTCAAGCTTACGCTAGAGCTGCCACTGTCCAAATAGTTGTCACTGGGTTTTCTAAAACTGGCATTTATCCTAATTAACCATCACGTATTTGGAGAGGTTGGCATTGTAGCTGCTCAGACATTAAATCGAATGCCTACAGACTTAACATAAGTTATAGAAATTCAAAGTTCACCAGTAGCTGGAACTTCCTGAAGAACGTCTAGGGAGATATCACCAGAACTTAACTTCTCTAATCTATTACTAAGGGAAGCAACACCACCAAATCCAATAACTTCAAATCAACCAGAAGCTCTAGCGAAATATTTTATAGTCCGTAAAATGTGCTGTGTCTCCTAAGGAGTTCCTCATAGTAACAGACAAATCACTAACACAAAACTACGTCGAGGGAAGCTGCAATTTTGACTGATTCGCCAAATAAGAAGGAATTAGAGGCTTCTACGCTGCAGAAGGATAAATCAAGCAGTAAAGAGAAAGACTGTTTCTAAAGGGAAAGGAAACTTCTACAAAAAAATAAAGGAAAATACGAAAAGGTCGACGGTGGATACGAGTTCGGATGAGGAAGATGGCACTATTGAAAACGTTGAAGGTAATAATACACTATGTCTCTTTTGTGGGGAAAACTACTCTATGTCACCTAGAGGTGATGAATGGGTAAAGTATATTTTGTGCGAGAACTGGGCACACGAAGGTTGTACTATTTGGCTGGAAGAGGATATGAGATGAGATTTTTTCTTCATTATTTCATTGATTTATTCTGTAGATGATATTTGTGGTATTCGTATCGGTTATAAATTAAAATTATTGAGTAATAGACACTTTCTACCTTAGCTACTCGGTTCTGCCCCCCGTTCCACTACTTCTAATAAATAGTTTGTTGGTAAAGAAACAGTGATGAAGTTAATTTCAACTTAGCAGAAACGTTGGGAGAGACAGACGAATTAAAATAAAAGTACAGAGGGATATAACATAATTGACGTCAAAACTGGAAACAATTAGTCTTCCAAGTCTGTATTCGGTTTCTCCATAGACAATTACTTCGAAAAGAAAAAGCCATGTTGACCTGTGTAAGAAATTTCCCGTTTGGAATGACAATAAGAATAATATAAATAGTCTTGTTTCAATTTTTTAACTATTTCTCGCGGAAATTGAAAATCTGAACAGATATATTAATAACAATTCCATCCTGAAGATGATATATCTCGTAAAGTATTAACAATATAATAACTCACCTTCCTTTAAAATACGATCATATATTCTGTATGCATCGCAGTCTGTAATTCTCTTCTTGGCATTACCATCTAAAGACTTGCTTCTCGCTCTAAACTGATCGTCTTGTTCAGTGGTTTCACTTTCGCTGTGTCGTCTGTAACCGTTTTCCGACCTCCAATGTTGGATTTTTTTCCCGAAATGTTTCATCAATTCTTGAATAGAATGGTGATGATGATTTTTAGGCGTTTGAGGTTTAGGGGATGTGCCCAAATCCGGAGTGTCTGTTTTGGGCGCAGATAGAAAATTAGCATTCGGTATATCAATATTAGGTGTTTCCGGACAACTTTCGCTACTCAAACTCGGCGGCGGTTCAAATTCGAAATGGTAATGTCTATAGTTATCTAAATGTCCCACACGGCCCGATAACACTTGATGGCTGGGAATATATTGATGGCGGTTAGGGTTGTACGACATCTGATGGCCGTTCTGCAAGTTCAACGGATTGCTGAAGCTCTGCATCACTGAGCACTTTTATTTAAATAAATTGGCACTTTTTGAAAGTCAATTTCAAGTGTTCACAGTTGGATTTAGTAACGTCGTGATTCTTAGTAGATTCTTCTAATTTGTTAAAATTAAATATATCAACACGATTTGTTTGATTGAGAACATTTGAAATTACATCTTTAAAATCAATATTTACTTATTAATACATTCACCGGCAAAATAATCGATCACCTCAAACAATTGATACAGTCTGCTTATTAATAAATTTGTTATATAACTAAATTCGATTTGATTGCTTTTTTCCATATTGTAGGTAAATTTATATGAAATCTAGCAAACCTAGCGTACGTCATTTTATACAGGGTGACACAATTGTGTTTTTTTACTCCAATTTTAAAACCACATATTGTGGAGTGTCATTCTTATTTTGTTGTCAAGACACATCGTTTCTTTGTAATTTCTTTTTATATTTATTTTTCAATCAAATAATATCGATTAAAACTGAAAAATACCTCAAGCAGATCCACAAATAATTCTGCGTTCAGATAATCTTCCTCCAAAAATTTCAGAATGTTATTAGTGCACTGAAATATCGCTGTTTGTGTTGATTGACCTCGTAATTATATTAAGAGAAGTTCAGAGGAACTCCGAGGAGATACGAGAAGATACAAGGAAATCCGGGGAGATCCAAGGAAATCCAAGGGGGGATTCTGAGGAGAGTCAATCTTTTACCACAAAAAATCTCCAGTGGTGACCCCTCGCTTTTTCCTGTTGAGTACGAGAAGCAAAAATTCTTTCTCTTCTAACGTGAACAATCGATATTTGATTTTTGCATTCCATCTTCCAGAATTTTGGAAAACATATAAATTTAAGTCTATTGTTTACATTTTTACATTGAATGATTTAGCCGTCTTAGTCAGCTAATTAAATTTATAAATTCAGTGAAGTAAATTTGTAAGTATTGGATTTATTAATTACTATTTCTGGCCGATTGGAAACCAAATTTTTTCATTGATTATTTTCGTGGTTTCTAGTTTCGAAAAATTTTGTATTGGGTTTGTAGAATAAGTTTGGGAACTGCGAATTGATTTATTGAATTTTGCAGAGGACTTGCGTGCTTCTTGTTTTATCCAAAGTTTAAAAATAATTTTAATTTAATTAAAGTGTTGGGTTAAAATCATTTTATGTAAAATTTTGGGTTTTCTTTTCATTAAGTAGTAATTTCAGACTACATCCAAATTTCGGCGTTTCAATTTTTGTTTCTTTAAATCTTGATACAATTTGTAATAAAATCAACATTTAGAACGACACCATTGGGAAAACGATATTGACAGAATTTGTCAGAAATTTGTTTAGCGCTACAGTAATTTTTGCAAAATAATTTGCTATTTTTGTTGTAAATTATTTCTTGATTTTTTAGTGTTTTTAAATGAAACTCACGGTCTCTAGTTAATTCCACAATATAATAAAAGTTATTGAAAATTCTAAAAAATTGACAATTGTTTCGATAAATCAATATCATCGTCAGAATGACAGAAGTTACATTTCATTTTATGCCTACCTGATGTTTAGTAGTTATTTTTGGCTAGACCAAGAAGTAACGTAACTTGTGATTGGCTTAATATATGTTTATAGAAAAAAGAAGAAGATGTGATATTACAAATATTGAAGCTTAGATATTATTAGCCCTATGGTGATATCCTGGATATCATTTTTCCAATTAAGATCAGTATAACTGTGCAATGATATAGAAAACCAGGAAAACTATATCTGCTGATCTTTACAATTATCACTTAAGAAGACAGTTTATTAGTAGAGAACTCCCTAGATTTAACTGTTAAATACATTTATTTTATTCACAATGCTTGAGTTGAGAACACGTACATATTTTATTTACCGAAATGTAACAGTTTAATTAATGAGTAATCGAAACTTCATAAATTGAATAGTCACGCCGCCACTGGTAATTGTTTTGATTTTGAAGAACACACACCTCCTACTACCGATTTGTCCCTGTTCATGTTGAGCACACTTCCCCTAATGATCTTAATCTAGGTGTTACTTGCCTTTTCAGCGCTTTGTCATTAATTACATAAAAAATAAATACAGTCCACTCAACGAACCAGTACATGCAACACTCATGAAAAAAATGTTACCGACTGCCGGTGAGTGTAGTATTACGTATTTCAATAGAGCTACTCTTGGGGATTCTCTCAATATAGAATTTTACTATTGCATCAAGGGATTTACGTGATATGACCAATTTTATTCAAAACTGTGTACGGTTTGATACTGAATTACCTCGCAGTTTACCAAGTAACTTCCAATGTCAGTAGATATTGTCTCACATTCTTGGAAACTTGCATATTCTGGATTGTTTACTTTATACATTTATATTTTTGTAGTTGGTTCTTTGTTAGTGTTTTAGCAGTAAACTTGGAATTTTAATCGAAACAGTTCATATTGTAGAAATATATATTTTTTAAAAAAGCAATTTCGAGTATCGACGATATTTTTCCTGTATCTTTATAAATAGTAAAAATGTTAACATTTTGCTTGGTACAACGTTTTTTAGTATTGCCAATTTTAATAAAACCTTAACATTTTTGTGGAATCAAAACTTGCCCTCGAAAATGTTCATAATAGATCACCGTGTATGTTAATTCGTTATGAAAAAGACCTCTTCATGTTTCGTTAACCACTCCCAGCGATGGCGAACTATTGCCATTGATGGCACGCCACTCAATATTTTGGGCACGCCACCAGAACCGTTTGCATTTTATGCCAAAAATGTAACAGATTCACAAAAGAATGACATTAAGTCCGCCCCTTTTATATCGCTTTGTCTTGACGAAAGTACTGCCGACATTCAATCTACAAGGTTAGCTATTTTAGATCACATAGGAAACGTCATTACCGAAGAATGAATTCCGATAATATCATTGAAAATAACTACATGTGTACATTTGCAAAAAATCGTTTGCTGAGCAAGAAATTGTTTCAGTAACAACTGATGATGCTCCAAATAGTGTGGACTGAAGAAAATGGTTTCATCAGTTTATTTCAATCAGGGTTAGATCATTCGATCCTCGAATTTTACTGCATCATGCACCAACAAGATTTGAGTGCTAAGAGTGGCACCCTCATATCGTCGCAATCTTCAAACGAGCGAAAATTTTATGGTTTGTAGGATGAAGTTGGATTGGATTAAATTTGCTTCCTGGAAGAAATTGGTTTGTTCTTGAAAGATGAGGGAAAAATTGAACATCGCCTATAATTTTGAATGCTATGCGCATGTCGAATTTGATGTTTTTTAAAGATATTTGCCAGCATTTCAATGAATTGAACGTGAAGGTTCCAGGAACAAATGAAACAATTACCGTCATTATCGATCTCAGTTGCCCCTTTGACACCGAGTTCATGTTTTTAGGAACTTCCTTCCCAAACTCGAGAAAATTTCAAAAGTTGAGATGTAGATACATAAGAAACCAGACGAAAAAAATGTTATTAAATCTATTTTCGTAATTGATTCTTTAATAAAGGAATTTTCAGCACAATTTTGTCACTTCGGGAACCCTCAAGTTTATCCTGTATCCCGATGTAACTTCATTTGCTAAACTGAACTTGTCCCAATTTGATTGGTTGTGAATTAAAGAATTTTAAATAAAGCAGATAGATTTATAGTATAATTCAACACAGTTAGGTAATCTAAGTAAAAATGTCTGAAATAAACTTTTGGAAACGTTATTCCTGATACATTTGACTATTTGAAGAGGCTGGATCATGTTGTTTCAACTATATTTTCATCAACAAATGCCCGCGAGTCATTATTTTCAGAGATGTGTAACATTTGAAACTTTCTTAGAAATCGTTTGGCAGATGACTCCGGTTCGCATGCATTCTGCTAAAAGTAACTTCTTACAAACCTAATACAAGATATTTATCATCTAATCTGCAACAACGAAAGTCGTCGTCCAAAGAAGGAACAGTTAAAAATGTTTATTTTTTATTTTTTGGTAGTTAATAAAAAGATTCTAGTTATGTTTCCAATAATCGTTAAGTCAAAATTTTATGTCTATAGCCTCATTATATTTTTTTTTAGAAAACATGGCACCCTTGTTCTATACCTAAATAGAACCGAGTATTTTTCTTTTAATTTAAGGATTAACGACTTTTAGTTAATTATATTGAACGAGGTAAATCAGAGTATCGTTCTGTAAAAACATGTACGGGCTGCAGTTCTGGAACGTTATCCATGAATTAATAATAAATTAATAACAATATGGAAATTTTTAACCTATTTATCTACCTAGAACTTTAGAAAAGAACTGGAAATTGTCAACTAAAATTTTAAGTATGTCAAGTCTAATTAGAAATCCCAAAGAATCGCATTGTATTATAAAGACAATTTCTGTGATTAAATAATTTATGTATTATGTGAATATATTTAATAACATCAAAAGTTATTATCTAGACGGTTATCTAATTTCAACAGATTAACTTAGTCAGCTATTGTTACTTCCATTGTTAAGCAAATTGCGCTAAATAATAGTTGTCCTGCAATGCATTTTATTATAAAATTCAATTTTTTTGCATGCATAACTATAAGTATCCACATTACACATTCATTGACAAAAACATTTATTACTCTTTATAGTCATTTTATTTTGAGCTAATATGTGATAATAGCCCTGGAAAATGCGACATTTAGACTAAATCTGTTAAATAATGGGCTTGTAGTAATGCACATTTTCCGTGAATGTGAGTTAAAGAAATCGCCCCAAATTTAACATTGAACTCATTGGTTATTTATAAGACTTGTAAGGTACACTCTATCCGTTTTGTTAGAAACTTTAAAAATATTCCGTTCCCTCGAAATTCGTAGAAACCATATTACAAAGAATATTTATTAGGTTACATAATATTTTCAATTAACAGTAAAAACATTATAGTGCAGGTCAATGGCGTATTCAATAGATAATAAGACTTATTATGACTAATCCGTATAAACAATTAACTATTCAGTTTGTTTTTAAGTCATTGAGTTCCATAATAAACAAAATATAGTTAAATATTTATTTTTAATGTTTTTGACCTGTAGGAAATATTTCTAGTTCATCTACACCAAATACTTAATAGACTAGGAGATGGTGACAGAAAATGTTCTCCCATTTTCTCCTGCATGCCTTTTTAGGAACTGATAACTAACCCTAAAATATGAAAGATATGCACGTCATAAAGAAAATGGCTTCTCTTTGTGTGAAGAATTTTAGTATTTTTCCGTGACATTATATTGCATGCCTTTGTAATATAACGTAGTTGGAACAAATTTAAGCTATAATCATTGATGGCATGAAATTCGCAACGGCCGACGGAGCTCAAAGGGTTACGTAGAAATGAAAAAAAAATAGAACATTTCCGTGTTTACAAATTGCATGGCGTTGTAAAAAATTAGTTTTTTTTATCTCAAAAATATGTTGTGAAAATTCAATTCAACTTTTCCGTGATTTCAAACTGCATGCCATTTGAACAATACTTAATTTTTATAATTTATTGACGGTAGCAAATTTGGCATGCACAACAGGAGGTATTAAAGTAGTGGCATGCATGACGAAAATTGCAAAAAACGCTGTTTTCATTTCCGTGACTTTATGTTGCATGCCATTCAAAATTTCATTAAAAAACATTATTTTAAGTTGATAAAAAAATGACATGCATATTACAGAAGCCATACATAAAAAACTTGTGCAAAAATAAAATTAAAAAAAGTTTTTTAACGAAAATAAAAATAAGGAACATTTCCTTGTTTTTTTGCATGCCTTTTTGTACATTGTCTGTAAATATTATTTTCAACTTCAATAACAAATGGCATGCATGTTTATTGATAAAAAATTACCATATGAAAAAAACAAACAAAAACGAGTCGTAAAAATAAAAAAATGCATTCTTTTCCGGAGGAAAGCTGAAACCTTTTTTACGAAACTGTACACTTGTATTAATTAATACCCAACTTAAATAAAATATTTATAAAATATTATTTTTGTTATACATTATTCATTATTAACACTTTCATTATCATTACACACTGATTCATCTTCCGTAGTTTCTCCAATGTCGGATCCACAATCACTGTCATCGTCATCAGTTTCGTCCTCCACATCTTCAAAATTAGGTGTTGTTATTAATTCATCATCTGCATCTGTTTCTTCTGGATCTATCAAAATTAAATTAACATTTGATTTTTAATTATCAATTTGAACAATTTTATCAATGGGGAGAAATACCTCAACTTCCCTAGCGCGGCGCGCGAGAGCTAAATTCTATTGTTTTCAACTCACGGGACTTTTTCTACGTATATTTACGTACCATCAGCGCGAGTTGAAAACAACAGAATTTAGCGCTCGCGCGCCGCGCTAGGAGAACTGACGTATTTTTACCTCTATTTGTTATGAAAGCATGAATAAAAAAATAAAATACCTTCAATTATTTCTTGAATATTTGAAGGTACGTACTCGCCCTCTCGAACCACTGGAAGGAATACATATCATCTTCGAGTTTGCAGCCGAATTCCAGAATATTTAGATCTTCATTGGGCGCTGGAGAAAAGGCATTTTTCTACATGTGTCTAATGTATGATGCTCGAAGTAACTGCTGCTTGAGTTCACGCTTACAAGGTCGTAGTGTGTAAGCGTCAAAGTCCTTTAATTTTTTATATTCATATATTCATATTGTAAACTGAATTGTTATTATGTTTTTTTATTGAACAAAAATTTCTTCTCTGATTAAAACTTGCTTAGAGAAGTGCCGGTAAGTTATTAATTTTAATTTTATTTTAAATTCAATGTTTACATATGTTTGAAATCTGTAACGTACTTTGTATATAAACACACGACATAACCGTTAGAGAAACACGTATAAAACGGTTTCTTGCAAATAATATATATTTATGTATATTATTGTATATATACTTCTGTATACACATGTACACATATGTAACTTTGTAAATATTTTTATACTTACTAATACCATTGTATAAGGATAGCCTATTCTTATACAATGCTAATACTGTTTTGATTAAATACAAAATATACGATGTCACAGCACTTGTACAGTAGTAACAAATGGACAGCTTTGTTATATATTATTAGATCTCTTTGAAACTTGCAATATATAATATATTATATAGAATATTATGAATATTTGTGGCGGTTATATGCTTTCAACCGCGTATCTACATGTACACCAGAGATTGTCTTGTCTTGTCTCTGATGTACACTGAGGCCAAGAGGAAAAAAAAGTGTAGCGTCTACTTTAGGCTGGAAGCGACCCCTTGTGATATTTCGCAAAGGCCGCATTTGGATCACAGAGCCCGGGAATTACAAATTATTACAATTGAAAAATTTTCTGTTGAATTATGATGTAAATGCGCATGCTATTTTCGTCGTAAACATAAAATAATATTTTTTATAAAATACAAAATTGCATGTAAAATAAAAACACGGAAATGTTTCACTTATCTAATGAAACTTTCATTATTATTAAAAATACGGTGGTGTTACTTAATACGCATACCATTTTCGATATATACTTAAATTAATATGTTATTATGAAATGCAAAACGGCATGCAAATTAAAAACACGGAAATTTTCATATGTTTTATGAAACTTTTATCATTATTTAAAATACGATCGTGTTATTTAATACGCATGCCATTTTCGGTATATACTTAAAATAATGTTTTTATGAAATACAAAACGGCATGCAAATAAAAAACGCGGAAATTTTTTGCAACTTTTGTTATTATTTATAATATAATGATCATGTGCAACATGCATGCCATTTGTGTTTCAGAATTATTTGGTCATAAAATTAATATTTATCTTTATTAGAAGTAGTTTGAAATCACGGAAAAGTTGTATTGAATTTTCACAACATTTTCCTAATATTTTACATTTTTCATACGAGGGGTGCATGCCAATTTTCGTAGAGTATTTTTGAGATAAAAAACTAATTTTTTACAACGGCATGCAATTTGTAAACACGGAAATTTTCTATTTTTTTTTTCATTTCTACGTAACCCTTTGAGCCCCGTCGGCCGTTGCGAATTGCATGCCATCAATGATTGTAGCTTAAATTTGTTCCAACTACGTTATATTACAAAGGCATGCAATATAATGTCACGGAAAAATACTAAAATCCTTCACACAAAGAGAAGCCATTTTCTTTATGACGTGCAAGCGCGCAAGGGCTCGTAACCCCTCTATCTTTCATATTTTAGGGTTAGTTATCAATTCCTAAAAAGGCATGCAGAAGAAAATGGGAGAACATTTTCTGTCACCATCTCCTAGTCTATAAATAAAATTAATAATCTCCGTGCATGCTTGCTCAACCGAGCAAGAATGCGAAAATTATTTTTTAAACTTCTTCAATTATGAATGGAAGAACTTTACTAGTAAGACCATAACCGAATGAACAAAAACAAGATCGAGAACGCAAGACCAAGACCAAACTTGCAAGGCTTAACTTAAAAATGTAACTTATCTTGTGAATAAGAAATTTGAGAATATTAGTGATAATGTCACTAACTGTTATTCTCAGAAGAAAACATTTGAAAGCTAAGCATATAAACAGGGAAAGTGCAATTTTACCACTATAAAAATAGGGTCTACAAGAATATTCTTGAGGTAACTAATGTTTTTCCGATATCTGTTCAACACATGGTCAAAATACGAAACTATTTTTTTTTAATTTTTGTATTTTTTTTCTTGTAATGAATGGCCCATTTATGTGTTCTAAAATTGGAAGGGTAGGTTTACAAGTTTTCATAACTAAATGCGCGAGACCAAGACTAAATAAATAAGACCAAGACTACAAGTATTTGAACAAAACCAAGACCAAATAGTTATACTAAGACTATGTTGGTATTGTTTTGCTCAAATTGTTTTGTCCAATATTACAAGATGCGCCTAAAACTTTTTTATACACCAGCCCTTAAAAGTGACGTTTTTAATGCCTCCGTTGAGTTTTAAAAGTATACGTAATATATCTAACATGCTCTGAACAATATCCTACCATAAAATTGGTCACTTGTATACACTTCGTATACCGAAACCGAAATTTATCAAAAAATGTGGTATATCTGGATTTTAGGAACCGTTGTACTGGCACTGGTGGGCTAAAAATCAATAGGGCTTATCTGTGAGACGCCTTGAGCAATATCCAATCATAAAATTAGTCACTTGTTTACACGTTTAAGGCTGTATCGTGTTAACAAAGCAAAATTTCTCCAAAAATGACCAAAAATGTAGTATATCTGGATTTATAGGACCCGTTGTACTGGCTCTGGTGAGCTGAAAATCAATAGAATTAATTTGTGAGACACCCTGAACAATACCCAATCATAAAATTGGCCACTTGTATACATTTCGAAGGCTGTATCGTGCTAACAACCCGAAATTTCTCCAAAAATTACCAAAACTGTGATACTCCAAGTACTGGCTCTAGTAAGCTGAAAATCAATAGGGTTCATTAAACGCCCTGAATAATATCCAATCATAAAGTTGGTCACTTGTATTCACTCCGGAGGCTATATCGTGCTAACGAACCGAAATTTCTCCAAAAATGACCAAAAATTAAGTATATATGGACTTATACGACACGTTGTACTGGCTCTGGTGAGCTCATATTTTAGGTCATGTAGAAAATACTACTGAAAAAATTGAACTCTTTGCAAGGTCATATAAATTTTGATTGGTTCACCTGTCGAGAACATAAATCATACGTATTTTCTCAACTCATAAAAGTTTGTGTCCTCTTATTAATTAAAAAATATAACGATGGTAAGAGGACTAACAAACAAAAATATTTTTTTTGGTAACTTAATGTACTGCGTTCAATTTTTTTTCTTACAGACCTATTCCTGTCTTCATGGAAATGGGGAATCTAGTTTTTAACTCCTTTTTATTAAAATATTTGTTATTTTCGTTGTCATTAGTTTTAAAATAACTTTATGTGCAATTTGATGTGATACTGTATTATCTTTCTGAAATATGTTGCAATTTTAGTACAAATATTATGTAATTTTGTGATTAATAATAATATGAAACTGTTTGATAAATTAAAGATATAGATATAAATAATTTTTTTATGTTTTGTGATACTAATTTAAATTTTTTATAGTTAGGATAGAATATGTTTCAACAGATGGATTATAGAATAAGAATTTAACTAACGTAGAATACTAGAATACTTTTTTTAATAATAAGAACTATTGGTAAACATTTTAGTTTTTTAATAATAATGTAATTGTGATAATCAGATTTTTTTGTATTTTGTGATATTATCGTTAACTACAAAATATTCAAAGATAGAATAAGAATTTTAAAGTTAATGATACCTATATAGAATAGCATACTATTAAATAACAATCCTGTTTAATAAACAAATATTTTAGTTTTTTTTATATTATATGCAGGTTAATAGAACATTTAAATGTTTGCTGTTTTCTTATTTATCTAAATCATTTGTCTCAAAATTGTTTATAATAACTATTTCATTACAAAAATTGGAATATAATTCTATTTTTTGTAAGGAAATGATTATATAATGAACAATTTTAAAACAAATTGTAAAATGTATCTACCCATAATCCAAACTACCAAATTTAAATATCCCGCCTATAAAAATCAGTTCCAACACCCACACCCCTGGTCAGTGTTTTAGACATCACTTAGCCCAGCACTCTCAAATGCGAACGGTCCTTTATACGGCTCCTTAAGGACTTTTGTGCAATGAATCGATTATATTTATGCGGGCATTAAGAACATATATCTGTAGAAACAACTAATTTTTTAATGAAAATTTTTGGCCTTAATGGTTTAAAAGGAGACTATGTTGAAAAATAAACTAAATTAAAAAAAATGCCTCGTTGATTTGTTAGTTCGGGAACTTTTCAGACAGCCCTTGTATATATATTTGGTACTACAGTTATTCATTGCTATTCGCTACATATACTCACATCACACGTTCTGTAATAAAAAAATACCACCAATAGATCATATATATTCCCAATAGAAAGGCTATCTTATTTCTCTCGGGAGTGTCCCAATTTCAACACTCAGTTCATTCTTATATAACTGCGATCGAGGTAATCACAATAGATACATTTTTTCGAGTTTTCCCTGTAATTAGATTGCACAACTTTTTCCACAAAATTTGTTGTTCAACCGTTTATTCAATTGAATTAAGGTGTTGATTAATTACATAATGAAATCAATCACACGGCAAATATAATTTGAAACTTCGCTTAACAGTTATCAACTCCATAATCAAATTACAAATATGTCAATAACCATTGACAGTCGAAAATATTGGGAATATAAATGTGTATGAATTACTCCAGTTACTCGATTCAAAAATCTTCACCTCCAAAATTTTTCGGATTGCACGGATTTTTCTGAAAATTTGTATTTAAGCATGCCTTACCCCTCCCCCTCTCCACTCTTTATTTTTATATGCGCAAGTTGTGCTATTTGTTTTTAAGGGGGTAAAACCACCCCTAACTGAGAAAAGCTGGAAAATACATATTTAAGCCTTTTATGCAATTAAAACCGGGTTGAATTAAGTAAAATAAATATACTCCATGATAATTTGTACTGTACTACAAATTTTCAATCCCCATGGTGAATAAACGTTGATAAATAATGTTTACACTGTAAAATGTGTTGCTTGTGCATTTAAATTACCTCTCTTCTTCTTCTTCTCATTTCCTTTTATCCCTTCAGGTGTCGGAAAGGGGTTCCGGTCTCTCTTGTACCCATTTATTCCAGTGTCTTCTGTCTTTTGCCATCTTCCTCATTTCATCCCAAGTTTTTTCTCATTTTTCCCCCAGTTCCTTTATTTAGCCTATCCATTGCTTCCTTGGTTTCCCCCTACGTTTCTTAATCGTATTTCTTGTCTCCATTATTTTTCTTGTTATTCTATCTGCCTCCATTCTTACGATGTGTACATACCAGTTCAGTTGTTTCTTGTTTATTTTTTCTATTATTGATTCTTGTTTTACTACTTTTTTAATGTCTTCGTTCTTCATCTAGCCTCAATTAGTTTTTCCCGCTATTCTTCTTAGGTGTTTCATTTCCATTTCATTTATTTTTGTCTCATCTTTCCCCCTAATTGTCCAATTATCTGCTATTGCGTTATCTATTTTCATTTTCACATCAATAACAATATTTTTGTGTCCCCATATTGTCTTATTTAGAACGTAGTAAATTTTTGTTGATTTATTTGCCTTGTTAGTTATCTCTGCATCTATTTTTCCGTCTTCTGTCAGCATACCTCCAAGATATTCGTATGCCGTTATCTTTTCTAAAGTTCTTATATTATATTTCTTTATTTTAGTCGTTTCGATTTTCATTTATTATCATGATTTTGGTTTTATTTATGTTGACCTCCATTTTCAATTTTTCTATCTGTGCAGACCAGACTTTTTAATTTTATTTTTGGAATTCGCTATTAAAAAAATAAACGGTTTTAAAGATTAAAACTAACTTTTCCGCACCTGAGAGATGCCCTGAACAATATTCTATCATAAAATTGTCACTTGTCTACACTTCGGGGGATGTATCGTGCTAACAAACCAAAATTTCTCCAAAAATAACCAAAAATGTGGTATATCTGGATTTATAGGACACGCTGTACTCGATCTAGTCAACTGAAAATCAATAGAGTACATCTGTGAGACACCTTGAACAATATTCAATCATAAAATTGGTCACTTATATACACTTTGGAAGCTGTATCGTGCTAACAAACTGAAAATTCTCCAAAAATTACAAAAATTTGGTACTTCAAGTACCATAGCACCCGTTTTACTGGTTTTAGTGAGCTGAACATCAATAGGTTAATCTTTGAGACGTCCTGAATAATATCCAATCATAAAATTGGTCACTTGTATATACTCCAGAGGCTGTATCGTGCTAACAAACTGAAATTTCTCTAAAAATGACAAAAATGTCGTACTTAAAGTACTATAGCACCCGTTCTACTGGCTCTGGTGAGCAGAAGTCAATAGAATTCATCTGTGAGATATCCTGAACAATATTCAATCATAAAATTTGTGATTTGTTGCACTTCGGAGGCTGTATCGTGCTAACAAGACATGTAACGAAAAGTGGCCGACAACAACGACGACGACATACACACAGGATTTTTTTTAAAACCATTTTTTCGTGTTGTTCTGGATGAAAAACGTAAAAATAACTCAAAAAATATTTTCAAAATTTCAACTTTTTTGTGGGTAAACCAATACTTTTCTCGCATATTAGATAAGTTGGGCGGAAAAAGTTTGAAACTTGTTTGTGTCAATCTTATTGCTCTATAATTTTCACATTGAGTTTGTTCCCCTTTTATATATTAGATTATTTTCCCATTCACTCGGTATCTGTTTTTCTCCCATGCTTCTTCTTTGACCATTATCCATATCCCATCTATTCCTCGTTCTCCCAGCCATTTGATAAATTCTAGTGCTATTCCGTCTTCTCCGTTTTCTTTTCCTGTTTCAATGTTTTGTATAGCTTTTTCTACTTTTCTCGTTATTTCTTGCTGATATATATCTGTTTCTTCTACCTTTGTACCTTCCTTTTCTGGTATTGTGTGGGCCCTTTCGGATATGTTCCAGTCCATCGCTTGAGGAAGGTGATACTAGCAGAATTGGTGACTGATTCAAACCAATTCACAGTCGGTTTCACCGGCAACGTGGACGCCGCCAACGAGAACCCAGCAAACCCACTTGTTATGTCGAACTTTTCAGTTCGACAGTTCATTGTAATAACTCTAGGAAGTGTTTTACAATTGTTTGCATAGAAACATTTTTATTTATTAAAACAATCTCGCACCGAATCCAACAGAAATCACACCAGACGTAGGAAGGACATTTAATCCAGGTAATTATAAACAACCCGAAAAGCTAATAAGGCAGGAAACCTTTAACTGGGGAGGCAACTCTCCCCGGCAGTTCGCCGCTGTCGGTATTAGCTTTCACAGCCTAAATTCCACACTTACTCCCAAAAAATACCCAAAACGTCCTCCAGACGCACCCGCAGTACTAAAACTGCACCCAAATCCACCACTTCTGACATAGAATATTCTGCCCTAATGGATATGTCCCGCCAACAACTCCAAGCTTGTGGATTCGATGCATCTGCAATCAAAGCCCTATAAGACTCATTTGTAATCAGTAAAGCTCTCAACCAACTCTTCGTCGCAGATAAAGCACAATCAAAATCGTCTCATTCAAAATCTTAAAGAACTTCAAAATCTCCAACCTCCTTGCATCTCCACAACTCCAGCCTCCTCATAACCTCAAAATTTCTAATTTCAACCCCTAAAACCACTTCCTTCGTATCTCCCACCAGGTCTTACACTTCCTTCATAAGATCTCAATCTCCCACACCCTCAATCGCCCGACAACCCTCCATTCCCTACGGGAAAACTAAACCCCGACAAGCACAAACCTCTACCCCCCTCAACGATCCTACCTCAACCCAAACCCTAAACCTTAGAAGCCTTCCTCTTCAATATTCTTCTCAAAAATCCCTTTTCAACCTCCTAAACACCTATGAACTCCTTCACGGTCACAGCCTTTATCTAAAAGCAAACTTTAACCGAACTGTCTTCTTGAAAACCTCAACAATGGCACCCTCCACACTCTTAAAAAAATCCAGGCGACCCCAACATCACCATAAACATCCTCCAATCCACTCAACGTCCCCCCGTCCGGTCAAAACTCTCGCACCCACATTCTCCTTCGTCTGCAGAAATGTAGACAATTCCATCCCTCAAGAAGAATTTGAAGAAATTCTTCTAAATAAAAATTTCCCTTACAAAAAAAATTTGGCGAATCATTGCCCAGTCCACAAGTAAGCCCACTTCCATGTTCCGCATTATCACCGACTGCGAAATCCATTACCGCTAAGCCCTACCTTCTGGTATCTTATTCCACGGTCTCCCACACTAATGCGAACCTTCCAACGCCAACCCACTACCCCCAGTCTCTAAATACTGCAACCGATGCACACAAGCCGGATACTCCTTCGAATCTTGTCGGTCTAAGCCGATCTGTCTCTCCTGCTGCCAAGCCGGCCACCGCCCAGAAAAATGCCCCAAATCAGAAACCCCAACCTGTACAAATTGCGGTGGTCCTCACCCCGCTCTCCACCCTCGCTGCCCCCACAGGCTAGCCACCCCTAAAAATCCACAAGAAACCGGTCCAGTCACACTGGAAAAGCCACAAGTTCCTTATGACCTATCAACCGATAGGATGATCATCATTGAAATTCTCACAATTATATTCATGAATGCCATCCCCAATTTCAGATACATTATAGCTGACACTCTTCGTCACTTAATTCCATTCTTTTATCGACACAACTGCTCTATTACAAACATAGGCAGACGTGCTCACTTGCTTGATGATTATTACCTGCCACCTACTATTTAACTTCAGCATACTAATTTACTAATTAACTACTTAACATCAACTTTGTAATTAACTATCAACTCCAATAAACGCTTTACTCTCGCTACTCCTCGAATTACTCAAACCAACTATTCTACTCAAAACTCACTTCCGAATTATATTTCTCACTCCCCCATAACTAAATTCGACCTTTCTTCTAATCACATACTTAACCCTCCAACGAACGCGCGCACACAAACCCCAATCTAAAAACACCCAACCCCCGCTCTGCAGAGGAACGGTATCCTATAACAAGACCCTATCTCTAATACAGGGAAGGGCAACCGCCAGCCCGCGGGCCGGAACCGGCCCCTGAACACTTTTCGACTTTCGAGTGGCCCGCGTCAAAGAAATATCTTCCAAGTGAGTCCGGCCCGCGTTCACAACCCATTTCATGGAAATTTCAGCTTTCCAATGTTTCATCACATGCTATGAATAGTCGGTACATTTAATATGTGACCCTTTTTTTACACGGGTGATAGCGTTCCCTTGGTTTAATTTTTGGGAAAACTCAAAAGCGTTTAATATTTCATGGCATTCCCGACAATGAAATAATAGTTTTTTCCCAGTATATAAATATAAATAGACGTATAATAAAATAATCCTAATAAATATGATGGGACTAACTCGAAGATGAAACACCTACCGAGGTTTTTATCGGTACTTATTCAGTTCCGTTCAAAACTGACAAAACGTGTTTTAACATTTTTCTTGGAAGTAAACTGCATTGCACTCAAAAAATTATAAGGAAGGGGAAAATTCTCACCAGTTTCTTGAGAGAAGCGGTATTGCTAACATATCTGAAAAGTTTATAGTGAGTGCATGTTTCAAGACTTGTGGACCGAACAATATTTTTTATTAACCAGAAGAATGGGCCGTTATGTTTAACTTTCAATGAAGCTGTGTTAAGAGAATATATATTTTAAAAAGACATTACAGTAGTAAACATCGCCAATGTGACCGTTTTGAGGGGCAGTTAGGAAAATATAAAATTAATCATTTAAAAAAGTCTGCCAGTTAACCACTATTATTCCGTAAGTGTAACAGTGAAGTGGATGATATTGTTCGAGCAAGTTTTATTGTCAGCGAAAAAATTGGCAAACATTCGAAACCATTTTCTGAAGGAGAATTTGTTAAAGATTGCATGATTGAGGTCTCTAAAATATTATGTCCTGATAAGACTAAGTAGTTTCAACAAATTCGTTAGTCCCGCAGAACTATTTATAGACGTATAGATTCAATTGCTGATGATTTGAAATTAAATATGACTGATGTAACAAAGCAATTTGAATGTTTGTGTGTTGCTTTGGATGAAGTGCGGACACCGCACAACTAGCAATATTTATTCGTGGGGTTGATATTAATTTTAATTGTATTAAAGAATTACTTTCATTACAACCGATGAAGGATACAACAAAATGAGAAGATATGTTTCAGGAAGTTAAAAAGGCTTTTGACAAGTTTGTACTTGACTGGCAAAAACTAGGTAGCGTAGCAACGGACGGAGCTCCATCAATGGTTGGATCATATTCAGGAGTTGTAACTAAAATACAAACAGAATTAACTGCAAGAAATATCAACTTGTATTTCACTGTATTTTACACCAACAGAACTTGTGTACCACTGTCGTGTTTTGCATTAACTATATTAAATCAAAGGCTCTGAATCATCGACAACTTAAACAATTTTTGGAAAAACTCGAAACTGAATATGCAAATTTACTCTATTATTGTGAGGTAAGATGGTTGAGCAAAAGAATTATGTAGAAACGATTTTTTGAACTGAAGGATGAAATATACTTATTTATGGACATGAAAGGAAAACAAATTCCCGAATTAAAAGAAGATATAACTGCCCATTGAAATTAACTTAAGTCACGTTAACAAACCCAGGGGCAACTAGTTAATGAACTATAAGGGTACACAAAATATTTCCAAAACAAACTAAGACTTTGGGAAGATCAATTGAGAAATGTTAATGGCTACCATTTTAATACACTTGTAAACTGCGAGAATTTTGATCACATATTTTGTGCAAACGAAATAAAAAGTTTAAGAACAGAATTTACCAAGCAGTTTGAGGACTTCCGCAAACAAGAAATTTATATGGATATATTTTCTTCACCTTCTATTGTCAATGTGGAGACAATTCCTTACACCATTTAAATGGAGTTATTTGAATTTCAAGAAAATACGGAATTGAAAGTTAAGTTTACAGACACATCACTTCTGGAATTTTATCAAAAGTATTATCAAAAACAGAAGTATGCACAATTGTCGGCTATCATTCGTAAAAAAATGGCATAGTTTGGAAGCACAAACAGTTCTTTTCTAGAATTAATTTTGTGAAGTCCAAAGCAAGAACAAGACTTACGGATATCCATTTGGAAAATAATTTACGCGTTGCCACTTAACTTCAGGCCAAATATGGACCGACTTGTAAGAGATATGCATTCACAAAGTTCTTATTGATAAATTAACTCCAATGTTAAAATGTCATATACCTGGAAATGTTATTGTCACTTTGCCATCGATAAAAAAGGTGCATCCTTTTTTATCGCGATAAAAACTTCTCTTCCTCAATATCTAGTAAGCGGACGTCACTTTTACACAATGACAATGAGTCGCAATTATTGTTGTTGTTCATCCATATATTCTGTCGTTAATTTATCTTGCCAAAAAACACTCGAGCTTTTCTTTTATTAGATAAATTCCTCTTTGACTCAAAGTTTTGCCAATCACTAAATTTGCTCGAAAAACTGACATTAGATAAAATCGCTCCACCTTCGGTGTCGCGATTTTATCATGTCAGTTTTTCTCGTAAAATTAGTGATTGGCAAAACTGTTTCGTTGCAAAGAGAAATTTATCCGATAAAAAAAAAGCTCTTGTGTTTTTACTGTTGATAAAATTTAAAAAACACCAAGTGTCAAAAAAGTTACTTTAGTCACGAGTTTTACTAGGCCCGAGTGGAGCGAAGAGGAACGAGTGACTTGTGAAACGAGTGGCTAAAAACGTTTTTAACACGAGGTGCTTACTATACTTTTTCTTCGCCCGCAGGAAGGAAGAAATTATATTATATTTTAATTATATTCATAACATGACGGACGATGGCTGACGACTGATTGACAAATCAAATGACACAGAACAATAAAGAGATAAACGAGATGTGACTTTTCGCATTTTAAACACTAGTGTTTAAAGAGTTTTTTTGTGCATGTCAAACCCGTGTTCAAAATGGGGTTTTAGTAACGGAAGTAGAAAAAAGTATATATTATGACTTTCTTAGTACTTATCTTATTTGTTCTCTGTTGTCCTTTCACCTGCATTTTCTTGACACTTATACAATCCACACTCGCATTGACATTACAAATAAATAATTATTTATTTGTATAATGATGTTTCATTGGTTTCAACTTCTAGACCCCTAGAAACCACCCCTTATATCAAAAAAAGTACTAAAAAGCATTTTTCCAATTGGAAAAGTTTTAATTTTGCATTTCTATTAACAATTTTCATTTTAAATGTGAGGAATGTCATACGGAGTGACACTAAAGTTTTACGTAGTACTTGAAAATTTAATAGTGTCTTCCTTAGAGTATTACTATACAATGTGTATGTATGTGTTAATCTGAGGTGTGTTATATCTAAAACAACAAGTTGCCGCCCACTTTTGGTAGAAACGTAAGTAGCATGTATTGTATTTTGCTCGAAATGTAACTTACAGGCACATTTTTCATCAATATCGCTTGCAACGAACAAATAGTGCAAGCTTGTACTAACATATTCTGTATATGCAATCAGATGTACCCGCCCTTGTATCAACTTTTTATCATTTATATTTAACAATAAACACACTATTTTGTTTAACATGCTTTCTACAATAGGTACCTACGTATCGATATTTAATTAAATATTAGTGGAGAAAAATTAAGGACCTGGAAAATCCACAAGTTTAATTATCGACAGGCAGAGTCTGGTCTAATGAAATCTATAGCAACCTTATCGGAGTGACAAAATAAAATTTTAATCAATCATCCAATCGACTTTCACACTATTTACAACCTATTCGTTGACACAGTAGTTTGTTTCCTGAAACGCAGAATTTAAGCATGTGTTTGGAATTGTGCGGAACCTATTAAAATGATAAAAATTTCATTAAGTATATCTGAACTTGTGCACGCATAGAACAAGCAAACTATTTCGTCATCACAGGCAGGCTTAACTGCAAAAATAGTTATTAAATTATAATGTTAGAGGTCAATTCTGCATGATATTGCCCGTAAAAAGGAATTACGCTTATATGCGAGAAAAAACATTGAACACTTGAGTGAGAATGGTAAATTCGATTCGATGAAGAAGAGGACAAACATCACAATTGGAAAATCGATTAAAAAATCCTCATTACGATAAAAAGATAAAACGGGATTATCAAACTAGGAAATAGCAAAAAAGCATACATTTAATTGTAAAAATACAAAATGTCTTGAAACACAAACAAATAGAAAGAAAAGAGATTTTTTTAAAATGGCTTATACACATAAAAATGAGAAATCTATTAATGATATAAAAAACTGAGCAATTCAAGCAAAATGTATAATTCTATTTCATAAATTGCAGGTATGTATCTATGAGTAATTTAAATTGTATTTTCTTCTTCTACGTGTTATATTTTATCAATTAAAGACAAACATCCTTCATATAATTGACACAGATTGTATTTTGATATTCATGTAATGTGATATACCTATATCAGCATTGTCAATGTCAAATAATATTTTGATAAAGGCCGAAGTTTAGCCGAAACGTCAAAAAAATTTCAATAAAAAAACACGTTATTTATTAGAATAGACCAAAAATCAAGCACATTGACTTTATTATATTATAAGAATATAAATTATTTCTATTACAGATTTATTATACTTCATGCTTGTAATAAAAGCGGCTTCATTTTCTTCCAAATCTCAATCGAATGACTATCATGTAAAGATTTAAGTTACGGTCGCACGATGATAGTAGATCGCGATAGTCGCTGCCGTGAAAGTTGATCATAGTTTGCTATCTCTGTCACTACCTGTTCATACACATTTGCAGTAGTATGATAGTGATAATATACAATTTTTTTACAAGACTGTGATGGAATCTATTACGTAACATATACCTTATACTTCTAATCTTTTGCCTCAGTTCTTTACCTCAGCTGCATCCCGTCTGTGTCGTAGTTTATAATTGACATCCTTTTTATACCATAAAAATGGATACCTTTGGTATGCTTCTAAGAAACTATCAATATCAAAATTTTACATTCAAATTACAAGTACAAAAAAAATAAACAACATTCTACCAGGCACGTGGACTGTGATAGCGTGAATTTGATAGCATGTAGCTGTATGCAACGTGAAAGTGCTGTTACCATCACTCACATTCACTATCAAATATTGTGCATACATGATAGTATGAGAGTCGCTTTCGCGATAGTTCGATAGTCACTATCGACTTGTTCACACTTTCACGAAAGCGACTATTGCATTTTACTATCATCGTGCGACCGCGGATTTAAAAAAGACAAGTAATTGTTCCCTTATTCATACTGTCTGTGCGATTAGAGGGAGGTTTTTAGGTTTCCCTCCAAACCGTGTCGGGGAAATGAACTATACAACCATACATTTCAGACACATTCCGAAATGAAATACAAGTAGTGCTTGATATTATGTGGCTTCACAATCAAACCATTGGGTGAACATTTTTCCTGGGACCGGATTAGAGGATTTTCACAAGATTTCATATGGTCCATATTCCACATTATAATATCGGCCATATAACAAACCAACATTTATAAAAATCGTGCAAGCCGTTTCCGAAATAATTGAGGCGTTCCATACTTAAAACTCTATTTTGAATTACTTTATAAAAAAAACATTTAAAAATGTATTTCCAAAAAAAACCGTTGCTTTTGCAAAATTTGTTCACCACCTGCTTATAAAGAATTTCGCTCTCAGAGATGCCCCTGATCGACCAGGGAAGTAAACCAAGCACACACATTTTTCAAGGGTCCACCCTGGGACCGAAGTCCCGACGGCTATAAATATATATCTATCAAATCAAGCAACACTGGATTTTAAATTAACTATAAACCTTTGATTAATAACTTAAACAAATTCAAATTTACAACCAGATGCTGCGAGCATTTTGTAATTACCTGAGAGACAAACTAACTAACGGCAATAAATATATATCTATCACATCAAGCAACACTGGATTTTAAATTCACTATAATCCTTTTATTAACAACTTGAACTAAATACATATGTACAACCAGATTCTGCGAGCATTTGGTAAATACCTGAGAGATAAACTAACTATTACAACACAATGGGAATGTGCTTTATACCTAACCGACAAGGGTTACGTGTGGAACAATGATGCTTCCACAAGGGGTTCTAATGTGTGACTGGTTTTTGGCTCGATTAGCAATGTTGCCAGATTTGTGAGACATACACATGGTAGAAACCAATAAATTTCATGGTATTTTTCAGGAAATAATGGTACTATTGTCTTTTTATTTTTACAAAAGAGCATTATTACCTAATAAAAATATCGAACACAAAATAATCATAGAATACATAATAAAAAACATACAAATAAAGAGTTAATCGGAAATTGTATTCATAAAACAATCCTCGACTTGTTTGTCAGAATCAACAGTTGAAATATCTGTCTTTGGATACAGTACAATAGAAGTCATCTTGTTAAGCATACTATCTGAAAACACCATCCCTGTTTTCGAATTTCTTCTGAAGAAAAAACCAAAGAATGCACTGCCCCCAAAATACTTTGAAGGGATTTCTAAGCGATGTATGAAGAATGTACTAGATATATTTTACAACTAATAAACTTGCAAATAATGGTATTTTTGTCACTTTTAAAGATACGGTTACATAATGAGGAAATAATGGTATAAATAAACGGTTTTAAAGATTAAAACTAACTTTTCCGCACTCCGGAGTGTGTATCATGCTAACATTCAGGAATTTCTCCAAAAATGACAAAAATGTGGTATATCTGGATTTATAGGAGCCGTTGTACTTGGCACTGGTGGGCTGAAAATGAATAGGGCTCATCTGTGAGACGCCTTGAGAAATATTCAATACAATTAGTCATTTGTTTACACGCCGAAGGCTGTATCATATTAACAAAGCAAAATTTCTCCAAAAATGTAGTATATCTGGATATATAGGATCCGTTGTACTGACTCTGGTGAGCTGAAAATTAGTAGAGTTCATCTGTGAGACGTCCTGAAAAATATCTAATCATAAAATTGGTCACTTGTATTCACTTGAGAGGCTGTATCGTGCTAACAAACTGAAATTTCTCCAAAAATGACAAAAATGTGGTATCATAGCGCCCATTGCACTGGATCTAGAGGGTTCATCTGTGAGATGCCCTGAACAATATCCAATCATAAAATTGGTCACGACATACACAAAGGAGTTTTTTTTAAAAACCCGTTATTCGTGTTTTCTCACTTATAATTGCACAAGTGGTTTGTATTTTATCGGGTAAATTTGGGTTGTTTAATGAGAAGCTGTTTCCTAGCAATTTGACGAGAATAACTGTCAACTATTAAAAACACGACACCGAAGGTGGAGTGTTTTTAGGTTGACAGTTATTCGAGTGAAATTGC
This sequence comes from Galeruca laticollis, assembly GCA_963921935.1. Lineage (NCBI taxonomy): Eukaryota > Metazoa > Arthropoda > Insecta > Coleoptera > Chrysomelidae > Galeruca > Galeruca laticollis. The sequence goes on from OY998175.1 coordinate 178,824,261, forward strand.
TAAAGGAAACAGTTTAGAATTTGAACAACACAAATTTACCCAATATCAATACAAACCTCAAGTGTAATTCGGCAGGACAATTTAATGAATGAGATGGAAGTATCTGGCTCAAATGCGTATCTTTTTGAATCGCAGATTGATGATTGCGTCGCAACTGTATTAGTAGGCACACAGGTATTAACAATTTGACTAATTTCGGCGTTCGTAGACACACCGAATCGACTCATTGTTAGTTCTTGAAAATTCAATAAGTTGTTGACAAACATGCCAAACTATTTATTCTGGTAACCAACACCGCGATAATTGATGAACAAATGAATAAGTGAAAAAACCACTAGTGTATTTGTCGCTGTAAAAGTTAAAGCTAACTTTTGCCGCTGTCAAAGTGATAATTGCACTGTGGCATATGCGATTTTTTATACATGAGTTAAATTGTCACTGAAAAATGTTAAAATAACTCAAAAAACTCAAAAATTTCAACTTTTTTTGGGGTAAACCAATATTTTTCTCGCGGTAAAGTAATACCATTAAGACCTGACAACACTGGCGATTGGAGAAACAGAAATAGGATGATAGGTCTGTTCGGGCGTTGCTACTTGTACAAGGTGCAATGGGAAGAGACATTGTGAAATCCGGGCTGCGTTCGTTATTTGAATGATTGCGGAGTTGTCAAGAGTTTCATTTAGTCGGACTACAAAATAAAATTCACTGGCAATGATGATGATGATCAAATTCAGTATCATACTACTATGATTGTTTTAGAGTAAGCATCAAAACCTCGATCAAAACCGACTAAAACAAAAGAATTGAAGATCAATATTATTTCGATATTTACTGGACCATCAAACTATTTTAACGGTTTGGCAACATATTGGAAATTAAGTGAAATTTCGGTTATAACGTGCATATTGTTGCAGGTGTAAGCTGCTAATATCTTATTTTTAATAATTCTAGTAACCTTGGCAACGCTGTATGGGAAATGTATGACGTATTTGTGATATATCTTAAAAATAGATTTTTTTAAATGCATCTCTATCCGGAATAAATGAACTTTGGAAACATGTATAAATAGAAACAAGAAGAAGTGCAGAATTCATAATTTTCTCGCGTATCTCGAGGTAGATCTGTTTTTCGCTTACTATATATATTATCAGAAACCCAATTAACATAGTATATGGTGTAGGGTATACTTTTACTATTATACTTATATCAACTACATCGCATTATGCTTAAAACATTTATCCATTTTTTCATCGATGCTTTGGTCCAGATAGAATTTTATTCATGTACAAATTTAGCCCATTGTTGTTTATCTCTTGCCATTGTTTTTGCCTCTGTCCATGTTTTTCCTTTTTCTTGCATTATGCCTACCATAACACCATCCCATGTTTGTTTTGGTCTTCCTCTTTTCGTTCTTTTTTGTATTTTTAATTGCCATACTTTTTTAACTGGTCTTGTATCGTTCATTCTTTGTAAATGTCCCCACCAGCTTAATTGTCTCTTTTCAATAAATTTAAGTGTTGATTCTATTTCAAGGTCTCTTTTTCTTGTTGTGAGAACTTATCAATTATCTGTTTCACTGCTGTGAATATGTGGTCTTGGATGCTTCGCCCTCTTCTAAATCCACAAATCCACTTTGCGATTCTCCGAGAGTATTTTCTATCCTTGATCTTATCTTACTGTATATAATCTTCTCGTAGACTTTCATAGCTGTACTAAGTAGATTTACTCCTCTATAATTATTGCAGTATTGTCTATACCCCTTTTTATATATTGGAACTATTAAGGCTGTCTTCCAATTTTTTGGAATCTGTTCTTCACTCCATGCCGTGTTGTCTATTTTCAATAATATTTTTGTTCCTGTTTCCCCTAAATTCTTGAACATTTCTGCTGTTAATTTATCAGTTCCCGGAGATTTTCCATTTTTCAATTCATCTATTATTTCCTGTAACTCATTTAAAGTTACAATGTCTTTATTTTCTATTATTGCATCCTTTTTTTTGTTAATGTCCTGAATTCTGTTGTCTGCTACTAGTAATTCCTCAAAATACTCTTTCCATCTATCAATTACTTCGTTTTCATTTCTTAGTATATCTCCTTTTTTATTTTTTATCCATGTTATTTCTTGTTTTTTCCTTTCTTAATGACTTCAATGTTTTGTGAAACAATTTTTGATTTGATTTACTATTGCTTTCCATTTTTTCGCCAAATTCTTTCCACTGATATCTTTTAGCTACTGCTACCATCTCTTTTACCTTTTTCCTCTTCTCTTTGTACACTTCATAGTTTTCCGTTGTTTTGTTATATATATATATATATATATATATATATATATATATATATATATATATATATTCCACGCTCCTTTTTTTAATTTTACTTTTATTTTAATTTCGTCCGTCCACCAAGCTGTTTTTTTTTATTAGTTTTCTTGCTACAACCACATATTTCTTTAGGTTTCCAATACGGTTTTTTAAAATAATCCCACATTTCTTCCAAATTACCATTTTTCATTATATCACAATTATTTAAGAACTTTCCAGATAATGCTATTTTCTATTTCTCTGCCATATCTTTGTTTTGGAGTTTGTATGATCTGACCGATTCATATTCTATTATTTTTTCTACTTTTTGTATATTATGATTTGTATTTCTACTTGTTCTCTTATTTTTGTTACAAGTAAATAGTGGTCACTTCCTATTTCTGGTCCTCTTCTAACTTTGGTATCCAATACTTCCTTTCTTTTTCTCTTTTCCACTAATATGTAATCTATTATTGACCTTTCATTTCTGCTTTCCATTACATGTGTATATTTATGTATGTCTTTATGTATTAGTTACAAGTGTAGTGTAATATGCAAAAATCCAACAGCCGTTCCCCATTATTATTCCTTAATGCTTCACCATGTTTTCCTATTATTGTTCTGTAAATGCCATCTTTTGTTCCCACTCTGCTATTCAAATCTCCAAGTATAATTATTTTTCCTTTTGCATTTTCTGTAGCGATAGTTAGATCTTCCCAAAACCTATCTTTATTTCCTACTGTATCGTCTTCATTTGGTCCATTATTATAGTTTTTGTATTCATATTTTTATTTTTCATTTCCATCACCAGTAATCTTTCTGACCATCCCGTCTATCCAGTAATTTGTTCTTCTAAGTTTCTATGTATTATGCATGCAACTCCTGCTGCCGCTCTTTTCTCATTTTCAATACCACTATATATGAGTATATGACCATTATCCATTTTCACTATCCCCTGTCCTTTTTTTGTCTGTGTTATAGCTAGTATTCTCAAGTTTATATTTTCAAACTCTTCTTCTAATTCTTTTTCTTTTCCTAAAATACTTCTAACATTCCATGTTCCAATTCTCCACATTTCCGTCGCTATTTTTACATTATTCTTATCAAATTCCGTTGCCGTGTCCTTTTCTCTGTTTCTTTATTTAGTTTTTTGAATGTATTTTTTCCAGTATTTTCATTCTATTTGTTTCTTTATCCCATCTTCAGTCTTGCCCATTTACTGCTACCTTATTGTATCCCATTTTTACGCCTTTTCCCTTCTGGTTTTCTAATTTTGCAAACATCCTTATCTCTTTTTGTTTTTCTCTTTCCTTCTTGGTCATATCATTATTTATAAAAACTCTTTCTTCTTTCCTCTCCTTTAATTTAGCTTTATTTGCCATACTTTTTTTCTTTATCAGCTTCTTTTTGACATTCCACTATACACATTTTCTCCCCTATCTTGTTAACTGCTTTAGGCTCGATATTTATTTTTAGTTGTTGACTCAAAAAGTTTCTGACATTTTCCACCAATTCCGACGGTTCATTAGTATCAAGTTTCGATCCATTTATCATCGCATTATTCTTTCATATCTATAATTTCCTTTGTTTTTTTAATCTCTTCCGTTTCTGTTTTCATTTCTGCATTTTTAATTGCTTCGTTTTCTTTTCTCAATACTTCGTTTTCAACTTTCAACTTTAATATTTCCTCGTTAAACAGAGCCTGTTGATCTTTAGTTTCTTTGATCTCGTTTTTATTAGTTATTGTTCCCATTTCACAACCTTTTGATATGCAGACATTTCCTTCATTAACGCTATGAGTTGATCTAACTTTTCATCTTTTTTACTTTTAGGTGGGGTTCTGTTAGTCCTCTTGCTAACTTCAAATAAACCTTTTCTTTGAATCTTCTGTAGAATAATCATCACTATCCATTTTGTTTATATTTTGTATTCAACTACTATTTGATTATATTATTTTCGTGGTAGCGTAAGACCAAGATACCCAGATCTACTCTTCGGAGATACTTGATCTATCCAACCACTTATTATATATATCTAATTTCTTTCTTTATTTTGTCCTTTATTTTTTGAATTTGACAACGTCGCAAATTAAATCAATTGCTTTTTATTTTAGTAACCTAACACTAACCTATTCATTTAATTGTTTTTACAAAACCTAACGTTTTTCTTTGTTTTTTTTGTTGCACTACTTACTTTAGCTTTTGTTGACACAATTCAAATTCTAGTTAATTAATTTTCGCTGCACTTTACGATATATCGAAATAAATGCAGGCGAATTTTATAAACACTACTATTTCCACGCACCGTTGGCCGAACCCTAATTTTATATGTATTATATAAATGACTTAGAATCTTCTATCATAATATACACAATTGTTTCTTTGTTATGATTCATAAATCAATAGGGTTCATCTGCGAGATGCCCTGAACAATATCTCCAATCATAAAATTGGTCACTTGTTTACACCCGGAGGCTGTATCGTGTTAACAAGAAAACGTGGGCAACGACAGCGCCTACGGCATAGACAAACGATTTTTTTCTTCTAAAAACCCGTTTTTCGTATTTTTCTCATTGAAAAACGTTAAAATAACTGAAAAAACTCTTTTTCGGGGTAAACCAATATTTTTCTCGCGGTAAAGTAATACCATTAAGATGGTACGTCTGACAACACTGGCGATTAGATAAACAGAAATGGAGTGATAGGTCTCTTCGAGCGTTGCTGCTTGTACAAGGTGCGAGGGGAAGAGACATTGTGAAATCCGAGCTGCGTTCGTTATGAGAATTATTAGGAAACCATGCCTCACTTCGGTTTTTTGTTCGTGAATAATCGGCGGACGACATGCAAGGCAAATTTAAAAAGATCGAAGTCACGAAGTCTACTTTAGCGCAATGGGGCGCGCTCGTATTTGGATGTTAGTAGAGGCAATGAAGCAAGCATTATGATAGGAAATATTTTAGGGTAGGACGTATGGGAATGCGGTTTTTTGGATTCGCTTGCAAAAATTATTTATATCATTCGTACCTACTTTGTACCTATTACAAACCGGAAGTTGCATTGCTGCAGCCAAAAATGCGTGCAAAAAATGCATTTTTTGAGAGGCCTTTTGGCAAATTTAATAACTTCGTAAATAAGAGTCAGAATTGGCTCAAGTCGGGTACCCGGGGGTTTTCAAGGTCGCTGATCCCGATTATGATGTTCAAATTGGCCTCCCGAACACCTGGAGCTCAGGAACGCCGACGAACGTCATCTCCGCGGACTATCCCGAACTTTATGCGAGAGACGAGAGAAACTGGGTACCCAGGGTTTTTTGGGTCGCTGAATTTGAATTTACCATCGCCGAACACCCCACGGACACCTGGTGGGCCCCAACCTGGACGCGATCGTCATCTTCGAGAATTTTTCTGGAAATATCGACAATAACGAACCGAAAATCGTTATGGGGGCTTTTTGTGTGCGCTGAATCCGAATTTTATGTTGAAAACGACCACCAGAACACCTGGTGCGCCCTAACTTGGCCCTGAACGTCATCCCCGAGGGTTTTCCAGACACAATTGAAAAAAACCACCCAAAAATCGTTATGGGGGGTTTTTTTGGCTCGCTGAAATCAAATATGGCACCGACCAACACCCCTCGGACACCTGGTGCACTCTACCCTGGCTCTGAACGTCATCCCCGAGGAGTTTCCAGACACAATTGAAAAAGACCAACCAAAAATCGTTACTGGGTTTTTTTTGAGACGCTGAATTCAAATATAGCGCCGACGAATACCCCTCAGACACCTGGTGCGCCCTACCCTGGCTCTGAACGTCTTCCCCGAGGGTTTTCCAGACACAATTGAAAAAGACCAACTAAAAATCGTTACTGCGGGTTTTTCGGGTCGCCGAATTCCAATATGGCACCGACGCACACCCCACAGACACCTGGTGCGCCTACCCTGGCTCTGAACGTCATCCCCGAGGATTTTCCAGACACAATTGAAAAAAAAACACCTAAAAATCGTTACGGAGGGTTTCTTGGGGCGCTGAATTCAAATATGGCATCGGTGAACACCCCACGGACACCTGATGCACTAAAACTTTTATCTCGACATCGATGTCATTCCCATGAATGTCAACTAAGCATGATGTTTAAGCGATTGACGGCAATGTATTGTAATAACTACATGGAATTGTTGTTTCTAGTGAAAATATGTATGGAGGAAAGGGAGAGAATGAATAGAAAGTCAGTGTTTATGTAATTAACATTTATAAACTTTTTATTGGACTCAAATGAAATATAATCCACCCGTTACTCCGTTACTTGAGCATTGGGAGAAAAGTGAAAGGCCGCTCGGCAAGGTTCGGAGATCCAGCCGGAGATTATTCTCGTCGTTTTTACAGGACTGAATCACATTTTTGAGGGCCCCGGGGGAGAGTTACCCATGAATGAATGTATGAAATTATGGGACGAAAAAACCTCCGTAACGATTTTCGGCTGTTTTTTTTTCAATTATGTCTGGAGAAAACCCACGGGGATGACGTTCATGGCATTGTTAGGGGGCACCAGGTGTTCGGGTGGTCGTTTTCAACATAAAATTCGAATTCAGTGCACACAAAAAGCCCCCATAACGATTTTCGGTTCGTTATTGTCGATATTTCCAGAAAAATTGTCGAATATGACGACCGCGTCCAGGTTGGGGCCCACCAGGTGTCCGTGGGGTGTTCGCCGATGGTATATTCGAATTCAGCGACCCAAAAAAACCCCAGGTGCCCAGTTTCTCTCGTCTCTCGCATAAAGTTCGGGATTGTCCCCGGAGATGACGTTCGTCGGCGTTCCTGAGCTCCAGGTGTTCGGGGGGTCAATTTGAACATCATAATCGTGACCAGCGACCTCGAAAACCTCCGGGTACCCGACTTGAGCCAATTCTGACTCTTATTTACGAAGTTATTAAATTTGCCAAAAGGCCTCACAAAAGATGCATTTTTTGCTGCAGCAATGCAACTTCCGGTTTGTAATAGGTACAAAGTAGGTACGAATGATATAAATAATTTTTGCAAGCGAATGCAAAAAACCACATCCCGATACGTCCTATCCTAAAAGATTTCCTATCTTTAGCCTGTTTAGTGCTTCATTGCCTGGACTATGTTAAAATCTGGTCGTATATCTTACGGCTTGAGGCAATAGAAATGACAAAAGTTTGAACATATCCATTAATAACGAAAATGTTGAATAGTGAAAAGCAAAATTGAATATCTAAAATAATAAACCCAATAAAAAAAAATTATGACCATGTACAAGAAAACGAAGAAAACAAAATTTCGTTTAGAAAATGTATGGCTAAATAAAAGTTTGACTGAGTTCGAGTTACGAAATTTTAAGTTATTTAATTTTAAAGCTTAGGTATTTTTTTCTTCGTTTTAGTCGATCTTGGCAACTTGATTAAGAATTTGGTGAAAAATGGATAAAACTTAAATTTTTAAACGCGATTTCTGATAAAACGGATACTATCGACTTAAACGCAGAGTACCTTATTTTATCTAATCTTTCAAATTTCATAGAAAAATAATCAAAAATAGAACAAAAAAAGTTAGAGCGATAATTAAAGTCGACGCTGTTATTGTTTGGATTTTGACCTTCTGGCCATGCGTTTTAAGTATGGTTAGGACAATGCAAGAGTCGTTTCCGTTCCGACTATTCACGAACGAATAACCGAAACGAGGCACGGGTTCCTGTATTTATGCCTTCCTGAATTATTGCGGACTTGTCAAGAGTTTCATTTAGTCGAACTACAAAATAAAACTCATTTTCTCGGTGAGAAAAGTTTTCAAACAATGGCAATGATGATATGATGATGATCAAATTCAGTATCATACGACTACGACACAGATTAGAGAAAGAACAGATACGAAAGCTTGACAGAGAACAGTAAAAAGAGAGAGAGATGGGTAGACATACCCATTTAAATGTCCATCGTCGTATGTCGACTCCGTTCGGGCCGCTGCGCGAAATTTTTCAACAGGGTTGTCAATTTGCATAATATTTTCTTCAATTTACGATCATTGGTCAAATATTTTATAAGCATTATTGTTAAGTGTGATAGTTATACAGATACAAATATTCGACAATCACTTGTTTTAAATCAATTTTATTAACATCAAAAGAATTATACAATTTAAAAAATTATAATGTATAAAAATCATACCATAAATATATACTTTTTTTCACAAATCATATCTTTGGCAACCATGCACAATAACGGTGACGGCACAGATTCTAATCTGTGGCACAGATTAGGGCTTGGCTCAAAATACATAACGCCATTTTTGTCTGCTTAATTGTTTGAAGGTGTTCAATCGGCGATATTAATTGTGTTATTTGACTAATCGATTGTGCGTTGTGGTAATATTAACTATAAAAATATAGTGGTATAGACTATTATTCTTATAAAATGAATAAACATCACGGCGGAGTGTATTGTTCATACAGAGACTGTCCAAATAAATTTTATTCGGAAAGAAAAATAAAGTTCTTCCGATTTCCAAAGGATGAGAGTATGTAAGTATTAATTTGAATTTGTCATTGATTGATACACCTTGTAAAAGTACTAGAGTATAAATGTACGGGTCCTTTAATTAAACAAAGTATTTATAACGAAAGATCTATTAGCTTAATTTGATCTAATTACAAGTAACATTTTCAGATGCAAATTATGGATTCAAGCTTGTGGCAGAACGGATTTAGTCGGTGTTGACAGTGGATATCTGAATAAAACACGTCGTATTTGTAGTGACCACTTTGCAAAAGAAATGTTCGTGAACTCACAGAGGTTATCCTTACTAGGATTAGCTGTCCCTAACGATTTCGAAAACAAGCATGAGCCCGGTAAGTTTTGAGTATTGTGGGATTTTTATATTAAATACTTTTGAATGTTACATATTTCGTTATTTTTCTTCAGCTATCCCTACACCAACAAAAAGAAAAAATGAAGACGAGTTGCCATGCACTTCAAAGAAAATTAAAATTCTTGAAGATATTACAGGTAATGTTTTAATTTGACTATTATTAACTAATTTTCCTATTTTTAATTCATTATTATTTGATTTTTGATTTTTTTCTGATTTAGACAATATTGAATACTACTGCCTTGGTTGCGATATGTCATAATACACAAATATTTCACTATAAAAATGATAATATATGTTTCTTCCATTAAAGCAATAAAAATAATAAATTATACTGTTTTAAATGAAACTTACTGTTTCTAGCTAATTCCACAGTATATTGAAAATTTTTAAAAACTCTAAGAAAATTGACAATTGTTTCGATATAACATATCATCGTCAGAATGACAGAAGTTTCATTTCATTTGATGCCTACTTGATGTTTAATAATTATTTTGGCTAGACCAAGAAGTTACCTACCTAGTGATTGACTTAATATATGTTAATAGAAAAAAGAAGAAGGTATGATATTACAAATATTGAAGCTTAGATGTTACTAGCCCTATGGAGATATCCTGGATATATTTTTCCAGTTAAGATCAGTATAACTGTGCAATGATATAGGAAACCAGGAAAACTATATCTGCTGATCTTTACAGTTATCACTTAAGAAGACAATTTAAAAGTGGAGAACTCCCTAGATTTATCTGTTCATTGACAACTTGATATTGTGGGTTTCTTAAGTGTCTTCTGATTTCCAACTCTTCAAGGGAATCCAGTTCTTGTTTCTTATCACAAATATGTAGTACTTCTTGTTCTGTGTTAGATGTCAATGAATGATTGGTGTCAAGTAGATGTTCTGCGTAATGGGAATTATCTGGTTGTTTTAATCTCGTAAGTGTTCACTGTATCGGATTTCAAAATTTCTAAGGGTCTGACCCAAATAGACAGCATTACATTCTGGACATTTGAGTTTATATATACCAGACTTCTTTAATGGGGATATTTTTGTTTTTACATTTAACAATTTTTTACTCACATTACTCTCTGTTTTAAAAGAAATTGTTGTATTTGTAGCTGAAGATATTATTTTTGAAATATTATTAGAAATATTACCTGCATATGTGATGGTTTTATAATTTTTTATTTCATTAGTTTGTTCTGGAAATATTAGTTTTAATGCCACTTTTTCCTCTTTTTTATTAATTAACTTATTTATCATATGCAATGGATAACCGTTGGATGTTGCTATTTGTTTAATCGTATTAATTTCTTTATCAAAATTACATTTATTCATAGGAACTGAAAATGCTCTATGTATCATTGAATTATATGCTGCCAACTTATGTGAGACGGGGTGGTTGGAACTGTATGGAATAGTTACATCAGTGTGTGTTGGTTTTCTGTAAATTGAATAGTCAAGTACATTATTAACTCGTTGAATTTTTAAATCAAGAAAATTGATTGAGTTGTTTTCTTCAACTTCTAATGTAAATTTAATTTCGTTAAAATAATAAATGTTTTATTTTCCAATTAAAGCAAGACATGAACTAACAAATAATCTCATATCTACTCTTGAAAGTCTCCATACACTTAGTGTAAGCAGCAATAACATCTATATATAAGTTTATTTCATCTTTCTAGTGCACCCACCAACTCTACCAGTTTTAATACCACTTCCAGAGTCATCACCTGTTGAAACCCAAACTCCCCAAAGTTTGTCTTCAAGCAGCCCTCGAAAAATTGCCATGGCAAGGAAAATTGAAGAACTTAAGGCAGAAAATAAGATGTTGATGAAAGAGATCGACGCACTGAACACAGCACCTAAAGAATTAAATGTAGAAGATTTTAATCTATTGTGTGATAAGTTTCTACCATCTGACTTAAGAGATTTTGTTAAAGCACAAATAAGAAATATGAACAGAACCGCAAAAGGTCAAAGGTTTTCAAACGAATTTAAAAAATGTTCTCTATCTTTATATTTTCTTGGGCCAAAGGCATACAGACATTTACAAAAATCTTTTTCACTGCCATCTGTAAGGAGTTTACAAAAATTCACGGAGAACGCACATTTCACTGCTGGTTTCAACAAACAATTATTTGATTTACTAAAATTAAAAATTGACCATATGGAGGCTGAAGATCGTATTTGTGCTTTAACAATAGATGAAATATCGTTGAAAAGTAATTTATTTTATAACTTTGGTCGTGATTGTGTTATTGGGTTTGAGGATGATGGTACAAATAGAACCAATAATATAGCAAATAATGCTTTTGTTATTATGGCTAGAGGACTGAAAAATAATTGGAAACAACCATTAGGATATGCATTTACTTCTACAACTGAATCTGTGTTGCAAATAAAAGCAATGCTAGAAATTTTTTTAATAGAATTAGGGAATATTGGTCTTGATGTTATTGTTTTAATTTCTGATATGGGTTCAAACTTTGTAGAACTTTCAGAACATTTGGGTGTGACTCCACAAAAACCAAGTTTTACTTTGGGTGGAAAAAAATTATTTTATTATTTCGATCCCCCACATCTCATTAAGGCAATAAGAAATAATATGCTGACTAATGAAATATGCTGGGACAATAAAAAAACATCCTGGAAATATATAGTTCAATTTTATGAAAAAGATAAAATGCTTCGAAATCGTTTAGCTCCAAAGCTTACAGAATCGCATATAAAACCTACAAATTTTGAAAAAATGCGAGTAAAATTTGCAACTCAAGTATTGAGTGCTACCGTTGCAGCCAGCTTAGAAACGTATGTATCGTTAAAATGCTTACCTCAAGAAGCTTCAGATACAGTCACACTTATTTCACATGCTGACAAATTGTTTGATATTTTCAATTCTTCTTCATTGAACAATGTCAAACTATATAACAGAAAATTTTCCGCGGAAATACACCAAATTGATTTTTTAAATGATGTTATTAAAATATTAAATAACATGAGTGTTATGAGCATTGCAGGGAGAAATATTACAAACCATTGCAAATTTATTAAAGGGTGGAAAATTACAATTAATTCCTTGTTAGAAATATGGGCATATTTAAAATCAAAAAATTTTAAATTTATTTTAACAAGACGTCTAAATCAAGACTGTCTTGAAAACTTTTTTGGTAGTATTAGACAACAAAGTGGAAATGCTACCAACCCTACCCCCATTCAGTTTTCACGTGCATTTGAAAAATTATTTTTTATCAACTTTTTCAATTCATCTTTCATGAATTGTGAAGATCAGTTTGAAAATTTATTATGTTGTTTGGCGCAGACCAACACTAATACATCTATGATTATTAAAACTCCTATTGCCATTAACCAACTTTCCGCAAATTTCAGAGTCACTAATTGTGATTATCATCGAAATCCATTGCCAGAACAAAACGCATTTAAATATGTGGTTGGATATCTTATTGGTAAGTGTCTAAAAATTCATTCATGTGATGTTTGTCAACAATTTTCTACAAATACGCAAGTTTTGGACTTCACCAATATGTTTATTCATTATAAAGCATATGACAAGAACTTAGTATTTGGAAAGCTCAAAACACCCGAGGACTCGTTTTGTCAATATATTTATAATTTAGAATGCCTTTTTTTCACAAACATAGAGAAATATTTGCCGAACCCTTCAGTTGGAAATAATTTATATATGATATCAACAGCTACAGAATTTACACATCCTTGTGAACGCTTCCCTCACGAATATTTAAAAAAATTGTTCATCCGATTAAGGATTTTTTATTTGCTGAAATTTAGCAATAGAGATTTTAAGTTCCAGCCAAAGAAAAATAGAAAACTGTCTATTTTACTCAATTTATAATCAATAAATCAATTTTTATGTAAAATTGTTAATAATCTTGTTGATTCCAACGAGATTGCCTGCCTCGTTAAATTTAATATTTTTAAAGTTTTTGATATTAACTTTAGTGCTACAAATTATTATCAAAATTCTCCCTTGCGTAGGTGTTGTAAATCCTTCTACTCAGTCTATAACCATGTTGATATTGATATATTCCATGACAAATTCTTTACATTTTGTAATAAGCTAAAAAAGCTGTATCTTAATAACAAAATTATGTTTTAATTTCGTACTATTTAGTTTCAATAATTACAATTACCAATTTATACTGTATAATTGATATGTTATTGAATACCGTATTTGGCTCATCCCGTTTGTATTTCCTTTGATAAATGATAAATTGAGAATTATTTGGAATTTGATGAATTTTTGTAGTGATTTGTGTTATCTAAAAATGTATTTATTAATTAATCTCCCAAGAGTAATGACTATTTATAACAAATCATAAGAATGTACACATAGGTATTAAATAAATACATGAATATATATTCGGTTATGGTTATTGTTTTAATTCATGGCCCAATTTTAAAGATTTAGTGGAAATTTCCAAAAAAAACTAGATCCGGCACTGGAAATTGTTATTGTCCCCGAGTCAACATTGCAATTTGGTTAGAAATTCAGAAAATATTTTAAACTGGCAACATCGCGGCCATACCGAGTTAAAGGTCCGAGGTCATTGAAGACGGAGTTGAAAATCGTTTGATGTTTTACCGGGATTCGTATCTGTTCTTTCTCTAATCTGTGACTACGATTGTTTTAGAGTAAGCATCAAAACCTCGATCAAAACCGACTATATCAAAAGAATTGAGGATCAACATTATTTCGATATTTACTGGACCATCAAACTATTTTAACGGTTTGGCAACATATTGGAAATGAAGTGAAATTTCCGTTATAAGGTGCATATTGTTTCAGGTGTAAGCTGCTAATATCTTATTCTTAATAATTCTATTAACCTTGGCAACACTGTATGGGAAATGTATGGCGTATTTGTGATATATCTTAAAAATAGATTTTTTTAACTGCATCTCTATCCGGAATAAATGAACCTTGGAAAAATGTATAAATATAAACAAGAAGAAGTGCAGAATTCATCATTTTCTCGCGGATCTCGAGGTAGATCTGTTTTTCGCTTACTACTATTTCAAAATTAAGATCAACAAAAGACAGAATTTGAGATTTCTTAACGACTGCAACTTTTCTGAATTTATTGAAATTGAAACGAGGCTGTTGCGAATTTAATTTTTAAAAGTAAAACTTCAAGCAAATTGTCAGAGTGTATGTATGGAGGATGTCAATCAGCTTTCACTATTCACTACATACTGTTTTGACGTTTGGAAATACATACGGAAATAAAAATAAGTTAATCGTAATAATTTCTATGATACTGAATATTTTGTATATTTATAAAAATCAATCCCCGCTTAGATTATTGATTTTAAATCTAATTTTGGACTTTTGATTGATATAAAACTAGTTTCTTCTAATACCAGTTTTGCTTACTAGTAGTGTTTAAGAATGTAAATTTTTTTAATTTTTTATATATTGCTGTAGATTTGAGAATGTGAATTATTGTTAGTTTGTCAGCTATTTATTTGCGAGCATAAGTTCTTTTTATCTTCTCTTGATATTGTTCTGAATTTAAGGGTATAATTTCTTTCATGTCTATTGTTATATTTTTAGAAAAATATCACGTTTTCATAATACCATTTTTATTTTATTGTTGTTAAAATTGTAATTCCATAGAATAGAATTCTTTTTGACTAGAAATATCCTAGAATATCGCGAATATTTTATGTATATCTTATTGTACTGAAGCTTTCCTTTGTAATTTAGGTTTATTGCATTTTACTAAAATCTGAACTTCCACTGTATTAAGAAAGTGCAAGTGAATTGGGGCTATATAAAAAGGTGTCGGACTGCCTTTAATAAAACAATTTTGTACCTTTGAAATATCCTCAATAGTAATTTAAGCTTTAACATATTTTCAATAGGACGGTCATACCATTGAAATATTTTTCAATAATGATTGAAAACCGAATGGCTGTATTGCATTGTTGAGCCTTACCAATTGTACAGGCCCGCTCAACAATGAACACCAATCGGCAGGGCGGATGTAATTTCGGCCGGAAAAAGGGCAGGTACTAAAAGCCGGTAGGTAAATTCGGCCGGAGGTTTTAAGTTGCTTCCTTATCTCATAGGTATTTTCGGCCGCAAATCAAATAAAATAACAGAATGCTTTATATTAAAATATTTCTTTATTTCAATAAAATTATTACATCAACTTATTTCTATAACTTAGGTAAACTATAAATTTTTAAAAAACGTTTTGATGTGATACAGATTTAACGAAATTAATTCTAGAAATATTGTCAGATCGAAGCATATTTACCATGTTTTCGATAAATTTTAGTTTTTTTTTTACTTGTTTGTCTTTAATTTTTGCTGGAATATTTAAATTTTTTATTTTTAAATATGCATCGATCTGACAATCTTTTAATTTTTCTATAGAAATAAATATAGAAGGGTGACTTGAATAAAAACTAGAATTAAAGTGCGAATGGAATGATTCGCAGGAATTTGTGGTTCTTTTAATTGATGGGTTTTCATATGCCCATATATTTGGTGGAAAATGAGATTCTGGCGCTATGTAGTTTTCTAATAAATAGTCTGCGTATTTATCTATAAGTTTATGGTCCGGTTTGTATGACATGAGATCAAATATGAAACAATCTTCAACTTCAGAGGGGTCTAAATAAGTTAGCCCAAAAGTATGAGTAAGCCATTTGCTTTCCTCGCAGTTTTTATCTTTATACATTTGGGTTAACCCTAATGATTGTATTTTCCTATACCACGCCTGGTGCAAGTGGAATCTACAACCATTTAGTTTGGTTTTGGGAAAGACAACTTTTAATGCGTTATGAATTGCGATTTCAAAATCCACAAATACCTCCTTCGGTTCAAAAACAATATTATAAAGTTCAAAAATTTTAGATTTTACCAACAGAAAAAGTCTCATATATGTGTCACTGGTCTTATTGGGCAACAGACAATACAAAAGAGGAACATAATGCCCATTTTCCAGTCCATGGATGGTAAATAACTGATAAAAATATTTTGTACAATAAGAAAATGTGCCATCCATGTAAAAATCTTTCATTTTACATAAACTTATTATATTTGTATGGCAATAAAAAACAATGATATTATCAGCTGTGCTGTTAATAAACAAAAAATTTTCACCTGTTGTGGTTTTCGGTCCATAACTATCGAGTACAGAATGTACATCGTGAATATCCTTAGGCAGGGCTGGTAAGAGCTTACGGCGGCTGTTGTACAAATTTCTTCTTATTAGACTGACATCTATCGATGACAAATTCTCAGGCAAATGATTTGAAAGAACGCTTTTAATAATTTTTGAAGGTTTCTCCGATATGTCTTCCTCAGCTTTGCGCTTGCATGAAGTCGTCACTATTTTTCTCTCCAACGTAGTTTCATCGGACTCGTGGTTGTGGATTAATTCACTTCTAGTAACTGTGTATTCCGCACCAACAGTGTACAGTTTGGCTAAACATCTTAAATTTTTCTTTATACACCTCCAACGTACTTCACCACTTTTTAATACGTCCTGTTTACAAAACTGAAACTTTTCTACAACTAGTAAGTCACAACCGCGTGAACTCTTAATTACTGAAACTGATGCCATCGTATACAAATAATATATTTTATGCTTTCTATCGACTAGTAGCTTAAAGATAAGTTATAATACTGACTAGCTATAATAATTTTATACCTGTTATTTGTGAATTTTATACATTTAAAGGAATAATCTTAAGTAGGTACAACATAGTTATTAGAATAAAGAGATAAGTAAATTAAAGGTATTTCCGACAGGTACACAGGATTAGGTATTTCCAAATAAATACACAACTAATATTTTACAGAAACTATTAAGCGTAATTACCAATATTTTAATCTCATCGTAAACATCAACCCCTCGGCCGAAATTACCCCAGTCATAAATGGTACCCTTTGATTTATGCAGGTAGGCCAAGGGATTACCGGCCGAAATTACGCCCGCCGAATCGGCAAAAAGCGCTTTTCTAGCCCCACCAATATTCATGAAAACATACCCCCTTGAAGTTTTTGCATTTCAGACATCTTCCAGCGGAAGAAAGTCAGTTGAACAGTTGCATGCCGTCTCTCCGAGAGTTAGATCTCACCTAAGCCAAACATACCGTTTCTTAGTAATTATTCAAGTAATACCAAAGGAGAGATATACAGTCGCTACTAGTGGTTACCTTGTCAAGTCGAAACGTTACGTTTCCCAGAAATCATTAAGTTCGTGATTTACCTTCTGATCTTAATACCGTCGAAGTCACACAATAATTAAATTGTACGATTAATTTTGTAAATTCGTACATAATAAACTATTAATTTCGACATTAACGTTGTCAAATTAAGATTACTACTACAGTCGACAAAATTTAACTAATTAATAATCAAAAACAAGTAGTTATAATACATTAGTGTTCCGTAAACTGTTATAATACTTTTCTAATTAGGAAATGGATGTCCCAAGGTGTTCCAGATTTACTATTGCTCGAAAAAATGTAAGTTTTGAAAAGAAAAAAATGTAAGCCTTGTCTACGTATCACTCAACAAAGCAAAAAATGATTTGGTTGAGATGTGTCCCAAATATGCTGGTATTTTAAGTGGCGGAGTCGAATTGTCTCCCAAAATAAAAATATTACCTGCTCTCAAAAAGGTGACGGTCGAATTGTCTCCCGGATGATTTTAATCCGTAATTAGCATAAGTACTTATAATACCTTAAAATCTAAACGTTGTTGCCAAATCGATCTTACTTATATCTTGACGAAATATTTGGAATGGTATTTCCTAATTTTGTTAAAATAAAACAGTACGTAGGAAATTATAATTATTTTATTATAATAAAACAAAGGAAAATATACAATGGTTTACTTATATATATATATATATATATATATATATATATATATATATATATATATATAATATATATACTTATATATTTCAAGACAATAATATTTACAAAAATGATATAAAAACTTTTTCACTCTACACACTTATAATACAAATTAGATTCTGCATTTAAAAGAAATATTTTTTAAAAATTGAAAATTGGTAATCCTGCCGTCTTGTAATTTTTCTAAATTATCTTCCAAAAACTTTTTTTTCATTAATACTTTTCGATCATATACTTTGACCACGGTATCAATACTTTGAAGCTTAATATAGGTATCTATTTGAAAATCTAGAAGAACTTTTATAAACTGGTTAAAATTTGGGTGTGTATTATAAAATGAAGCATTATAACGCGAATGAAAAGATTCGCGTGCGTTTGTTGT
The DNA here is from genome assembly GCA_963921935.1 of Galeruca laticollis. Taxonomy (NCBI): domain Eukaryota; kingdom Metazoa; phylum Arthropoda; class Insecta; order Coleoptera; family Chrysomelidae; genus Galeruca; species Galeruca laticollis. The sequence goes on from OY998175.1 coordinate 178,842,749, forward strand.
CCTTTTTAAAGAAGAAGAGTTTTCAGCCCAAATGTTAGGAGGAAAGGTAGAAATTTCATCTATGTAAGTTTCAACTAAATAGTCATTAAATTTAATCACCCTCTCATCATCTGGTTGAATTGCAATGAGATCAAGAACAAAGCAATCGCCAACGTCTTCTGCTTTAAGGAATGGTAAACCAAAAATATAAGTAAGGTATTTAGTTATATCTGTTTCTAAATTGTCTTTTAACTGATACTCGGTAGAAAGTCCTAAACTTTGAATTTTTCTATACCAACTTTGACCTAGGTGAAATAGACATCCCTTAATTTCTGTTTTTGGAAAAATTTCGCGAATTGCTTTGTGTATTGCTAATTCAAAATCTGAAGTTATAGTTTTTGGAAGAAAGTCGTGACCTGTTGTAGATAGATATATTTCTTTTAAATATTATAAAGCTAATTTATACGATACTGTATTTTTATTTTTTAGAAGAAAGAAAACCAAAGGAATATAATGATTATTTTTAAAGCCATGAATGGTAAACAATTGTAAAAAAAATTTAGGGCAATAATCGAAAGTGCCATCAACATATAATTCACTTATTTCTTTTAGAGCAATAATATTTGTTTTACATGAAAACATGACTATATTATTTATTTCATCATTTTTAAGAATAAAATATTCGTCCCTATTAGTTTTTAAAGTAACAGAATTTAATAAACTATGAAATTCAACTATATTAGTTGGAAGTTTTGATGCAATTTTGGACCTAGCAGTATACATATTTTTTCTCATCCTTTCAACGTCATGAGTAGTAATAGTTTCACAATGGGATTCTCTTACCTCCTTTCTAATTAGGCCCATTGGTTTTGCCGAAACATCTTCTATTGCTTTAATTTTTACAGCATTGCTTAGAGTCTGCCTATTTAGAAGTTCTTCTGATAATTTCTCATGGTTGTGGTTTAAAGAAGATTCGATCACTTCTGGACGGTCCAATTTTGTTTTAACAAAAGCTTTGCACTGCGTTTTCCTGGACGCACAAAGCCATCTTTTTAGAGTGTCTCTTGCTAATAACTTGTGGAATGAAAATTTAAACCCATCGATCACTAACAAATCTTTGCCTTTTTCACTTTTAATTATTGTAGCCTCCATTATACGTATAGTTTCACTGTACCACTTTTAACTATTCAACAACTTCGTAAACAAACTTTACAACCTCTGAAACTTGTGAAGAATATGCGAAATATGGTTTACTATTTTTAATACCACCCTTTATAAGGCGAAGGAGGGAAAGTACTTTCAAACGATAATGTGAAATTAATGGTACCTACCTGTTTTTGGATTTGTAAAATGTTGATGGATTAACTTAACATTATTTTAATGTTTCATGTTTAATGTAAGGATTATTTTCTTACTTTTCTATTTCAAGGTAGTTAAATGATTCTCATACCCTGAGAGACATTTTACAAAAAGAAAAAGGTATCAATAGTTCAACGTACTTTTAAAAATAAAAATTTTGATTTGGCAACAACGGTGTACTTTGTGAAAATTAATACCTTTTAATGTATATTACCTTGGGAGACAACTCGACCTATGATGGGAGACAATTCGACCTATAAAAAAACTACCTGCTCAAGACGGGAGACAACTCGTCCTTGCCCATTTTAAGAACTACGTATAGGGTTTTAAAAGAGAAAAAAATTCACGGAAAAATTACAAAACTTGAGAAAAATCCTGAAAAACCAGCTCAAAATGTAGTAGACGGTTTTTGAAAACGGCATTCCTACATATTTAATACAAATAACATCCTACTTAAAAAAATTGCATTAAGATATACAACTAGACCCCGATATGGCAAATATCAACTAAACAATTTGGAGAATTTAAAAAAAAATGTATTATGGAAAGGTGGATGGAAAGAGTATAGCTAGAAGGAAGAGATGAAATTATTTTTTGGCGGCAAAAATACATTCGATCAGTGGTAAAATTCCGAGAAGAGAGAATACAAATATATTATTTGGAAATGGCCATCTTCCATATGTTTAGACATTCCTGGCCAATAAAAAGATTTAGCATTCCTATTTTTATATTTTTCAATGCCTAAACTATATAGTTTTATCATATCATAACAAATCATTTCATGGCGAAATTTAAAATATGGTCTTGTTGAAATTGAAACTTTATTAAGCCATTCTTTTTCAATAAATACTAAAAGTAATTTTAAATCATTGTTTAACACGTAGTACACTGATATTCTTTTAATTTAGTTTCAGAAAATCCTATAGATAAATCTATAACACAAATCTCAGACTCCATATCAAAAGAAAAATCCGATTCATACATTTTTTCATACAACGACAACGCAATAAATAAATCTTTTCCCTGTTTATAAATTAGGCTCAAGTTAAATTTTCGTAATGCTAGAAGCATTTTTGGGAGTCTTGGCGAACATGATGCCAAAAGTTTTTAAGTTGTGTAAATAAGCCACTCATGGTCTGTTGCCACTGTAAATTCTATTCCATAAACATATTCCGAAAAACGGCCAGCTCTTTTTCGATTTGCGCCCATTTCTCTTGGTTATTAATAACATTAGATAATGACCTAAACGCATAGGCACACGGTAAGTTTTCCTGTAACAAAACAGCTTCCAATCCATTTCTAAAAGAATCTACCCAAATAATTGTGGGTTTATTAATGTCAAAAAACTGTAATACAGATTTTTTAATTAATGATTCTTTTAGTTCATTAAAAGAGTGGGTATGAGTTTCATCACAAACAAATGAAATATATTTATTTAAAATCTTTCTAAGAGGTGAGTTTTAGTTAGCTAAGTTAGGCAAAAAAAGACCTACATAGTTTATGATCTCTATAGTTTATTAATAAATTCAGCGGATTAATATTTTACTCAATTGGCCAAATTCCATAAACATACATAATATATATGAGTTTAAGAGTGAATCGTTCCGATTTAAATTGTGTCCTTTATAAAGATATTCATATCTATGCATTTTTTGTTACGTCGGAATGAAATTTCAAATATTAGATCCTCCAGTCTAGAGTAATAATTAAAAGTAATGTAGTTGAATTAACTGCTAATATGCTGTGTATTGAGAAATAGACAGTCTACATATTAAAGGAATAAAAACTGGATCTCTTCAACCACCTAAAACTTTTTCAGGTCGCCTAAAAATTGAAGTGGATGAGTCACTTAAAATGAGACTAAGACGTATGTTCAAGATTTTTATTTAGCAAAAGAAATCCCTATTCTGGACACAATTCAGCAATCTGTTCAAGAAGGATTATCCAGAACTTGGCAGATTGATATTGTGGAAATCATTGAATGAGGTGGGATTTAGATAAGCTAAACATACCAGAAAATCCATCTTAATGGACAAAACAGAGATAGTTCCTGGAGAAGACAATATGTGCGAAACATTAGGCAAGCCAGAAGAAAAATCAGACAAATATTTTATTTAGATGGAGCGTGGATAAATGAGGGATACACGGTTTCCAAGTATTGGCAAGATCATAAAGTTACAAGCGGTATAGGCAAGCATTCCTGGACGGTTTATCTACAGGTCTAAATCCACCATCAGGTAAAGGGCATCTTGCACATTGGTAGCTCAGAAGGTTTTATTGGCGGTGGGCTACTGACTTTTGTTTCAAACGTACAGGTGACTACCACGAGGATATGACCGGTGATGTTCTTGAGGAATGGTTTGAGCAAATGTTAGATGTTATACCTAAAGGTTCCATTATTGTAATAGATAACGCAAGTTACCATTCATTGTTAGAAGAACCATTGCCAACAAGTAGTTGGCGTAAATCAGAATTTGATGATTGGCTTAATTCAAAACATGTATCATTTCCTAATGACGCACTAAAACCGAAAATTTATTCAATTACGAACATGCGAACATATTTAAAGTGTATGTTGTATATGAAATGGCATACTGGTGGTTCGACTGCCCCGTGCCATTGTGGACCAAATCCCATTGAATTAATACGGGAATAAAAGGGCCAGTTGCGCGAAAAATTACATCGTTTAGTGTTTTAAATGAAACTCACGGTTTCTAGTTAATACCACAATATAATAAAAATTGTTGAGAATTCTAAAAAATTGACAATTAAACTAAATGACGCAAAACTATTGTTTGAACGTGCCGTATGTGACGTGACAAGCGACAACAGGAAGAAATACATGTCATCAAAGAAGATTCGTCTATGTGGAAAGTGACGAACTAATTGAACCACAATATTTTTGTATGGCTCTGAACTTTGGACCGTTAGAAATGCAGATGGCCACCGCATAGACGCGTTTGAAATATGGACCTGGAGAAGAATGCTAAGAGTTCCTTATACAGCCCACCGAACTAACATCTCTATATTGAATGAACTAGGCAATCAAAAGCGACTATCCTCCATTGTTTCGACGCGCATCCTGACGTTCTTCGGCCATATATTCATAGAGGCGATAATATGGAGAAACTTGTTATCCAGGGCCGTGCTCCGAACGGAAGGCGTTGTGGGCGTTCTCTTACACGTTGGGTGGATGCGACAAAACAATTGCTAGATATTAGTGCCTCAAGAGCAACGGAACTGACAAAAAATCGCGAAAGATGGAGAAATACCATTTTCAAAGCATTTGACAATCTTCGTGCCCACAATCCTCCAATTGTGACCTAGTTCACAACAAGTTTGACAAGAGATTGCGGCTATGATGATAATGAATTACCTTGTATAATTGTACCCCCTCTAAATCAAAAATTGTTTTAAAGCGTTTATAAAATATATCAGGTGCTGAATTTAAGGCGTTTCGTAACCTTAAAAAACAATATCTGCCAAAAGGAGACGAAAAATGAAATGTTCACGTTTGACAACTCGGTTGAAATGGTTTGGAGCAAGACATAGCCGTAAACTATTATCTATTTTTTAACTATTATTAGTGAATTTGTAGGTCTTCGATTTTTTGTATAATACCAGTTTTTCTAGTTTAATTAGAGTATCTTTTAATTTTGGCATTATTGGTAAAAGAACTTTTTGTGGTTGGTTAATAACATGGACAAAATTTTCTTTTAATTCCATACGATAACAAAAATGTCTAAGAAACACGTCTATTATTCTACTTTTTTCAAAAAAAACATGAACATTTTTTGTAAATACATATCATTCGATTTGTAAACTTGTTGTATCAAGATATACCATGAAACTTTATTAGTCAAATGCACTGTTTTATTAAGGCTAAAGTGGCAGCACCTCAAAACTCGTATAGTTAATTGCTTCAAATTGTAATGATAAAGTAAATGCAGTCTCTATTGAACTTTAAAATTGTACTAAAACAAGATTGTTAAGAGCAACGGTGGTCATGGAACGTCGGCATTTAACACGTGTTCAAATGGTAACTACTGTAAATGTAAAGGCGGCTACAGACGTTCATGCATACTTGACAAGTGGACTTGTGCAAGCGTACTTGTACAAGTTTGCATCGACTCCACACGATACAAGTGTACTTGAACAGTTTTAGTAGGCAAAAATGGACGAAGACGCGCTAGCTCTTGCGATGTTCGTTATTGTGCTTAAACAAAAAGAAAAAAAGAAAAAACGTCGATTTTGGTGCAAAAAGTGGCTTCTAAAGAGAAATATCTATTCGCACACAAATATTTTAAACGAACTGAAGTGTTACCCTGCTGATTGGCATAATTATTTACGAATGAATGAAGAAACATATTTAAAACTGTTATCACTGGTTGCCCCTTTTATTGAAAAGAAAGATACCATCATGAGAGAAGCCATAAGCCCACATGAAAGATTAACAGCAACCCTATGATTTCTTGCGACAGGAAGAACCTATGAAGATCTGAAATTTTCGACTATTATCTCTCCACAGTCATTAAGTAAAATTATTCCTGAAACATGCCAAGTAATATACGAGGTTCTAAAGAAAGATTATTTAAAGGTAAGAAAAACAACTTGATTTAAGTAGACAAAAATTTTATTTTCCTAATAAACTTAAATTTTCTTTATTTAAATAATATGTACACCAAAACAAACTATTTTTTTCTCTATCTAGTTTTAATTTTCTAATATCTATAGGTAGGTATGCAATTAAATTAAATTTAAACAGAAAAATTAGATACATAAGAAACCAAAGAAATATTTGAGCCATCATTACCATATTCATCATAAAAGTTTTCTGGGGGACTACCCAAAGGAGGAGAAATTAGACTGTTTTCGTGTCTCTTCTATTGCGGTGGTGTAGTGACAGAGTGTCCAAAAGTTAACTGGCCTGTTTCAGCTAAAAATATAGCTTCGTTTATAATTTTTTCTGCTAACAAACGTTGATTTTTATCTGTAATATCCCGCAATTTTAAAGATATATTTTTTCCAAACACATCATAACGGTCTTCCTTAATTTTCGGTTTTTTGAAATGTTCATTTATGGTTTGTAAAACACTATTATAATCTGGAGTTGCGCGTTTGGGTGGTCTAGGTGGGGGATTTCTTTTTGGCGTTATAGATTTTTCAGTTAAATTCGTTGATATGGGGTGATCTAGTTGTGATTGATCATCAATATCCACTTGATCTGTAGATCTCTGAGAATCATCGTTTGGATGCTCTTCGGTAATTTCCTAAAAATATAATATGTTTAAAAATAATGTTTTTATAGAAAAAAACATAAAAAAAGATATTTTTTAAATATGTTTTTTTTAATTAAGTTAAAAATATAACTTTTTTTTCAGTTTCCTCAAACAGAAAATGACTGGAAGAATATAGCCAACGACTTCGAAAAAAGGTGGAATTTTCCACATTGCCTTGGTGCACTAGATGGTAAGCATGTGGAGATAGTGCCCCCAGCTGGTAGCGGTTCATATTTTTACAATTACAAGCAAAGGCACAGTATGGTCTTACTCGCTATTGCAGATGCTCAATATCGTCTAATATTGTTTGATTTTGGTACTAATGGAAGAATTTCTGACGGAGGTGTCCTTCAAAATAGCCAGTTTTTTAGAAAATTACAAAATAATCTCTTAAATATTCCTAAAGAATCTGAAGTAGGAAACCAAAGATACCTTCCATATGTTTTTGTAGTAGATGATGCATTTCCGTTAAGAACTGACATGATAAAACCATTCAGACAAAGTAATTTAACCAGCATTGAAAAGAAAATTTACAACTACCGATTATCTAGAGCTCGGCGTATCATAGAAAATGTATTTGGAATATTAGCATCGCGATTTAGAATTTTTCATACAGCTATTAATTTAGAATTAAACAACATAGATTGTGTTGTCAAAGCTTCATGTGCTCTGCATAACTTTTTAGTATCAAATGTGGGTGAATCTTATGTGCATGAAGAATCCTTGAATTTTGGAAATTTACAGCCACTGGAAAATACGCGACAAGGGAGTACTTTAGATGCCAAAAAAGTAAGAGAAAACTTCATGAACTATTTCGCAAATGAAGGTCAAGTGTCCTGGCAAACTAATTTTGTGCATTAACTAATGACTGTTTCAATGTTCTTCTATTATTTTTGTATCTGTACCTATAAGTAACATGTTTTTACTAGTTTAACAGCCATTGTATTATTATAATTTTTCTTTGAAGCTTACTTTAAATAAAAATAAAATAAAAAAACACTTACATCTGGGTCATTTATTACATTTGAAGATGAGCTCCTAGGAGTGACTTGATCTTCTAGAAAATCAAAGAGATGGTAGTACCATAAGGTAGGAGTATAAACTTCATCGGTACCGGCACCTGAACGTTGCGAATCTTCAATTTTTTTCTTCTCCTTTCGAATATTTGTTCTTAAACTGTTTATTTTTTTTACAAACATATCGCGGTTTGCATTTTTATCAATTTTGTAATTAAATTTTTATATGCAGCCTCTCTCTTATTTTTGTTATGATAGTCCTTTGATTTTACCTGCCATAAACAAGGAGATTCTTTGTAAATATTAATAAACTCCTCCAAAACCTCGCGCATACTTTTTTCATGTTCACTAGCCATTTTAATCTATCTTCTAGTAACAAACAAATAAACAAGTTAATAAACATACTAGGATCAACTTCCAGTTTCATACACACGTTCATGCATACTTGCGCAAGTCACTGGGACATGAAGAAAATTCGTACAAGTCTATGCCACTTGCACAAGTCGATATACTTGTACAAGTTTGTTCCTACACACGCTCAAGTATACTTGTACAAGTACGCTTGCACAAGTCCACTTGTCAAGTATGCATGAACGTCTGTAGCCGCCTTAAGGGTGGTCTTTCACAAGCTGATGTTGAACGTCATTTTCACGTGTCTCGGAGCATGATTTCGCGATTGTGGCATCGATATGAACAATTCGGTGATGTCGCTGAAAGACATGGAGGTCGTCAATTTGCAACTACGCCTCGACAGTATCGATATATGGTAGGATTAGCTCGTCGAAATGAGCATATAACTGCACGCGAACTCCCCGGGGCCTCAGCAAATACCCACAACATTAATGTTTGCGACCAAAATTTGAAGAATAGATTACATGATGCTGCCTGCACGCCTGACGAGCATTGAGGGTTCCCATGTTACGTTATGGAAATCATGGACTAACTAAGAACAAGGTGGGCACAACATATGTACATGGGCTTATAAGAATGGAGTTTTGTGTTATTCTCAGATGAAGCTAGGTTTTGTCTCTATCCTGATTCAAGAAGTGTGTTAGTCCATATGGTGTCCACAAGTTATGATGTGGGCTGGAATAATTTTTCATCATCGAACAGTTCCCGTTTTTGAGGAAGGCACTTTAAATCACGATCAATATATCGACCTATCTTAGAACCTGTTGTCCTTTCATTTACCACTGGTGCAAGCCCTGAATTTCGTTACATGCAGGATAATTCAAGACCAAATACTGCGGCAACAGTAATAGATTGGTTTGATAAAGAGGATGTTACACTTCTAGCGTAGCCAGCACCGTCGCCAGACCTAAATCCAATCGAGCAGGTATGGGTTATGTTTCAGAGACGGATCACTCTTCATCTGCATAGAGTTCATACTAGCCAATATCTTCAGGATCATCTTACACAAGAATTGACCCAAGTACCTCAAAACGAAATTGATAATTTAATTTTAAGTATACAAAGATGGGGCCAAGCTGTAATTAATGCTACTAGAGGAAATGCAGATTATTAGAAACATTTTTTGTTAGATTCTCATTTTCTCATTGATTATTATGTTAACAATTTCAGTTAAATTAGTGCACGCCACTTTTGTTTGATTATTTCAACAAAAAGATATCATATTGCACTGAAATTAAGAAAAATTCAATGAGGACTAATCACGCATCATAACGATATGTCAGTAAAATCCAATTCAAATTGATGTTTGTTGGAGAAAAAACTTTTAAACTTTTAAATGACTTTAGAAATGAGTCATAATGACCAACATCTGTATTTTTTGTTGATTTATCTATAGAATCAATATTTTGTATTAAATTTAATTTTTGACAAGCTTACAATTCTAATAAGGATTTTTAATTAGAGTTAATGACAAAACATTCAAGGGCACACAACTTTCCTTTATGTAGACAGTTTAAATAAACTTTGCCTAGCACTGGTAGTTCATTTTTTGTATATGAAGTTAATTTGTAACTTGTTTTTGTTACATGTTTCCTATTGATTTTTAACGAATTTAGATCATAAATTGACAAACGATTAGCCGTTGCACCAGTATCTAATTTAAAGTTAATTGTACAATAATTATTAACTAATAAATCAATATCCCAAGATTCACTTGTATCAAAATTTTCATCAATTACGAGACAATCTGAGTCAAAATTTGTAGACGAATCCGGTCTTGTCTCTGCGTAAAAAATCAAAATCGCTCTTAAGCCAAGCTTTTTTTTGGCATAAACTCTTACTGGAACTTTTTTAACACAGTTTTTAACTTTTTCTCTTCTCCTTGTTTGTAGGTCGTTTATTTTACTGTAAACGATAATTTTAGTGCAACTAAAAATATCTTTATTCCAACATACTTTTAAGGTCATACCACCTTGATAAAGAGCAACCATAAATAAATAATAAATACATATAAGAAACTATTTTGATATACCGAGTGTGTGTGTGTGTGTGTGTGTGAGAGAAAGATGGCACGGAAATTACTCCATTCGACACAGGATTATGAAAATTGCTTTTTTCAATTCACTCCTTCAAGAAATTTATTAATAAATCGTAAACTGTTCTAATATCACTACTAAGGACGTGACTAATATTTAGAGGAAGGTTATAGTTCAGTTTCATAAGCGACTTAATTAAACATTCAGATCTAACGACGTTATTAAGGCAACCAAAAAAGATGTGATTAAGATCACAATAAGAATACTGGTTACAGTTACAGGATGATGATCTGATAATGCCAAGTTTTGCAAGGTGTGCAGGAAATCTTCCGTGATTGGTTTTAAGAATAGTTGATGAATAGAATTTGGGTGTTGTATACTTGAATATATATTCGGGAGGTTGGGGTAATGTTGGATGAATTTTAAAATACTGGTTTGTAGAGGATCTAGATGTATTTATCCACTCCTGTTTCCATTTTTTAACAATTCCATGCCTTATCGTGTTGTTTATATCTGCTGATCTGAAAATATTGCAAACCTGTCCATTTATAACTGCGTCCCTCGCTAACAGATCAGCCCTTTCGTTCCCAGTTATATTACTATGGCCCTTAACCCAAATAAATGTAACATTTAATTCCAAAAGCATAGATTTGATACTACATAGTACAGGACAACCAATACCTCTGATAGAAGTAGATTTTATTGAATCGATAACAGATTTAGAGTCAGAAAGAATTACAGCATTACATAATTGGTTTGTAATCAACAAATTGAGGCTTTTCTGTATAGCTACAAGTTCTGCTGTATATATGCTACATATATCGGGTAATTTGTAACCATATATTAGGTCCAAAGGCTGGATAAAAAACCCACACCCTACCCCATCTTTCGTCTTAGATCCATCTGTATATATGAATATATTATTAACATAGCCTGCTAATATTGATTTCAGAATTTCTACATTGATTTTATTAGAAGTTGAATACTTGGGAATTATGACTTTTTGAATCGTAATAAAAGTTCTAAACTGCACACGAAATGATGGGATGATTTTGTCTTTCTTGTAGATATTAGTGTAATTCATGGTTTCAGTAAAAGCCTTCGCAAGGGGTGGTGTATTTTTCAGTTTCCAGTAACGATTTGTTAAATCTTCTGCCGCGATCTCACTCAACCTGTTGATTATGGGCGATTCTCGAAATCTAAGTTTTGTTAAATATTTTTGAGATAGATACTCCCGTCTTAATCCCAAAGGAGGTTCATTACATTCTGCCAATATAGCATAAACAGGTGTGGACTTCATCCCACCAACACACGAACGTAAACATTTGTATTGTATGCGATCAATTTTTTTTTAAATTGGAATTGGAAATGGAACCATATAAACAACATCCATAATCAATTATTGATCTCACATAAGCTCTGTAAAATAAAATTGCAGTACTCGGTGCTGAACCCCAATTACGGTTAGTTACACATTTAATTAGGTTGTAACCTTTTTCACATTTGTTATGAATATGGTGTACATGTTTGGACCACAGGAGTTTCGTGTCTAGTATGATACCTAAATATTTATATTCATTTACCACAGCCATTGTGCGCCCACACAGAGTTAGGCTCTCCGGTGCCCGCAGTCTATGTCTGGTAAAACACATTATGAAACATTTTTCTGTAGATAGGGTCATACCAGTTTCTTCTGTCCATTTCAACACTACTTGCATTATATTTTCGAGAGCACAAATGCAGTCATCATATGTATTCTGGATGGAGTATATATAGAAATCATCTGCATACTGGATACAATTAGCAAGGTTATTAATCTGTGTATGTATATTGCCAGAATATAGATTGAATAAAATTGGGCTTAATACTGATCCCTGAGGTAGTCCATGATAAACGGTTCGAGGTCCGTGTAGGATATTATTGTGATCTCTAATAAAGACTGTTCTTCCAAAGAATAACTGTAAAATACTTTGAGAAGTTCTTTTACTAAAGCCTACGTTAATCATATTTTGTTGAAGAATGTTAAAATTCACAGAGTCATAACCTCCCTTTATATCAAGAAATAGACATACTAAGTACTTGTTCATTGAGATGTGTAACCGCATCTATTGTTCCGTAGCCTCTTCTGTAACCATATTGTGCAAGTGGCAGAATCGAGTTTTTTTTCGATATACCATTCCAGTCTTGCTTTGATCATACGTTCAAATGTTTTTGTGATACACGACATCAAGGATATAGGACGATAAGATGAGGGTAGGTTCCTGTCTTTGTGGTTAAGAAATGTAGGAATGTGGGCAACTAATTTATTTACTACCATCAAGTTGTGACCTACCATAGAATTAGCAACTTTATAACTTTTAAAAATTATTTTTACTTTGTTTCTTCCTATTAGTTTAATATCAATAATGTCTTTTTTGAATGTTTGATTATTAAAAATGTAATGACCTACTTTAACAGCAGAAATACGATATTTTTATCGCTTGGTTCAACTATGACATAGTACGGTCCGTTATCCGAACTAGAATATAAATTATTTAGATCGTATTATCTTCCATCGATTTCCATTTGATTATCATGTTTATCTGGTGGGTTTTTCTTAAGAGGGGGTTCTCCCCCCTCCGAATTACTATTCATTTTGAGGATATTAACAGTTAGCGGTTTACAATGATGTATTATGATTAGTAAACTGACAATATAAATAATGAATTTACTTACAATCGATTTGCCTATAACACACTACACGAGCCACGATACGTACCTGTCGAAGTGTCGAGTAGTACTGGATATACCGAGTGTTATAAATTTTAATACACAACACACTGTACCTACACCGGCAAATGCTTTCCCTAAACTACACTGCTAGAATATCAATAAATATCTCCAACTTATCATATTTCTCCACCTTTAGAACGATCACCATGAATTTTGATAGAAACAAACCCTCGAAAAAGTTACATTTCTACCAAAGGATCAGAAGTATAAGTTACGACAATGATCAGTTTAAACATTCTCTGACATCAAAAGTATATACCCCCCATGGATCATTCATGTACCATATATAGAAACATTTCTAACATTCTATCAGAAACATACTACCACTCCTGCCCAGATACAAAATTCCTTTAATTAATTAGTTCTCTTTCATTTACACTGATGATTCCAAAACAACTACTACAAATGCTGGAGTTAACATATGTTACGATAAAAAATGTGTTCGGCGTGTACATCACACCCGATCCATCCACTCATTAAAAAGGAATTTTGTAACTTACAACATAAAAACATCTATGGATACTATCACACATGGGAACAAAAGGCAACGAGGAAGTTGTCTCCCTAGACCGAAAATCAACCTCCACTGAAAATTAATTTACCCTGCCTTAAAAAATATCCCCACACCGATCACATATCCTCAATAAAAGAATACATATACCAAAAATCAGCATCACCTACAAAAGAAACATTACCTTCATGTCAAAAATGTCAGACTCAACTCACAGTAAAGCATCTGTTACTGGAATGTCCAGAAAATGAAGAATGTAGAAGATGCTATAATTTAGGAAATACATACTTAGAAATCAATTCTTTTTTCAACTGGAAACGAAGTGCTATCTAATCTTAAAGTCATAAACTTAGTATCGAAAATCAAATGTTTCTTATTATAAATGTACCACACTATGTTGTAAATGTCTCTCCGCTGCTAACAATTCTTCGTAATTAATGTGGGGTTATATATGTTTAAAAAAAATATCGCATGTAAGTAATTCAGAGCCGGATATTTTGGCGCGGCTACTTGGACGCTGCCGTTTGGGCGCCGAAGCATCTGGGCGCGAGACTAAATTAATCAATCAATTTTCTTTTTTTATTTCTGATTCTCAGTAGTGGCAATTTTAACATAGAATAATTAATATTTAATTTAAAATGTAGATTAAAAGACGAAAAAGGGTGCCACTGTATAGTATATGTTCTATCTGCGTTACCCTACTGTGGTGTGCGTAGATAATTATTTGTTGTAATGTGCGCGTTTAGATTTAAATATGGTAATCCAAAAAACGCCCCTTTGAAAGAATCTTTACATACCTACCCGATAATTCCTCTTTTGGGTTATTCCAGATAAGAGGAATTTTTAACTGTAATAAGTTTAATGAGTTTATTTAACAAAGAGATCTTTTATTGTCCTATTGGGGTCAAGAAAAATGACACACTTCAATTATTGAATTATTATTCTTCTAATAGAATAAAGGTTTATGTTCGTTTTCATAGATAAATAAACTATATTTATGATACTTAATATAATACTATAATAATGCTATTACTATTTAGAAAAATTTTGCCCCAAGTGGACAATACATTCTCATTGTATGGTAGTTAAGTACCGGAGAATTGGCTTTCAATATTCAAAATTACCTGAAGTTTTCTGTTTGAAATCCACGTTAGTAATGTTTCGATTTTGATAGTGTAACAGTGTGAAGTTTAGTATAAACTAATAATGGAAGCATTTTCAACACGAGGCAAGCTTATATACAGTTATGCTGGATACTGCTATGTATTTGACAAGTTTAGTGCGTGTGGAATTTTGGCGCTGTGAATTTAAAAATCAAGGATGCAAATGTATTCATACCGTAGATGGTGTTATTGTAAATCAACTGCATAACCATTCTCATGATAGTAATGCAGCAATTTTGGAGAAGAAGAAGGTATGTACCGCAATGAAAATTCGTGCTACACAAACAATGGAGCCTACATCCCAAATTATTAATTTGTGCCTCAATGAAGCAAATTTATCTCAAGCAGCACCAGCAAATCTACCCACATCCAAAGCTTTAAAAAGATGATTCGCAGAACAAGAAAAGATATTCATGCTGCACTTCCAAATCCATTAAGAGTAGAAGATACCTGAAGAGTATAAATGGTATGATGTACGTGGAATAGCATAAATTTTTTTATTGGCTGACAGTGGACCAGAACCTCAAAGGATATTGATTTTTGGTAGATAAAGAAACATAAACGAGGTAAGCATACTATTAAACTGTAAATAACACGAGAAGGTATAAGTGTAGTAATTTTATTAGATACTATTTGGCACCAGTGTCCGTACTAGGTCTTTTGGGGTGGAATAGTTTTTAAAATTTTCATTAATTTAATTTAATTTATTATTTTTATTTTGGTTGAATTATATTGCAATTAGAAAATATAGAATTCCATCGTTTTAGAATACTGCCACAAATTAAATTATAAGGAATGTTAGAAAAAACAGACTCTACATCTAAGCTTATTAAAATGTGGTTGTTGGGAATAACTTCATTATTTATAAATTCAGCAAACTCAAAAGAATTTAGAGATAAATTTTAATTTCTTCTAACAATTTCGATTTTTCTTTTCAGATTTTGCTATACTCCGATTACTGGTTCGTCGCCAGAACATTTTCCATTGCTCCACCAATGTTATCTCAAGTTTATGTGATAATGACTAAAAGATTTGGTGGAGTTCATCCTGTCGCTTACGCACTTCTCCCAAATAATCAAACCGCAACTTATATTAAAATGATCGATCTACTCAACCGAATCTACGCCCCAGAAAACTCTCCTGTGATTTTGAACTTGCCGCCATTAACGCCTTCAAACAAGCGTTCCCAGATGCAAAAATGATGGGTTGTTTGTTCCATTTAACAAAAAACATGCGAAAGCATTTGGGAGAATTAAAGCTTCTCGAGAGATATAGTAACGAGGCGGACTTTGCTATTCAGGCGCGCATGATAACGCTTTAGCGTTTTTGCCAACGGACCATTTGGATGAAGCTATTGACGAATTGTCAAATGTATTGGCTCCAGAGCTAGAGCCCATATTACAATGCTTTGAAGATTCGTACGTACGACGTCCGAATAGGAGGAGAAACGGACGGCGCCAAGCAATTTTCCCTCCAGAGATGTGGACTGTGGACAGTACATGAGAGAATATTAACGAATACTGATAGGACAAACAACCACGCAGAAGCCGCACACAGAAGATTGCAAACAGAGTTGTCAATGAACCATCCTACAATTTGGAGATTCATCGATGCTCTCACAACAGTTCAACGGGGAAAAGACGTTGCATATGAACACTTACTTGCGGGCAATGAACCCGACCCAAAGAAAAAGGCTTTAATTCATGCCGACAGAAGAATAAAAACATAGTTGAAGATTATACTAATCTTCATAACCATGTAAATAATAGAAATATTATTGAATTTTTAAGAGGAATTTCATACAATTATGAAATGATTCCATAAGGTAATATTTAATAGAATAAAGTTAATGTGTGGATTTACAAATTAAAAGTGTCTTAATAACCTGGGTTACAAATAACACAAAGGTATTATTTGATTCATTTAGCTAAGGTAGACTTGAGCTCAGCACTCAACTGTAGCTCGCGCCCAAGTGCCCAGGCGCACAAATGATCGCGCACAAGTGACTCGGCTCCCAATCGGGGAGCTAAATGTCCTAGACCGTAAGTAATTCAAATAAAAATAAGCGGTTTTAAAGATTAAAACTAACTTTGCCGCACTTAAGTATTGTAATATTTTTTTCTTATTTATTTAAACAGTGAATGGGTGGGATAAACACACGGTATGGCTACTTACGAATTTATTTAAACGCTAAACTACTGACTAACACTCTCGATCATCAGATGAATTATGAAGCTGTGAAGGTGTTGGCGACTGAGTCTAATAAAACAAAAAGATCATTCTTGGAAATGGCTTTCATTTCACAAAATAACAATGTCATAAACAAAAAAACTGATATTGATCACTTCAGTGAGATCTACTCATTTTTATTGTCCTTAGATAATAATTTTTCTCAAGTGGTGTTAAACAACCATGTTGCTCCTAACAGCACCACCCTTATTACATTAACTTAATAATAATAATAGAAAACTATTTTTGGATGTATTGGTGTTGGTAGATACATCCAAATTACATAAATAATAATGTTAAATACTTAATCTTGAGTGTACTGGTGTTGGTAGATACACTCAGATAGTATAATTATTGAAATTTGCTCAGTTATTATATTATTATTCTTCATTCCAGCTTTCAATTAAAAAACACTATATATTATTACTTTTATTATACTGTTTTCTATCTCTCTTTCTTCCTCAGTGTTAGTCATATTGAGTTTATGTTCTCTACACGCTCAAATTACAAAAATTGAGAACGTCCCCTCTCTCTCTGTCTCACACTATTTCTCTCTCTTCCTCTCTTCGAGAATGATACATCTTCTTATTAACCAATTGTTAGCCCTACAGCAGAATCCATTACTAAAGTGGTAGCATTGTCCCACAACTCACTAGATTGACTGTTGGCAGCACTTGTTGTCTCTTGTTACATCCTTTTTGGAGGCAAACTATATTAGTTCCTTGCCGGCGTTCAACATGGTGACGTGTGAGGATGAAATTATTTATTTTATTCTATAAAATGTTACGACATTTTCGTTTTCTGGTGTGATGCGGTTGGTTTGCTCTTCCGTTAACTCAATTCCTGTAAATCATTTCACAATTTACGATCTGTAGTTTACGAATTTACAACTTTGTGGATTCTGACCTCACTTCGGAGGTAAGTACACACGTGGTTGTGAACTTCATTTCTATTATACTTTATTGACCACAGTATTCAACTGTTGTTTTTCATTTTAGTCTCCCTGATGATGAGGACAAACATCCTCGAAAGCTTGGACATATTCCGCTAAGAGTATAACTTTTCCAATTTTTGCTGCAATCCCCCAATATTAACTAGTTTTATATATATATATATATATATTTATATTTATATATATATTTTTGGAGTAGCAATATCAATCTATGCACTCTATTGGTTGCATATCGATTCTTCATCATAGCTGTAAATGCTGAATGGTCGCTTTCTAGAATGAACTTTGCTCCCAACAAGAAAAATCTAAATTTAGTTATACAGAAAACTACACTAGCCATTTCTAGTTCTGTGACTGAATATTTTTTTTCAAAATTTTTGGTTACTCTGGATATGAAACTAATTGGAACTTCAACTCCTTGTTGTACCTGTGTCAGAGCTCCAGCTAGTCTCTCACTTGATGCATCGGTACGTACGATGAAAGGTTTGTCATATTGTGGATGATAAATTTCCTATTTCTGAGTGAAAATTTTCTTCAATTGTTCAATAGCCATATCTCTTTCTCTTGTCCATTCCCATCTAACGTTTTTTTAAGCAATTCTATCAGTGGAATTTCATATTTACTCAAATCTGGAATGAGCCTCTTGTAATAATTTAATATTCCCAAAAACCTCTTAATGTTTGGTGTTTGAAATTCTAAAATTACCTTGACTCGGTCGGGATCCATTCTAATGCCACTTGTAGTTAAAACATATCCCAAATATTTTACTTCCTGTTGATAAAATTTACATTTCTCTAAATTCAATTTTAAACCAACTAATTCCAATTCCCTCAATATTATTTCTAAATATTGTTGGTGTAAAATTTCATTTTCCGAGTATACTAAAATGTCGTCAATATAGTGCAGAGTGAATCCTTCATATTTATTTAAAATTGAGTGCAGTGTCCTCACCAGAGCTACACAAGAACTTTGCAAAACAAAGGGTACCACACAAAATTGATAGACTACTCCATCAATCATAAATGCAGTATAAGCTCTATTTTTTTTATGTAAAGGAATAAGCCAAAAACTATGCTTTAGATCTAATTTTGAGAATACGTTTGCCTTAGTTATCCTGCCAAATATTCCCTCTATATTCATAGGGCTTTCATATTGTTTTTTTTGTGTAGGTATTAATATTTCTAGCATCCAAACATATCCGTATCTCTCCATTCTTCTTCCTTACGCATATAACTGCACTTATGTATGGTGAGTCACATCGTTCAATAATTCCTTCTGCTAGCATTTTGTCCAGTTCTTCATACACCTCATTTTTAATTTTATATGGTATAGGGTATGTTTTCGCTTTAAAATTCTTTACTTCACTACTCATCTCTAATTTATGCACATACTCCTTAGCTACACATACTTCTTCATTAAATAACCGCTTATGCTTTCCAAGTAAAGTTTTAATTTGTTGTTCTTGTTCTGTTGTCCCCAAATGCTTATATTCTTCCCATTGTAAACCTTGAATTTGATTTAGCCAACGAATTTTTTGTGTTTCTACATTTTTCTTATTGCTATTAATAAACGGAATCCTGTCCTATTTACATTATAGACATTGATTTTTGTAATTAATAATCATTTCGTGATTATTCATTTCGTTAGCCCCTAATACTATGTCAAAATTAAGATTTTCTACTACTAACATTTGTGATTTATATTTGTTAATTCCAATTTGTAATTCAGCAATAAAAGTACTTCTTATCTCATACAGTTTTTTATTGTTCGCTCCCACTAATGATATTTTATTAGTTTTTACCATCATAATATCGTTTCCTTCTAAATTTTCAATAATATTTTTATTTATCAATGTAACCTCAAAACCTGTATCCAGAAGAATATTACATGAAATATTTTGTATTTTTCCTTTAACAAAGATTAACTTTAGATTTTCATTGTCAATACTATCCCCATTTTCATCAATAAATTCCCTTGGATGCTCATATTTAGAAGAATAAATGATATTATGGACATGGAAGCGATTTAAGCAAAATCCCTATGGTCCTGTCCTGTGACAGTTTCCCCAGGTCTATCATCTCCCCTATTTTGATTATCCCTACTATTTCTTTCATTCTGCCTACTATTTCGTTCATTCTGCTTACTACCCGTATTTTGTCTATTACCTCCCCTATTTTCTTCCCGATCTCTACTATTTTGCCAACCTGGACCATTCCAATGATTATTATTTCCACTTCTTGGATTATATCCCATATAGTTATATCCACTATCCCCATTTCTATTATCTCTTTGATTAAAATTTCTCAAATTCTGCCTATCATCTCTATTTCCATTATAATTTCCCCGATTACCACTATACCTACTAAAGTTCCTAGCATCTCCATTGTTCTCCCTAAAATTTCGATTACCCTGTCTATCATTATCATTATAATGATTTCCCTGATATTGATTTGTCCGATTGTATCCACTCTGATTTGCTACACTCCTCTGTAATCTTTGCAGATAACTTGACAAATGTTCCATCCTTTTGATGTTATGCAGAGCTATGGTCTCTGCCATTTCTTGATTGAAATGCCTAGATATATATAGGACTATTTCTTCCTCTCTCATTTCCGGTTCTAAATATTGTGCTGTGTTGTACTCGTACAATGTCATAGCGTACATATTCATATTTCTGTTACGACCATAATCAAACTTTCCGAAATATAATCTTTCCCGTAAACTTGCCTGTTGAATTTCTCCCCAAAAGTAGTTTAAAAATCTGTTTTCAAAATCCCTTAAATTTTCGATTTTATTTTCCTCGTTACAGAACCATAGTAATGGCATCCCACTTAACATACCCCTGATTACTAATCTCATTTCCGCCAGATCCCTAATATTTTTAACCTTACTTCTCACAATTGTAATAAATACTTTGGGATGAATATGATTAATATTTCCATCATACCTAATTGCTCCATCCACAAAATCTGCTGAAGGTACTACAACTGCCCTTGAATTCTGTTCTAAACTTCCCCCTATTCTCCTCATTTCTTCATTTGTATCTCTCAGCTTCCTATTCATTTCGTCCATCTCCTTTTTAAAATTGTTGTCCCATATCTCACTCTTTTTAGCACACATCCCTGTTTGTTTTTCTACTCTAACATCTAAGTCTTTAATTTCCCTGTCAACATTTTCTTTAAAATTCTGCATCACCTCCTCACTTACTTGTCCCTGTAATTTAATAGAACCCACTTCTTTGGTTAATTTTTCATTTTGTTTTGTGACTTCTATTTGAATCACATATGGTATATTTTCCTCAAGACGTTTTCCCAATTCTTGTACTTCTTCTACCACATGCTTGTTTATATCTTCCCTGATTTTAATGCCATTTTCTTGAATTTCCATCCGCACATTTTCATTCTGGCCCTTCATATCTTCTTTTACCTTTTCAATCTGCTTTCTAAATTGCTCATTCTCCTCTCTAACTTTCTTAATCTCATTCAAACTTTCCATTTTCACCTCATCAATTTTCTTTTCTAAGTTATTCATGTTCCCCTTTATACCATTCATATCTCCCCTCATCATGTTCATCTTCCCATTCATACTATTCATATTCCCATTTATATTATTCAATTCTCCATTTATATCTCTCCTAATATCTTTCTTCATACTATTCATATCTTCCCTCATTCTAATCAAAATTTCCATTATTGGATCATTTCTACTTGTTCTTCCTTGCGATTCCTGTCTCTTATCCTCCTGTTCTTCTTCTGCAATATCTCCCTGATTATCTCTAAGAGTTTGTTCTTGATCATCTCCTGACAAATCTCCCTCTGAATGTTCTCTTCCCTGTTCCATATACTGCACTTGGAAATCACCCATGCCATGTCCTCTTTCTTCATCTGAACTTCCTTCTGTACCTACCTGTTCTCTGTCCCTTAATGTCATTTTTCTTTCCATCGTATCTACTTATTTTTCTAATACAGTCAAAGAAAATATTTCAATATTATTTATAATTATATGCAAATTTTTTATATGCGCCCCAATTTGCGGTGCCAAATTATAATATTTACTTATATATGCTCTATTTTGTGGAGTCTATTTATAATTAAATTATTATCTTTATGTATTATTAAAAAATTATTTAGTTTTTAATTAATTTATATACAAATGTTGGTTTGGCTAGCTCAAATATATATAGTCGGGCATGAGACTCCTTACTTCCTTTGAGTTCAGGTCTAAAGACTTTTTATGTAATTTATTATTTTGTTTTATATATTTTCATAAAGAATTATTCGTTTTTGTCTTTTATTTAAAATAAAATTATACCTTGTCTAAATTTCCGTTGGTACGCCTATGGTATCAAACCTATTCCTTTCTTTAGTATTGACACGTGAAATGATCTGAATTTATCTATATAATTGGTTGTCACTATTATTAACTATTTTCTGTTTCTGATATTGTAATGAAACAACAATGACATACACTCTAATTATATATTATCAAAAATATGGAATGGAAATGAGAAAAGAAGTACATATATCAACACAAACAAAATCTAAATCTAGTATGTTGAACAAATAACTATAACCTAATAAAATTTTAAATCAGTGTACCTTTATACTATTAAAATGAATTTGAATGGCCAAATCAGATTTTTTTTATTATTCAATTGGTTAACCAATAAAATTGCGCAACACTAACCTTGCACTACTGATGGCTTCTTCTGGCACAGACAATTAACAGTCTCCAACAACACAACTCTTCTATTAATGTGTCTACTGCATCTACTCCCTCTGGATACTTGACACAACTCCTCCAGGTAAGTTTTGAAATTATATTTCTTGTTATCTTCTAAAATATCTTATTTTTCCTTTCTTATTTCAAATTCTGGTTTCATTAGTTTATTAATATTTTTCAATGATACTTTCAGTTTATTTTATTATTCTAATGTCTTTGATTTCTATCTATTTTAATCATTTATTTTTTGTACCTTCAATTAGTCTAAATCTTCTCAACTTACTTCTTCAACTTTATTTAACTTTTTTCTGTTACTTTTCTCGAGTTATACGAGGACTTCTCTTATATTTTATTATAATTATAAAATTTCATTTATCTACGTCCTCTCTTCAAAATATCACACCACATACTCTACTTTTTCAAAATCAACAACCCTCCTTTTTTCTGTCCGTTGCTATGTACAAAACTCCTCATCTCACTAGATTTGTTTTTAACAATACTTTACAAATCAGAGGTTTTCATTTAATTTCATATTTTTCTTAACTATTTTATGATATTTAATGCTTTGTTTATTTCCAAAATAATTTAATTTATCTATTTAAAACTCCAAAAATATCCCTATTTATTAAAAAAAACCTCTCATTGCGTATTACATTTCCATTCTGAAATAAACAAATCTACAATCTAATAGTTTTCAAAATATATATAATTCTTTTCAAATTTTGTTAGAATTTTGTCACAATTATTGTTTCTCATAAACTTGGCCTAAAATCATATTTACAAAATTTCTTTATGTGTTAATTTTCATTATCATTTAATACGCTTGTCAGGATTACATAGTTCTATGACAACGAATTTCTGTCGCTGGCATCGAACTCTGTCGCGGGCGTTTCATGCTTTGAAAGTAAATTTGACATTCCAATCTTGTTGACAGTTCTCTGTGTCATTGAAATAATAAACAACAAAATAATAATTTTGCTTCTAATTCTTGTTAAATATGATATATTATAATAATCTAAATACATTTATTCATTCTTTTAGGGTTTTAGATACTCTTTATGACGTATATGCCTCATTTATAAGTTACTATATTGTCTAAAGATGACTTATACCAAATAAACGATTTCATAGGTACAAATTCAATATATAACTCATTTTAACTTCATTCATATGATGAAAACCAAACAACTCCCGATGTTTTGGTGATTTCCAACCAAATTCATGCTTGAAAACCTCACACACCAACACCTTCAAACTCTTATAGACGTTGTGATGAGTTCAATATATATATATATATATATATATATATATATATATATATATATATATATAACAAGATGTTCGAATAGTGCGTGACATATGAACAATAAGCAATGAAGAGATTAGTGGGTATTGCACGCAAATAGAAGAAGGGGCTACTGAAAAGAGTGGTAACCGCAGACATGCAGGTTTCTGGCTCATTAGCCGTCCTCGATACGGCACAACCAAGAAAATATGTGAAACATGGGAGCAAAGGTGTTGAATGAAACATGAGAAAATATAACAGAATTCAGCAGGATAGTCAAACACAACATTTGTGTCAGCAATATTAGAAGATCTCGAATATTCGAGACAACAACCAACATAGACACAGAGGCGCATATAACACTCCCGTCTGAAACTTCCGGCCCAGATTAATGAAATAACAAGATGTAGGAATAGTGTGTGACATATGAACAATAAGCAATGAAGAGATTAGTGGGTATTGCACGCAAATAGAAGAAGGGGCTACTGAAAAGAGTGGTAACCGCAGACATGCATGTTTCTGGCTCATTAGCCGTCCTCGATACGGTACAACCAAGAAAATATGTGAAACATGGGAGCAAAGGTGTTGAATGAAACATGAGAAAATATAGCAGAATTCAGCAGGATAGTCAAACACAACATTTGTGTCAGTAATACTAGAAGATCTCGAATATTCGAGACAACAACCAACATAGACACGGAGGCGCATATAACACTCCCGTCTGAAACTTCCGACCCAGATTAATGAAATAACAAGATGTACGAATAGTGCGTGACATATGAACAATAAGCAATGAAGAGATTAGTGGGTATTGCACGCAAATAGAAGGGGCTACTGAAAAGAGTGGTAACCGCAGACATGCATGTTTCTGGTTCATTAGCCGTCCTCGATACGGTACAACCAAGAAAATATGTGAAACATGGGAGCAAAGGTGTTGAATGAAACATGAGAAAATATAACAGAATTCAGCAGGATAGTAAAACACAACATTTGTGTCAGTAATATTAGAAGATCTCGAATATTAGAGACAACAACCAACATAGACACGGAGGCGCATATAACACTCCCATCTGAAACTTCCGACCCAGATTAATGAAATAACAAGATGTACGAATAGTGCGTGACATATGAACAATAAGCAATGAAGAGATTAGTGGGTATTGCACGCAAATAGGAGAAGGGGATCTCAGCCGCCCCTTCCCAGATTGCACAATTTGCCCAAAGGACGTATCCAACGGCTTCGCTTTTGTGGACATTTATTTATCCAACATGTCTGTACGCAAACGTTTGTCGCTGCCTTTTTTATAGTGTGACGTAATTTGCAACTTATTTGTGCACGGATTGTTTCTGATTCCGTGACTAAATGGTTCAATTTCATTATTTTGTTTTATTAAAATTACTATGATTTTAACAAAATAATTTTTAAAAGTGATGGTTTTTTGTATTCTTTCGTTCTTTAGCATTAATTGAAAATAAGTAGATAATTATTAATTAAATAATAGTTAATTATTAATTAATCAAATACCCTGCTAGATGGGAAAATATAGATATCACGCACAATCCGGCAACAGCTGACAATAATAATGCTGTTTAGGGGCCATTTTTATAGGAAAATGATGTTTAGGGACAAATACATCCAACATTTTCATTAATTCGTGTAACCCTAGCGTTATAAAGCAGACACCCTCCACCCCCTGAATTCAAAAGCATTGTTAATGTACTAGCTATAAAAAATTTTATGCTAGGTTGTGCTAGGTGTCTTTCATTTGTGCTAGCATTTTGGCGAAAAAAATCCAACCGGAGGGGGCTAGCGTTAACCTGGCCCCACCCGAATTCCAAAGCATTTTTATTGTAAGCTGTTGGTGTGCTAGCTATAAAAAATTGTGTGCTAGGTTGTGCTGGGTGTCCTTTATCTGTGCTAGCATTTTGGCGAAAAAATTCCAACCGGGGGGGGGCTAGCGTTAACCTGGTCCCACCCGAATTCAAAAGCATTTTTATTGTAGGCTGTTGGTGTGCTAGCTATAAAAAATGGTGTGCTAGGTGTCCTTTATCTGTGCTAGCCGGCCTCTAAATTTTAGAAGAGTTACAGAATAGCCCCCTTAATAGCTTCTCATAAGCACCAAGATTAGGCCTTCTGGCTATCCATTATTTGACCTACTCTTTTTCTAGCCGTTTCTCTTTGCTTTCGTGAAATTGCAAGAACAACAATCTCTTTTTTTGGCGAGATATTTTTCGATTTTAAAATGTTAAACTAGAAACTACTTGACAGCAAGTATTGTGTGTAGAAAACTTGCTGGAAGAAAAACGACACATTTTGGATTACGCCAGTGTTCTCTACAAAAAAGTAAGTAATCACATTGTGTTTTTATATAAATAACGTATTAATTTGAAAGTCAAAGCTCTTTAGTTAAAATGTTTTTTTTTGGAAAAGTGTTACAAGACGAAACCGATAGGGCATTTTATTTATTATTCTCATAATTTTTAGAATAGATAAATTAACTCCAATGTTAAAATGTCATATACCTGGAAATGTTATTGTCACTTTGCCATCGATAAAAAAGGTGCATCCTTTTTTATCGCGATAAAAACTTCTCTTCCTCAATATCTAGTAAGCGGACGTCACTTTTACACAATGACAATGAGTCGCAATTATTGTTGTTGTTCATCCATATATTCTGTCGTTAATTTATCTTGCCAAAAAACACTCGAGCTTTTCTTTTATTAGATAAATTCCTCTTTGACTCAAAGTTTTGCCAATCACTAAATTTGCTCGAAAAACTGACATTAGATAAAATCGCTCCACCTTCGGTGTCGCGATTTTATCATGTCAGTTTTTCTCGTAAAATTAGTGATTGGCAAAACTGTTTCGTTGCAAAGAGAAATTTATCCGATAAAAAAAAAGCTCTTGTGTTTTTACTGTTGAAGAAAAAACTATGCAGAAGTTATATCTAAGTATGCACTTTAAACAAAGTAAAAAATATTGCTGAGGTAATTTGTAGAGGTAAAAAGTGATATTCAGTTAAATTATGATTAAATCTTTGATTTGACGTTTAACAAACAAAAGATAAACGAGATGTGACTTTTCGCATTTTAAACACTAGTGTTTAAAGAGTCGTTTTGTGCATGTCAAACCCGTGTTCAAAGTGCGGTTTTAGTAGCGGAAGTAGAAAAAACAACTTTTTACAACAGTCTGAATTTGATGGGTTATGTTAAAAGTCACTGCTAAATTACAATTGACAATTCTGTACAGACACAACCTTATTCCGGGACTAAGGTTGTTTAAGAAATAAACGAATATTTTAAATCATTATAAATCCAATGAATGGACCTAGGTTGTTTCTCAATTAAATTCAATTACGTGTTGATTTTAATTACATGTAATCATTCAAGCTGGCCGTATTGTTGCCAGATTTTCTTACACGTGGATAAAGATGTCTGATTAGCTGATGTGTCCTGTGTGAGATTTAGTTGGGACAGAATTATAGGGCTCAAAATTTACATGTCATTCGATAGATACTAGATAAATTAAAAGTATTAAACAAATAAAACGGCAAACTTAGTTAGCATGGATTGTAATGTAATTATTGAAATGTTTTGCCTTCATTTCAAAGTTAGTAGTTTCCAAAGTGGAAACTTAACTTCTATGTACGCGTGTTTATTTCAAAGGTATGATCAACTTTAAAATATTTCCATAAAATCAAAAAGAACGTTGTCCTTGTGGTAAAGTATAACCGAGAGGTTAACACAGTTCTGTCGATAACATTCTCGGTATGCAAATGGCTTTTGCAAACTTTTACTTAGCGTATTTGCATTACATAATGTAAGCCGATTGGATGTTATTAGTTATTTTATTAATACACTTCAGGTCATTTCGCTTTAAGTTTTTATCAGTCCATCTGTTTAAGGATTATAGTTCATTTAGTCACAAATGTTAAATTGTATTAAATTGTTCAAAATATTTTACCATTCGTTTTTAATTATATTAATTTATTTCTGTATTTATAAGTAAATGATAGAAAAGCAGTATTAAACATTTCACAAAATATTTGCATATATGGTTTTTGACTGATTAATACACGCCTATTCTAAGACATAATGAGATTTCTTCTATTTCTTAAAATCGACCAATCAACAGTCATTTATAATGATGCAAAGCTACCTAGATTTCCCAATAACTGTTAAATATGCACTTTGCTTTTGATCAACTATACCGTGAATCAGTGGCGGCTAGTACATAAGCGCTGCAGTGCTGCAGAGATCTCAAAAAATCTTCTAATTAACTAAAATATTTCCTTTTATCAACTATAAAACTTATAATATATTTTGTAAGGTATTCGCATTGTCACTATGCTAAGCTAAGCGTAAGTAAAGTCTACCAGTAGAATAACGAACGTATTTCGCGCGATCGTTGATATTTTATATAGCTGGGCCATACAAACGTGCTCTGTGTTCAAGATTGTGAAATCTTGAAATTTATTTGTTAAGATACATTTAAAATATGTGAGACATTTGTATGCCTCCCTTTTTTTATTGTATATATTTAAGGCGTAAATTCATTTTAGTTAATAGCTTTGTAGAAATATGTTGCAGAATTGATAACATCTTTATATTGTTGTAAATTCAAAGGATAATTTCATTGTATTTTCAAAATACTTTAAAATATCACGTTTTCCAACAATGATTGTAAATTGTTTTGTATGGGCATATGCATAGCACCTTTTTTGAAAGTCGACATCTTGATGCATTGTCCTATAGTTAAGAAGTTAGGAAAAGGTCACGTTTCACCCTATTATATATTGTATTGTAAAAACCCTAAATTTAGTGTCAATTCTGCATGAATTTTATGGTCGAGGTTCGGAAGACATGAAAGACATTTTTGAATTACCTTTCTGAGTAAATAGGTTACAATTGCTATTGTAGTATTCCATAGAAATTGAACTCACTATTGGCGGCACCCATAGTTGATTCTTGTCTAGGAACCCGACAAGTCAAATGATACTGGCCAATAGGAAATATTTATTTTCGTTTGGTCAACCCAATCTACGTGTAAACACGCCCCTCGCAGATTTCTATTTAACACGTCTCACAACGTGAAGAAATCAGTTACTTCTCACTCATCGAATCGAGCGCAACGCTCAACAGCAAAGTTTTTTCACACTCATCGAATCGAGCGCAATGCTCAGCAACGAAGTTAGTTTTTAACTCATCGAAACGAGCGCAAGGCTCAACAACAAAGTTAGTTTTTCACTCGTCAGTTCTACACTTCTAGACGCGAGTTTTACATTCATCGACGAGAGTTTTACACACTCATCGAATCGAGCTCAACGCTCAATAACAAAGTTAGTTTAAATTTCATCAATTCGAAACATAAAGTGTCTTTCGATCTGAAACCACAGAAATTTAGCGTTCACAACTCAACTTTGTAACATTTTGTAAATTTGTACATAATAAATTATTAATTTCGACATAAACTTTGTCAAATTAAGATTATTTATTTAGTTGAATGTCCACGCCAGTTGACGAAGTTCAACTACAAATATAATCAAAAACACTCTGCAAGCTCCTTCAAACACCCGCGCTTTACACTTTTCCCCCTTGACGGTCTAAAACTAAGCCGTGATTTTAACAGGAAAGGTCGCCACATTTAGTACAGCCTAGGGTGGCATGAGGTTGGATTTTACGTCGTAGCGAGTTTAACGTAATTATAGTGCGGGTGTTTCTGTTTATTGTTGACAATTATTATATAAACTGTGAACTATGGAAGTGGTCTTCAATTTAATTAATGTAAAGAGATTTTTTAAATATTCATATGAAGAAAAGATAGAATTAAAAGCAGAAGGTTAGGTCACTATTGAAAAAACTGTTGTAAGTAGAGGAAAAAGTTGTATACGTAAATTTAGTAGATATTTATTCAAATAACGAATGGATTTGTGGATGTAACAAAAAAATGCTTTATATTGTTTTCTCTGCTTACTTTTTAATGGCGATAAAGATTGGACGGAAATAGGAGTCACGGATCTATAGCATTAGAGTTTGAAAATAAAAAGACGTAGATTCTAAAAGCCATCTTCATAATTGTATGGTATATGCGTTACTGGGGTCAACTAATAAGATAGCGCTCAATTAGATTCGGCTTATTGGTTAAATATACAGAAACATAATGAAAACGTATCGTAGAATCGATATATTTTATCAAAAATTATTAATTGTGTTAAATTTTGTGGAGCTTTTGAATTGGCTCTTCGGGGACATAATGAGAGCGATACATCCGAGAATCGTGGGCTTTTTAATTTTTCGGCTGAAGTAGATGCAACTCTAAGTGAGCACCTGAAAATTTTTTCGGTATTTAAAGGCACTTCAAAGAAATACAAAATGATCTGTTATATTGCATGCTTGAAGTCTGTCATGAACAAATAATTGAGGAAATTAATATTTCTCCATTAATGGCGATCATGGCGGACGAAAGGGCGGATGTTGCTGCAAAATCTCAAATGGTAGTTATATTCGAGTATGGTTGTGATGGTGAGCCAATTGAACGTTTTTGGAACTACGTAATTCCTGACAAATGTGATGCAGACACAAATAGCAATACAATTTTAAGTATTATAGACTCTTTAATTCAAAATTCACCTACCAAACTGATTGGACAGAGTTACGATGGAGCAGCGGCGATGAGCGGACAACACGCAGGCATTCAAACAATAATTCCGCCTCTATTCGCCGTACATTAAATGATCCCATCTTCAATTTTTGGCTGACTTTTTTCCATCATGTAATGCCCGACGTATATATTCAATCAATTGCAGCAAAGATAAATTGAACCCACTGTAGTAAAAGACGCTATCGAAAAATTTTAACGCAGTATAAGCCTAGTTCGAAATAATATTGATAACATAAGTGCAGCATCAGATATAATAACTAACGCGTCGCCACCACCAGAAAAACGCAAACGTCCAACTAACAGCAGATTTGATCATCGGATTTCTGCTTTAGAGTTGTGTGATGTTATTCTAAATTGTGCAAAAGATCGATTTAATTTTTAAGAGCATCTAGTACTCGTATAGATCCTGTTTTTGAATCTGTGTCAAACCCTTATAAAAAACTGTCAGATGGCCCAGTCCTGTAGAAAATAAGAAAAAGAAGAAGAGAAAACCCAAGATCACAATACCTTCAGTTGTAACTTCCGCTGAGTGGCAGGAAAATTATAAGAGAAAAGAAGCAGCTAAAAAAACTAAAAGAGAACTAGAAAAGCAGTGAAATTGAAATGAACTGAAAAAATGAAGGAAACGAAAGAGGCATTATCAAAATAAAGTCCGAGAAGAAAAAACGACAAAGGGTAATGGAAGTGGGCTCATTAAAAGAGAATGAATCCGTTACAAAAAACAATAGGAATTAGGCACAATCTATTCTGTTGAGGACTACTGCGTAGTGTACCGGGAAAAATTTTGGAAATCAAAGAGGAAGAATAAGAAAATGAATACAAGATTAGTGCAATGATCCAAAGTGTTCCAAACTGAAGAGCTGATAAGAAAAATTAATGATCAAAGATTTTGAAGAAACGAAGAACTTACTGTGTTACCGAAATGATGTGTAATTAAATATTGTTTATTTGTTTTAATAAGATATTTTGTGTTCACAAAATATTGTTTAAGTCGTACTGAGAGGATATTATTTATTTACTTTGATGGAACAATGTTTTCTATTAGCTCTGAAATATTTATTTTGTTTACTTTTATGAATAAACTAATGATTTAAAAGACTCTTTTTACTACAAAATACCTAAAGTCAATATTTGGTATAGTGAGCGGTCAGGAATTGGTTATGAGGCCTTTGGGAATATTCATAAATTGGTTCCTACTAAATTGTATTTTTTTTATTTATATATAATGTATCTGAAGTGTACATGACTTTTAAAATAAACGGTTTTAAAGATTACAACTAATTTTCCGCCCTGAACAATATCTTACAATAAAATTGGTTACTTGTATACACTTCGGAGGCTGTATCGTGCTAACGAACTGAAATTTCTCAAAAATGACCAAAAATATTGTATATCTACATTTATAGGACACATTGTACTGACTATGGTGAGCTGAAAATAAATAAAGTTCATCTCTGGGATACCTTAAACAATATCCAATTATAAAATTGGTCACTTGTATATACTACGGACGCTGTATCGTGCTAACGAACCGAAATTCCTCCAAAAATGAATAAAAATGTAGCATATCTGGATTTATAGGACACGTTGTACTGGCTCTGTTGTTCATCTGTCGGATACCTTAAACAACATCCGATTATAAAATTGGTCACTTGTATCCACTCCAGAGGCTGTATCGTGCTAACAATCTTAAATTTCTTCAAAAATGTGGTACTTCAAACCTCTGTGAAGGTGGCAGAACCATTTCGGCAGAATCAAATAAAACCTATTACGACTTTTAGTATTCATTTTGTACTAATTTGTACCACAAAAAATAATTTTGTACCTTTACCCATTAACGAAAAAAATATGGCGCTGCTAGCTTCATGTTAACATAGAAAGCCCAAATTAAAAAAATTTGAAAAAAATGAGAATTATTACAGGAAATTAAAGAACTGAATTTGTACTAATTTATACCACAAAAAAAAATTAACATCAACCCCCTCAAACAACCCCTATTGCGATAAATTGAACAGCAAGCCCATACTTCTCCGATCTTTTTAATATTTCTTGAAAAACGAAATATTAAAGTCGATTCTATTAGTACTAAATTTGTACCACGAAGAAAATTTCAAAATATTAAAGTCAACCCACTTAAACAACCCCTGCTTTTATAAATTGAATAGCAAGCCCATTATCCCAAAACTTTTCAAAATTTCCTGAAAAACGAAATATAAAAGTCGACTTCATTAAAACTGAATTTGTACTAATTTGTACCACAAAAAATATTAACGTCAACCCCTTCAAACAACCCCTGATCGATAAATTAAACAGCAAGCCCATTATCCTCCGATATTTTCAGAATTTCTTGAAAAAGGAAATAATAAAACTGAATTTTTACCACAAAAAATATTTCAAAATATTAAAGTTAAATAATTTAAACAGCCCCTGCTTCAATAAGTTGTATATCAAGCCCATTATCCACCGATCTTTTCATAATTTCTTGAAAAACGAAATATAAAAGTAGATTCCATTAAAACTGAATTTGTACCACAACATATTTTATACACAGATTTAGGCTGATGTACCAAAAATGAAAATAAGCCCTTTTGTCGTTTTGTGCACTGCTTAATTACTGCAAAAAATCCATGCTCAAATTTTTCCATAACTAGAAAAATTATTAAGAATGATTAAATAAAGGCATCAATCAGCAAAAGGTCAATAGGAGCGGTAGATCAGACATCAGACGCGTAATATCTGAAAAACAAAAAAATCGCCGCACTGACTCCTATCGGTTTTTACTACAGTGTATCATGAAAATGTTTTGCGCCTACCTCTATCCAAAGTATACATTTCCTGGCCTCATTGTAGGGAGCAAAGTCGTACTTTTACTCCCTAGGGAGGAAAAGTTAAAGTGACGTCATAGTACGTTATCAATGAAATAATTTTTGCAATTCCGAGACTAAAGTCGTCACTTTAGTCTCACATGTTAGAAACTATGTTAGACCCAAGGGATATAAAAGAGCAGTTAAAATCCTAAGGGATTTGAAGTACAAATAAAAACGTACACCTCCGATGCCTAGCCAAGAATTTTAGAAGTCCGTCCTCGATGCCCAGCCAAGTTTCGTAAAAGAAGTAGTGTTTATTAATTTTTTTTTGTTAGTTTCATAAATAAATTATTGAAAATGTCTTGTTATTTGAGGGAGGCGGAAAAATCATATGTATAGCATGGGTGTAAAGTGCCTTTTCATCCTCGGGAGGAAAATAAGCACTTTCCTCCCTTGTTATACAAATAGCTATTTTCAATCTTTACTAAGCCGCCAAGTAGTCAAAAAAAGTGATAACACCAGAGTATGATGCCATTCTTATCTTCTAACTGTCTAGAACTATTTGCGCCTTATCAGGCACTTGCAGAAGGGAAAGAAAACTTATTCTGCCTGGTCAGTTCTTTATATATTAGTGCCTTTTTTCAAGATAATTCTAGATTACGGCTTGCACAAAAACAATTAGCTTTCTGGCATTTTCTAGATAAGACTGGTCACAAAAACAATGTCTAGATAAGATAGTCACAATCGTAAACAGTTCTAAGAAATCTCTGCGCCTCCGCCATAATTTTAACTTTGATACATGGCTTGGACAGAGTTGGATTCAGGGTCTACACTAGTGTGCTATTTCGTAACATTACCCCCTCCTTAAATGGAAGTTCCTTATGGAACTTTTGTGTAGCCGAGACTGGATGTTTGAATCGGCAACTGGCTCCATTTCTACACTTTCCGATCTTATGAAAATAACAGGGCACCGTCTTCATCGGATACTGATAACGGGGGTTGTAGCTGCAAATTATTATCTGGACACCGGTATCTTGTTCAATTATCGCAGGATAAACCAAGATGTGGTTTTTGTTCAAAGCGTAAGAACAGATTCACACAAGATAAATGCAACAATTGCAAAGTTTCAATATGAAAGGAACATACCGGCTCTACCACATTTATTTGTGTTACTTGTGCAGATAATCTTGATATGTGACGTTTCTATACTTAAAATTGTTTAAATAAATCATTTTTATGGACGCTGTTGTTTTTTTATTTTTATTCTCAATAGAAACATGTTTTAAGAAAAAGCCCTAGTATTATAAAGGATAGACGACCTCTTACATGGGTGAGATGAATGCGACCGATCCCGGGTTAAACTACAGCCTACTGCAATAATTAGTCGACGCAAAGTTGGGACTAATAGAGGCTGTGAAAGGCTTCCAGTAGGTAGGCCATCAAAGGGAGAATCTATATCGAAAAAATGAAAACGTAATTTGGCAACTAACGTGGCACAAAATCAGCCAAATGCCAAGTCACATGGGTCATGTCATGTCAGTTTTATTTTTATACTAACAATTTGTATATTAATAATAATATGATCAAATATAGTATAAAGTTCATTTTCGTATAAGTTTATTTAATGATATTCCATGCGGTTGGTTTATTTAATCACCATTCCAACCTATGATTCAGCCCCGTTTAACATTCTGGTACCGATTTCGGCACCTCGCATTAATTGGTGAATCAAATTTAAATCGACCAATGAAATTTGCGCGAGTGCCGATCCTATACCGGAATGTTAAAATGCGTCCCCGACTATTTAATACAATTAAAAGGATTTATTTGAAATCATTTGTCGGGTGTTCAATCTTTTTGTTTAAACTAGTCCAACATATGAGGAAATTAAATGTAGATATGATAAAGCTAAATGGAGAATTATCTATAATAGATGGAATTAATTTACACTTAATAAATAAGACATAGTATTTAATACCCAAGCTTCCAAATAAAATTTTTGTAGACTGTAGGTATTTATAATTAAAAATAATAAATTTCTAAACCCATCAAAATATAAAGCTATATGTTATAGTCAAAATACTCAGTAGATTACAATTTACCTGTAACAAAAATTTTTAGTTTCAGAATTAAAGCAGCTTTAGAAAATTAATTTAATTTGTTTATTCACCATATAGATGTATCTAATGAAATATGATGTTAATGAATAAGATGAAATGACATCTAGCAATGAAAATGTCAAATTGAATAAGGAATCTGTAGTTGAAACAGATATGGCAATAAATTCTGAATCTATAGATACTCAAAATTATTTTTTATTATATATATATATATATATATATATATATATATATATAACAAATAAAATTGAAAATATCACGGGGATTGCAGCCTAAATAATGTTAAATATTCTTGCTATACAAAACCGAGCGCTTTCGAAAGACTATTTCTTTCTTTTTCAAGGTTGCATGTTAGAATTATAAGAAATCAAAGAAAACAGGATAGCTAAGTATTAATTTATGTTGTTAATTTAAACTCAATTTTGCAATTTGTCAATTTTTCAGTGTTTCAATTTTTCAATTTTTTACTTGTTCACTTTTTCAATTTTTCAGTTTCCTATTGCATTTTAATTCAATGTTGAGGCATTGATTTTAACTTTAACTTAAGTCGGAGGCGATTACTATGTATCCTGTTTTCTTTGATTTCTTATAATTCTAACATGCAATTCTAACAAGAAAGAAATAGTCTTTCGAAAGCGCTCGGTTTTGTATAGCAAGAATATTTAACATTATTTAGGCTGCAATCCCCGTGATATTTTCAATTTTATTTGTTAATAGTTCAGCCGTGATTACTTGTCTATATATATATATATATATATATATATATACATATATATATATATATATATATATATATATATATATATATATATATATATATATCGTGTCCTTCATCAGAACATAATTCATAAAACAAGAGCTTGGCGAGCGCATGTTAAAATATGTTAAAATACTATATAACATATTTTAACATGCGCTCGCCAAGCTCTTGTTTTATGAATTATGTTCTGATGAAGGACACGATATGTCCGAAACGTAAACAAAAACAAAAATGTTAATTAAAGCCAAAAAAACCATTTGATTTGTTTAACTAGGAACCTACAATCCCAAGAAAAATTTTTCCAAAAAAAAATATATAATGAAATAAGGTTCAAGAAAAAAAAAACAAAACTAAATATATATATATATATATATATATATATATATATATATATCTAAAGTTTGTCTTGGTTTTAGGTCAATTTTTTTTAAATATAAATACAAAAAAAGGAAGATGGGTCAGTTGGACCATGAGTACCTGCATTAATCCTTTTGTGAAAAAGATCAAGTTAAGCCTACCGTTCAGTTCGACCAGGATAAAATTTTATTTTCTAATCGATTTAATGGAATTACAATATCATTAGGGTAGTAATAGTGGGTAGATTTCGACACTTGCAAATTTCTACCAAATTTTAAAATATTAGTTTAAATCCAGCAACATTCTAGTAAGTATCATTATCCCTCATAAGTATCTAGTCAATTTAGTTTGTTTAAAAAGTGTAACTGCACCAAAAATGGATTTGAAGTGTATGATTAGTGAAAAAGGACACACATTATTGTTACTAAATAATTAAATTTTCTAATGTTCATGTAGCAAAATGCAGACAAATTCTGTCAGTGTGTTAACAGAAAGTGTTCTAAAATTTATACCGAGGAAGACGAAATAACTATCTTACAACACATCTAGAGCATAATCACATGGAAGATAGTACTCTTAAAAGGCAACAGGTTAGCAATGCTTTGAAAAGGAAGGTCTAACAGAAAGACCGTTCAAGCTAATTCATAAGGAATTAAAGGTATGTTCTTTTTATTATTATTACCACGCTTTATTTAACTTCATGTGTCTGTTTATTTATTTATCTGTTTTTATTTTTGCGCTTTTATATTTGACCGAAAAATTATTTTTTACTTTTGAGTACACTTAAATAAAGCGTGGTTTTAAAAAAATTCTTTTTTCATATTTTTATTTTAATACCTTAACTATCGCTAACATTTTTATCTTTAACAGGACAACGAAATTACTGGAGAAATGATATTTGTTATTGTGTTTTCCGGTTATACAAATTTGCATTTTCTTTGCTTTGTGAGTACAATATAAATGGATGGAACATTTCAGTTGTGTACTAAATTTTTTCTTCAATTATTCACTGTTCAAAATGGCTATTATATACCTGTTGCGTTTTGCTTATTACCAAACAAGAACAGCTCAAGTTATTTAAAATTATTTCAACTGTTAAATGAAAAATGTAAAACTTTAGGTCTGATATTTAAACCTTCAACAGTCATTGTTGATTTTGAACAGGCAATTCATAACGTTTGTTCAATAATGTGGCTGAATATAAAAATTATAGGATGTAGATTCCATTTGTGCCAATCGTGGTATCGTAAAATTCAAAATTTGGGCTTAGTCACAGAATATAGGAACAAAAACTCAGAAGTAGGCAATTTTCTTAAATTATTTTTTGGACTTCCATTTTTAGACCCTCATGAAGTAGGAAACTTTTTTTCGGCAGACATTCATTCAATAATGCTCAGTAATCCGAGTCTATCGAAATTTTGCGATTATATCGTGGAAACTTATATCGATGAAGAAAATAATTTTCCCCCAAGTATGTGGGCTTGTACTACATATAGTATGTACAGGACCACAAACGCGTGTGAATCATTTCATTCTCATTTTAATTCTAATTTTTATAGTTCTCACCCAAGTTTGTTTAATTTTGTAAATATTTTCATAAACTTTCAAGCAGAAATATATATTACAATAAATTCCGCAAAATGTTCCACCAAAAAAACTAAAAAGTGCAACACAGAAAAAAAATGATTTTATTAAAGCTAAGATAGCAAAATATAGAAATGGCCTTTTATCACAAAAAGATTTTGTAAAAATTATGTCTTATTATAATTCACCTCAATAATAAATAATATGTTAAGTAAATAGTGATTCTTTTAATTTTTAGAACACAATTTTAATCGGCTCGAAGAGCGGTCGTGGTCCAACTGATCCATGTACTTAAAACAGGTACCTCGCCCGTGGTCGAACTGTCGGACTCCCAAAAAAAGTTTTAAGTTGGTATTACCATTATCTATTGACGTTTCCGCTTACTCAGTCCTCTTCAAAATATATTTACAACCCAAATGTAGAATTGAAAATATCCATTAAAATGTTAAGTCAACAACTTTGTCAATAACATAAAACATTCCTAACATTCTTATATATACCTATATATATACATATATATATATATTTTAATGTCAATCACTTAATAAACTTTATACCTCTGTAATTTGCCACGGCCTGAGCTCCTATCACAGGTGAGTTCTTTCGGGTGCCAATTTTATCATTATTTTAAATTTAATGAGTGAAATTATTATTTAAATCAAAATAAAATAACTAATCCTTTAATATCCTAATAACAAATTCAAAATTATAAAGTTCTTCCCAATTTATTAAAATTATAGTGCAAATTATATTTTGAAAAAAAAAATAGAAAATGTCTAGTATCAGTTGCAAATAATTGCTGGTTCAATTTTAAAGATAATTATTTAAATATAACTAATAACTATACACCTTATAACTAAATCTTAACTACAGTCCTGGAATAGAATGGAAAATATAAAAAAAATACAAGTATTGAAAAGATTTTGGAGTTTGGATTTTAATTTAGTTCCTCAATGATCAAAAAAATTTACGTTCAAATTAGCATGCTTTTTGTTTAATTTTCAATTGAATTTGTTTTCTTTTAAACTTTTTTATATTGATATAATATTTGAAATTTTGTTACCAATCAATCTTCTCCTCGGGGTATTTAGCTGACTATAAAGAAGCCTTTTCTCGTTTTAAGCTGGACTGAAATTAACTGTCTCCAGGATACAAGATTTCTCACACGAGAAACGCTTTATAAAATTTATTGATACGGGCAAGTTCTATCGTCGTTTTATCTCTACTTTTTGAATAATTATCAATAATACTAATCTCTAATTACAATTCGCTATCTTTCCAAAAAAATCTGACACTGACATCCCATAATAATTTGCTTTTCCCTCGTTACAATTATCTCCAATCAGAAAAATCCTTGCAATCAATTCTGGAGATCAAGCTTTAATATCATTACTCATTGTTATTTAATAATTGTTTTATTCATGGTAAAATATGATTTGTTAACAATTTTATTATTTTATTTCAATGTGACATCGTTTCAAATTCCTTTTATTGACTGGATAAATGACAATTTTGAAATTCACCTCTGATAGGATACGTTCACAGTTACGTGGAACTGTAATAACTAAATACATACATTGGTAAGATCTACTACTTCAAGTTTTGTTTATTAAATGATCCAGTGAACAAAATTACTTAGATTCAACCTTTCTAATATACAGAATGACCCCTAAATAGTAAAAAAAAACATTATTATGAATTTTTTAGTTTTTATACTAATTTTGTTATGAGATAAATGTTTTCAATATATATATATATATATATATATATATATATATATATTTGTAATTGCATAATAGTTATTTATGTATCTAGGGAATTATAGGAGCCTTAATTACCGAAGGCAAAGTTTTCGTCCCGAGGGACAGTAATAATTAGGCTTATTATTCCCGTGGTACATAGATAATTTTATTTCTGATCGATTTTAATTAAATTTTGATTTAATTTTAAAACGGAATGAATTTTTCAATTTATTACCATTCCGGTATATTTGAATCAGGTACCGCTGATTATAGGAGTTTTGTTGTTGCTATGTTACCTACTTGTTTCCTCGGGGAAATCTAGTTCTTGTTTCTTATTACAAATATGTAGTATTTCTAATTCTGTATTGTGTCAAAGAATATTTGGTGTCACGTAGATGTTTTGCGAAATGGGATTCCTTTGGTTGTTTTAATCTGTATGGTCGTAAGTATTCATTGTGTCTAATTTCAAAATTGTTTGACCTATATAGGCCGTACATTCTGGACATTTAAGTTTACATATACCAGACTTTTTTAATGGGGATATTTTTGTTTTCAATATTAGACACTGATTTATTTATATATATATACCAGAGTGGCATCTATAAATTATAGTTTTTTTAGTGGTTCTTAAGATTAAAATTGAAAACAATCTCTTCTTTATATCAAAAACAATGGTAAGTCACAAGCATTGTTTATATTTTATCATTATGTGTTTTCGTCCAAAAACAAAAAAATCGGAATAATATTATTATCTAATAGTTGTTTATAGAATAGTTACCGTTTAAAACTAACTTTCCGTGTTTATTTTTGCTACTTATCAATTAGTGAGTTTTATTGAAATCTCCAATAAACAGTTTACATTGTGAGATCATAAAAAACCATCTGACTATACCTTTTTTATTATTTTATTTTAGATAGTAACTTGTGGTTAAAAAATCTCTACGTACAAGTTAACTTCGACAAATAAAATAGAATTAAATTATCGAATGTTTTCATTCAATATTTGTTACCCTAGAGCAATATTTCATGTAAACAATTATTAATATTATTATTCACAAACTCACAAATCGAAATAACCACGTGTTACATAAACCGGCATCACAACACTCTGTATCGCAAACGTAAACACAAACACGCATTAAAACCGAGGACAACGACCAGTTTCCACCATCATAAATGTGTAAAAACTACTACAACCAGCAGCGGTCGGAAGTTCTTAGACAGATTATTATTGTATGTATCGCTGAAATTCCAGTGTTGCCGCTAAGCCACTTCAGCAAACAGACAGTTTTTATCTTTTCTGAGAAATTTTATACAATTAATTGATCAATTAATTAAATACAGTAAGGAGGTAAAAGTTTGTGTAAATTTTTGTTTTTCAGTGTTCCAAAGACTAGGTAAAAAAATAATAAATTATCAATAAGTACGCGTTGGATCTGTGAACTCCACACATCCAATATCCAGAAAAGCTAACTGTATGAGCTGGAATAATTAATACCTGCGACCAGTCAGTTTATAATTTAATCTAGTAGTGAATATAA
Organism: Galeruca laticollis; assembly: GCA_963921935.1. Classification (NCBI taxonomy): domain Eukaryota; kingdom Metazoa; phylum Arthropoda; class Insecta; order Coleoptera; family Chrysomelidae; genus Galeruca; species Galeruca laticollis. Next base: position 178,884,035 of record OY998175.1, read on the forward strand.
ATTAATAAATAGTGAATATGAATGGTGAATATAAATTAAGTGTAAGTAAATATACCATGTATATAAGTTTATCCCACCCATCAGGATAAACTATTTAAATAAATAAGAAAAACATAATATTGGTGTGAGGTGTGGGGTAATATAAATAAATAGATACGTAAAAATGGCTAAAAGGCTAATTGACTTAAAAGTGACGGAACATGAAGCAGAATTGGAAAATTGTGTGAGTTGGAAACGACTGGAAAGAAGAGTGACTTAGTAGAAAGACTCAAAATGGCACTGGAAAGTGACGGCTTGGATCCAGAAACATTTTTATTCAAAGACGAGGCTTCCAGCGTAATCTCGAGAATTTCTGCTAAGAAGAACGATACTTTTGCTAATACGGACGAGAAAATTTCCACCATGAAGAATAATATTTCTGCTAACATGGACAAGATTTCTGCCGATATCTTATAAATGAAAAAAGACATGCCGCTGATGATGAAAATAAAATTCCGTCTCTAAATTCGGATATTGAGAATAAGGTGACAACGATGGGAAATCAGATGGACGAGAAAATCAAGGAGTTAGAGAGAAAGTTGGCAGATTAAAGAGCACAAGACACGCCAGCTGAAGAAAAAAATATCGAACTCATAAATGCCTGCAAGGCAGAAACACATCCCAAAATAGAAAATATGTGTAGTTTCGCCCGAGTCAACATCCCAACGTTCGGAAAGACGTCGTGGACAAATTATGTAAAACAGTTTGAAGCAGCCCCTAGAGCGAATAAGTGGTCCGATAAGGAGACAACCATCGCGCTTCGGGGAGTTGTCTTAGATGTACGAGTACCTCAGACGATACCTCTTAAAGAAACGGATGACTTCGAGCAGCTAAATAAGAGACTGGACATGCGATATGGTCATGAACATCTAGAACGCTTGGATCAATTCGAGCTGAAGAACTGAAGTCAGAAACGTGACGAAATCCTTCAAGAATTGAAGTGGATATTGTCCGACTAGTTCGATTGATTACCCATCAGCACCTGAGAACATGATGGAATGTTTGGGCATTCAGGCCTTTATTGACAGCTTACGTGACTACGATATGGAGAGGATGCTTCGTTTAGCCGATTCCAAAACATTGGTCGATCACTCACTACTGCTCTTGAATATGAAATAGTAATGAAGGCTTTGGGATTCAACAAAGGTAGGACCATCCAAGGAGAACTGACGAAGACAGACTTGACCGGATCGTCAACTTGATAAAAATTATTGTGGACAAGAAGCCGAAGAAGATTAGGTGCCGGAATTTTGGCAAGCTGGGGCATGTACGCAGTTCGTGTAAGCGCCCTAAGATTCCTGCTACCCAAGAACCCCAGTCACAGGGAAAACTAGACAGGGCCCAAAATTGAACTGGTGTGTCACCGAAATGCCACTGTACGCAGTTCGTGTAAGCGCCCCAGGACTCCTGCTACCCAAGAACCCCTGTCACAGGGAAAACTAGACAAGGCCCTATATTGAGCTGGTGTGAATCACCGAAATGCCGACTCCCTGCCTAGCCGTGGCCAACATACTGTTCCCTCTGCCACAAGGCGGAACCTAAGTGAAAAAAATGATGAAGTTATAGTTTCACTTTGTATACTTTGTGTTATTTTTTTTAGTATTATCGGATTGACTGATAGGAAAAATAAAATAAAAAGTCAGTTAAAAATTCGGAATGATTTTCCTGTTTTCTTTACGACCTTGAAGCTTTACTTATTGAAAATGTCGAGATAACACGTCCTAATTTACGTATTCTGATAATTTTGGAGGCGCCGGCGAAATTTCCATTTCCTTTCATAGAGCTGTTGTGGTAGCACAAAACAGATCATAAAAACTTTAGATCTACACCGAATCTCATTAACAAATATTTTCTTTACAAATAGCGAACTTTTAATCAAAGAAAATGTAGACACGAATCAAGTAAGTAGCAATCTACAAGGTTTAGAACAAAAAATGCATACTCTAACTCAGATCAAAAATACCTCGATTTGTTACTCGATCAAAATTCAGAAGATATTGATCTAGATTATGAGATGGCATTGTTCAACAGCCGTAGATTTATTAGATAAAAATACATCAAATACCTGATATTCTACTCAAAATTACTGCAAATCACAATTGAAGTATACCGACATAGAATTAAAAATATTTGGTGTGATGGTGACATTCGTGATTGGTTGTCATTTTGGAGCCCGTTCAAAAGATATTACGAAGATCAAAGACTCCCTAATGCAGAGAAATTACACTTTTAGTCCAAGCAACCATTCCTAAATCACGAACACGCCAAATTGTTGAGAGCTATCCACCCGTGGGAGATAATTATCCTAAAGTAATCGAATGCTTAAAAAGACGTTTTGGATGACAATACCTACAGATAGAAGTATACTTACGAGAACTTTTGAAGTTAGTGATAAACAACGTTAACAAATAATCGAAACAACACTTTATATGACCAAATTGAAGCACAACTTTGTTCCTTACAAACTTTAAACGTGACATCCGATACTTGTTCTGCTATGCTGTTTCCCTTAGTTGAATCATGTCTTCCAGAAGATCTACTACGACTTTGGGAAAGATCAACCTATTTCAATGACGATGATAGCTCGAAAGTACGTCTCGTTAAACTCATGAATTTGAGGTTGAAAGCGAAGAACGAGTCACTCAGCCATCTCTGGTTTTGGTAATAAATTAAGACGCAAATAATTCCCGGAAAACGTTCCTACAGCTGCTGGACTGCTGACAAATAATACGAGAAAATTCCAATGTCTGTTTCGTCGCGAAACAAATTACATCTGCAATTGTCCTGAATCTATTGCTGAATTGAAGAAAATCCATTCAGAAAAGGGTCGGTGTCATGCCTGTCTGAAATTTGGACATATAGCTATTAAATGCAGAACTGCTGCTAAATGAAAATGTGAATCCTGTGAAGGTGAGCACGTGACGTTGATGTGTCCAAAATCCAACAAATCATCAACTAAAAGAAATGGATCTATGACAACAGAAGGCTTATTATGTAACACCCTCAGTAACTCCACTTACAAAGAACGACTTTTGTAAACATTGGTGGTCAATCTGGAAGACAAAGACATCACTCGTCCTGTAAGTGTTATTATTGACACAGGATCTCATAGAGCATAACATCATTAGCGGAGTAGCCAAAGAAATGGGTTATGTAGGGCTAAGAAAAGAAGAACTCCTTCACGCTCTTTTTGGTGGTATTTCATCTAACGTTACCCCTCACAATTGCTATTCTGTCTTTCTGGAAAATCACGACAAAAGTTACAGTTGCCATTTTGAAGTTTAGGACCAATCAGTCATCTGCACCAACGTATTCGGTATCCGAAATCGTGCATGGATGAAAGAACTAAAAGACCTCAACATAAAAGTCATAGGCAAGCACCTATTGAAATCCTAATTGGTGCTGACATAGCAGGAAAACTCTTTTGTGCTGAACAACATGTCTTGAAATGCGGTTTAGTTGCTATGAAAACTAAGCTAAAGCTAGGTTGGACACAAATGGACAAAGTTACCGTTCCTTCACAAGATGCACGAAAATCTTGCAGTATGATTGCTTTATCTCTCCTATCAACCACATCGAAATTAACAGATTTATGGACCCTTCAAGTTATGGGCATTGAAAATCCTGAAGATTTGAAAGAACAAGAAATTCTCAACACTTTTCAGAAAGCAGTGACACGAACGCCAAATGGAAAATGTGAAGTCACGATGCCATGGGTTCAAGAACACAAACCACTACCAGACATCATTAACATTGCTAAGACTCGACAAACTCATGAACAAGTTTGATAAAGATGGCTATGAGTACGACCAAGTCTTCAAAGAATGGTTACAAGAAGGCGTCATCGAAAAGGTAAACGACAGAGAGATTGGTAATACTATAGCATATTACTTACCTCATCGCCAGGTGGTAAAGCTGTCAAGTACCACGACTAAGTTAAAACATGTGTTCAAGATGTATCTGCCTGCAAATTTTTACCCGCAGGACAATCAGTTTTTTCTTAATATTTTCAAAAATTAGAAGCATCACACTGATTAAAATGTATGAAAAAGATAAAGTGTTCCCTTAATTTGTCAATCAAAAATAATCGCAGTCAGGTTTTGACCTGAATTAATAAAAATATCTCAAAGTTCAAGTCGTAAATATGAATCATAATACAAAAGTATATTATTCCGATTTCGTAATTTGTTTGAATTATTTTGGCGTCCTTCGATTATTTTATCGCGTTCATATTGCTCTTCACATTTCTGACAGACACATATTTATGTAAAAATTAAGGTCAACATTAGATCACATATATTGTTAAAGTTAAAAAATAGTTATTTGTAAAACAAGTGTCACAATGACTCGTTTTGTAGTACGAGTGAAGCGGTTCGTTGTGCAAATCACGAGTACTACAGAAAGTCATTGTGGTACAAGTTTTACACAATATTTTTTATAATTCGCATTTATTTAATTGTTTGATTAAAATAGAATTTCATATAATCCCCGTTTTTAAACTAGGAGGAGTGGTTTGAATTTAAGTTGGCAATTCTGTAGATTCCTAATTGGTCAGATCACAGATGGTTTTATTCTGCACTTCTGACTTTTGACATATAACCGAATAATTGTGTAAATTGTAAACAAACTTTCATTTAAGCAAAAAGAGCATGATTATTTGTTTAAAAAAGAGCTTCTTCGTATATGCTCTTGCGGTCTATTTATATTATATCATGAACAGAATTATTTCTGTAATACATCTTCACATAGATATCTGGTAATTTATCCCAAAAATCGAACGTTTTGTATACCTATCTATTGATCATATACAATATAAAAATAAACAATTGACAAATTATCGCTAGCTAGGCTATAGGTTAGTGAAGACCACTCCTAATGCAGTTTTATGCACCACCAACAAAAACAAAATATTCTTGGTATATAAAATAAATATTTCTTACCTTTTTATTGAAATAAATTCTCCAAAAATAAGTAACAAAAAGCTCATTATTTAAAGTAAAGTTGCCCCCTCTCAATGATAATTTCAGAAAAAAAATACATGGAGAAAAATCAGGTTGGAAATTGGAAAAATATGGCATCTAAGAAGAGAAACAGGATAAGCTATTTGGAACTAGTAGCAGAGTTATTATCGAACAAAAAAATGCCAGCGGGTTCGATTAATGGACTAATACTCGCCAGCGGTTTCTGCGATAGTCAATCTTTTAAAGATTTGTTAACTGGCAGCAATTGTATGTACTATTGTGAACGAGGGTGTAAATAGAAAAATTTAAAGGATTCGAGCTGAGTTCTGTTATAAAGTTTTTGTATATAATAAAAACAAAAACCCAACAGATATTATCTCAGTTGTGTACAAATTCAGATAATATTTTGATTAAAATCGTGGACTTTTATTCAGGATTAAAACTGTTGCGACTTTGCATATGAAAAGATTGAAACTGCTCCATTTTTGGATGTGGAATTGCAAAAAAATTATAATTTAGAGGCGCAGATCAAATAACATTTTAAGCCGAACATTACAGTATGTTAAAGGTTAAAGATTGAGGGGAATATTTATTAGACACACGTTAATTTGATTTCTCAAATCAGGTATTTTAGCTTGAGTTGCATAACTTTAATCTGTATTTTCTTATATAATATATATATATATATATATTAAAGTATTATTTTTCTAAAACCTTCTTAAATAATTTATTTTTCTATTTCTTGGATGTCAGGTTGTGTAATTAATTAAAACATTTTATTGTTACTGACGTTTCGTCCCTGGGTTAAGAACTTTCTCAAAGTTTATTATTGACCGAATTTACAGTCGTCATCATTTACAGTTACGATATTTGCATCTCTCTTTATATGGTAATTAAACAAGGACAAAACTACTAAATTGATTACTATTGACACATTAAACAGGTACTGAAATTTTGAGCAGTTGCCACTTTTAGTTATAACCATAAAGATATCTAAGGATACAACAAATACTTGTTTAAAATTCATATAAGAATATGCATTTATTTAATAAAATTCAAGTATTATTAATTAATTTTAAAAGCGGCGACTCAAATGCATAAATTAGTATGACTTTTTTATATTTGTATAACTTTTTAACACATTTTCAATTAAACTTCTAATTTCATTTTTCCTGCAACTAAAGACACTTTGTAAATATGGCAAAGCAGTGGAAGTGTCCGCAAGGTAGCTTAGAATATGACTCGATGTATGGGGCAAGAAAAAATCAAAACAAACATATCTATTTTATTTGTTAATCTGAGATATATATCAATAAAAGTTTATTATTTCTATGCCTATAGGTTTTGCATAGGTAAAAAAATTGACGTTGGAAGTTATCTGTCATCAATCTTATTGTATTACAATAGGGGATGGATTACGTCAAGCAAAAGCTATTTAAGGCTCAGCCTCTGATAGAATTTCAATACTGTATGACCTTGCCATACAGACACAGGATGATATATGTGCTTATAAACATTTTAAAGCTAGATATGTTGAATTAAAAGCCTTTTGCAGTGAAAAGTAAAAAAATTAGAAGATATAATCGGTCAAAATTGTCAAATGTACATAATTCATTTTATTTGCCATAAAAATCATAAAATTAATCTTTAAAGATGTTAAAAACTTACAAGAAACAATAGAATAATAAAACGGAAGAAATATGGCAAAGAATGGACGTTAATTGCTCTATGAAAGTACTAAAATTGGAGCCCCCAGGAAAGAGATGAAGAGAAAGACCAGCACTGAGATGGGAAAACTTACATCGGTTAAACGATGGCAGATAAAGATCTGAGAGGATATTGTTACGTTAGGGAATTATGAAGGAAAAAAAGGCAAACTAATAAATGGGAAAATGCCGAAGAATAAGAATCTTCAAATCCAAAATCTATGACCCGATCAACTTCTCCCGTTTTTTACGAAGTTCTCAGGTTTCCGCCCCATCACATCGAGTCCAATAAAGATAAATTGGAGGAGTATTGAGGCAATATGTAGCAGACACACGCGAACAAAGAGTAATCAGTATAGAAAAATATTAGATGTATTAAAAATTTAAATTTTATGCAAGTAACAATGACTTCATTGTGTACGTATCCTAAAGTTCGCGTGGTATCAACATTTTTAAAATTCTATGATCAAATTATAAACACCAATATGGCCACATTTCATTAGACTCTAGCATATATTTTAAAGAACATTCAAATATTTCAATGTTCAAAGAATTTTTTTAGGTCTTGACAACAGCGCAACAACATAATTTTTATTCAAAACAAACGGTTGTCCTTCAAATTACATATTATAGAATTCGATAATATCACGTACACATTACATTATATTGTATAATAAAATGATAATTGAAAACAGTATCGAAGTTTTTTTCTGCAGTATCTACAATTAATTTTAAAGGGATGCTTTCAGGACGCGACCGTTATGAAGAACTCCGCTTTCTGGGTTACTGTGAAATTCCGAATTGAACATTTTACATGTATACCTTCGAAATTTGCTTTTATTGATTTTCTTTTTCAAGCCGTAGTATGCTGGGTTGTATCTACCTCCCCCTTTTTTCCGTTACTTCATAAACTCAATGAACCCTCATTATTTGATGATATTTTGTAGATCTATTTATAAATCTACTTATGTTAGTTGGCGTTAAAGAACGCCAGAAGGAAATTGAAGACAATACCAGGTGTAGAAGAATATAGATTATTTATTATTATTATTGTCTCTACAGCTTTATAAAAAATTGTGTGGTTAGAGATAAATTTTGTTAATATGCTATTTAAAATGCAGATTAGAATACAGTTTTCGGGAGAGAATACAAGAATCACAATGACTCGTTTTGTAGTACGAGTGAAGTTTGCGCAACGAACCGCGAGGCGGTGAGTTGCGCATATCACGAGTTCTACAGAAAGTCATTGTGACACAAGTTTCACACAAGATTTTTAATAATTCGCATTTATTTATTTTTTAAATAAAATAGAATTACATATAATCCCCGTTTTTAAACTAGGAGTGGTTTGAATTTAAGATGGCAATTCTGTAGATTCCTGATTGGTCAGATCACAGATTGTTTTATTCAGCACTTTTGACTTTCGACATATTAGGACCGAATAATTGTGTAAATTGTAAACAAATTTTCAGTTAAGCAAACAGAGGATGATTATTTGTTTAAAAAAGAGCTCCTTCGTATATGCTTGCGATCTATTTATATTATATCATGAATAGCATTATTTCTGTAATACATCTTCACATAGATATCTGGTAATTAATTAAACAATTGACAAATCGTTGATGAATAAACGTTAGCGTTCTTTATTTATTAATATTTTTAATAAATAATTCATTCAAATTTACCTTTAAGACCATTTAATATGATAATTTGCTATCTAGAAAAATGCTAGACCATTTTATTTATAATTTGTTTCAAGGTTAAAGTCAAAGTGAAATGTCAAATAAAAATATATAATACATACAATAACCAACTGTATGACACTAAAAATGACTAAAAAATTGTTCAATGAGACTTCATTGTGAGACTGTAAACAATGCTATAATGAAGTCTCTTCTATACGCGAATTATAAAATAGTATGTTATATTATGAGTATGGGTGATCTGTTTATCAACAGTCATAAAAACAAACTAAGGTAGGTCGAAAAGAGATCCTTTTTTTTAAACGCTCTAGGTCGGAATAGTTGCCTATTGCTTTAAGAAGGAAAATGATGAAAACATTTTTGAAATCAGTTAACATCTTCCGCTCGCGCATCGTACTTAAAGTTTGAGACAAAATGTAAAAAACACAAATTTTCGTTATTTTTTTCATCCGTTTAATTCTATTAAAACTATGACACTCTAGTGTTATATGCCTAGTTTATAGCAAGAAGAACTTATAAAAAATGATTTAAGATCATTTACTGAATGTTTTTTTGCTTGCGCAACATCATTGAAATTGTTAAACTGGAAGCCACTGATACAAGCTTGACCGTTCTCTCTACAGTCTGGGTATAACATGGAAACATTTGTATATCTCTAACAGGCTTGGCGGCAGAATTGATGATTTCTCTTATATCATCCTCACTTAAGTTTCGCAACATTGGGGGAGGATGCAAAGCACATTTCTTCCAATCAATGATTTCTATGTAGTCTGAACTTTTAAACTTTAGCTGTGGCGGTTGAAAACTTCTAACTGTCTTCTTTTTTGGGACAACGTTCCTCGCTTTTAAAATTCTTCTGTATCCAAGTTCTCGAATATGCTCCCTTTCGTCCACAAGCATTACCAATCAAATATTTTCTGAGTGTACAAATAATGCATTGCGTTCTATTATAGGATCGACGACTTTTAGAAGTTCTTCGTATAAATACCCTGATTTTTTGATAGCTTGATAGACGTGTTTTGGCCCATGATCTCAAACCACAAAGGCGTATGATTTCAAAATGAAGCCGACGATGTCTTTTAAACTGTCTGATGGATCCTAAGTACTTATGTAGAGCCTCTGAGCTCTGATGGCTGCATGGCTGCAGTAAGCCATCGGGAATGAGACAAAGCACCAGGGTCACGTTTGGCCAAGTCTTCTGAGAAGTCCCTGAAGTTATTGCCTTTGAAATGTCTAACAAATATTGTTGGTATTTGCTCATTTGTTTCATTTCTATATATATATATATATATATATATATATATATATATATATATATATATATATAAATCGGTTTATAACGTTCTCCGACGTCTTCCGACTCCTGACCGCCATCCTTCTCTATCTTGCCATAGATCCTCTGGTAGCTCCCTTTCTCGTATTTCGGTATCTATGCCCTCTCTCCAGCTTTTTCTTGGTCTTCCTCTTCTTCTTTTTCCGTGTGGTGACCATTTTAGGACTTGCTTTGGTAGTCTTTCGTCTGGCATCCTTTGAACGTGACCGTACCAGACCAACTGCTTGGTCCTGATATCATCTATTATTGTGTGCCCGACACCCATGATTTGTCTGACTCTGTCGTTACGTACTCTATCTCTTCTCGATTTACCCGCTGATCTTCTCCAGAAGTCCATTTCCGTTGCTAGTAGGATTCTCTCCGTAGACTGCTTCATTTGCCACACTTCGCACCCATATGTTACAATACTTTTGACGATTGTGTTGTATATTCGTTGTTTATTGGCCTTTGATATTGTTTGGTCCCACAGTATTCCGTTCATCATAGATACCCATCCTTTTCTACCTTGTATGTTTCGGTCCTTGATAGCCGCGTCTAGTGTTCCGTTTTGTGTTATTTTCATTCCTAAGTATTTGTATTCCTCGCAGTGTTTAATTTTTTTTCCGTCCTCCAAATCGATGTCTTGTGCCGTTGTTCCGATGGACATACATTCAGTTTTTCCTACATTTACTTCAAGGCCTCACTTCTTATATTCTTCTACGAGCTTTCGAGTCATGTAGTTTAAGTCGTCATGGTCCTGTGCTATAACTACTTGGTCGTCTGCGAAGCATAGCGTGTAGAGTGTAGTATTGTCGTTGAGAGGTATTCCCATTCCATTACATTTCCTTTTCTATACATTAAGTGCCTGTTCCAAGTAAATCTTAAAAAGCGTCGGCGATAAGCAGCATCCCTGTTTTAGGCCTTTTGTGACCGTGAACCCTTTGGATATGTTACGTCCTACTTTAATTTGTGTTTTATTATTTTCATAGATTCTTTGAACTGCTTTTATTAACCCGTTTGTGATATTTGTTTTTTCCAGCGTTTCCTATAATATATTAAGGGGTATGCTATCATACGCCTTCTGTAGGTCTACGTATAATAGATGAATTTCTTGGTTCACTGCTGTTTTCTTTTCGATCATCTGTGTAACACAGTATAGGTGGTCTACTGTGGATCTGCCAGCTCTAAAACCAGCTTGCTCTTCCGCCTCCAGATCTTTATATTCTTTCTCGATTTTATGTTTTATTACTTTACCGTATATTCTACTAAATGTGCTGGTCACTGCAATACCTCTATAGTTCTCACATTGGTCTCTATTATCTTTCTTGTGGATTGTTACCATAACGGATGTTTGCCACTCCCTAGGTATTTCTCCCCCATTTATGCAGTCCTGGCATAGTTTTCGCATTTGTTCGTATAACCTGTCGGTTCCTACTTTAACTAATTCGGCTGGAATGTCGCCTGGTCCGGCGGATTTTCCGTTCTTGAGGGATTTGCATGCTTCTTCGACTTCTTTACAACTGACCTTTAATGGAGACGATGTGATATTTATTCCATTGTTTTCCTCTATGTTAAATTCTTGCCTGTTTTCAATTAGTAGACCCTTAAAGTATTGTTCCCATTTTTGTATTCCTATTGGTGATATTATTTCTTTTGTCTTGTTTGCTCTCATGTTCTTTAAAAATTTCCAGCTTTCTGAACTCGTTCTTCCCCCTATGTATGTATTTAATTTTTGACAGTTTTTTTCCCACGTTTCATTTTTCTTCTTGATAATTCTTTTTCTTACTTTGGCTTGGGCTTGATTGTATATTATTTTGTCATTCTCGCTGTTTGTTGCTAAGTATCTATGGTATTTCTCCCCCATTTATGCAGTCCTGGCATAGTTTTCGCATTTGTTCGTATAACCTGTCGGTTCCTACTTTAACTAATTCGGCTGGAATGTCGCCTGGTCCGGCGGATTTTCCGTTCTTGAGGGATTTGCATGCTTCTTCGACTTCTTTACAACTGACCTTTAATGGAGACGATGTGATATTTATTCCATTGTTTTCCTCTATGTTAAATTCTTGCCTGTTTTCAATTAGTAGACCCTTAAAGTATTGTTCCCATTTTTGTATTCCTATTGGTGATATTATTTCTTTTGTCTTGTTTGCTCTCATGTTCTTTAAAAATTTCCAGCTTTCTGAACTCTTTCTTCCCCCTATGTATGTATTTAATTTTTGACAGTTTTTTTCCCACGTTTCATTTTTCTTCTTGATAATTCTTTTTCTTACTTTGGCTTGGGCTTGTTTGTATATTATTTTGTAACTCTCGCTGTTTGTTGCTAAGTATCTATGGTATTTCTGTCGTTTTTCTAAGATTTCAGCCTCTATTTCGTCATCCCACCAGTATGGTTTTGAATTATGTCTAGATCCATTGTATCTTCCCAGTGCCTCTTCTGCTGCCTCATGTATGCACTTTTTAATATATTCGTAGTGTTCTTCTGTGTTATTCCGATTATACTCGTTTTTTCCTAGTTTTTCGTCCAGACGTTTCCTGTATAGTTCTCTTACACTGTCATATTCCAGGCTATCCAAGTTGTATCTTATTGGTTCACTTATTGGTTGACTTTCTTCGATTGTTTCTATGTTTCCTAGTTCTTGTTGTTCTTTGCTGGGGAATACGATTTTCGTTTTAAGCATATAATGGTCGGTACCACATGATGGTCCCCTACATACTTTTACATCGTGGATTCTCATTTTTGTAGTTTGTCTTACAATGGTGGATTCCGGTCCTGGCACTGGGTTTTGAAAAGTGATTTAATATTTGCTCCGTAATAAAGCTGAATATCAGATAAATTACGAGTCAAATAATTGTAAAAGCTATACGAAGTAATATATAAAGAGGTGAAGTGAGTGCACAATTGGAGACAGCAAAATCAAAGTAAGATTTTAGCATAATTAAGTCTAATAATAAAAATATTGAGTATAAAATATACAGTAAATAAAAAGTTTCCACTATAAAATATAAAAACTAAACACTACAAAATTCTAATTAGCTGGCAGTAAAACCGGTAATTGCTACACAGGCAGGCCAGTTAAGTGGGATTTAACAGGTTCGGATTTAAATATTTACCAGGTAAAAAGTAATATAAGATTTACATACATAAACGAAATCGGTCAGCTCTGAGTAGGCTAAGGACTGAACTAAGTAGGTTCTCGGTACACAAACTACAAAAGAGACACAGATTTCGTGGATTGTACAAAAGAAAATCAAACAAAATGCCTTTAGAGAGCGGAACAGATACTGAGGAAGAATACAAAAGAAAAAGGAGGGAATTAGATGAAAGTTTTGGCAGAAGTAAAATAACTAAGAGAACACCCAAGAAAGGCGCAGAAGAAAAAGAGAGCTCGGAAGCAACCATGATAAAAATGATGCAAGAATTGATGAACAAAAACGATGAAATGATGGATGAAATAAAGCAATTAAGAAAGGAAAACAGCGAGAACAACAAACAGCTACTAGAAATAAAGCAAGAAAACCAGGAACTCAAGAACGAAATAAAAACACTAAATAACAAAGTGGAATATCTAGAAAAAATAACTAAAAAGAAAAATTTGGTCATCACTGGATTAGAATTGAATACAAAAGATGATAGGATACTAAAGACAACTATGGAAAACTTCATAACTAAAGGACTGCAAATAGATGTCAAAATAAGAAGCGCCCAATTACTAAGTGAAAAGGTTTGCTTGATTGAAATGGAAAGTTTTGCAGATAAAATGGACATTCTAAGAAGCAAAAGTAGACTGAGAAATTCTCAGGAACATATTTATATTGAGTCAGACCTTACCAAAAAAGAATTAGAGATACAAAAAACAATTAGAAGAAAGGCCAAAGAAGAAAAAGAAAAGGGAAAAAATACAAAAGTAGGATACAAGAAATTGATAGTAAACGGAATAGTTTGGAAATGGAATGAAGATTCAGAGGAATTACAATTGATGACTAGAGAGCAGAACCAAAAAAACTAATAAACAATACACTTAAAGATAGTACACAGGTAATGACTCAAGCTGAGAACAAGGGATATGATAACGGTAAATTAAATAACAAAATACAAAGCAGAAGAATAACAAGTAACAAGCATAACAAATTAAAGGAAGATTATCATCAACAGAGTAATAATAAAAAACACGGACCTCAAAACATGGAAAAATTACAGATGGGCGTAGGTATATGGAATATAAACACATTAACAGGGAAAGAATTGGAATTAACTGAAGAAATGGAAAACAATAATGTTCAAATTCTAGGACTAAGTGAAACGAAGAAAAAAGGCAAAGGATGTTCGCAACTAACAACAAAGCACACATTATATTATTCAGGAGTAAAACCAGAACAAAGGGCAAAGGAGGGTGTAGGAATAATTGTTACAGAAGAAATAAAACAAAAGGTAATACAATTTAAGGCAGTCGACTCGAGAATAATAGTTATTAGTATAAAATTAGAAGAAATAATCAATTTTATACAAATATATGGGCCAGTAGAAGGAACGGCAGAGGAAGAAATTTTAGAATTTTATATTCAATTGCAAAGAGTATTAGATGAAGTAAGGGAGGAAAACGAAAAGACAATAATAATGGGAGATTGGAATAGCAGGGTAGGAAATGATTACAATAGAGGAATGGGTTGTATGGGAAAACATGGAGAAGACATAATCAACAGAAATGGACTAAAAATGATAGATTTTTGCAGAAGGAATGATCTAATAATAGGAAATACGATGTGGGAACAACAACTAAATGATAAATATACGTTTGTGGCAGAAGGAAGAAACGCTAAAAGCCTGATAGACTACATAACATATACACAAAACCTAACAGAAGTAATGCAAAAAATTGAAACAAAGAAAGAAGCAGAAATTGGATCTAACCACAGATTAGTAGTGACAAGTTGTCTAGTAAAATTACTCAGGAAAGAATTTACTACAGACTACAGTAAACTAGCAACACATAAACTCAAAAATAAAGATATCGAGAAAAAATACCAAAATGAGACGAATAAAGAATTCTATAAACTAGAAAAAGAAAAAACAGACTGGACACTTGAAGAACGATGGGTCGCCTTTAAAGAAACGCTATTAACAGCAACAGAGAAGATATGTGGAAAAATTAAATATAATAAGAATATAAAAAGGACTAACTGGTGGAATAACGAAATTAAAATAGCGGTCAAAGAAAAGAAAACGGCATGGAAAAAATATATCACATCAAAATTACATGTGGACAAAGAAGAATATGACAGGAAGAAAACTATTGTAAAAAGAGCCGTCAAAAAATCAAAACGTGAGTCATGGAAGAAATTCGGAGAAGAAATAACAGATCTACATAAGATGGATAACAAGAAATTTTGGACAAGAATAAAAAGATTGAGAGGAAATAAATATAAAGATATTAGAGCAATAAAAAATCGACAAGGACAAGTACAAACGGAAATGGAAGAAGTATTGAAAACATGGAAGGAATACTATACAGAACAATTCCATACATTAACACCGGAAGAGAGTATAACAACCACAGAAGAGGAAATTGACCAACTACAAGGAATCCATAAAGAAGAAATAGATCAAGTAATACAAAAAATCAAAATAGGCAAGGCTAACGGAGAAGATGAGATAGCGCCAGAGATGATTAAGTCATTAGGAGAAAGAGGAAAAGAATGGATATGGAATGTATGCAAAGAAGCTTGGGTACAACAAAAAATTCCAAGGGAATGGGAAAATAACTTAATAGTACCCATCTATAAAAAGGGAGAACAGACACAATGTGAGAATTACAGAGCAATATGTTTGGCCCAAACTAGCTATAAAGTGTACACAAAAATAATAGAAAAAAGATTAAGAGAATATGTAGAACCAAAATTAGGAGAAGAACAGGGAGCTTTTAGACCTGAAAGACAAACAAATGACAATATCTATATACTAAGGAATATAATCGAAAGAAAAATAGAAGAGGGAGAAGAAATGTACCTTACATTTATAGATCTAAAAGCAGCCTTTGATACAGTAGATAGAAGAGAAGTATGGAGAACCCTGGAGGGAATGGAAGTACCACCCACCTTAATAAATATAATTAAAAGTGTATACGAGACAGTTAGAGCCAAGGTACAGATTGCAGGCCAAAGGTCTGAAGAATTCAAAATGTGTAAGGGAATAAAACAAGGAGACAGTTTCAGCCCACTACTGTTTATAATAATCATGGATAAGATTGTGAAACGAATCAAAGAAAAGTATGAGCAGCTGAATACTATAATTGGACACAGAAATTTAGAACCAATAAAACTGAGTAGTCTACTATATGCAGATGATGTGGTTTTAGTGGCGAATACAAAGAACAAAATGCAAAGACTAGTGAATATTTGGACTAAAGAAGTAGAGAACATGAATATGGAGGTGAACATAAATAAAACAAAAGTGATGATAATAAATGAAAAACAACCAGGTGATCAAAATAATAGAGATATTAAATGCAAAAACCAGATTCTAGAAAGAGTAACAACATTTGAATATTTAGGAAGTATAGTAACAGCAGATGGAAAAATAGATGCAGAAATAACAAACAGAGCAAATAAATCAACAAAAATATACTACTCTCTAAATAAAACAATTCTTGGACATAAAGATATAGACTTAGAAGTAAAAATGAAAATTCATAATATGATAACAGTTCCTACAATAATATACGCAAGTGAAAATTGGACTGTGCGAAAAAAGGACGAAACTAAAATAAATGCCATAGAAATGAAGCATCTAAGAAGAATTTCAGGGAAAACTAAATGGGATAGGATTAGAAATGACGTTATTAGAGAGACAACTAAGCAGGAAGCGATAATTGGTAAAATAAAAAAGAGACAACTTAGCTGGTATGGTCATATGGTAAGAATGGAACAAAATAGATTAACTAGGAAAATAATGGAGATTGGAAAGCCGATCAAAAAACAAAGGGGTAGGCCTAGAAGGAAATGGTTAGACCAAATACAAGAGATAGGTTTAGAAAGAGGAAAGACCATAGCAGAAATGAAAAATCTAGCAAGAGACAGAAAGGCATGGAAGAAATGGGTACAGGACACGGAATCCACATCCGACGCCTGAAAGGGCAAAAGGATTTAGAAAAGAAGAAGAAGTCTTACAATGGTATAGTCTAGTATAGATTTCAGATTGCGAGTTTTTTGTATCCAGGTATACTTGTGGATGTCTCGGTGTTGGTAGAAGCCGTTTAGGATTTTCAGTTTATTCTGTTCGCACAGTGTTATTAAACGTTCCCGTTATTATTACGAGTTTCCTCACCATATGTTCCCACGGTATCGTTATTAGTTTTTCGTCCTACTCGACAGTTTAAGTCTCCTAATATAATAATTTCTCTGGGGTTTCCTATTTTGACAATTTCGTCATTTAGTTTCTCGAAGAACTCGTCTTTAACGTTCACTGACGCGTCCTCGTTCACTCCGTATATCCCTAGTATGGTGACTCTATATCCTTTTATCGTGAGATTCATTTTTATAATGCGTTGATCGATTGCTTCCCACGAAGTAATATGTTTCCTTAGAGTCCTTCGAATTAAAATAAATACCCCTTGTTGAGCTCGCTGATCTTTGGCAACTCCACTATAAAAGTGATCATAGTAACCCCAGTTTTCGGATCCACTTCCTTTCCTTTTCGTTTCTGTGAGTACCGCAATATCTACTTTGGTGTTCCTGAGTTCAGACACTACTTCATTTGTCTTTCGAGAGAGCCCTTGTACGTTCCATGTGCTGTATATCATTGTCCTTTTCCGTAGCGTTTTTCGTCGTCTGTGATTCCAATCTTTTGTTCCGAGGCTTTGGTTAGGTTTTTTAACATTTTATGTTTTTTCTGAGTATCGAGGAGTTGGCCCGATGTCTCAACCCCCAACCTGGAGGACCAGGGTTTATTTTCAGAGTGTCCTTCTCCTAGATGAATTGCTGTCTCCATAGCTAAGAGCTTCATCTGCCCTGTTTTGCCTGATTATACTACCCCTAAAAAGCGAGGGTTGACACATGCGCCAGGTCCGCCGCACCGAAGTTCATCTTCTCCGCCTTTCCTGCCGGTGTGGACTTCACCCGTATCCCTGGGTAAGGGGGATTGCGTTATACCCCGCAATACTGGGTCCCCAGCAGAACTTAGCCACCGACTCCAAGGAGTCGGGCCCACCCCCGCGACATGGACGCGCCTGCTGAGAGTTGCCTATGTGGATTCAGAGAAGGCGTCTCTGGTTTCCCATAGGTCCTTTCTATGTCAGGAATGAAAACCTCAATGGGTTCAAAAGCAACTGGAGACAATTTTTCGCAGCCATTTAGCTGTTGCCCAATTGGCCCAGAAAAAGATTTGGCCTCTGCAGTATGGTCATCGATATGTTGGAATAAGTGTTGTAAATGCAGCTCATTAAAATGAAGGAGACATACACTCCACTGTAGGGGACGGCCAATATGATGTGAGTCTATGGATAACTCCACTCTTCCATCTGGTGTTAGTTAGAGTACCACTTCCATCAGTGTTTTTAAATGAAACTCAAGGTCTCTAGTTAATTCCACAATATAATACTAGTTATTGAAAATTCTAAAAAATTGACAATTGTTTCGATAAATGAATATCATCGTCAGAATGACAGAAGTTACATTTCATTTTATGCCTACCTGATGTTTAGTAGTTATATTTTTGGCTAGACCAAGAAGTAACCTAACTTGTGATTGGCTTAATATATGTTTATAGAAAAAAGAAGAAGATGTGATATTACAAATATTAAAGCTTAGATATTATTAGCCCTATGGTGATATCCTGGATATCATTTTTCCAATTAAGATCAGTATAACTGTGCAATGATATAGAAAACCAGGAAAACTATATCTGCTGATCTTTACAATTATCACTTAAGAAGACAGTTTATTAGTGGAGAATTCCCTAGATTTAACTGTTCATTGACAACTTCATATTGTGGGTTTCTTAAATGTCTTCTAATTTCCAGTTCTTCAAGGAAATCCAGTTCTTGTTTCTTTTCACAAATATGCAGCACTTCTAGTTCTGTGTTAGGTGTCAATGAATGATTGGTGTCAAGTAGATGTTTTGCGTAGTGAGATTTATCTGGTTGTTTTAATATGTAAGCTCGTAAGTGCTCACTGTATCGTATTTCAAAATTCCTAAGGGTCTGACCCAAATAGACAGCATTACATTCTGGACATTTGAGTTTATATATACCTGACTTCTTTAATAGTGGTATTTTTGTTTTTACATTTAACAATTTTGTACTAACGTTACTTTCTGTTTTAAAAGAAATTGTTGCATTCGTTGCTTACAGATTAAAACAACCAGATAAATCTCACTACGCAAAACATCTACTTGACACCAATCATTCATTGACACCTAACACAGAACTAGAAGTGCTGCATATTTGTGAAAAGAAACAAGAACTGGATTTCCTTGAAGAACTGGAAATTAGAAGACATTTAAGAAACCCACAATATGAAGTTGTCAATGAACAGTTAAATCTAGGGAATTCTCCACTAATAAACTGTCTTCTTAAGTGATAATTGTAAAGATCAGCAGATATAGTTTTCCTGGTTTTCTATATCATTGCACAGTTATACTGATCTTAATTGGAAAAATGATATCCAGGATATCACCATAGGGCTAATAATATCTAAGCTTTAATATTTGTAATATCACATCTTCTTCTTTTTTCTATAAACATATATTAAGCCAATCACAAGTTAGGTTAGTTCTTGGTCTAGCCAAAAATATAACTACTAAACATCAGGTAGGCATAAAATGAAATGTAACTTCTGTCATTCTGACGATGATATTCATTTATCGAAACAATTGTCATTTTTTTATAATTTTCAATAACTTGTATTATATTGTGGAATTAACTAGAGACCTTGAGTTTCATTTAAAAACACTAATATGAGCATATTCCACGAAGTAAGGGTCGAGACAGTCAATTTCATTACTTCCATCAGTGTTACCAAAGAAACAGAATTTTCATCCAAATAAGTGATAATACTGCGGGCTATGTCTGCTGCTGAAATGGAGGGAGGAGAAACATGTCCGATATAGACTGACCCAGGTTCCTGGACAAGAGAATAGTGCTCCTCTGTGATAGTTCTGCAAAGTTGCTTATTGTTCACTTTTTGTTTTAAAAGTATCGTCTTTTCTACCATCGAAGTAAAGACCGAAATTTTTCTCAGGAGGTTTAAGTTCACTAATCATTGTTTCCTAACAAGACTCTCGCCTCTTCTTATTTTACTTTAGTCAATGAGAGATGAAGGGTCAGTTTCGGTTATTATCCCAAAGTCTTGCAGAACACTTGATATTATGAGAGCCGTTGCCCGATCAGACACTCCTAAGCGATCACTGTTTAGCGCCGTTGTACCAAGTTGAAGTCTGATTTGCCATTTATTTGTTGTATTTGATTAACATGGCTTAAATTCATCATCTTCACACTCGTCTTCAGTAGAACTGCCACTATCGATTTTCGAAGAATCTGCTACTTGAGATTCGTCTTTAGAGCTTACCAGTACTTCTTTAATTCACAATCTTACCTCTGAGCTTTCAACATTAACTTTTTTGTAACTATTTTGTCAATGGATCCGATTTTCCCCATACGGTAATTTCTTTGAAGGTACATAAACCGCAATTCAAGAACAGGCATCTTCTTTTCCTTTTCACAAGAACATTCAATAACAATGTCACATTGACAAATATTTAGGGCTTTATTGCAGGTACAATTCAATGTAATACTGCATTTGCAAGTAGCACAGTCGAAAAGTGATTTGGCTTTAGCTTTAAATTAATCTAGCCTACTTTTAAACAATTCCTTATCATTATCACGTTTATAGGATTTCCTTATCTTCGTGTAAGAAGCATAATAATTATTGATGAGCGTTACAATCAGGCTTTTTGACTATGAGGGTATGGACGCTTTGTCATACAATAATTTTATTAGATTTGCAACAGTAAGTGCTACATTAGAGAAACTTATAAACTTGTTTGACACAAGCGACAAATTGTATTGCTCCTCAAAGGAACATTTAAGGAGACATTCATACGTAGTCAGTTTGTTTTGTATAAAACTCTGTGGCTCACCAAATATAGGACCGCAAAACTTTTGTTTTGAGTCGGCACTCACACTCCTAGTAAGCACTGTTTGTGATTCAGCCATTATCAGTTGTTAGAAAATACAAGATTAAGTATTAAGTAAGCGGAAACAATGCACTAAATAGACTCACACCACATACATAAAACACAACTTCGAAGCGTGTGCCACCTGTCACAGACGACTAAAGTACCATTCACATCTACCAGCACGTGGCATGTCCAGCACGTACCGTGGCAGACACGGCACAGACACAAGTTTTCACACTATACAGATAACTCACTTACAGACGCCGATAGACAAATTAGAGATTATACAAAAGTTCCTACTACAAACATGTTTGATAACTTTTCCGTTGAAGAATTAGCTGTGTTAGTAATTTTACTTGAAGAAGAATAAAAAGGAAATAAATTGAATTGTGTGGAAGTAGAGCAAAAAAGGAAAAGAAGGTTTGGTTTTAGTTTTTTTGCAATCTCCTTCCACGCGTCATCTTTTCTTTTTGAGTGTCGCTGTATCTGCGATCACTTAAATCATATAGGAAGGAATACCCTCACACCAATTCTATTAGTTTTTCGTGATTCATCTCTTATTCGATATGAAAAAAATCACTGATGCCACAGACACGCACCAGCTAAGACAAACTAATTCATATTAAGCGTACCAGAGCTACAGAGATGGACAGACACGCGCCAGCACAGACAAAATATTCTTTACGACAATACTGGCCGTTGCTGGTACGTGTCTGTACGTACACGTTCCGCTCAATGTCTGTAGATGTGAATACTCATATGTATTCTATATGTAACAATATTTTTTGGGTCATTGCAGGTACGTGCTGGACACGCCACGTGCTGGTAGATATGAATGGTACTTAATGAAAGACGAGTGCATCGAACTAAACAAACAGACTGGAATGGATGCTGCAATTTAATTTACTCGTAAGCCTATGTGCCAGGAGCAAGAGCAAGAGAGACAACACCGAGAGGGATTTGCATCTTTCTCTGCACTATTGCGGCTTATGAACGGGAGCAGCTGTTTGAATAGATTAATTATTCTAATTGAGTGAATAGCGTGTGTATTTTCGTTTTGTTAGTTTGTTTTGTGATTTATAACATGTTATAAGGTAAATTTTGAAATTTAACAAAGCGGGAACAATAAAAATGGTATCTAGTAAATTGTGTGGCGTTTGGTTGCAAGAATCACTATTCTAAGGACCCAAATATTCAGTTTCATATGTGAGTGTTTCAAGATTTTTCCTTAAATGCCAATCGTGATGGGGTTTTATGTTTTAGATTTCCCTTTAAACGATCAGAGATCCTTGAACTTTGGATTAAGGTAATAAGGCATGAACATTGGAAGCCAGCTTGGATCAGTAGACTCTGTAGTAAACATAAAATAATTCACTTTGTGAATACGTACTTCAAGCATATAAAGGAAACGTTACCCTTGAACAATAAGATTTTTAAATTGTTAATAATGAATGCTGCAAAATACACATTTTCTGAGTCTTTGTCATTGTTTACGCCAACACATCCCGTGGGTTGTGAATAATTTTTGGCTGAAAATTTGCATTAAGTACAGTTAGTCACAACTATAGTTAAACATTACCTCAAATGTAGAATGCATCATGAGGCAAAGTTAATAAATGCAAATATGTATGGAAAAATGTAGCCCTTAGGCAAAAATTCAATAAGTTGGTACTATTTCATCATGTGTAGAAAATATTAGTATTGCTTATTGTACCTACCTATAAGTTGTAATATATTAATAAATTAAATAAACATAACTAATGAGTTTTTTTAAATTAAATTATACAGTGGCATACCCAGAAAAGGCTTAGAAATAAATACATGAAAAGTATTTTTTTAATTATTTTATATGGGAATTCTAAAGTATAAGGTGGGGGCAAATGCCCCTTTGCCACCCCCTGGATATACCTATGAAGGTTGTTGAAAATAATTTCTTCAATGCCCACCTTTCAAGTAAAATAATCTAATAATGAAAATTGTGCCTTATAACTGTGCAAGTTTATTATTTACTTATTTTACTTTAGTCCATTTTTCAATTTTTTTTAAAGTGTAAGGTTTGCACACATTGCATCAATAGAACTTTACCATTTACATAAATAAAATTTAAAACTCATGAAACATATATTTTGCTTCTCATTTAATATTTTTGGTTTAGCTATCCATGTTTTCTTCAATTTATTTATTATCTATTGTCAAAAAACATTTACATGCATATTAACACATTATTTAGCATTACTTTTAAATCCAACAAATGTACCAAATTTGTAAAACCTAATTTAAACCAAAACGGGCTTCTTTTTTACGTTAATAGCAATAAGTGCGAGTGAGACAGAAATCCCTCTGTCTAACGGGTTGCATACATTTAAGATTTGCCTCAGTAGCATAAAACAAAGCGTCCGTTCCAGTCTGTTTGTTTAGTTCGATGGACGAGAGTCCGAGACCCCGAGAGTGACGAATTGACGACAATATGAGAATCTGTCATGGTTGCGTTGGTGGAGGGGGAGGAGTCACTGCACTAAGCAAGCTACCAAGGTCACTAGTATCGTTTTTTCAGTCTAGCTCTTGCCGTTTATAACTGATTTTAGTGAGCGCACAACTCCTTAATATCAGACAACTAAGCATGGAGCAGTAGTAAAATCATTTTTTAACAATTTCAATGATGTTGCGCAAGCAAAAAAACATTCAGTAAATGATCTTAAATAATTTGTTATAAGTTGTTCTTGCTATAAACTAGACATATAACTCTATAGTGTCATAGTTTTAATAGAATTAAATGGCTGGAAAAAATCACGAAAATTTTTGATTTTACATTTTATCTCAAACTATAAGTGCGAGGCGCCAGCAGAAGATGTTAACTGAAATCAAAAAAATGTACATCATTTTTCTTCTTAAAGCAATAGGCAACTTTTCCGACCGAGAGCGTTTGAAAAAATTCATTTTTTTCGACCCACCCTGATGTATATACCACAGAAATAATATCCATAGGTCATGAAATAAATTTTAAAGTAATTTCTTAAAAAACTGTATTCAATAAACTTTTCTTCGAAGGACCAGAGGGTTTTAATCCACAAATAACAAATAATTACATTAAGGAAAATAAAAATCATCTTAACAAGAGTACACTTTTCCATATATATATATATATATATATATATATATATATATATATATATAAATTCACTTATGTTCTTCAACCTTCCGATAATATTTAGAATTATATCTTCTTGGGTTCAAAGGTTGTGGAATGAAACAAATATATTAGTTAAAATATATTTTCGAATAAAGACTTATCAAACTTCTTGACGTTTCGCTCTTATTTTAGGAGCATTTTCAAAAGAATATGTATAAATATTAAAATTAAATTACATAAAATACAGTTATTGTAAAAATTATTTTGAAAAAGTCAATAAAATGTCATGAATGAAGTGTCAATAGTAATAGAATACCTGCCTTAGATATTTACGCAACGATATTATGTTGGGAGTGATAAAAATAAATTAATTAATTAATTTGTAATAAATTTGACTCAAGTTTTTTATGTCTTGTTTGTCATTTACTGATAATTTATCTTGTTTTATATATATCATTTCCTTGATTTTGAGTTTTTGATAATTTGTGTCTTGTGTTAAAATTTTTGTGTTTTTGAAATCGAATTCATGATTTTCGTTATGTTCATGTTTGTGTAGCGCTGTGGATGCATTTTTAGTGTATTTATGGCCGTTTATTCGGCTTTCTAGATATTGTGTAGTCATTCCTACATAATTTTTTGAACAGTTTAAGCATGGTATGGAGTATATAACATTTGATTTCTTATTATTTTTAGTTTTGCTTTTTAATTTAGTAAATAGTGATGATAGTGTATTATTTGGTTTATGGCATATTTTGATATTATGTTTAGATAATATATATTTTAGTTTTTCTGATAATTGATTCGTATAAGGTAGAGCTATATATATATTTTTTTCGTGGTTCAAAGTTGTTAGTGAATTTGGTTTTATATTGTTGTTGTAGTATTTGTATGTACGTAGTTGAATAATTTTATTTATTTGATTTGAAGGATAGTGATTATTTTCTAAAACAATCTTAAGTTTTTTAATTATTTCAGGACGATATTTAGGTGAAGTTAGTTTTATAGCTCTATCTATCAATCCTATAATAACACTATTTTTTTGTATTTTTGGATGGCATGAATTATAATTTAGATATATAGCTCTACCTTATACGAATCAATTATCAGAAAAACTAAAATATATATTATCTAAACATAATATCAAAATATGCCATAAACCAAATAATACACTATCATCACTATTTACTAAATTAAAAAGCAAAACTAAAAATAATAAGAAATCAAATGTTATATACTCCATACCATGCTTAAACTGTTCAAAAAATTATGTAGGAATGACTACACAATATCTAGAAAGCCGAATAAACGGCCATAAATACACTAAAAATGCATCCACAGCGCTACACAAACATGAACATAACGAAAATCATGAATTCGATTTCAAAAACACAAAAATTTTAACACAAGACACAAATTATCAAAAACTCAAAATCAAGGAAATGATATATATAAAACAAGATAAATTATCAGTAAATGACAAACAAGACATAAAAAACTTGAGTCAAATTTATTACAAATTAATTAATTAATTTATTTTTATCACTCCCAACATAATATCGTTGCGTAAATATCTAAGGCAGGTATTCTATTACTATTGACACTTCATTCATGACATTTTATTGACTTTTTCAAAATAATTTTTACAATAACTGTATTTTATGTAATTTAATTTTAATATTTATACATATTCTTTTGAAAATGCTCCTAAAATAAGAGCGAAACGTCAAGAAGTTTGATAAGTCTTTATTCGAAAATATATTTTAACTAATATATTTGTTTCATTCCACAACCTTTGAACCCAAGAAGATATAATTCTAATATATATATATATATATATATATATATATATATATATATATATATATATATATATATAAGTGTTGCGTTTATGTGTTCAATTCTTGGATATTAGCTTATTAGGTTGTATAAATAATTAAAATATTTTGTTGCTACTAACGTATCGTTTCTGAGTAGTTTATTCTTGAATAAATCAGATTTCATTGTTTTCAATTTGGAAATTAAAAAACACATGTACAATAGGTAAAAAACATTCATAAAACAACAGACTTTAAAACAAGTAGTAACGATACGAATTCCACAACATTAAACGGAAAGGTGTATTATTTTATTAAATCATGATAAATCTGTTTTTAACATCTTGCTTATAGTTGACTGTATTATGTTCTTTTTTAATGTGTACCATTTCTTTCATTGTCAGTTTTTTGTAGTTTGAATCTTGAGCTAGAATTTTTGTGGTTTTAAAATCAAATTCATGTTTTTCATGTTTGTGGAGAGCTGTGGAAGCATTTTTAGTATATTCATGGCCATTTATTCTGTTTTCTAGTGTCTGTGTGGTCATTCCTATGTATTTTTTTGGGCAGTTTAGGCAGATTATGGAATTTATAACAATTGCTTTTTTTGTGGTTTTTATTTTATTTTTAATTTGGTGAATAATGGTGATAGGATGGTGTTTTGAGCTTTGTGACTGAGTTTTTTGGAAAGCTGCTCTGTGTATGGCATTGCAACATATTTATTATTGTTTGACAGGTTGCTTTTAGAACATTTTTTCTATGGGTTGTTATATATTTTCCACTCTTTGTTTGCAAATACGTTTTATGTTATGTATTGGATAGTGCCTGATTATTAAAGTGGTTCTAACCTGTATATATAACGTATTTGCAAACAAAGAGTCTATAAAATATATAACAAACCATCGAAAAAATATTCTAAAACCAACCTGTAAAACAATAATAAATATGTTGCAATGCCATACCCTCGAAATGACTTTTGGCGCGTAAAAAATTAAAATTTTCAACCCGCAAATAATCTTAATTCAACTCTTATTGTGTATGTATAATTATTTGTATCAACCCAATATTGTTAAATATAATGTTATATTCTCGAAATGTACCTAAAACCGATGAATGGCGTAGTATGTATCCAAAATAAAAGAACTCAAATCAAACCACACAATTTTTAAAGCCCGATATTATCTCTGACAATTTTTATTCGAAATGTAAACACGTCGTTAGGGTTATTAACATCATATGTTATAGAGTAAAGCTATTTTAAAAACAAACGTCGCAACTGATCGCAGTTGGGGGTTAAATCAAACTAAATCAAATGAATAGGTGAATTGGGGCAACACGAAAGCCGGAAGCACAGTACATACGTTCTAACCGTAGTTGCCAAGATCTGATAAAAATTCCCAGTTCACAAGAATTATATACACAGTCAGAAAAATGATCAGAAGTTGAGAGATGGGATACTACGGAAAACTAAAAGATCGAACAAGAAAAATAGCAAGCAACTATAGAATAAAAGTTATCACATAAACGGACCTGTTCTGACTATACGGCCGAGACCTTGAGAAAAATAGTAGTGAAATTATGGGATAGTGAAATAAACTAAAAACATAAAACGTAATGTCGAAAATCAGGGTGTCCTCACTATAAAGTAACCTATTTTTACGACTTATTACTCGAGAACGGAAAAATATATCGATGTGCAGTTTTCGCTACACTTCT
Source organism: Galeruca laticollis (assembly GCA_963921935.1). Classification (NCBI taxonomy): domain Eukaryota; kingdom Metazoa; phylum Arthropoda; class Insecta; order Coleoptera; family Chrysomelidae; genus Galeruca; species Galeruca laticollis. The sequence goes on from OY998175.1 coordinate 178,911,583, forward strand.
TATATTTGCTTTAAGTTTTTGTTGACATCGTTGCCAAATGTATATTTTTTCCAGAAAGTGCCGAAAAAAATGACCTTTTTTGAAGCGAAACTATCGGTTTATTTTAAATACAACACCCTATATTTTTTATTACCATCTGAAAGTCCCTTTCTTCCCCTTTACAAAAATGTATACATTATCGGCATATACTTAAGTTTTTAGGGAAAGATTCAATTTTTTATGAAACCATATCCAGAGCTTCCAAACGTAAATTATCACATTTTAACAGCTTGGAAACTTTATAACTCGAAAATAAGACAAGAGATTAATGAGCGGCTTTGACTGAAATTTTTAGAAATGTTTACATTTTTTTAACTCCGTTGCCAAGTCCCAAAAGTTGTCTAAAATTTTGGAAAAAAAGTTACATTTTGTTCATTTTTCTACGAAAATGTGCTTTGGTAAAAATATACCTGACAATAAGAAACGTCAAATAAGTTATTTATGGGAAGTATAAGTACGATCATAGTCAAATTTATTAATCGAAAATATTTACTTTAATAGAAAAAGCGCGGTGCGTCGTATTACATATATGCTGAGAAAACGTTAATAAAAGTGACCAGGAGAAAATTCAGAGCGATCTTTGACAGAATTTCGGCTATACACGAGAATCCATATTAACTTGGGTACAACAATTTGCAGAATCCGGAAACCTAGAAAGGAAAACCAGAACACCTTAATAGGCTCAATGATATTCTAGAAGTTTAGCGAAAACTGCACGTCGATAACTTTTTCAATTCTCGAGTGATAAGCCGTTAAGATGTGTTACTTTATAGTGGGACACCCGGTATTGAGCATGGGTAAAAATCAGAGAACGAGAAAAATGGAACTAACACATAAATAAGATGACTAATCAACGTATCATAAAAATTGAGAAACTTCCTACAGACCTAAACAGAATGGCAATCGGACCACTAATTTGGACGGGTCTACGAACGCGTTTGCAAACAGATTCGCAAATCTTGGCCGTTCGGCAAACGGTTTGCGGCGTTCCCATCGGTGAGTGTACACAATGGAGTAGACAGAACAAAAATACCTCGCATTAATTGTTATATAAAAAAAGAGTTGTGGAAATCAAGTCATCCACAACATTATAACAAAATTTAAAAATAAGATGCTTGAGATGCTTTCTAAATTGTAGTTTTCTGCACTTCGTTGTGCTTAAAAATTTGTTCGCAACCATATCCTGGTTTTTCGCGATTTGTTATTCGCAGTTAACGAATCATAAATATAAATGTACTGAGTAACCCACTAAGCATGGACGCCGGCCATATCTCAGTAACCGATAATCGTACGATTTCTGTAAAAAAAAATTAATAGTTAAATCTTCCAAGGGAATACGCCGTAAATTATTTTCAAGTTCGAAAGATGGCCGCAACTGCTATGGCTAAACAAAAAACGGGCGTTTTCTCAAAAAATATGCATTTTAAATAATGCCTTCGTAAACATCGGAAAATTTGTGACATTTTTTGTTTGAGGTATTTTACTCTATTTTATAAAATGTAGTGGTGGGGGAACGTCAAATATGTTTTTATTTAAATGGCAATAAATCCAGTATGGGTTCACGGATTTAAACAAACGAGGTCTCGTTTAAAACCGCTCTTTTTAATTAATAATCTGCTGTATAAATTGTTTCCGAATATATTTTGGCGTAGTACCTAGAGGGCGCTGTTTGACATTACTACAGTTATTGCGCATTATCAAGAAAATTTTTAATAGTGGACTATGTCTCTTTTTGCATAGTTAAATAGAGAACGACATTCCTAAAGAGTCAGAGCAAACCGCAACTTCCTATCTTTTTTCGAATTAGGGATATCAATAAAAGAAGCACCAATAGAAATATCTCTGGAGCCTATGGTGGTATTATTATGTTAGCATTATTTTTAGTAATAATAGTCGGGGGATAAAGTCATAAATTATATCTATAAATTTACTTACATTCTGGTACAGGAAATGGAGCTAAATTATCTTGTTTTTATCCGAAAGCTACAAATTATTAGAGCTCCGTCAACAAATTAAAGAAATAATAAAACAGTAGGCCGTGAAAACACAACTGACTCCAAGATGTCAAAATATTAAAACATTTTTGTTTCACGTCAGTGTCATTTAGTTACTATTTTTTTTCTAAGCTCGTTCTCAACTTTCCAAATCGTTTTAAAACATTTTCTGTTAATGTTTGAGTTTTTCGTGTTGTTTGTGTTTTTTTTTCTTGTTCCTTGTTCATATTATTCTTGTTATCTTGAATCCACGAGAAATGCTGCAGTTTCTGCGAGGGTATATGCGCAGCAATATCCTGATAGACGCCACACGAGTAAAAGTTTTTCTTCGATTCCATCGTTTGCGAAAAACCGGAAATGTTCATCTTCCAACATATTGCAGACAACGCAGAGGGCGCACCAAAGAGAACACTATTAATGTTTTAGACTATATCGAGTTTAATCCTCACCTAAGCACTACAGCTATTGCGCAGGACCTTGGAGTAGCTCCAACTACGGTTCAAAAAATTCTCAAGGAGCATAAAATTCCAAGTTCGGCGTTTCGATTCTGAACCTCAATTATAAACTTCAGTTGTCACTATTTAGTTTCAGGATACACTCATATCACTTAGTCCTGCACCAGGCTTTGAATGCTGAATGGATGGATTATCGGGCTATTCTTTTTTAATGAACGACTAAATGGTGACAGCTACCTAGTGTTTTTAAGAGAAGAATTGCCTATTTTGTTAGAGGAAATGTCCCTTGGAATTCGTCAACGAATGTTATTCCGGCACAATGGCTGTCCAGCTCACTTTGCAGCAAATGTTTGGGAGTTTTTGGATGCCAACTATAATGGTATATGGATAGGACGAGGCAGCATATTTCTATGGCCGGCGAGGTCGCCGGATTTAACATGCCAGGATTTTTATTTGTGGAGTCGAGTAAAAGATATAGTTTTTGCATCTCGACCTACTGCACGGGATAATATTATTGGACGAATAAGGGTTGTATACAAACTATATTAGTAACTGAGCTAGACACTGCAGTTTGTTCTACGCGGGAAAGAATGTATAAGTGCATCAAAAACGATGGACGGCAATTTGTATATTTAGGACGCCATTAATTAAAATTTGTTTCTTAAGTTCCATAACTGGCTTTGGTGTTTTTCAGTATTTTACTATAGGTTCCCGAGATACTTCGTAGTCAGCGGCGTAATGTTCCTTCTTTTATTGATATCCCCAGTTAGAAAAAAGATAGGAAGTTGCGGTTTCTGCCGACTTTTAAGGAATTTCGTCCTGTATTTAACTATGCAAAAAGAGACATAGCCTACTATTTAAAATATTCATGATAATGCGTAATAACTGTTGTAATGTCAAACAGCGCCCACACTAAAATATATTATGAAACAATTTATACAGCACATTATTAAGTAAAAGGAGCGGTTTTAAACGAGATCTAGTTTGTTTAAATCCGTCAACCGTACTTATTGCCACATAAATAAAAACAAATTTCACCTTTCCCTACCAAAAATGTCACAAATTTTCCGGTATTTACGAAGGCATTATTTAAAATATATCTTTACTTGCACATTTTTTGAGAAAACGTCCGTTTTATGATTAGCCATAGCAGTTGCGCCCCTTAGCGGCCATCTTTCGAAATTAAATAATTTCCAGCGAACTAACTGCGATAGCATTTTTCGATTGCACACACTTTATGTGTTTTTTACTTCCTCTACATATAGCTTGTTAACAGAATGTTTAAAATTTACTTCTGTAAACGACGGCGACGCTGACTTTGGGAACAATATCATTGTTCCTAAAAGAGTAAATACTACTCGATACTCATCTAGAAGTGGTGTTTGTAAAGCCTAGTCAAGGGTTACAATCGCATTAAAGAAACACTGTCCATAATTTCAGAAGACGGTGACCAACAATTTAAAACCTGTAGCGATGCAAATGGTTTGTATAAACCGAATGTGTTTACTGGAAACAGACATACTTGCAATATTTTGGAATAAAATTTTAGAGAGAACAAACAGTACAAGTAATATTCCTAAAGATCGAAATATTGACCTTAATTCAGGAGTGGCAGCACTTTCATTACTCAAAGAATTTATCAGGTCAAAATGTGACACCTTCGAAATGTATGAGATGCGGGGTGAGAAGATAAGCGGAACCAGATTCCACGCATAGGGCGCGACAACGATACGTTCGGCTTACTCCACTGGATTATGGAGGGGGCTGAAATGAATTTAGAAGTCAAAAATTTATTTCTATTATGGATCAATTCACTACCTCTTTAAGTCAGAGGCTTTCCGCATTTAAAGCCATTCAACCAGGTTTTGGATTTCTACGTCAGTTGGAAAATTTAACTACCAATGTAATGGTAGCTCACTCACTTGTTTGAATGTATAACAATGGTTTAGATGAGAACCTAGGTATCGAATTAGTACAATTTGTTGATTTTTTCAATACATTTGAGGTGGATATCGGCTTATCAAATATAAGTAAAGAACTTAAAATGTACCGACTGCTAAAAGAAAAGAAAGTGGACGCTGCGTTTTCAAACGTTGAGATGACACTTCGTAGTTCTGATGCTAACTAACTGCACATATTTTATTTTATATTCGAGCAAATAACTGTTATTTATTTTGTACTAGGTACAAATTTTCACATGCATATTATGTATTAATAAAAGTGAAGTTCAATATTTTTCATTTTTTTTCGAATGGTTGAAAGTAGGGCCCTTAAATGAATTCTGCCCAGAGGCATCTACAGACATAAATCCGGCCCTGAAAAGAAGAAGAGGCCAACGGATGATAATGCACCACAAAACAATTCGTTGAAATTATTTCAGACATGTGAATCCTTTAATATTTACCTAAAAAACCTAATGAAATGATGTTTAAGTGATGCAGTAGAATCAATATCTACAAAACTATATAATCAAACATATACAAAAACTAATTTGAGAACACAAAACAAATAAATGGTTAGAAATAAATAGGAAGAAGAGGAAAACATACTGGTACGAAATTGTTAAATTAAGTAGATTTAAACAACAAATCAATAATATCAAGTCAATAATCAAGAAAATAATAGACAGCTTATAACAGACGGAGAAAAACTACAAATATTTGCCACACATAACGAAGAAACATACAAAGAGTATACTTATCCCAACTTTAATCAACAACACTACCTCAATATACAAGATGCACGAATACATTAACCGAAATCACTATTCAAACCATAGATGAAGTAGACTATTACGGAAATTTACATAAAGGAAAATATGCCCCTCCAGGGTATGAGTCTGTCACGAAACCTATTCTGAGGAAACTTAACTACATATTACATCAATACATCGTTAAAATGTATGAACAAACCACTATTATTACCCCTGGAAAATAGGAAATATAATAAATATTCCAAAGCGTAACGCAGACCATGCAAGAGTACCTACAAAATGATTGACCTTACTTAGCAACCTAGATAAGTATCTAGAAAACTTAATAGCAAATATGTCAAAAATAAAATAAATACCTGGTCACAAGTTCGGCTTCAAACAACAAAACTCTACTCAACATCCTCTAGTCAGGGACTAGTACAACTCGGCGCGTCCTTCTCGGCGCAGACCGATTCGGCGCGATGACAACTCGGCGCGATGACAACTCGGCGCGACGACAATTCGCCGCGAGGCAACTCGGCGCGCGACGTCAATTCGGCGCAAGGACAATTCGAAGCAGAAACTAATATAGTATATTGTATAACAAGTGTTGAGAGATTTCACACGGGTTAACAGCATTGAGCCACAAGCGGTAGGCGAGTGGCTTAAGCAAACGAGTGTGAAATCGAATTTTCAACACATGCTGTACACGATATTTCTCCGACGACCACAAAAAGCGCAAGTTAGTATTTCTTTTTTTAATTAAAATTTATGGTAAGGATACTACAATTTTAAAAATAAGCTGGTGTTTGAAGACGGTTATTGACCATTTTATGTTCTTTTGTTGATACGAAGTTTTGAATTTTATGCGTATCAGAATCACAATTACAGAAAATTCTCTCCAATTCGCTCTCTGACGTACTAACAGTTCAAAAGTTAAGCTTAAAATGTCATTCGGCGAGCACTCTAACTGGGGACAAAATAATTATGCCGTTATGCGGGAAGTTAGACATCGGTAATAATCGACCTGTGTACAAAATGAAAGTACAGCTGTCGGCCAATCAGATTTCTCAATTTTTTCATTTCACACCGGTGTGCACTTCGTTCGTCTTTATGTTGAAATTGTTTGCAATTTTAAATTTTTCCTTAGGGAAAACTATGAAATGTGCCATACTTTATAGTTGTCGTCAGAAAACTTATTTTATTAACAAACTAATTAAAATATTTCATATACTCAACAAAATTCCTTTATTAGTTCACAAAGCCAACTGATCCATCAGACTGATGGACATATTATATTTATTTGAATAGATGAGGCTTTTACTTGATGAAGATCCATACTGAACGATGAAATAAAACAATTTAATGTGTTTAAAACTTTATTTATTTGAACTAATGTTCAATTTAAACTGGTTGACGCGTTTCACTAACACAGTAGCTTTCTCAAAACGAATGAAGGTATGATTTAAAAATGTTTTAATACAGTGCATACATACAGAATTCTATTATACTAATGTTAACAAAAGGTATTGAAAGAAATTACCTGGAAATTCATTCACTACAAAACTATTTTCTATGTAAAAAGGTTTAATAAAGGAGAGTGATTGATATCTATTTGGTCGTTAAGAAGGTTACCTGAATATTTATTTTTGTTTATCTCAAGAGCCTCTAATAAATTTAAACTAAAGGATTTACCGACTACATGTAAAATTTCAAAATTTGTGTCGAAAATGTGTTGGTTTTCTAATAAATGATTTGAATAGTTAGAATCTAATTTTTTGTTGTCATAGGTTTGTGTTTCGAAATTCTAGTTTTAAAATTTCTAAAAGTTATACCGATATAAATTTTATCACAGTTATCATTACCACATTTTAATTTAAAAACACCTGATTTGTTTAATTATGAAGATTTAGATTTGTTATTTTTAATGAATTTGGATAAATTGTAATCAGTTTTAAAACAAATATTCATGTCTAAAGTTTCTAAAAATGATTTAATTTTTAAGGATGGTGTTCCAAAGTATGTTAAGCTTTTAAATTGTATGATAATATTTTTATCAGAAGAGAATACTTGTTCTAAAGTATGTTTTTTATCTTTTTATTTATGATATTGTCAATTAAATTTGAATCGTAATTATTATTAACTGCTATTTATTTTATATTTAATTCTTTCTTATAATTATTAGTATTTAATGGGACTGTTAAGAGCCTGTGTATCATACTATTGAAAGCTGCTAGTTTATGACTGAATGGGTGGACCGAACTATTATGAATTGTAATATCTGTATGTGATGGTTTATGAAATATGGAAAAATCATGTTTATTATTTACATTTGAAATCGTAAGGTCTAAAAAGCTTATAGACATATTTTGTTCAAGCTCTACGGTAAATTTGATATTATTGTGAATTGAATTTATGTAAGTAATGAAGCTGTCTAATTGTCTATTTGTACCGGTGATAAAATGTTGTCCGGCAACTGGGAATGATAGAGAACTGTGATTGTAAAAGTGGGTTCTCTTCGCGGTGTTAATCATAGGGGATTTGGCAACGCCGACGGGAACGCGCAGGTTAAAATATCTCCAACGTCAAGATGAGGGCGTAATCTTTGTGTGTATTTTTTTGGCAAGTTGTTACAGCTGCCACTCATTTTGGGAAGTAGATGATTCTTATCTTAAACCAGTGATTTGAAATATAATTTAGATAACATATTCGAGATTCCAGCTAAAAGAACCGTTTATATGTTCATCACCATATTTCATTGGAATTTGGTAGATTTTTAATTGAAATTTGATAAACCAAACATTGTTTGTATATTGTCATAGTGGTTTTAATCTAAGTGATAGTTTTACAATTTCATATATTTTTCTCGACTTGTTTTTATTATTCATTTTTGGTAATAACCAATAAATTGTTGAGGGCTTCTGCACCTTACTATAATATACACCTGTTAAATCAGGCAAACGCGCCCAGACTAACACCACATCGCATTAGAAAAAGAAAGACTAAAAACACCTTCAAACTAAATAATACATTTTAAGAGTTTACTGACAACGGCTACAAAATGTATACAGAATTTTAATTTTTAACCTTCCATGTTTTCATGTTTTTGACAGTGACAAAGGTAATTGTTTTATTATTTTATATACAAAATTTTGTAACGTCTTTTTTAACTTATGTGTTATGTATCAATCAAAATGTAACCTTTTAGCCGAAACAGAAAATGACTTAACAAGTCGAAACGCGTCTTTTGGCAAATAATAAGCAAATTATTAAAAAGTAAGGACCTTTATTCAAGAAAATTCCTCCCATACATATATATATATATATATATATATATATATATATATATATATATATACATATGTATATATATATATATATATATATATATATACGTGATGATCTGCTAGGGGTGGCTACCGGCCGTATCTCGGAAACCGTTTGTCCTACAATTTGGGGAAAAATCTTATAACAAAATCGGAGGAATTAAAAAACTGTTTGAAAATATTTATGAGTTCGGATATTTCCGCTAGGTGGCGCATTCCACCACTTAAAAAATATAATTGGATTTTATACAAAATATTCCCTTATTAAGGTTGATAAAAATATTTCTGTCTATATTCTACAACTTTAGTCTAAGTAATTTTTCTGTATCACCTATTTGTAAGTGGTGGGGGAAATGTACTTCTGTTGACATCAAAAGGGCTGTAACTCTCATATATGCCTGAACCGATTTTCACAAACGTAGACTTTCACAAATGTAGAAATAGCATTAAAGGCGTATTTTAGAAACAAAAAACAATATCACATTTAACCTTTCAATTGGCAAATGCAGCACGTTATGTGACACCTAGCTCTATTTATAATTTTTTCTGAGTAATTTCAAATGTAATGCTATAACTAAAACCAGCTTACAAAAATACAAATAAGGTGACTAATTGACCTCTCAAAATCGCAAACTGATATCTCTTGTAATTCGAAATATGTTGGCATTTTTAAAAAAGTGTTGAGGAGTGTTGGCTTATCCTGTAAGTTGCAAAAAAAATTACGTAGCAAAAATTCTTTTGAGAATAAAATAACACCATTATGCCTTATTCGAAATGCCATCACTTTTTTTAATTGGTTTGGTAGGTCTTTAGTCGTGAAAAATAAAACTGAAAACTGGAAGTTGATATTGTTTATTTTAAAGTTATGCAACAATAACACTTTCTGAGGATCAGCCTTTACTTCTTGAATACAAAAGTCACTGTGAATGTGAAGAGTGCTAAAGCTCAACAAAACTTTACATTTAGTTTTCTTATAGCTGGTAGTGGATGATGTTCCTATAGAAATAACAAGAAATATGTGGTTACACCAAGATGGATGCCCAACTCATTCTTCACTAGTTGTGCAAGATTTTTAAAATTTTCCGAATAAATGGATGGGTAGTGGAAGTTTATTTCATTGGTCAGCTAGATTTTTATTTGTGAGGCAAAGTAAAAAACATAGTTTACGAAACACCATCGACTACTCGTGACGATAATATGGTTACTCGAATTCAAAATGCTATTAATAGTATCCCAAGAGCGGAAATTGATGCTGCTGTATTTTCTAGTAGGAGATGGCTTAATCGCTCAAAGTCTGTAGTTTCCGCTTTGTACTCATGTTGTTGTTAGTTAACAGCCAAAATAATACTGACGGACAAGCTCCGCTATAAGTAATCGTGTCCTGTGCCGACAAGGAACAAACATCACGTTCACAGCTGTGTTACTTAGAAAGTTTCATGAATGTATTCATTCATTGCACGTATACAAGACAAAAACAATAGATTAGAAGCCCCGAACCCGAACGTTCCTTTTGAATTTTATTGTTACATATTTCGGGGAATTCCTAGTAAGACGTCATCATATTTTACTAACTACGACTTACGGAGTCTCCTTTTTGAAATTCGAGTTATAGAGTATAAATATGTATCGTCAATACTTCGTAGTGAAATAACATTTTGTTCGAGTTACAAAGTTTAAATAATTCGAGATACCTCGTATTTAGGTGTTCAGCGGATGGGAATGGCATTTTTTTCGACTTACTGAGGATTTCGACTTAACGAGGTTCGAGTTATAGAGATTCCACTGTATATATATATATATATATATATAAAACTGGTGAATATTGGGGTATGCAGCAAGAGAAACGGAAAAAAGTGTACTCTTAACGGAAAATTTTCGAGCTTTCGAGGATGATTGTCCTCATCATCAGGAATACTGAAATGGAAAAACAGCATTAAGATACTGTAGTTAATAAGTAAGATACAATATAGAAGAAATCGCAACAGGTGCGAAACTCACCTCCGAATTGAGGTTAGAATCCATTATGTTGTATAAAAATTAAACTACGGATATTTAAAATATGAAACAGTTAACTACAAAGGTTTAAAATAACACAATCACATTAAGGTGACTAAAAAAGCCAACATCTAACACCATTTTGCCGTGTTCGTTTGTCTGCATAGCGGACATCTCTTTTTGTCGAGCTTTCAATCAGGGAAACAAACTTTATATGAACATTATGTGAGGATATAAATAATGGTTCATAAAAATAAATTCTTAAGTGTGCTGATAAATGTTATGTTTACAATTGTTATTTTCTAGTGAATGTTTACCATTTGAAATTTGATAACAGACTCTTTTTTTTATGTCTCCTCGAAAGTGAGACTGACTCGTTTTTTGCAGTCGACTTTTTTTTGCTGTTTCTTATTTGCAGTGTTCGACTTTTAAAATATATGTTCAGATCCTAATATGAAATAATTTTAAACTTTTAATAATAATAGTAAATGGAAGGTTATACAATGTCAAATTATTATATTATTGAACATCACTTCATACAAGAACTATGTAGCTCATGAACAATTGATTCTATCCAAATGATTATAACATAATTATTATATAGTAGTATATAGTATTAAATGATGTCTTTTTTTGGGGAAAAGAATATTTACGTTTCGAGGTGTATTCCATAATTATTAATGACTTAATGAGTTGATCCTTGACTCATCAGAATCAAATTAGAAATATGTAGTAGTCCTCGTCAGAGTATATCACTGTAATTATGAACAAATACATTTACCTATTTAAGATTACCTATTTAAGTTTTTATCAGTAAACAAATGATTACTCTACGAATAATTTTGTTTTTAGATTGACTGATCCTGAAAAATTCACTCATCTTTATAAAGAGATAGGATACTTTGCGTCCCAATCTGACAAAAAAATATCATAATTTAGTGTTTTAAATGAAACTCACTGTTCCTAGCTAATTCCACAATATAATAAAAAATTCTCTGTGCTAGATTTAAACTCATTTACGTATTAATTATTTACGTTTAAGATTCTTACATTGTACATTTTTCATTAGTTTTAATATTCATGAAGAACGGCCGTTCAATTTAGTTATGCATATTTTTTTGTTGAATTTTCTCTGTATTTACAGGAGATCAAACCTTTATAATCTCCTTTATTAATTCAATTTGTTAGTTATTTATTTCGAGTTGTCTTTAACCAATCCTCGCTTTAATCCCGAAACTCATTAATTTAAAGTACTAATCGAATACCAGCGCCTTTGGCGAATACAATTGCTAAATAAAGATCTTGATTCTAACTATTTTATTTGTTTTGAGCTTAACCTCAAACATTTAATTTTTATTATATTATGGAATTAGCTAGAAACAGTGAGTTTCATTTAATACACTAATATGAGTAGATTCCACGAAGTAAGGGTCGAGACAGTTAATTTCATAATTTAGTTCTCACTAATTGTTTATAACTATTATTGTGGGAAATAGGAATTAGTATTTATATTTAATAATAATCATTTCCTACAGTTTTGATACATCATATCAATTATCATGAAATTATTGAGGAAATACGCATTTCTAGGAAATCATTAGAAAATGAAAAAATTTGAGGCTGTTCAATAATCTGCAATCTATTCATTTCCTCAATTTGAAGAAATAAAATTAATTAGAAACCTTCTAAGTATTCCCTTCTTCAGTTTAATTTCAGGTTCAACATTTTTTGCATTACCGCAAGGCATTTGATTCGGTGCCGCATTCATGGCTGTTGGAAATACTACAAATCTACAAAATAAACAAAGACCTAATTAAATTCCTCAAAACTACTATGCATAACTGGAAAACGTACCTATCTGTCAGCGTAGAAAACACACACTATAGTACTGAATGAATTAAAGTTAAAAGAGGAATCGCCTTAGTCCTCTGTGGTTCTGTCTTGCGCTTAATCCCCTCAGTAATATCCTGGAAGAAAGCACTTACGGATACACCATAGCTAAAAGGCCAAGCATTAAACTTTCCCATCTCCTCTATATGGATGACTTAAAATTGTATGCCTCTAATCCAGAACAACTTACCACCCTCCTGGAACTGGTCGCATCATTTAGTAAAGCCATCTCAATGGAGTTTGGACTTGAAAAATGTGCTTTTGTTCACGTTAAAGCGGGAAAAACTCAGGAAACTGAAAACATACTCTTATTAGATCACAACCAGTTTACACCTCTACCGCTGGAACAGAAGTACAAATATCTTGGAATGCAACAAACTCACAGTATAGAACAAGCACACAGTAAGCAGCTAATTCAAGAAACACTTAAAACTAGACTGCGACTAATACTGAAATCAAAACTTTACTCCTTGGCAGAAATAACAGCAATAAACGCTTGGGTAATACCTGCTATTACTTATAGTTTTGGAATAATTAAATAGAGTACTATAGATTTAGAAAGCCTAGATCGATCTATACGAGTGGTCCTTACAAAGAACCGATTGCACCACCCAAATGCTTCCATGCACATGCTGTATTTACCACGGAACAGAGGAGGAAGAGGCACATAACAAAGAATACTAAAACCTTTTCACTTACCTTAAATCTAGAACCCATCCAACGTATGTAGCAATTTCAACGTTAGACAACTTGACACCTTTGAAACTGTCGAACCAAAAGCCACCAGTAAAAGTAAATAAAAACTATTACACAGAGTTGGAAGAAAGCTGTAAAAATAAAGAATTACATGGACGCTATGCGGCAATACTAAACAGTCAAGAAGCAGACAAGAACTTATCCACACTATTTCTAATTAGGGGTGTACTGATGATGGAAACAGAAGGATTTCTACTAGCCATACAGGACCAAGTTTTCTGTACAATAAACTACCGACGCTTTATACTGCATCAGGACACATCGGACGACAAATGCAGACTATGTCAAAATAAAACAGAAACCATTCAGCACCTAACAGCAGGGTGCTCATATCTAGCACCGCGTGACCATAAGGCAAGGCAGGACAACGTGTCAAACGTATTTCATCAAGCGCTATGTAAAAAATTCGAGTTAATAACAGATATAACCCAGTACTACAAATATACACCACGGGATCATATGGAAGACGAGAAAACAAAAATCTATTGGGATAAGCCTATCATTAGTGATCGGGAAATGACACACAATAGACTCGACATATTGGTGATAGAAAAAAATAATGATCACCATCTCCGAGAAGCAAGAATCCAAAAGATCACAAAATATGGAGGGAGAGGGAGAGGAAGAGGGAGAGGGAGAGGGAGAGGGAGAGGGAGAGGGAGAGGGAGAGGGAGAGGAAGAGGAAGAGGGAGAGGGAGAGGGAGAGGGAGAGGGAGAGGGAGAGGGAGAGGGAGAGGGAGAGGGAGAGGGAGAGGGAGAGGGAGAGGGAGAGGGAGAGGGAGAGGGAGAGGGAGAGGGAGAGGGAGAGGGAGAGGGAGAGGGAGAGGGAGAGGGAGAGGGGGAGGGAGAGGGAGAGGGAGAGATGTTCAGAACAGGCGGGTACAAGGAGCTTACATAAATATAAAATTTATAGTGTATACTTTGATCCATTTAATTTTATATGTTTTAATATAAATTGATCTTAACTTAGAGAATTAATTAAACACATTAATAGTCTAAGAATATTAAGAATATCAGCAAAGAGAACCAATCAAAATGACAGTAAATAAATCGCAAGTGGCTGCTTGTGAACCAAAATATTAAGATACAGAGATGGGCGAAGTACGAAAACGAAGATTAAAAAATAACCCAAGAAAATAAAAAACATGAAAATCGGGAGAAAGGCAGTATAATAAGAGTAAATAAAAGAAATTACTTTCAAATACCTTGAAACAATCAAACGTAATAAAACACAGAAATATGAAAATAAATCAGAGAATAAAATATGGACACAAAGTACTGCATATATAGAAAATAATACCGATAATACGAGGGGTGGGGGAGGAGAATTAGTCGAAAGCGTGGGTCGTAAAATTTTATGCCGCTTGTTTCATGGAGTGGGCGAAGGTACGTTCGCTGAGGAGGCGTATTTTAGTAATGGTCGCTGGGTCATCGCCACGAGCATTCCGTGTCAATGGGTGGTACGAATAAAAACGAAGTACATGCTAATACTACAAATTTAAGGATCTACTTCAAAGTATCTGCTCCATCATGAAGCATCTGGTCAGTTCCGGTAGAATCTGCTTAACGTTGAAGTATTTACTACACTGCTTGTAGTATCTACTTTTAGCCCGTAGTATATGCTTATATGCTTCGACGTGTGCAGCATCTCCCAAGTTCATTAGATTTTCTGTTCCATCGTTATTGTTACACAAAATTGTCGAGACTACCCGAAATATTATTTGCTATTTTTCTTGGTTGTCAATTAAATTATTAGAAGTAATAAAGTGTGTTCTTGATTATGTAAAATATCTTCAGATGAAGTAATGCCCCAGCAAGAAGAGTCCCAAAATGAAGATGTACAATTAGCATTTGTTATAATGCTAGAAGATTTCAAGATACTGCTAGATAAAAAATAACACCTGCCACCAAGTCTGCAAAAGATACAGCCCTTAAAGAGTTAACCAATATTTATAATAAAAAAACAAAACAAAATTTAGATACTAAACAAGTATTAAAAAAATTAATAATATGAAAAGCAAAATAAAGAAAATTACGGATATGACAGCAACAGGAAATAAGAAAATTAAATTAAATGAGTGGCAACAAAAAATGTATGACATATGGAAGGGAAATGAGAATCCAGTCATTAAAAGAGTGCCAGGTAAACTAGTAGCTTTTTTATGTAAAGACATGGTAAATAAATGTAATGTTGTAATAATATAATATATGTGTGTAGTCTAGTTTGTACATACGTATGTTGTAATGTAATTATGTAATACGTTTTTTAGGGGAAGTGAGTGCAGGCACCAGTAGAGATGAAAATGCAGAGATCGATATACTGATGAGGAGGATAGGACACCTTTTAGTGATAACGAATCAATTGAAAAATTGCAGAAAACATTACTTATTAACAAATAAATGCTGCTATAGCTCAAGGAAAGGCCGCTATAGCTCAGGAAAAAGTTGCCGAAGCTGTAAGAAAAGCCGCATGGGCTGTAGAGCAATTTGTAGAAGATTACTTTGCATGACAATGGGAGCATTGAAAAAATAAGTGAAGAATAGGAGTATTAGTGTCTTTTAACTACCTACTTAGTTACTTTTGTTAAGAGAGATTTAAAGTTTACGTTTTATTATTCTGTACTTAAGTTTATTAAGTTTCATTATTATTATAAAATAAATATTTATCTAAATAAAAAATACAAAATACCAAATTTTTTTATTGATTTACTGTTTTAACGTTGTCCGTACATCAATTCTGCAATTTCATCACGAAACTGTATACCTCGGCGTCTAATTGCAGCATTATTTGGTTCAGCATATAATGCAGGCATAACTGGTTCTTCTTCTACATCAATGTCTTGAACATGATATATCGACATATTCTATCAGTTTTAAGTCGAAGTGTATAGTTTAATTGGAAATCTCCTTTTCAACTGCCCAAAGCATATTTCTATAATAACACGTTCTCTTGCATGTACTTTATTAAAATATATTTCAATATTTGTTGCCGGATTTTGGAATGGTGTAAGCATCCAAGGAGTTACAGCATATGCGGAATCACCCAAAAGACATACTCTTTCTTGATTGTTGTACATAATAGGATAGGTAGAAGAAGTATACCATATTCTAGAATCGTGTCTTTCATTATATATTTGGTGTACTTTCTTTTATTTTTCCTATTTTTCTATTTACACATACCTAAGCTTCTTAAAAACACTTCCATTTGCTGAATGTGTGTAAGCGCACAGCCTCTAGTCTCATTTACTTCTGCCAGAAATGCATTAGCTAGGTAAAATACGTTTTCCCTATTGAACCTAAAAGAAAAACAGAAATAAAAAATAATTGACAAGTTATACCTTATTTTCTGTTACCGAAACATTTTATGATACAAAATATCATCGTTAACGTGTCGTCTTGCACTGTACATTTTTCTTCTGCGTGTTCCATCCATTTTCAAACAAAACTAACCGTAGAATTCTCATGAAGCTGCTATTATACCAACTTCGCTAACGTTAAGCAAATACTACAATTTCTTCTTGAAATCGAAGTATCTGCGTAAGAAGTCGCTACGTCAAATTGCAGTAAATACTTCAGTCATTTTCACGAGAGTGCTACTTAGTATAGTAACTTCCGGAAAAATTAAACGTATCTACTTTGAAATGTAGTTTCTTCTTAGTTTTAAAGTACCTACTTTATAGAAAATGCTAATACTTCTAGTATTAGCATGTACTTCGTTTTTATTTATAACACCGAATGTGAGTATTACCAATATTACCATACCCAGCAGAGACACACTGACAGCCAAGCGTAAGATTCGCCCGTCCAGCGTCACCTATATACGAGGCAGGCGAACGGGACTTTGATTCATGTAGAGCATATAGATGTAAACGTGTATTCAAGTCTTACAACATTATATGGAAATTTTCTGAAAAAAAAATTGCGGATTAATTTTACGCATCAGCCTGGTGCGACCCTAGCCGGTGCCTATGGGGCCTATTGGTAAATCCAGTTCTGATGATATGACACTCGAAAACATGTTTGATGTTGTAGATACAATAAATTTAATTCGTTTTGTTTTTTGATGCAAATAACATGAATTATGATTTTTAACTGTATATTATTTATGCATTTTCATTAAATACTTCCTGAAATCGAAAAAGCTGATTTTTATTAGATTTAATCTAAGAATTTCTAATTTAATTATTTGACGATTCTCTCCTTGATACTCGGCGGCGTCGCCAACATTATTTGTGACTATTACTACTATGAAATTTGTCGCTTACACTCTTCTATTTTATAAGAGTACAATTTTGTTAGGTTTATTTCAGAATGAAATAGGGCTATTGTAGAGCTTCTTGACGCGAATTCGGGAAAATTTCAAAACAGTTTTGGTGCTTCCTGATGCCAAATGTTAATTTTCATAATTCTCTTAATCTGTGAGAATAGAAAATGAAATTCCCATTATTAAAACCGTTACAAATTTGTTGCCTGAATCCATGAACAGAGTTGCAAAGCATCGAAGACAGTGCCCTTGAGCCTGAAGAGGTTTCCTCCAGAGACATAGAGCCAATAGATAGAGGCAGCGTCTGAAGAAGGTATGCGTTTATTGAGGTGCTAGTGGAACCCGACGGAGACGAGGATGAAGGTAAGGAAATATAGGGTATCCCACGACGATTAAGACAAGTAATATATCAGAATTGGGCAGTAGTAGATAATTATAATTTTGGGGGTGAAACTAGAGCAACTTCATAATTGAATCCCCTGTAATTTTCGGCAATCTTACGTAAGGATTAAGACAAAACAATATTATAATTTTTAATAATACTTGAAAGTTAATATATATATATATATATATATATATATATATATATATATATATATTATATAATATAAAATAACTATTCTGACAGTTATTGGCACTTTTGTCATTATCATGGCAAACTTGACAATAGGCAGTCTTTTTTATAAGGTTTGCTATGCTACTTTTTAATCGATATTTAATATGTAAACAAGTTTTTGTGGAAAAAAACAATTCTATGTAATTTTACTCCATGATATACAGGTTGTTTCATTATTAAGTTTCAAGTATTATTAAAAATTATAATATTGGTTTGTCTTAATCATTACGTACGAATGTAAGATTGCCGAAAATTACAGGGGATTCAATTATGAATTTTTTAACTTACAATCCTTTAAGTACCTGTAGCTCTTGAATTAATCACTTTAGACCCCAAGTGTGCTAGTTAGTTGGAATTGTTTTATCGGGAGGAACACAGAAAGGCACACATATACAGGTGGTCCCATTAATAATTTTGAATGCGACGTCACGTGACCAAAAACAAATACCTCATTGGTTAACACAATAACAAGAAAATATGCAACATTTGCTCTAATTTACACTCCCAAAATTATAATTATCTACTACTGCCCAATTCTGATATATTACTTGTCTTAATCGTCGTGGCGCATAGCGCCAGGTGCAAAAAATTATAGATTAATGTTAAGAAACTTTTCCTAAGATCGAAAACATGGATTAGGTCTACTGCCTTTGTTATTAAGTATTTATTATATACTTTTTTATAAATAAACAAATTGTTATTAATTTTAATAATGAAAGTTTTATTTTCCAGACTAACAGATTAGAATAAATGGATTTATAGTTACAGCAATATATTATATAGTATAACTTAATAAGAATGCACGCACCCGCTTTATCACACTATATCTCGAAAACGGTTGGTCGTCCGAAAAAAATGTATATGAACCATTTTGTAGAGAATACTATTTTACATAAGTTTTGTAATGAGTTCTTACAACGTCAGATGCACTGGAAGCGAGATTTTTGCGAAAAATCGATTTTCATTACTTTGACGTTCGATATCTCAAAATTCATCTAGTTCGGCCTCATTCCGCAGAGGAAGTCTTATTTCCCTGGAGTATATGACGTTCTTGATATTGCTCACAGAATTTAAATGTACATCTGCATTATTTTTCCGCCAACCCTATCTACGATGCCAGAAAACTATTGGTCTACTCCAAAAAAAATGGAATTTTGGATTTTTTTTGAGTTATTCTTACGTTTATCAGTGAGAAAAATACGAAAAAAGGATTTTTAGAAGACAAAAATCCGGAGTGTATATCGTTGCCTTCGATATCGTCGGCCACTTTTTGTAATTATGTCTTGTTAGCACGATACAGTCTCCGGAGTGTATACAAGTGACCAATTTTATGATTGGATATTATTAAGGGCGTTTCACATATGAACCCTATTAATTTTCAGCTCACCAGAGCCAGTACAACTGGACTTATAAATCCAGATATACTAAATTTTTGGTCATTTTTGGAGATTTCGTTTTGTTAGCACGATACAGCCTCCGGAATGTACACAAGTGACCACTTTATTCAGGGCGTCTCACATATGAGACCTATTGATTTTCAGCTCATCAGAGTCAGTAAAACTGGACCTATAAATCTAGATACTATATTTTTGGTCATGACGCCGTATTACTTAGGTTTCGGTTGCACATGGCACCGGGAATCCTAGAGATATGAGATCTACCGTCAAACCACCAATACTTGACGAAAAACCCTCTTTCGCATTATTTAAAACAATTCAACGCTTCGGCTAAAGCTAATGGATGGACATCGCCGGAAGAAGCCATATTTCTTACTGCAACTCTACGAGGAGAAGCCTTGGACATGTTGCAATATCTTCAGACCGACGAAGCAAAGGATTTCGATATGTTGGTAAAACGACTGGAGACTGAAGCTGAAGACCCGAAAACTGAAAATCGGAGTGTCTATTCAAGAATTTGAGATGGATGTTGCAAAATTGTTAGATTTCCCTATCAATCTGCGTGATAAGATCTACTGAGCGTCTGGCAGTCCAAACGTTCATAGATGACCTTAGGGATCAGTAGCTTTAACGAGCGGTACAGCCGGCGCGCCCTAAGATCCTGGTAGATGCATTGTCGGTTGCTCTGGAATTGGAAGCGACCGCGGAAGCTTCACGTAAACCTGCTTGTGTCCGGGAAATAACCGGCCAACGCAGTTCAATCTTCCACCGGTAACTAGGACAATCTTGAAGAGATAGTGGAGACAGTATTGAGGGTGGTAATTTCGAGAAAGAGACACTCCATAAGATGCTGGAGCTGCGGCGAACCTGGTCACATAAGAAGCGCTTGCCCACGCAACGAAAAATCTCCAGCTGAAAATGTCCAATAGCAGGAATGAAAACTAAATATGGTGGACTCCTGGAGGGTGACATCGACCCTAAACAAACATACAGACTCTCCATCATTAATTTGGCCACGATTAGACATAAACGAGTATATTATACGTGGATCGTTGAATAGATGGGAGGAATTATACAAAGTTGGTAGATACTGGGGGTACGAAAACTATCCCACGACCAACAACTCAGTCGTCAATCAAAGAAAGGTGTCGCGTTTCAGTTAGAAATTACTGACCACTTCTGGGGAAACGACCATAGTCTATAGGGAGATAAAAGTGACAGTATGGTTCCACCTCTCTATTACACTCGATACTAGTGTCTGACATAGACGAAGATGTTATCTTGGGCATGGACGTAATGAATTCCTGTGGATTTCGTTTGGAACTTCGACGACGGATCCTTCATATTGGGACCGAAGAATTATTTTTGCATCGACAAAACTGGCGCACGATAGTGAGCTGCATCCCCGCACACTGCTGCAACTAAACTGCCAGGTTGGTGATGGATGCGCAGACCGACCGATATGCAGTGTTTGAACAGAAATATCTAGAAGAGCTGCTATTATTGCTCTTATTATAAAACGGGAGAGGAAGAAAATGATTAGGAAAAGAAGACGAGAATATTGGGTAATTCCAATACATAGTAATAGATTGTTGCGTGGAAAATTTTACGCTTGCAATACTATTGGACGCATAGAAACCGAGATATTTACGAAAAACTGATGTTTGTGACGTTTGACCATTAATACCACACGTTCCTTACACGAGATTATTTGAGAATTTTGATACATTGTTTATATTGCAGAAATAAATGTATATACCGATTTCCAACTCATAACCTCTGTATCTGTGTGATCGAGACTGTGGCCAGACTGAACCTTTCGATAGCTGGTACAGTTGAAACCGAATGGATTATATTACGCAAATAAAATAAGGTTTATTAAAATAAGCCCTTGTCCTACCTTGCGTGCCTGATCTGCGGTCTTGTAGTTGGATGCAGATTTCTGGGGGCCCCCTTCTTGTATGTAGGTTGGAGACACCACACATACAAAACAAAGTCTTTAATGAAAGGTGTAATAATAATGTATCTACACCTACGAGTTGAAGCTCTCGATTCTTGAATACCTGAATATGGTGCTTATTACTATAGTCTAGCGCAGACAGCGCTATATCGTACGACAAGGGCCGACCAATTACGAAGAAGTAAGACATTATAAATAAACGCAGTATTGAACAATTACATTTAGTTATAATTAATGACAAACAAAAAATTAAGAAAGACATTTATACACACCACACAAAAGCACGTGGACGCGACAGAATTCCACAATGAAAATAGAAAAGGGTGATACTATTGAAAATTTTGAAAAAGTAGACGGGCACGATGTTATTGAGTGTGATGCCACTGACGACAGCATTGACAGCGATGAAGACATGCCCCTTGCTATTCGACTTGTTTGTAAAAAATCTTTTTTTTGAAGAATAACTCTATGTTAGTGTATAAGCAGTCTGTTTTATGTTTTTTAAAAATAAATATTACGTTTTTTCTTATTTTTTTAGTCTTTTATATATTTCCAATATTTCAGGAAATACTTCCAGAAATTTTACACCAGCCATGTACGATTAACAGCACTGAAAAAGCAATGGTTAGGAGTGGGAGGTGCCTGCAGTGATCTTGACTGACCACCTCAAAATGTAAGACATTAATTTATTTATTATTATTATTAAAATAAAAATTTTGTTGTCTCCTGAAGCATAAAATGAACAAAAAACCGTCAATATTTGCAAGTAGATAAACTGGATTTGGAGCTATCAAATAATTTGAAATGCGTATTTAGAGATTAAAATTTCAAAATTTATTTATTATATACCATACCCCCCGGATAGTCCACCCTCTGCACAGTGCTGGCGCCCTTTGGCCATGGCCGTCCACTGCCCTATGAAGGGGTCCAACACGGGCCTAATGCAACACTAATATTTGTAAAACGAACTGAATAATCGGCGAATTTGCGAACTCGTTGGTATTTAATTAGTCTGCCGATAGTTTGAAGGCAATCGTAAGCCCCTCAATCTTTATCATCGGCAGATTCCGAATCCCTGGAATGTGCGAAGTCGCAAATACCTGTATCTCCATGGTAATTAAAAGTAATCAGACTATCGGCGGATGAAAAATCTGTAATGTGCGTTATCTTTTATAGTTAGGGAAAATGTGAAAGACGAATTTAAGAGGTTTCGGACATAATTTCTTGTAAAGAATTAATATACAATAAAATAAACGGTTTTAAACATTAAAACTAACTTTTCCGCATCTGTGGCCCTGAACAATATTCTATCATAAAATTGTCACATGTATACACTTCGGGGGATGTATCGTGCTAACAAACCGAAATTTCTCCAAAAATAACCAAAAATTTAGTATATATGGATTTATAGGACCCGCTGTACTCGTTCTAGTCAGCTAAAAATCAGTAGGATGAGATATCTTGAACAATATTCAATCATAAAATTGGTCACTTTTATACACTCTGGAGGCTGTATCGTGCTAACAAACTGTAAATTCTCCAAAAATGACAAAAATTTGGTACTTCAAGTACCATAGCACCCGTTCTACTGCCGTTAGTGTACTGAATATCAATCGAATTCGCCTGTGAGACACCATTAACAAGATCCAATCTTAAAATTGGTCACTTGTATATACTTCGGAGCCTGTATCGTGTTAACAAACTGAAATTTCCCCAAAAATGACACAAATATCGTACGTAAAGTACTATAACACCTATTGTACTGGCTCTGGTGAGCTGAATATCAATAGGGTTCATCTGTGTGATGTCCTGAACAATATGCAATCATAAAATTGGTGACTTGTTGCACTAAGAAGGCTGTATCGTGATAACAAGACATGTAACGAAAAGTGGCCGACGACAACGACATACACACAGGATTTTTTTCTAAAAACCGTTTTTTCGTGTTGTTGTTGATGGAAAACGTAAAACTAACTCAAAAAAATTTTCAAAATTCCAACTTTTTTTGGTGTAAACCAATACTTTTCTCGCATATTAGATAGGTTGCGCGGAATAGCAAAATGTGTTATTCACAATGATCGCTACATAATATGTGAATATAAAAAACAATCAACCAACTAAAAACAGCCAGGATGAAAACTGTCGACTTCCTTCCAGCTTTATTAAAAACATGTTTGAAATGAGGTCGATCAATACGCAGCTACTCTAAAGTTTGTGCAAGAGGAGGGAGATTGTATTGCCGTAGAGCAGGACTGCTAGTTGCCATATTTCAATACCGACTAGTAAGTATATTTTTTAAGTCTATATAATTCAATCAACGAGTATTAAATCAATCAAAACGATTGTTGTATAATTTTTCAATAAGTTTTAAAAAAAAATAAAACGCTTCGCTTCTATTTTTCTTGGATTATTAGTAATTATTGGGTCAACCGGCAACTACGCTTAAATTCAGGGCTATCGCATCAAGGTCGCAGTCGCCGACCATATATACCCTTTCAACAAAATGATGCTAAACCTTAGAGTAATAATGAACATAGAGAGGGCCATTCATTCATAAACACGTTTATTTTTGCGGCCAACAATTCAAAACGCCAGTAGTGAAATAATGATTGAATTACAAAAAGTGGGGATGGTATTGTAGATACATGGCCTAGATAATTTCGGCAGTTTTTCTGACAAACTTGGCATCGGCGAACCATGATAATGCAAACATTAAATTAATTAACTTAAAACCCCCTCAAGGAGCTGGGGAACCTTGACGTTGGTGAGGGGGCTCAGTACCCGCAATGATCTTGAGAGCGATGCCGACGGGAGTATTACACTCCTGGTAGGGCCACCCTTGTCGGTAAGGTCGAGAGTGAGCGGAGAAGCTAAGGACAGCTCAATAGAGGAGTGAACCTCGAAAAAAAAATCTCCAATCTCAAGCTTGGTAACGTGGCGAAGAGATGAATGACTGGGGGATATCCAGCCGTGAACGTTTTGAACCTCAGGGAAATGGCACACCCTGTTGTATATATGCCTTGCCGCGATAAGGGCGCACTATTGCGGTCGACTTACTTTTCGTCCCGTACTCGTGGGAACTCTATGATGGAACCCGATATAAACCCAAACAAGGAGCAGTCCAGCTCTCTAAATGTGGACACAACTGGTGAGATGCCACCTAAAACATCGACTACTGCCCGTCGGGGTGGTAAAAACAGCCAAATAAGGCTACAGTTGACCAGCCAGGAAAATATGGAAGTTGTACCACGGTTCTTGGTAATGAAACGGGTGGAAGGAGATTTCTCTAAAGTTTAGCCCCTTCCTAATAGAAAAAACACTAGATGGAGCAATAGGAAAAGTAAAGAGTGTAAAGAAAATCCGAGATGGTCTATTAGTTGAAACTGGATCAACCACTCAAACAAAAAAGTGACTCGAATTAACAAAATTTCATGAGTATGACATAACTGTCTTCCCCCACGTAACACTCAATCAATCAAAAGGAGTTGTAACATGTCGTGATCTATTGAACTGTTCGATAACAGATATTAAAGAAAATCTTGAAAACCAAGGTGTGATTGAAGTTAGAAGAATTACGGTAAAGAAAGAAGATAAGATAGAGGAAACAGCATCACTTATACTGACATTCAACAGAGAAACTATTCCAAAGAGAATAATAGCAGGTATACATTCTCTTCCCGTTAGGAATTATATCCCTGCACCACTCAGGTGTTCTAAATGCCAGAAATTTGGCCATTCTTCTACAAGATGCGGTGAAGAAGAAATGTGCGTATGTGGCAAACCCCCCCATCAAGGCTCTCCATGCACAGAACCTCTAATTTTCATCCACTGCAACGGACAACACTCTGCTAGATCGAGAAACTGTCCCGTATATAAACAAGAAGCTGCAATACAAAAAATTAAAGTAGAAGATCGTATTCCATACGCAGAAGCAAGAAGAAGAGTAACAGAGAACTTACCCAAACAAATGAATCATACTTCATACGCACAAGCTGCCAGAACAACACAACAACCCATAGAAGAAATTATTCGACAACTTGTACCAGAAATAACTAGAATCTGTACCGAGATAGTTAGAGATACATACCAACAAATGAGGAACCTGATGCCTCCACCCATACAGGGTTATATCCCGCCCAAGGCTACATAAGTAACTACCAATTCAGTACCAGATTTGAGTGATACATCGACGGTATCTGTGACACCGGCTGAAAAAATGAAACGTGCTCCAAATAAATCTGCCGACGATATATCAGCGGTGGAGGAATCAGACTCTGACGTAAGCATTCACTGGGAAAGCTCACAAAAACCAAAACCAAGGCGAGGTCGTAAAAAGGGTAAATCCAAAAAGTCTACCCCAACTACACCTACCTAGTATCAGTATTTTTTGATTTGAGATAAAATCTGTGATATTAGATAAGAACATATACATTTATATATAATTTATTTATATCATTATATTTCTATGTACTAAAAGTGAATGTCCAAATATTTACAAACCAATCCTAATGGATAATATAATGAATCTCATCTCGTGGAATTGTAACGGCTGCAAAAACCACTATCCTGAGCTAAGAGATATAGTGAATAGAAAATCACCGTTTTGTATATGTATACAAGAAACTCACCTGAAACAACAGGACATTTTCGATATCAAAGGTTATACGACGTACAGAAAAGACACTGTTCCACACCTCAGAGCCAGAGGGGGAGTTGCAATACTCATCAAAGAAAACATCCCCAACAGACAAATTCTACTCCAGTCTAGGCTTCAAATCATTGCAGTTCGTGTGGACTTTCCGATCAAACTATCGATCTGTAACATCTATCTACCAGATGGTGACTGGAATACTAGTGATATCCAAGAAGTAATCGATCAACTACCAACTCCAGTCCTGATTGTGGGTGACTTCAATGCCCACAATCCTCTGTGGGGCTCTGAAAGATTAGACAGAAGAGGAATACTAATTGAAAACCTTCTCAACGATAATGACCTGATCTTTTTAAATACCGGTGAAGGCACTTACCTGAACCAAAGATCAAATAACCTATCCGCTCTCGATTTAGCGTTCTGCTCTCCTACAGTAGCTCCAGCATTTCAGTGGAAATGCCTCGGCGACCATTTGACAGATCACTTTCCAACATCAATCGAATTTGTGGGTCGAACCGAAACACATGCCATTCCGAAACGATGGAAACTCGATAATGCAAATTGGGCATTATTCAAGGAGAACTTGGAAAATTTTGAATTGCCATCTACAGGTGTCAATGAAGCCACAAGAATAGTCACCGATAAGATCATATCAGCCGCCATGACAGCAGTGCCTCAAACAAAAGGCGTTAAAGGAAAAAAAATGGTTCCATGGTGGAACGAAGAAACAGCTTTTTTAATTAAAGAAAAAAATAAAGCATTCAACAAATTCAAAAGATCACCCACACAAGAGAATATGATCACCTTCAAACAGGCACGAGCCAAGGCTAGGCGAAAAATTCGCGATAGTAAAAGACAATCGTGGGAAAATTATGTCTCTACTATAACATCTGAGACACCGGTGTCACAGGTGTGGAAGAAAATTCGTGCTATTATAGGAAAAAAAGTATCAGATGTCACCCCAGTTCTCATAGTAAATGGACAAACGATTACAAATAAAGAAGAAATCGCAGAAAAAATTGCTCAGGAATTCGAAACTGCCAGTAGTACACTTATTCTGGACCACGAGTTTCAACAACATAGGGAATATTCAGAGAGAGAAATCAATTTTCATGAAGAAATTACCTCAGATTACAACATACCATTCACTACTTTGGAGTTTGATTACGCACTCTCTGAAATGACTAACTCAACACCAGGCGGAGATAGAATCACATACGACTTCATAAAAGAAGCACCAGAATCAACAAGACACATTATACTGGAACTATATAATGAAATCTGGTCGAACGGAACATACCCAGAAATGTGGAAGGAAGCTATCATCATACCTTTACTCAAACTGGGAAAAGACCCAACATCTCCAGCAAGTTATCGACCCATATCACTAACGAGTTGCCTGAGCAAATTGCTGGAAAAGATGGTAAGCCTAAGGCTACGATGGTATCTGGAAAAAAACAATCTACTATCAACTTCTCAAGCAGGTTTCAGAAACCATAGATCCACAACTGATCAGTTATTCATGTTGGAAAGAGCAATTCAAAACTGCTTTGCTAACAGAAGCCATATGGTGGCTATATTTTTCGACTTAGAAAAGGCCTATGATACAACCTGGCGATTCAACATACTCGATCAACTGAACAAATGGGGAATAAAAGGCAATATGCCGAGATTCATACAGAGTTTTCTTCTCCATAGAAAATTCAGAGTACGCAATGGGTTAACTCAATCAAACTTACACCAACTAGAAAATGGAGTACCCCAAGGATCCACCCTGAGTGTACTGCTGTTTGCGATTGCAGTCAATGGACTCCTTGATAATCTTGACCAAGCTATAGGAAGATGCTTATATGTCGATGACCTCACAATATTCTACGCGGCCGAGACAATGTCCGAAATAGAAACAACCCTGCAGGCTGCAATAAACACTCTTTCTAGCCGAGCAAAATATCTGGGATTTAAATTCTCCAGTACAAAAACGCATTGCGTGCACTTCTGTCGAATAAGATCCATTCACCAAGATCCAAAACTGAAACTATATGGCGACGAGTGTAGAGACAACGTAAAATTCTTGGGGCTTATTTTGATAAAAAACTCAACTGGAGTATTCATATCAACGAACTTGCTCTGAAATGTAAAAAGGCACTAAATCCTCTACGAGTGTTAGCAAACATCAACTGGGGTTGTGATAAAGACGTCCTTTTAAAGATGTACAAGGCACTTATAGCCTCCAAAATGGAATATGGCTGTATGATTTATGGATCAGCCCGAAAAACAAGGCTCCAAGTTCTAGAGTCAATACAATGCACCGCTCTAAGACTAGCTCTAGGAGCATTTCGAACAAGCCCTTATGCATCCTTGTGTGCTGAAGCAAGTATTCCACCTCTAAGTATCAGAAGAAAACAACTGCTAGCCAACTACTGTATGGGAATATGGGCTCAACCGAACCATCCAAACTATCCACCATACCATGATGAGGAACACGACTTGTTTCAAAGACGACCGACAATAACACGCCCAGCAGGTATCCGTCTCAAAGAGGATCTTGACTACATGCAATATTCCTTTCCAAATATTCTCAATTTCGGTCCACCAGAAATACCTCCTTGGAAGATCGTTCCATTACATGCAATTATGGATATCGGGATACATAGAAAAGGAGACGTCAACCGAACAATTGTTAGAGCAGAATTTAACAGAATTATTGACAGATACCCAGGAAACCAAGTTATATTCACAGATGGATCAAAAACTCTGGGAGGCTGTGGCTCGGCATTCACTACGCTTGGAAAATCCCATTCATGGGCATTGCCCAGGGAAAGCAGCGTGTATACTGCGGAGCTATATGCCATTATGCAAGCCCTACGATATGTTGAATTTGGAAACAAAATGCATTACATAATCTGTACTGACTCCAAGAGTTCGATTGAGGCCCTAAGTAATCCATTCAGCAAAGATCCGCTGGTCCAAATTATTTTAGTGATACTGACTCTGCTTCAAACTAACGGTAAACCCACAACGTTCATTTGGATCCCAAGTCACCACGGAATTGAAGGGAATGAACAAGCAGATCGAGCAGCTAGAGCAGCTGCGCAAGCAGATATAATAGAAAATATACCTGTGAGACCAGACGACATAAAACTACATTTGAAATATAAGTTCTTGGGTGTATGGCAAAATTAATGGAATAGAACAGATGCCAAACTTCGAGACATCAAAACAAAGGTCACCCCTTGGACGCTAATACCTTACCAATGTAGACGAGATCAGGCTGTGATAACCAGACTACGAATCGGGCATACCCGCCTCACAAACGTATTCATGCTAGCGGGAGACAGACAACCTAGATGCGACTACTGTCGATTCAGGTTGACAGTAAAACATATTATTATAGACTGCCCTCAGTATGATGTAATGAGACAAATACTTGCCCTACCGAATGATATTCAAACGTGTCTGAAAGACGAATGGAATACATTGAAAAAGGTTTTGAAGTTCCTAAAAGAAACAGGAATATACTCCAAACTGTGACATGCATTCTTACATGTGATTACATATGTGTATAAGGCTAATGACCTCAGAAGTCGATGCCTTAAAAAAAAATTAACTTAAAAATTTATTTTGTCATTAAAAATCATGAAAAACACATCAAAACGAAAGAACTAAATGTTTACTCTCTAGTCGTAATGGCGCTCGTATAAACAAACCACGTTTGACATTATTTACTATAATACTACGGCGTATTCGAAATGATCGTCGATTACACTCTGACGATATTTGCATATCTCTTTATATGGTATTTAACAAGGACAAAACTACTAAATTGATTACTATTGACACATTGAACAGGTACTGAAATTTTGAGCAATGTTGCCACTTTTAGTTATAACCATAAAGGTATCTAAGGATACAACAAATACATGTTTAAAATTAATATAAGAATATGCATTTATTAAATAAAATTCAAGTATTATTAATTAATTTTCAAATCAGCGACTCAAACGCATAAATTAGTATGACTTTTTATATTTGTATAACTTTTTAACACATTCTCAATTAAACTTCTAATTTCATTTTTCCTGCAGCTAAAGAAACTTTATAAATATGGCAAAGCAATGGAAGTGTCCGCAAGTGGGCTTAGAATGTGACTCGATGTTTGGGGCAAGAAAAAATCAAAACAAACATATCTATTTTATTTGTTAATGTGACTGCTAAACTATATGAGGTAACAATAAAAATGAAATACAACAACCGAATTATCACCATAACCTCGATTTGTATTTAATTAGTGATAGATAATCTAGTTTATAGTCGCGTATGCCAATCATATTACGGTGTTTAGTATATTTACGTGTTTACAATTGATATTTACAAATATTCAAATTTGAAAATTTATACAAGGATTCCTAGAAAATAAGTACTATCATCCAAGGATCTAAATACGCAATACTGAATTGATAAAGATATTTCAATAAATTTTATACAATTTATTTGTAAGGAGAAGATATTGGCGTGATCACCTAAGAGAAGGAAGGATAGTTGGAGCTCCGTCTCACAAGATAACCAACCGAATTGAGCTTTTGCTATAAACAGACTTTAAGGTCTTCTTGAAGTATAAGAAGTATAAGGCTCGTTTTACAAAGGACTGATGATCAGGACTAGAGTTGTTACAGAGAGAACTGAACAGGTTCCTCGGAACTGGTTAATGTAAACTGTTCCGTGAACTTGTTCTTTATACTGAACTGAACAATTCCATCGGAGAACAACACGGCATCGCGGATCTGCTGAGCATAGTTGTTATTGAACGTATGTCTTTTTGAATTTGAAGTAGGAAAAAGGCAACACACGTATGATCTTATATCTGCAAATTATAAATCAACAATTTAATGATCGGGTACATAGATAGGTATTTATCAAATAAACTTCAGATTCAAAATAAGTAAAAACTTTTACGTTTGTAAATTAAAAATTTCAACACGTAAAAATAAAAAAATTGACCTTTATTAAACTGAGCCATAAAAATATTTAGTTGTATTATTTTAGATGTTTCGAATTTTGTATAGTGAAATTTAACCACCTGGGTGTATGTTCAGTTCAGTTGGACAGTTCACCAATACCAAATATCCCGGTGAAAGGGAGTATAGAAAGAAATAATAGGAACAGGTTCATGCAACATGTTCCAAGAAAAGAACGGAACCGTAAGAACTTGATATAACATTTTACCTGTTCCATAACATCTCTAATTAGGACTGACCATCCGACCTATTCATTGCTTTATACGTGTCGTTCACATGCCCGCGTATCATTGGTCGACGGATAAAAAGCGCACGGGCATCGGTCTAACCCGTGGCGTTTGCGGATTATTGGTTGAAGTCGGAGCCACTTGATAAATAGAGATTTCCACATGCAGGCATATCATCAGTTGTAGTTTCGATGCAGTGCTACGAGCCAGCTTGGCTTTACTGTTATTTTTTTATACAACGCAAAATGGCAGTAAGTAGTGCAGAAAAATACCGCATTTGAAGACATAGACGATTGACCGATATCCTTCTGGATTTTCGTTTTTTTTGCTTTTCAAATAATATTTTTACGCAAAAAGCGATACTGTGTACTTCTCAGATTCATGCTGACAACTGATGATGCGCGTTATTCGACCGATGATCGGCAGCGACCGATCATCGTTCTTTTCTGAAACGGGCCAAATGTCGACACCACGGTGGTTTCACTTCAATTGTCAAGGCCAAATTAAAATTTTAGTTCCATTCCTAATTGTAGAGGTCGCAAATTTGACGTTTCACGTAATTGATCGAATGGTTTGCGAATTGAAGGTTAAAGGAATCGTCACGAAGATCCTAGTCTAGTGGTGCAGTTTTGTATTTTTGTAAAGTTCGTTTTGAATTGATAAATAATTAAAGTTTATTTAGAGGTTTAATTTGTTTTTCGGTAGTTATTATTATTTTTATTACGTTATATTAGTTTGTTAATAAGTTTTTTTAATATGACTTTAATCAAGTGTCCATGATTGTGGCGAAAATAGACGTTCATCTGATATTAGGCATAGGTTTCCAAATCCAAAAACAGATTTAATCCGATTTAGAAAGTGGGTAGATGCAATCAACAATACCACCTTAATTAATATGGATCCTGCAATAATTTATGCTTCAAAAAGAGTCTGCCACCTACATTTCGAAGAAAAATTTATTTCAAGCATGTCAAATAGACTGCATTCAAATTCAGTACCAACATTAAATTTAGGAGGTGAGTTATTTTATTTGTAATCTTAAATGTTCTAAAAACAAATAGAAATGTTTATAAATGATAATGATTAATATGTGATTCCCATTATGCTCTTTCTATTCTGACTACCCATTCTATAACTGTATAAATATTTTTATTTACTTTTTGTTTTTACAGGCAACATAAATATATTGCAAATTTATAACTTGCCATCAACATCAAGTTCTGTGGAACCTTATACAGATCCTGAAATAACTTCACATATCGAAGACATCCAGAAATCTTCCCTACATAATTCTGATGGACAGTACATATAAATGGTAAAATATATTTTAAATTTTTGAGGAATTCACGAATGGTTTTAAGCATTTTACCAAATCATCAGTAACATTTAGTAGTTTGAATTAATTAGTTTAGTAGTTTATTATAATTGCATAAATTTTATTTTTATTTTACAGAACCTGATGGGACAACTCCATACAAAATTTTTAAAAATATTGTACCAAAACCAACTGTAACACCCAGGAAACGTAAATTATATAGGGCAATTCAATATTTTCACAAAAAATATAGTATAGAGAGAAGCCGCACACATTCAATTAGAAAAAGACTTTTTGATGCTGGAAAATGCTCCAAACAAGCAGAGTTATTAAAAATAGAAGAACTAAATGCTTTGGCAGCAATGATCATTAAATGTCAAATTAGGAAAAATAAAAAATCAAAAAAACAACGACGTTTTACAATGGAGGAAAAAATGTTGGCTATATCATTGTACAAGCAAAGTCCTCGATCTTATCGACGATTGTCAAGAATATTCATTCTGCCCAGTAAGTCAACTATGAACAGGCTATTATCTAGAATTGACGTTAGGCCAGGCATAAACAACTTTATTTTTGAATCTTTGAAAACACGAGTAGATAAAATGGAGGAAGCTGACAAATACGTTGCTGTCATGTTTGACGAAATGTCAATTATGTCTACGCTTACTTTTAATGAAAAGAGTGGGTCAATATACGGATTTCAGGAAACTGGCCAAAATGAAAAAACTGAAGTTATAGCTGATCATGTTCTGGTTTTCATGGTTAGAGGTATCAGAAATAAATGGAAGTCACCCATATCTTACCATTTTGTGGGAAAAGGTGGAGCAAAACCAGTAGTTATGAAAAATTTATTAAAACAAATTGTACAAGAATTATTAAAAATGACCTTAAAACCAATTACATGCATATGTGACCAATACAATATGCTAGTTTTTACTGCGTTGATGAGTGAAACCAAGCAACATTATTTACGAAATAATCAAGAATATAGACAAGGATTTTTTGAAATTGGTAATTTCAAAGTATATCCAATACTGGATCCACCTCATCTTATAAAAGGCATGAGAAACAATCTTCTGAAAAAAGATTTGCATTACTTGAAAAATAATGTAAAACGAATAGCCAAGTGGGAACATATAAAACGTTTGTATGAAACTGTTGATGGTCTACGAGCATTGCCACATTTAATTAAAAGTAGAGCATATATATATGAGGAAAAAATGAAGAAAATGAAAGTGAAACAAGCTACGCAGATTTTCAGCCAAAGATTAGCTTCAACTCTAAATTTAGCTGGTAAAATTGGTAAGTATACTTTTTATTTTAAAATCTCGAAACTCGTACATTTTAGTTTCCTGCAGTGTATTGTATATATGAAATTAACATCAGGTGGGTATAAAATGGAATGTAACTTCTGTCATTCTGACGATGATATTCAGTTATTGAAATAATTGTCAATTTTGTAGAATTTTTAATATCTTTCATTATATTGTGGAATTAGCTAAAAACGTTGAGTTTCATTTAAAACACTAATATTGTATATATATTTATAAATTTCAAAACACAATAGGATAACATAGAATAAGACAAAAATTAGCTCAAGTAACTTATTTTTTAGAATATTATTTAAAAGAATTAGAAGTAGGTATATAATGGTAAAATCTGTATATTACGTATATGATTTTCCTTTTACCATATACCTATCCATATTGATGGTAACTAGTTTAATTTTTGTTTTTATAACATTTTATTTATATTCATTCTATTTTACATCTTTGTTTAATGTTATATTTACTTCAATAAAAGTTCTTCCTTGGTTTCAGATACCGAGAAAAAAATTGGAGTCAATGTTGAAGACACTGCAGGCTTGCTTCTGTTTTTTGATAAATTGTTTGACTCATTTAATGGAAGTCTAAAAATTCCACTAAAAGGCAAACTATTGCGATGTGGAATAAGTGACAAATCACAACACTTGCAATTTTGGAGAGAAGAAGCGTTACCTCTTTTGTCTTCAATGAGGTTTCAGAAAGTACGTCCTAGAGATCAGGAAAGACCACCTAGCTTAAAACACTGGGAATTTAATATTAAAAATATGATTTCTGAAAAATAACAATTTTAAATATTTGCTTGCACCTCATATTAATCAGGACCCAATAGAAAATGCATTTGGTCAGCTCAGAAGCCTTGGAGCGCAATATACAAATCCGTCGCCTGCTATGTTTATGGGTATTTTTAAAATTTTTAACTAATTCAACTTTTGTGGGTTATCACAGTTCATTTAATTGTGAAGATGATGAATGTACCACTATTTTTTATTCTTTTAAACAATTACTTAGGTCTGCATCCCCTATTCAGGTAGAATATATTGGCGGTTCTACATCTACTGAAATGGCAAACCACACAAGTTCGCAAAAACTGAGCAGGCTTAGTGCCAACTATGTTGCAGGATTTATATTAAAAAAAATTAAAAAAAATGGTCTCTTGTCCCGTTTGTAAGAAGAGCTTATATTCTGAAAATATCCAGCCAGACGATATTTTAATAAAAGCAAGGGAATATGGAGGTGCATGGGCAAAAAGGCTGTGCTATCCATCAGAGCAGTTTGTGTTGACATTTTATGAGCTTTACAACTCAATAACATTTTGCCTAAATAAGCAAATAGAATCAAATTCTTTAATGTCATTAATTAAAGCAAAAATATGTAGTAGAGTAAATTTTGATTTTATTTCATGCACTGTGTATAAAGCAACTATTATTAATTTAATTTGTAACATTACCATTCGCACAATAGTGCACAATTGGTGCAAGAATGTAAACCAGATATTACAGGGTAAATCAAATTATAAAGATGTAAATAAAGTAAAATTACAAGCCAAATCTATCTATCTTAAAAGGTATTATCAACATACATTATAAATTTGTACAAGTATACAGTGTAGATTTGCTACTCCATTATTTTACTCATTTTATCTATGTACTTAAACATTGTGTACAAATTCCGTTGTTTTTCATACTAACTAATTTAGTGCCTCGAGATTCATAGATGAATTCATCAAATATAATCAAGTGGTCCATTAGAATAATTCTACCATTAAGATTGTCTCTGTGCTATAAATAAATGTGTTAAACGTTTTTTCCATTATTAGTAAGAAGATACAATTCGATGAGGCTAATTGACTTTTAAGTACTACCTTATAGTCTTGGAATTAATACCAATACTTTATGCCATATTCTTTCATAGTTTAGGAATTATTAGTGCTACATTTTTCATTTGTACTTGTTATTACTTGAGCATTTCTTTTAAAATGGCTAGTAATTGTTCTGTTTGCTAAGATGTACTTTCTGACAGATTCGTTGTCTGCGATAGTTGTCATGTTACCATGCATCCTACTGCAAGCTACATACCGTACCTACAGGCGAGATGCTTGGTGATTGGAGCGTTGAATGGATATCGACAGGACCAAAAAGCTATTACTACAAAACTCTTAAAGGTAAAGAGGTCACTAAAATTAAAAGCTTCACTTTGAATTATTAAAATAGTAAAATACTGAATAGTACCGCTATGAAGAGTATAATAGAAGATTGTAAATATAGCGTGACACTTCAATTTGATCAAATTACACGTAATTCAAAAACAAAAGATTTAGAGACTAGAAAACGAGTGTCAAAAACATTTAGAATGGATTATAAAAAAAGGTGCGTTATTGATAATAATAACACTGATATTATCGATACCTTACCCTGGGGCTTCTAATCTATTTACTTAACCTCTGTTTTTTATATTGATCTAGTATTAATGTCGTAATGTATTTTCCTGATAATTTTTTTTGTTAAGATAGAGAGAAAGAGAGAGAGAGAGAGAGATTTTGTTTCTTTATTATAAGTATACAAAGTAACTTATTGTATTGTATTGCATTGTACTTAGATGTCCCTGTATATAGTACAGATTTTCCCAAAGTACCCTAAGCTGAAGTCCCTTGAAGAGAGACTGTTGTACAAAAATAAATAAAAATATAATAAAAAAACACAAAAAATATATAAGCTAAAATTTAAGGCCACAGAGTTGCTTTCGTACAGTGAATTTACCTAAATAATATACTAATATTTTAATTTTGGTTCCTAAAGTCCTGAGAAGAGAAATCAATCTCGTATTGGTGAAAAACAGAATAGCCAGTCTCGAGAGGCGAAGTCTGGAGAAATGGAAGTCTTCTTTAAGACTATTTGTACTTTACGGTAGGCCTGTTTGATGCTTTATCTATTAAATTTATATTTTAGTTTATAAAATTTCAAACGGGGATTCCTAGGCTTAAGCCTTAAAACGAGGCCACAAACACCTATAATAATCTAAGCATAGATTGTTACCTCTTGGGTTGGCCATGGAAAAAGGTGTTTAAGTAACTAATTATTGTTTATATGTCCCTGGTGTATGATACAGAAAACAGTCTTTAAAGCTTTTTTTTGTATGTAGGTACTTTTACTGTTAATAAATTAGGCAATATAACCTACCAAAATAAAATTGTAAAATACGTCCGATAACAGAATTGTTGGAACGAAACCAGATTTTATGGATTTTGGCTCAGGTGGTCCTAAGTATATTCTGTGCTAATAGGAATTAGGTGAGTTTATTTAGCAATAGCAGCAATTACTAAATTTAAACGCCTTATTCGTGATTTGAATGTTCAGTAATTTATATTTTGTCAACCCATGATTTTTGTGTATCTTGTTTTAATAACTGTATTCATTGTAGTGTATATATGTTAAGATTTGTCTACATTATATATTTTGCTCAATTTTGTATTTTATATAATTTTAAGATTCTCGGTCGAACTATACTACAGTGCGGACGTATCGATTTGAGTTCTCTTCCGATAAGTGATTTACTTACCTAGCAGTTTCCTCTTATTATTTTTTCTGTGTTGTATATAATTAGTGTAGCAACGATACTGTAAGTAGCTTTTATCTAATTATTTGTTTTGCCCCGGCTCTGAAGCCCAGATGTCCGGTGGCCAATATGAAAAAGGGGACAAGGACCCACCTCTGCGATCAACGAGAAGAAATTGTCCTAATGTGCATGTGGAATAAATTACATTTTCTGGAGATATTGATATGAATAATGAAAATAAGCAAAATACGATGGATTTAACAATTATTTCAAACGAAACGGCGAACAATGATGATACGGAGTCAGTAAAAAACTTGCTAATAGGTTCTAATATATCAAGTAATGTAAACAGTGGTCGTAGGCCAGTTAATACAGACAATAGATTTCTACCGACCGATTTAGGTCCATACTTTATTTTTGTAGAGCATTTAGAACTAAATATTGGTCGATTACATCCGATGAAATTATGTGAAAAGTTGTTAGCGCTAACAAATTATGAAAATAATATTACTGAAATAACTAGTGTTGGAAAAAATCGCGTAAAAATTGAAGTGAATTCGAGTAACCATGCTAATAAATTAGTAGAAGAACCATTTTTCGAGAAAAATAACCTGATTGCATACATTCCAAATTATTTAATCGAAAAACGTGGCATAGTAGGAGGTGTTGACACATCTCTGAGCGAAAATACTATTTTAAAAATTATAAAATCGAATGTGTCAATTAAAAAGGTACAACGTTTGAATAGAACAGTGGAGAAAGATGGCGTTATACAGCGGGTTCCTAGGCAGATGATAATTGTAACTTTTGTTGGCAAATTAATCCCACAATTTATTTACATTAATAAAGTTAGGTGCTCGGTCGATACCTATGTTAGTCCGGTCATGCAATGTTATCATTGTCTTAGGTACGGTCATACATCGTCTTAGGTACGGTCATACATCGTCTCAATGCAAAGGTAAGAAAAGGTGTAAAAATTGCGGATCAGATGAACAAACTGATAATTGTCCGAATAGCTGTAGTAGATACTGTGTTCACTGTCAAACTAACAACTATTCCTCTTCATTCAAGGAATGCCCAGTATATATAAAACAAAGGAAAACCAAGGAAGCTATGGCTAATTTGAATATATCATTTAAAGAGGCTGAAAAAGTAGTCGATAATCCCAGCTACACCAGCATTATCCAAAAAAATAGGTTTGCTCCACTAGCTAATTCAGAAGTTGATTTTCCCACTCTAAAACCTTCCAGTTATCAAAATCGGCAATCCTCTAAAAGGAAATAGTCCAACCTCACCTACTCCGAAAAATTAGCTCAAATCCTCGTAAAAAGAGAAAAAGTAATAATACTCTATCTGACTTCCCTCCCATTCGTGGAGAATACAATACCAGCTTTTGTGCAGGTCCTGTATTCCAGTTTAGTCAAAAGAATACTGAAAGTGATTTTGATAAATTTGCCTATCAACTTAGTTCTAAAATAAAAACAATGCTTGAAAATTTTATACGAGATATGCCTCAATCTTCTTCATGTGCAATCAATCATAAGTTAATATTTAACGAAAATGATATTGATAGTAAAATTAAAAATATTGTCGATAGTTTATTCAACTAACCATGGTCAATACTAGCTTGAAAATAGTTCAGTGGAATGCCAGATCTTTAAATTCCAATAAATTTTCGTTAACACAACTTAATGTTGAAGACAATTTTGATATTGCTTTGATATCCGAAACCTGGTATAAACCAGCGGATGTCAAAAGGTTTCAAAATTTTAATACAATAACAAAAGATAGAAACAAAGGACATGGTGGTGTGGCTATATTCATATCATACTCAATTAAATATGAAATTATTGAATTTGTTAATAACTTCAATCCCAAAATAGAAGTATGTGGTATTAACATTACTAGTGGTGATGAAAAATTGACAATTATAAGTTTGTACAAACCTTCGACAACTAAAGCAACTGTACAAGATTATATCAATTTATTTAACCAGATTAAGCACGAGTGTATCATCGGTGGTGATTTTAACGCTCATCACGGAATCTGGGGTTCGGAGACGTGCTCGACAGATGGTAATATACTAGTTGAAGCGTTAGATTATTTTCCTGCTTTAGCTGTAGCTAATGACGGTTGTGCCACAAGAATTTCTTCTCCAGGACAAGCTAAATCTGCTGTAGATCTGACTAGTTTATCTTCAAAATTGTGTTCTTCATTTACGTGGTCCGTTTTATCGGACACATATGGTTCTGATCACTTCCCTATTAGGATTGTGATCAACGATATCCAAAAGGAAACTTTTTCGGTTAAGCGTACTTCTAAATGGTCAATGTCCAACGCTAATTGGAAGTTATACCAAACCTCTATCATTGAATCATGCCAGTCCGTCCCTATTTGCAACGATTCTAACGCCATGATATCTTTTCTCACTAATACAATAACGGCAGCTGCAAATAAGTCTTGCAAGGTAATAAAATCAACTACTCATAATCCGACTAAATACGTTCCCTGGTGGGATCAAGAATGCCTCGCAGCGACAAATTCTAGGAAAAATGCGTTAAAAGCTTACAGAACAAACTTAATCCCTTCTAACTTCATTGAATATAAAAGATTAGATGCTATGTGTAAACGGTTATTCAAAACCAAATCAAGAACAAATTGGGCCAAATTTTGCTCCTCACTTAACAGACAAACTCATCCAAGCGACATATGGAGAAGGGTTAATAACGTTCAAAGTGTTAAAAAATCTTGTATAGTCAACGAAACATTAGTTGAAAACTTGCTTCAAAAAATTGCACCCGACCACGTCCATTATCCAATAGACTGGCCTATTAATTATCCAGAACAACATTGTTTACTAGCACCGATAAACATCAATGAAATAAAAACAAGTATTAAAACTTCTAAAAAGTCTAGTCCAGGAATGGACGGAATTAATTACCTTATGCTAGGAAACATGCCGGACGTAGCGTTACAGTTCTTATGCAAAATCTATAATAATATCTTGATGAAAGGAGACAATTGCGACTCTTTAAAACAATGACATATCGTTCCAATTCCGAAGTTAAATGATTCAACTGCCCTCAGACCCATTGCCCTTATGTCTTGTTTATTAAAAACTTTTGAAAGGATTATGAAAATGGTGGTGTGAAAGCAATAATGTTTTTCCAGACACACAGTTTGGTTTTCGTAGGAAAAGAGGCACAGTAGACTGCATTGCACATCTAGTCACAGATATTCAATCAACGTTTACCGAAAACAATTATCTTGCGTGCTTACGATAATGTTCAACTACATTCTCTTTTTAATAAATTAATTCAAATTGGTATTCCATCCAGATGCGCGTATGTCTTGGTTGAACTACTTATGAATAGACAAATATTTATTCGGTGCAACAACCAAATTCTTGGCCCACGACTTGTTTTCAAAGGTTTACCGCAGGGATCAGTTCTAAGCCCGCTACTCTTTAACCTATATACCTTAAACGTACATGTTATGGATATAGCGTGCAACATATTGCAATATGCAGACGATTTCTGTTTATATGTAAAGGAAAAGACTTATCAACAGTGCATTGAAACTCTAAAAGTCATTATGCAACATTGTAATAAATGTTTCTCAGATCTAAGTCTACACCTATCACCTAAAAAATCTTCTGTTGTATTCTTCACACGACCTCGTCTACCAGCTGTTTCCAACCTGCAACTCACTAATATGACGATATCAGTTAATAGAAATTATACTTACTTAGGTATCACACTGGATTCAAAACTAACTTGGAATGATCACATAAACCAATGTATTGTCAAATGTGAAAAAAGTTTAAATATGCGGAAAGTTGTTAATCGTTACGATTAGGGCGCTGACCCCAAAACCAATCTTATGTTCTACAGGGCCTATACGAGATCCATCTTATATTATGGAAGTTTTTTATATGGCTCAGCCACAAAATCTCGCTTAATCAAATTAGATAGAATATAATTCAAGGCTTTACGATTGGTTTTAGGTGCTCTCAAATCCACACCTACTAACACACTGTTGGCTGAATGTGGTGAACCTCCTTTACACCTGAGGCGCTTATTTCTTGCAGAGAAATTTATTCTTAAATGTACATCTAATAACCAAAAAGTACTTCTACAGAAGATAGGTCAATTATCAGTCAGCAACCTAACAGAAACATGGTGGCTAAATAAAAACTCTCCAATTTTAGCTATTGCATATCCCAATACATCACACCTGTCAATTAATAGAGACGAACAAAGTGCTTTTTCAGCGCCTTATGACATATCTTTTTTTTTTCGTGTACAGTAGTTATACCTAATTACGACGTACCAAGTAGCTATTGCACAACTATGGAAGAATACTTTGGAAAGCTGGGTAATCTCTGCAAAATATTTACAGACGGATCCAAATCTTCTTTAGGTGTGGGATGTGCTGTATACGTATCTAACGAGGAAACAACACTACAATATAAATTAAATTGTCATTGCTCAATCTTCACTGCAGACCATATATTATGCACTATATTGGGCGTTATACAGTAATCTCCGATATCAAAACTTTGTCATCCTTTCGGATTCCCAGTCAGCTTTAACAGCCATTAAAAACTCTGCAAGAAGTATATATCGCAATAGTATAATCGTAAAAATATTATGCATATTAGTTGAATTAAGACAACTTAACAAGTCTGTAACGTTTATGTGGGTCAAAGGCCACTTTCAAATCTCTGGAAACGAAAAATTTGATCAACTGGCGAAAGCCGCAGTTCTCTCCGGATCGGAAGATCTTTGTTTACCATGGAGTGACGTCATTTGCTCAAGAAAAGAGAGTATGAGACACAATTGGGAAATAGAATGGTCACAATTCTGCAACAGAAGCAATAACTCGTACTGCAAAATATACCCCACTCTTCCATCCACAAGACTTGAGGAGCATAGTCATCCTATAACAAAGATTAACGCTAAGTACTTCAGATGTCTCGTTAGTCATGCTACAGTACGCGCATACCTTTATAAAATTAAAATGAGCGACTCCGAATTGTGTGACTGTAATCAGAGTTATGATGATATTAATCATTGGATGTTTAGCTGTCAACATAATAGTCAAGCTACAAGATATCTGATGGAAACTGTCTAAAGAAAAGGTTCCTCTCCCACAAAGTCAAGTTTCTCTGTTATTTCTCAGTCGGCGACATACTATGGTTCGCACTATATTATGGGAATTTCTTAAACGTACCAAAAGAAAAATATAGAAATCAGTACAGCTGTATTTTAGATGTAGAATGGTAGAGGTTAGTTGTAGTATACCTATTGTCTTTCCTTTGTAACAATGATATACCCCCTTACCGTTGCCTTTATTGTGTGTTGTAAATAAAGTCGCTATGACGGGCACCTTAGCGTGAAACGAGTATCCATGTCTATTATCCTTTCTTCTTCGTTTTCTACGAATTCTGTTGTATAGGGCAATGAATGATGTGTGACTTGGATATGAGTAAATATGTTTGCTGCGACATGTCCTTTGTTTCCATTTTTATGTCATATTACTTATTTCGTGGCTGAATGGGATCCAACTCCCAAAGCCAATAAAGGAGAAAAAAAAATATAATTTTAAAGGGCTTGCCCGTGAATAAATAAATTATTATTGTATATCCTTTGTTTTTTTGTATATCATAAAGATTCTCTTATTATCTAATGATGTAATGTTTTTCACTAGCCTGATAAGTGGCATTTATTATATTATGGACGTGCTTTTACGGTAAATACATGATTTTTATTTTATTTTTTTATTGGAAGAGATTTCCATGTAAATATGCCATATGATATGGAAGTGTTTTTCCTGACCATATTATCTTCCCTTGTAGCTACAAGTATCATCTTAGAGGTGACAGGTGACTGTATAAATTTTCCTAAATTATACTTATTTTTGGGTCCTATAATTTGTTAATAATTGAAAGAAACTAATCTTGCTGAGACTATGAGCAAACAGAAAGTATACAGTATTTCAATCGACGTTATTTTCTGGTTACAGTGCAACCAGAATATAACCGAATTGAAATACTGAAATAATTGCCTCACAAATCACCCACCTTAATTGCTTAAGAGAATTTAAATTAACCGCCAAATCCTTTATTTTAAATTTGCCACTAATAATTAGTTCCATTCCTAATTGTACGCGGCGCTCCACTTTTTAGTTTGACATTTTAGTGTTGTGTAGTGTGTATCTATAAGGTGGGTGACTTGTGGTCGATACTTGTGTCAATAGCGTCCTCAGAACGTATTAGACGCGATTCTCACTATACGTAACGTCACCATCACGTCGCCTCG
This sequence comes from Galeruca laticollis, assembly GCA_963921935.1. Classification (NCBI taxonomy): domain Eukaryota; kingdom Metazoa; phylum Arthropoda; class Insecta; order Coleoptera; family Chrysomelidae; genus Galeruca; species Galeruca laticollis. The sequence goes on from OY998175.1 coordinate 178,955,375, forward strand.
CCAGCTTCATCAAAGAAAATATTCTTACATTACATAATGAACGTAATCAAACTAACCAGTCACGTCAACTATACGTCACTTGCAATGTAAAAATATTTTCCTTAATGGTACCGGTGACGTTGCGTATAGTGAGAATCGCGCAATTATCGTCTCAAAATGTGCGTGAAAAACGTACTTAAATCATCAACTCAAGGCGACGTATCAAAGACGCATTTTTTACGAGATTTGCAGCAAGTGCGCAAGTATATTCGTCTCCATTTCGTTCGTCGTCCGTGCTTGTGCCCCGTTTAGTTTATTTGTTTATCTAAGAGTAGCACGAGAAGCGGCTAAAAAACTAAAAATACACTTACAAATATTATTTGGAGTGAATAGAATGAATGAAGAACAATGTAAACGGTTTATAAATTCTATAGTTCCTGAATTTTCTCTGTCACATGTGGAATATGAAGAAGAGCAGTTTTAAGTAACATTGCAGTGCGGGGTGAAAGCTTCGATGAAAATGCGAAATATCCATAAAAAACTTTCTGACTAAACAAAAACTAACTGGATTATGAAAAGCGTGTTCGATTTGAAATTTGTAAACGATTTGTCTGACCGAAATAAAACAATGGATAAACGTAAAGGTGCTCTACGCAATTACAACTGTATGTATTACCATTAATTTCTTGAAGGAAACAGTACATGCGAGGAAAAATCTGCTTTATTGAGAGAAGGATTAAACGTACGTATTGAGATAAATTTTCACCATTCACACCGGCTACAAGTGGTCCACGCTTACAATTTGCTGTTTTGTATTGAAGAAATGAAATCTTATTTTCTTACCCATTTTGACTGAGGAATGACAACCGCTTCGGCAAAAACATTCCATGAAATGAAGATAGCCCAAACTATAGAAAAAGAAATTGACTGTCTCGACCCTTACTTCGTGGAATATGCTCATATTAGTGTTTTTAAATGAAACTCAAGGTCTCTAGTTAATTCCACAATATAATACAAGTTATTGACACCTAACACAGAACTAGAAGTGCTGCATATTTGTGAAAAGAAACAAGAACTGGATTTCCTTGAAGAACTGGAAATTAGAAGACATTTAAGAAACCCACAATATGAAGTTGTCAATGAACAGTTAAATCTAGGGAATTCTCCACTAATAAACTGTCTTCTTAAGTGATAATTGTAAAGATCAGCAGATATAGTTTTCCTGGTTTTCTATATCATTGCACAGTTATACTGATCTTAATTGGAATAATGATATCCAGGATATCACCATAGGGCCAATAATATCTAAGCTTCAATATTTGTAATATCACATCTTCTTCTTTTTTTCTATAAACATAAATTAAGCCAATCACAAGTTAGGTTACTTCTTGGTCTAGCCAAAAATATAACTACTAAACATCAGGTAGGCATAAAATGAAATGTAACTTCTGTCATTCTGACGATGATATTGATTTATCGAAACAATTGTCAATTTTTTAGAATTTTCAATAACTTGTATTATATTGTGGAATTAACTAGAGACCTTGAGTTTCATTTAAAAACACTAATATGAGCATATTCCACGAAGTAAGGGTCGAGACAGTCAATTTCATTAAAAAATCTTCGAGAGAAGATTTGACCCGACTGTACCAGAAGTTACTACAAAAACGTTACAAAGCATCACAAAACATTTGGTTTAACCAAGAATGCCTTAGAAAAAAGGTAATACCAAATTATGTGAATATAAAATGTCACACTAAAACACCACAAGCACAAAAAGCTATAAAATGTGCTCAACGAGTTTGGATAAAATCTGAATGTAAGAAATGGTTCAAAGTTAGAGACTCCTTAGACAACTACATAAAAGTTGTACATTCAGAACTCACATTCCAATTACATCCAGTAGAATTTGACTGTTTGGATGACAAAATTAGAGAAAATATCAGCACTATGAAGCATATGAAATTTAAGAAACAAGAAAAGAAGCTACAGAATCTTGAACACACACAACATAAAATTCAATACTCAAAACATCATGAAACTGTAAGTACCTACATACCAACACACTTTGCACCACGATTTGAAAACCTTTCAGACACTAATTTTACAAATAGTGAAATAGAATTTTTAAATAAAGGTTTAAAGTACAGCATACCACCTAAATTCACGAATAATATTAAACAAATTATAGCTACAGAGTCAGAAATAGCTTTAAAATCTAATTCAAATAATTTTCTTTATGAGAAATTAAAAATTGCCAATTTAATCAGAAATATTGAACCTTCAAAAGTTAAACGTCAAACAAAAAATGACATTTCAGTTTTAAACGCAATAAAACAGAAGATACAGAATCATAACCTAACAGTTACAAAATCCGATAAGGGGAATGCTACTGTCATTTTGACGACTGAAAATTACAATTCCAAAGTATATAACTTTATAGAATCCAGCGATGTAAAAGTTCTTAAAGCAGACCCAACAAAGAAGTTTTCTAATAATGTAAGGGATATTGTTAATAATTCAAATTATCTTTTAAATGATTACGAAAAGAGGTCTATCATACATAAGAATCCTCATTGTCCACAATTATATGGAACAGTTAAATTACATAAAATAACGAAACCAATTAGACCTGTAGTCTCTTATGTTAATGCTCCTAATAATATATTGGCAAAAAAGCTCAACAATATACTCAATACTTATGGATATGAATCTCAGTACTCAATTAGAAATTCAATAGAACTAATCAAAAAGTTGAAATCAATCCACTTGCAAGATAACTATAAACTCATATCGTTCGATGTAACTAATATGTTTACTAAAATTCCTCCTAAAGAATGTCTAATACTTGTAAGAAAATTACTAGAAGATAAAAATATTAATCCAGGAATAATATCAGATATACTTAATTTATTTGATGTATGCATTAATCAGAATTATTTCACTTTTGACAATAAGATATATATTCAAAATGAAGGTTTACCAATGGGAAGCCCTATATCACCTATTTTAGCAAATATTTTTATGGACAATTTAGAAAGAAAGATCTTTGAAAGTAATATTTCGAAAAATATTTTATTTTGGTATCGATATGTGGATGACATATTAGCTTGTTTTATGGGTAGTGAGCGACAATTAGATGTGTTTTTCAACCACATCAATAATTTACACCCGAAAATTAAATTTACATTAGAAATTGAAGAAAATAGCTCAATCAATTTTCTTGATTTAAAAATTCAAAGAGTTAATGATGTACTTGATTATTCAATTTACCGAAAACCAACACAGACTGATGTGACAATTCCATTCAATTCTAACCAGCCTGTCTCACACAGACTAGCAGCATATAATTCAATGATACATAGAGCTTTTTCAGTTCCTATGAACAAATGTAATTTTGATAGAGAGATTAATACAATTAGACAAATAGCAACATCTAACGGTTATCCATTAGATATGATAAATAAACTAATTAGTAAAAAAGAGAAAAAAGTGGCATTACAACTAATATATCCTAAACAAGCTGATGAAATTAAAACTTATAAAACCATCACATATGCAGGAAATATTTCTAATAATATTTCAAAGATAATATCTTCAGCAACGAATGCAACAATTTCTTTTAAAACAGAAAGTAACGTTAGTACAAAATTGTTAAATGTAAAAACAAAAATACCACTATTAAAGAAGTCAGGTATATATAAACTCAAATGTCCAGAATGTAATGCTGTCTATTTGGGTCAGACCCTTAGGAATTTTGAAATACGATACAGTGAGCACTCACGAGCTTACAGATTAAAACAACCAGATAAATCTCACTACGCAAAACATCTACTTGACACCAATCATTCATTGACACCTAACACAGAACTAGGAGTGCTGCATATTTGTGAAAAGAAACAAGAACTGGATTTCCTTGAAGAACTGGAAATTAGAAGACATTTAAGAAACCCACAATATGAAGTTGTCAATGAACAGTTAAATCTAGGGAATTCTCCACTAATAAACTGTCTTCTTAAGTGATAATTGTAAAGATCAGCAGATATAGTTTTCCTGGTTTTCTATATCATTGCACAGTTATACTGATCTTAATTGGAATAATGATATCCAGGATATCACCATAGGGCCAATAATATCTAAGCTTCAATATTTGTAATATCACATCTTCTTCTTTTTTTCTATAAACATAAATTAAGCCAATCACAAGTTAGGTTACTTCTTGGTCTAGCCAAAAATATAACTACTAAACATCAGGTAGGCATAAAATGAAATGTAACTTCTGTCATTCTGACGATGATATTGATTTATCGAAACAATTGTCAATTTTTTAGAATTTTCAATAACTTGTATTATATTGTGGAATTAACTAGAGACCTTGAGTTTCATTTAAAAACACTAATATGAGCATATTCCACGAAGTAAGGGTCGAGACAGTCAATTTCATTAAAAAATCTTCGAGAGAAGATTTGACCCGACTGTACCAGAAGTTACTACAAAAACGTTACAAAGCATCACAAAACATTTGGTTTAACCAAGAATGCCTTAGAAAAAAGGTAATACCAAATTATGTGAATATAAAATGTCACACTAAAACACCACAAGCACAAAAAGCTATAAAATGTGCTCAACGAGTTTGGATAAAATCTGAATGTAAGAAATGGTTCAAAGTTAGAGACTCCTTAGACAACTACATAAAAGTTGTACATTCAGAACTCACATTCCAATTACATCCAGTAGAATTTGACTGTTTGGATGACAAAATTAGAGAAAATATCAGCACTATGAAGCATATGAAATTTAAGAAACAAGAAAAGAAGCTACAGAATCTTGAACACACACAACATAAAATTCAATACTCAAAACATCATGAAACTGTAAGTACCTACATACCAACACACTTTGCACCACGATTTGAAAACCTTTCAGACACTAATTTTACAAATAGTGAAATAGAATTTTTAAATAAAGGTTTAAAGTACAGCATACCACCTAAATTCACGAATAATATTAAACAAATTATAGCTACAGAGTCAGAAATAGCTTTAAAATCTAATTCAAATAATTTTCTTTATGAGAAATTAAAAATTGCCAATTTAATCAGAAATATTGAACCTTCAAAAGTTAAACGTCAAACAAAAAATGACATTTCAGTTTTAAACGCAATAAAACAGAAGATACAGAATCATAACCTAACAGTTACAAAATCCGATAAGGGGAATGCTACTGTCATTTTGACGACTGAAAATTACAATTCCAAAGTATATAACTTTATAGAATCCAGCGATGTAAAAGTTCTTAAAGCAGACCCAACAAAGAAGTTTTCTAATAATGTAAGGGATATTGTTAATAATTCAAATTATCTTTTAAATGATTACGAAAAGAGGTCTATCATACATAAGAATCCTCATTGTCCACAATTATATGGAACAGTTAAATTACATAAAATAACGAAACCAATTAGACCTGTAGTCTCTTATGTTAATGCTCCTAATAATATATTGGCAAAAAAGCTCAACAATATACTCAATACTTATGGATATGAATCTCAGTACTCAATTAGAAATTCAATAGAACTAATCAAAAAGTTGAAATCAATCCACTTGCAAGATAACTATAAACTCATATCGTTCGATGTAACTAATATGTTTACTAAAATTCCTCCTAAAGAATGTCTAATACTTGTAAGAAAATTACTAGAAGATAAAAATATTAATCCAGGAATAATATCAGATATACTTAATTTATTTGATGTATGCATTAATCAGAATTATTTCACTTTTGACAATAAGATATATATTCAAAATGAAGGTTTACCAATGGGAAGCCCTATATCACCTATTTTAGCAAACATTTTTATGGACAATTTAGAAAGAAAGATCTTTGAAAGTAATATTTCGAAAAATATTTTATTTTGGTATCGATATGTGGATGACATATTAGCTTGTTTTATGGGTAGTGAGCGACAATTAGATGTGTTTTTCAACCACATCAATAATTTACACCCGAAAATTAAATTTACATTAGAAATTGAAGAAAATAGCTCAATCAATTTTCTTGATTTAAAAATTCAAAGAGTTAATGATGTACTTGATTATTCAATTTACCGAAAACCAACACAGACTGATGTGACAATTCCATTCAATTCTAACCACCCTGTCTCACACAGACTAGCAGCATATAATTCAATGATACATAGAGCTTTTTCAGTTCCTATGAACAAATGTAATTTTGATAGAGAGATTAATACAATTAGACAAATAGCAACATCTAACGGTTATCCATTAGATATGATAAATAAACTAATTAGTAAAAAAGAGAAAAAAGTGGCATTACAACTAATATATCCTAAACAAGCTGATGAAATTAAAACTTATAAAACCATCACATATGCAGGAAATATTTCTAATAATATTTCAAAGATAATATCTTCAGCAACGAATGCAACAATTTCTTTTAAAACAGAAAGTAACGTTAGTACAAAATTGTTAAATGTAAAAACAAAAATACCACTATTAAAGAAGTCAGGTATATATAAACTCAAATGTCCAGAATGTAATGCTGTCTATTTGGGTCAGACCCTTAGGAATTTTGAAATACGATACAGTGAGCACTCACGAGCTTACAGATTAAAACAACCAGATAAATCTCACTACGCAAAACATCTACTTGACACCAATCATTCATTGACACCTAACACAGAACTAGAAGTGCTGCATATTTGTGAAAAGAAACAAGAACTGGATTTCCTTGAAGAACTGGAAATTAGAAGACATTTAAGAAACCCACAATATGAAGTTGTCAATGAACAGTTAAATCTAGGGAATTCTCCACTAATAAACTGTCTTCTTAAGTGATAATTGTAAAGATCAGCAGATATAGTTTTCCTGGTTTTCTATATCATTGCACAGTTATACTGATCTTAATTGGAATAATGATATCCAGGATATCACCATAGGGCCAATAATATCTAAGCTTCAATATTTGTAATATCACATCTTCTTCTTTTTTTCTATAAACATAAATTAAGCCAATCACAAGTTAGGTTACTTCTTGGTCTAGCCAAAAATATAACTACTAAACATCAGGTAGGCATAAAATGAAATGTAACTTCTGTCATTCTGACGATGATATTGATTTATCGAAACAATTGTCAATTTTTTAGAATTTTCAATAACTTGTATTATATTGTGGAATTAACTAGAGACCTTGAGTTTCATTTAAAAACACCTATAGAAAAAGACCTTTTTAAACATTTAGCAGTTGCCCATATAAATCCGACAGACGCCCAAGTGAATTATTTGCATAAAATGTGGAGACATCAAACCTAATCATAGATACAACTAGTTGACTTGAAATATTAGAAAAAGGTTGGTGATCTTGAAGAGCTGTATTAGTTGAAAAATCCGAACATCGTTGTAGTTATTACGTCAATTATGAGAAGAGTGTTTCTAGTTGAATTAACAGAAGACATCTTAAAATTTACTGTTTAGACCCTTTAATATTCGTAAATCCTCTTCTTTTTTTTATTCATATACAGGGTGAGTCGTGAGGAACTTTACATACTTCTACCATATGTAGAGTCCCTCATGGAGGATATCATGTGGCTACTAAAAAGTGTCAACTACCTTTCTTTGTTAATTTACAGGGTGATTTGAGAAATTGACCAGACATTTTAATTTTCTATAGTGTTTCCATGGCTCATTTGATTTTTCTAATTTTTTCATGATATAGTACACTAGTATCATGCATTCGACTGATATTAGCTAAACTTAGAAATTCCAGGACCGGCTTTGGAAAATTTAATTTCGGAATTAATGTTGAATATTGCACCCTATATATATATATATATATATATATATATATATATATATATATATATATATATAATATATATATATGATGCTACTAAAAAGAGTGGTAACCGCAGACCTAGAAGCAAAGGTGTTGAATGAAAGAATGAAACATGAGAAAATATAACAGAATTAAACATATATATATATATATATATATATATATATATATATATATATATATATATATTGTTGTAAATAAAACATCTACATAACCTATATAGAATCCCGATAAAGGATATAAAATTAAAATTTGTCAATAAAAATAATTTCTAATAAAATAATGTATCAAAAGTAATAAAATACCTGTATAACAATATAACCAAGTACGATCAATGGGTATAATCAAAATAAAAATAAATAAATATAAAAGGAAATCATAAACAACGATCAGAAAAACAGTTTCAAATTAATTCTTTATTTTAAGAAAACAACCTTAGACAGAACCTCACAAGTAAAGCAGATCAATAAATAACATAACGCTGCACGGAATTTTAGACACCCAGAGCATCTGTTTGTATTTAAAAACTAAATAGAATATCATAATAAAATCAACAATATTTAGTTAATAATTAATCATAAAAGTAGATATAGGAAATATAATAATAAATAGGAATATGTAATTATAGGAAATGTCAATTTGTACAAAATACAACAGTTGAGACAATTATACCAACATAAAAAATATTTGAATATCAAATACAAGAATAAAATAAATGATTACCGACATAGTTTATGTGTATAGATGTAACAACATCAAACCTAACAAGAAACAAATTGTATCTATGTATAATATGTAAATATATAGGTTGTAGAAAATGTAAAATTGATGAAATTGCATGGACCAATCAAAAGATCGCAAATAAACAGTAATATGAAAAAAGACAATAATAATAAGATGTGAGTGAATTAGTCAATGACAATAAGTGTATTATGAATGAAAAACAATAGTTTACAATAAGTTTAAGTTAGAAAAACAATAAAAAACAAGAATAAACAAAGTGACAGATGAACTTTTAATCGAATTTTCTAGAACAAAATCAGTTTCCGGTGACAAACCATAAAAGGGTTTTACTCGATGTAAAAAGCGGGATTTTGGTAGTCAACCGTCAGTGATCGTATAAGTAAGATGAATATCAAGTCATCCAGTTCTTTTCTTTGTAACAAAAGTATAATTAATCAGTATGAGTGTATATAAATCAATCTATATAAATTTAATTAGAATTAAAACCAAGTGTAACAAAGTTATGTGAAACTATGGAAAGCAGAGGAGCAATTATCACCAGATAATTACGAGCAAGATATCCATCCATCAAAGGCGGGAAAAACCAATGGAAGCGTCCCCCTGTAAGGCATCATTCCAGCAAAAGGAACAAAAGGTCGGTGGTGTGTTAATTAAATATTTGGTACCAAATAATAACTTTCAAATAACAATTTACAAATAATAATTTCAAATAATAATTCCAAAATGATATAGTGAAATTTAAGATTATATACACCTGGCAGTAAAGTTTTTTCTATGTTCGTTAAATGAATATAACATACCAGAAAGAAAAGGTAATAATAAACTCACCATTGTAAAATTGTAGATAAATGTATAATCTCTGTCAAGTTGAATTTCGCAAATCATATATATATATATATATATAAAACTTTCCACTAACAACAGACCGCAAAGAATTTCAGTTTTATGTCAATACACAATTATTACCATACACTAAAGTAACATTTAAAAACGTAAATTTTGAATAGATAAAAATTTCAGATGTGTTTCCAAGTTCACGCCCCGAATTAAACTAAAAATTAGTATTTCAAATCATTTCATAATCATCCTAGTTAAAAAAAAATAACAAAAAAGGTTTTGAAGTGGAAACGACTTAACAAAATGCAGGTGGCTACATAGTTTTTCCAAGAAGTCTAACGCTCACAAAACTATTCTCTCAAGTTATACAAATGAGCCAGCAAAGTCGTCATAAAAAAAGGAATGAATAATTTCTTTTAATAATATACAAAAGGTCGTATGAATTTAAGAAAATATAAAGGTTAATCATTTATTTTACTCATAATAATAAAATATAGGAGTCCAACTGTATAAAACGTAAATAATATTTTATATCTGAATCATGTTTTCAATGTTTTAAAAGTTTTCTATTTTTTTTTAATAAGTTACATAAATATAAGCCTTTGATAAGTAAGGTTGATTTTGTTATAATTTGCCCAGAATCCTACTGAGTTAAGAGTACTAAACAAACAAGAGCAGCCGAGGTAAGAAGAATATAACAGTAAAATAAACTACATGTTTCTAAATAGTATCCTAAACAAAAGAAATCATTATTAAAATATATGTGTAATTTGGCGAACCCAATAAGAATAATTATTATTACTAATAATAATAACTAATATACAAAAATTATTATACACATACACACACACATATATAACTGTCTCCGCAACGTGGGGCATTAGGCAATTAGGGCATTAAGGCAATTAAAATTAGAGCATTAAGGTATTAAGGAATTGATTAGAGAAAATAATATTAAATAAATTTATAAAATAATATACAAGTAAAATGGAGAAGAAAATGACGTTAAGAGATGGCAAACAAGTTGGAATAGAAGATGGATCTGATCAGGAGACTGAGGGAAGAGAACTTGGAATGGGTGATTTCCAAGTACATTACTTGATACAAGGAAGAGATAATCAAGAGAATGAGGAAGAGACAGATGGAAGTGAAAAAATGGAATCAATTGAAGAAATTGAAACAATCAAAATGAGAGAAGAAAAGAATGAAGGAATGATATCTGGGAAGAAGGATGAACAAAATATGATAATGCAAATTTGACAGAACATAAGTAGGGAAATAAAAACAAGCAATCAAAGTATAAGAGAAGAAATGAAAACAAGCAATCAAAGTATGAGAGAAGAAATAAAAACAAGCAATCAAAGTATGAGAGAAGAAATAAAAACAAGCAATCAAAGTATGAGAGAAGAAATAAAAACAAGTAATCAAAGAATAGAAGAAAAAATAGAAGATATAAGAAAACAATTAGAAGAATCAAAAAAATATGCAGAAGAAAGAATTCAAGCAACAAAACAAGAAATTAGAGATGAAATGATAGGAAGAATAATGGAATTAGAAGAAGTACAATCAACAAAAATACAAAATTTAAAGAAGAATGAAAATGATTTAAAAATTGAAATTGGAGAAAACACCAAGAAAATAAAAGGAAATATTGAAAAAATCACCAAATTAGACAGAGAAATTATGAAGACAAATAAAAATATACAAAGCATAGAGGATGATATAACTAAGGAAATACAAATGAATTTTAAGATAGCAGAGGAAGAAAACAACAAGATAAAAAGGGAATTAACAATGGAGATGAAAAATATTCAAGGAAAAATGGAACAAATAGAAAGAAAAGGAGGAAATGTGGAATATATAGGGAGAATAAGAACAATTTATGGATCAGCCAATCAAAAATTCGATGGAAATATTAAGAAACTACACCCAAAAATATTCATAAGAATTTTGAAGAATAGAGTAAGAGGAATGAACAATATTGAGGACATAAAGGAGGTGATCAGAGATCATTTAGAAAATCATGCATTAATATGGTTTGCTGCAAGGGAACAGGACATAACAAAATTTAATGAATTTGAGACAGCATTTTTACAGTACTTCTGGGGCGAAAATGCACAATCAGCTGTGAGGGAACAATTATATTTTGGTAAATTTTCTGAAAACAGAAGCCACAGCTTGAATAACTATGCAATTCATATGCATGCAATGACGCAGTATTTAGAACCACCAATCCCTGAAGGAGAAATTGTCATGTTCATAGCAAGACATTTTGAGGCAGAACTAGCTGAAACCATTGCGGTACAAAACATAAGAAAACTAGACCAATTATCGATGTATCTACAAAGAGTAGAAAGGAATCTAACGAGACAAGATACTTCTCTACAGAATCGAAGAATAAATAATACCAATAACGAAAATAACCCAAGAAATATGAATACTAATAGCAACAATCAAAACAACAATTGGAACAATAACAGATTTAATTATAATCGAAATAATGATAACCAAAGACAATATAATAATAACAATAATTATAACAACAGAAATACAAATTATAGAAGCAATAGTTATAATAGTAATAACAGAAATAACAATTTTAACAATAATAGAAACAAAAACAATAATGACTCATACAGACCAAACAACTATAATGACAGAAACAATAGACCATATAGAAGAAACTCGGAAGGAGATGAAGAAAGGAGAAATGCAGACTACGAAACAAGAAGAGTTAATTATCAGAGAATTGATCAGAATAGAAGAAGTAGATCAGAAGAAAGAAGGGAAAGAATTACAAATGAAGATAATGCAAGAACAGAGACGACACCAAGACATAGACAAGACACAGTACGAACAACAGACATAAACGACAATCAAAATTTTTAAATATGCACACATCAAATAAACAAAATCTATATATCTGTACTTATGAAAATCCGAATGAATTTATAAATTTGAATGAAAGTATAAACACAGATGGGAATAATGGTTTGATAATAATAAATGGATTAGTTAAAAATTTAGAAGCTGAAATAATTATTGATACTGGATCAGAAGCATCAATAATCAATCAAAAGTTTGTTGATAGATTAAATATTCAAATGAATAATATTATTAAAATTCCAAAAATAAATTTAATTGGTGCTAATTGCAAGAAATTATGTGAAATAAATAAATCAATGAACATAAATGTGAATATTGGGGGAAAGGAATTCAATTTACAAGTATTAATAGCTCCAAATATTGAAACTGAAATAATAATAGGATGTGATGAATTAGAAAAACATAAATCTATAATAAATTTCGAAGAAAGAAAATTAATAATGGATGGAACATGGATTAACTTTGAAATAATAGTATTAAAGGAAGAAGTAAGAAGAGTTAGCAATATGTACAAGGAAGGAGGAGATAATGAATATGAATATGAAGAAGAAGAAGAAAATGAAATTATAATTGATTGTCCTGATGATAGGAAAGAATAAATAATAAATTTAATGAATAAATATAATAATTTATTTTCAAAGGAGAATAGAATTGCGAAAGATTATGTACATAAAATAGAAGTGAATGAAGATATTAAAAATGTCAAAGCAAAAACATATCCCATCCCTTATAAACATAAAAATCAAGTAAGAAAATGTATAAAAGAACTTCTAGAAAATAAAATAATAGAAAGAAGTAATTCACAATACATAAATCCTATTGTTGTAGTAGTTAAGAGGAATGGAGAATTGAGACTTTGCTTAGACGCTAGAAATATCAATAAATTTTCAAAACCCCAATATGAAGCACCTATGTCAGTCGAATCTATTTTAGGACGGATAACAAAAACGTCAATATTTTCAAGATTAGATTTAAAACATAGTTTTTGGCTAATTCCATTACAGGAGGAAAGTAGAGATTATACAGCTTTCTCCATAGACGGGGAAATTTATAGATTTTGTGTTGTGCCATTTGGTGTACAAAGTGCATGTAGTTCATTAGTAAGGGCATTGAATAAAATATTAAATAAATATGAGTCATTTGTATTCCATTATGTGATTGACAATGAAAATGGAGTGAATAGCTATGTTTTAAAAGATCCTATCAGTAATAGAACGAGAGGAGTATTTCATATCAGTAATTTATATAGATTTTGTAAATAAATCATAGATATACATTAACTGACAATATAAGACATTTGACAAATTAATACTAAAGAGACGAATGACACACAAATTTCAAAGTATCCAAAATTTAACTATTACAATGATCATAATCCCAAAAATTAGAAAATCAAATGAGAAATGAAATTTCAAGTTTATTATAGCATATGTAGAAGAAAGGTTATTATAATATTGAATAATAGTTTAATTATGAGGATAAGAAGAAAGAATAAGATGGAAAAGTATATAAAATAAATTAATTTAAAATGATGAATATTATTAATGAAACATGAAATAAAGAAGTGAATATGAAATAATATTGATAAAAAAAATGAATGATATGAAAAGATATAAAAAGAAGACAGATCATAATTAAGATAATGAAATAGAATTATAAATAACAAGAATAACAATGAATAACATGCTATGATAAAGTAATTAAATGGATAAAATTTGGTTTTCTTATTTCTTTTATATATAAAATAAATCAAGAAAACAAATTTTGGGAATGTTGTTGTAAATAGAGCATCTACATAACCTATATAGAATCCCGATAAAGGATATAAAATTAAAATTTGTCAATAAAAATAATTTCTAATAAAATAATGTATCAAAAGTAATAAAATACCTGTATAACAATATAACCAAGTACGATCAATGGGTATAATCAAAATAAAAATAAATAAATATAAAAGGAAATCATAAACAACGATCAGAAAAACAGTTTCAAATTAATTCTTTATTTTAAGAAAACAACCTTAGACAGAACCTCACAAGTAAAGCAGATCAATAAATAACATAACGCTGCACGGAATTTTAGACACCCAGAGCATCTGTTTGTATTTAAAAACTAAATAGAATATCATAATAAAATCAACAATATTTAGTTAATAATTAATCATAAAAGTAGATATAGGAAATATAATAATAAATAGGAATCTGTAATTATAGGAAATGTCAATTTGTACAAAATACAACAGTTGAGACAATTATACCAACATAAAAAAATATTTGAATATCAAATACAAGAATAAAATAAATGATTACCGACATAGTTTATGTGTATAGATGTAACAACATCAAACCTAACAAGAAACAAATTGTATCTATGTATAATATGTAAATATATAGGTTGTAGAAAATGTAAAATTGATGAAATTGCATTGACCAATCAAAAGATCGCAAATAAACAGTAATATGAAAAAATACAATAATAATAAGATGTGAGTGAATTAGTCAATGACAATAAGTGTATTATGAATGAAAAACAATAGTTTACAATAAGTTTAAGTTAGAAAAACAATAAAAAACAAGAATAAACAAAGTGACAGATGAACTTTTAATCGAATTTTCTAGAACAAAATCAGTTTCCGGTGACAAACCATAAAAGGGTTTTATTCGATGTAAAAAGCGGGATTTTGGTAGTCAACCGTCAGTGATCGTATAAGTAAGATGAATATTAAGTCATCCAGTTCTTTTCTTTGTAACAAAAGTATAATTAATCAGTATAAGTGTATATAAATCAATCTATATAAATAATTTAATTAGAATTAAAACCAAGTGTAACAAAGTTATGTGAAACTATGGAAAGCAGAGGAGCAATTATCACCAGATAATTACGAGCAAGATATCCATCCATCAAAGGCGGGAAAAACCAATGGAAGCGTCCCCCTGTAAGGCATCATTCCAGCAAAAGGAACAAAAGGTCGGTGGTGTGTTAATTAAATATTTGGTACCAAATAATAACTTTCAAATAACAATTTATAAATAATAATTTCAAATAATAATTCCAAAATGATATAGTGAAATTCAAGATTATATACACCTGGCAGTAAAGTTTTTTCTATGTTCGTTAAATGAATATAACATACCATAAAGAAAAGGTAATAATAAACTCACCATTGTAAAATTGTAGATAAATGTATAATCTCTGTCATGTTGAATTTCGCAAATCATATATATATAAAACTTTCCACTAACAACAGACCACAAAGAATTTCAGTTTTATGTCAATACACAATTATTACCATACACTAAAGTAACATTTAAAAACGTAAATTTTGAATAGATAAAAATTTTAGATGTGTTTCCAAGTTCACGTCCCGAATAAAACTAAAAATTAGTATTTCAAATCATTTCATAATCATCCTAGTTAAAAAAAAACAACAAAAAAGGTTTTGAAGTGGAAACGACTTAACAAAATGCAGGTGGCTACATAATTTTTCCAAGAAGTCTAATGCTCACAAAACTATTATTATACAAATGAGCCAGCAAAGTCCTCATAAAAAAGGAATGAATAATTTCTCTTAATAATATACAAAAGGTCGTATGTGATGTGGAAATTTAGATATATATAACATAAATTTATAACATGAGAATTTAAGAAAATATAAAGGTTAATCATTTATTTTACTCATAATAATAAAATATAGGAGTCCAACTGTATAAAACGTAAATAATATTTTATATCTGAATCATGTTTTCAATGTTTTAAAAGTTTTCTATTTTTTGTTAATAAGTTACATAAATATAAGCCTTTGATAAGTAAGGTTGATTTTGTTATAATTTGCCCAAAACCCTACTGAGTTAAGAGTACTAAACAAACAAGAGCAGCCGAGGTAAGAAAAATATAACAGTAAAATAAACTACATGTTTCTAAATAGTATCCTAAATAAAAGGAATCATTATTAAAATATATGTGTAATTTGGCGAACCCAATAAGAATAATTATTATTACTAATAATAATAACTAATATACAAAAATTATTATACACACACACACACATATATGATATATATATATATATATATATATATATATATATATATATAGATATATGTATATATAGATATATTTAAATGCAATAAGTGATTTTCAAACTACATAAATAGCCAATGAAAATGACATAAGCGACAATGTTGTCGCACTTTTATTCAATTTTTAGTGAACGATCAAATCTTACCAAAGTTAGAACAACCATAATGACGTATCACATAATAAGGTATTAATTTAAACAAATGTTATAAATTTTAAGTATTTTAACTAAAATGAGTACCTACAACATAATCTAATATGTATAAATTTAACTACCTACATTCTTACTGCCAGTTTGTATTATCTGTAATGGCAGAATCAATTGTTTTTCAATTTTGAATTTTTAGCGAAAAATCGCATTGGGGCATTATTTTCGATAAATAATAAATTAAATTGATTAAAAAGTCAAACCTCATGATGTGTTAATGTGTGTTGATTGTAAATGATTAAAATTTTATGTCAGATAATTACGCATTGTATCAACTGTACCAAAGAAAAAGAAGGAACAACTTTTAAAATCAAGATTGGCTTTGTAGAGGTTTTGTTACTTTCGTTCAAAATGCCAGATTAGTTTTCGACCACAGAATATACCGACATAATTTTTGTTTGTGGGTTCTGTAATGGGAATGGTAGAGCTGCTGCTAGAGATCACAAGAGATTTCCGGATCCAGCATTTGGGTAAGTTTTTAATTATTTGCGAGAAAATGGCATTTTTCCTAATGGAAGAACACAACGACATGTAGATGAAGTGCAGGAAGATGACATTATTGACCCTGTTACTATTGTAATGTTTTTCTTATTTATTTAACGTTTTTATTACGGGTGGGATAAATTTATACACACACGTTATGTCTACTAACTTAATTTATTTATTCGCTACACTATTCACTAATTTATATTATATACACAGTATATGCACTTAACCTAATTTATATAAACACTTCACTAATTTATATTCACTTATTTACTGTTTATCTCACGATGTCAAATTATAAACTAACTTTCTCTCGCTGGTCGGTCCTTTATATATTAGTGCCTTTTTTACTAGATAATTCTAGATTGCGGCTTACACAAAAACAATTGGCTCTCTGGCATTTTCTAGATAAGACTGGTCACAAAAACAATGTCTAGATAAGATAGTTACAATCGTAAACAGTTCTAACAAATTCCTGCGCATCCGCCATAATTTTAACTTTCATACATGGCTTAGGCAGTGTCGGATTCAGGGACTATACCAGTGTGCTGTTTCGTAACACTATGAACCCTACAATAAGCACTAGACAAGTAAGTCGAGAACTCAATGTTACTCAATCAAAAGTAAGTAGAGTCTTACAAAAAAATAATCTATACTCATATCATATACAAACGGTTCAGTGACTACATCCTGGAGATGAAATCCATACGTTGGAATTTTGTAGATGGATTAACAATCATCAAGCAACGCTGTACATGACACTATTTACAGATGAAGCCCAATTTACAATAGACGGGATAAATAATTCCCGTAATTCACATGTGTGGGCAGAAGAAAATCCCCATGTTATTCGAGAATGTCATCCTCAGTTAAGGTTTTCGGTTAACGTGTGGATTGGTGTCATAAATGACCAATTAGTAGGTCCTCCCTTTTTTATGGTCCTTTAAGAGGACAGGTCTAATTGGACTTTCTACAAAATATTTTACTGAATTTGCTTGCCAACGCGAACGTTGTTATCCGAGGAATGTATTTTTAGCATGATGAGGCATCCTCCCACTTTTTACTGGCAGTGAGACATCTAAATAATGTTTATTTATGGCAACAGGTAGATATGATATGCAGGTCCTATTTCATGGTCTTCAAGACCCTGATTTCAATACCGTTGATTACCATACTTGGGGACGATTGAAGAAACTAGTTTACAGAGAATATTAATAACCAACAACAATTAAATGAATTATACTTTTTTGTAATACTATTAGGGACGATCCCCAGAGTATCCGTAATTCAATACGGGCAATTAATAATTCGGCAACAAAAATGTGTAGAGGCTGCAGGGTTCCATTTCGAGAATCTACTTTAAATTATTTTTATTTGGTTGCCATTATTGTATTTTTTTAGTTCTAATTGTTATGAGATAGCACACACTGGTGTAGTCCCTGGATTTCTTTGAACTGCTTACCATACTTTTTTGTGACTTTTCTTATCTAGACATTTCCAGTCTTATCTACACGATTCCAGGGAGGCGATTGTTTTTGTGTAAGGCGCAATCTAGAATTATCTAGAAAAAGGCACTTATATATAAAGAATAACGACCAGCGGGAATAACAGTTTATAAAGTGATCTCGGGAGATAAACAAGTGAACAAGTAAATAGTCTAAGAAAATAAACAGTAGTGAAGTGTTTATATAAATTAGTTTAAGTGCATATACTGTGTTTATAATATAAATTAGTAAATAGTTTAGTGAATAAATAAATTAAGTGAGTAGACCTACCGTGTGTATGAACTTATGCCACCCGTCGAAATAAAAACTTTAAATAAATAAGAAAAATATTACATTATTTATGCGTTTACCTTAACTACATTTTAGTTATTATTTTAAAATTGTTGTTCGCTATTGTTATTAGTTACTGGTTTTCGATGTTAAGCGTTTGTCGTTATTGCTATTCGATACAGTTCATCATTTTAGTTAAAATGCCTGAAATTTATAAGATTTGTTTAAAACTTATTATGTGATACGTCATTAGTCATTATGGTTGTTCTATTTTTGGTAAGATTTGATCGTTCACTAAAAATTGAATAAAAGTGCGACAACCTTGTCGCATATGCCGTTTTCATTAGCTATGTAGTTTGAAAATCACTTATTGCTTTTAAATATATATATGTGTATATATATATATATATATATTTAGAATTATATCTTCTTGGGTTCAAAGGTTGTGGAATGAAACAAATATATTAGTTAAAATATATTTTCGAATAAAGACTTATCAAACTTCTTGACGTTTCGCTCTTATTTTAGGCGCATTTTCAAAAGAATATGTATAAATATTAAAATTAAATTACATAAAATACAGTTATTGTGAAAATTATTTTGAAAAAGTCAATAAAATAAGATGAATATAATAATAAAATGATAGAGTTATTGAATGATAAACATGTTTATCAAAAAATAAAATCAGACAAAACCACTTCATTTCAAAACAAGAACAATACATTCATAAAAAAACTTTTAAATAATGGTTCCATTAATACAAACGATGCTAAAAAACTACAAACACATAATGCAATACCTCCAAAAATATATGGACTGCCCAAATTACACAAACAAAATTTACCAATGCGACCAATAGTATCATATATTTAATCACCATTTTACAAACTATCTAAATATCTAACAAACATTTTATCAAAATTAACTTAAAATAATTTTTATATAAAAGATTCATTTATGCTGAAAGAATTTTTAGATACAGTACATATTCCTAATAATTATAAAATCATATCCTTAGATGTTATCTCAATGTACACAAATATCCCAAATGACTTAATAAAACATGTTTTAAAAGAAAAATGGAATGAAATAAAACAACACACATCACTTACCTATGATGAATTTATAGAAGGTATTATGCTTATTCAAACCAATAATTATTTTCAATATAATGATACTTTCTTTCAACAACTAAATGGTTGTACAATGGGATCTCCAATTTCCTCTAGTTTAGCACAAATTGTAATGGAATATGTAGAAGAAAAAGTATTAGAACATATAAAATTTGATATATTATTCTTCAAACGCTATGTTGACGACTGTTTAGCTGCTATTCCAGAAGACAAATGTAATGAATTCCTCAATATTTTTAATTCTTTTAACTCTAAAATACAATTTACCATAGAAATTGAAAAAAACAATAATATAAATTTTCTAGATATGACACTAATTAAAACCAATGATAATAAAATTGAAACTAAATTATATACAAAAGAAACTTGGTCAGGACGATATCTAAATTATAATTCATGCCATCCAAAAATACAAAAAAATAGTGTTATTATAGGATTGATAGATAGAGCTATAAAACTAACTTCACCTAAATATCGTCCTGAAATAATTAAAAAACTTAAGATTGTTTTAGAAAATAATCACTATCCTTCAAATCAAATAAATAAAATTATTCAACAACGTACATACAAATACTACAACAACAATATAAAACCAAATTCACTAACAACTTTGAACCACGAAAAAAAAATATATATATATATATATATATATATATATATAGCTCTACCTTATACGAATCAATTATCAGAAAAACTAAAATATATATTATCTAAACATAATATCAAAATATGCCATAAACCAAATAATACACTATCATCACTATTTACTAAATTAAAAAGCAAAACTAAAAATAATAAGAAATCAAATGTTATATACTCCATACCATGCTTAAACTGTTCAAAAAATTATGTAGGAATGACTACACAATATCTAGAAAGCCGAATAAATGGCCATAAATACACTAAAAATGCATCCACAGCGCTACACAAACATGAACATAACGAAAATCATGAATTCGATTTCAAAAACACAAAAATTTTAACACAAGACACAAATTATCAAAAACTCAAAATCAAGGAAATGATATATATAAAACAAGATAAATTATCAGTAAATGACAAACAAGACATAAAAAACTTGAGTCAAATTTATTACAAATTAATTAATTAATTTATTTTTATCACTCCCAACATAATATCGTTGCGTAAATATCTAAGGCAGGTATTCTATTACTATTGACACTTCATTCATGACATTTTATTGACTTTTTCAAAATAATTTTCACAATAACTGTATTTTATGTAATTTAATTTTAATATTTATACATATTCTTTTGAAAATGCTCCTAAAATAAGAGCGAAACGTCAAGAAGTTTGATAAGTCTTTATTCGAAAATAAATTTTAACTAATATATTTGTTTCAATCCACAACCTTTGAACCCAAGACGATATAATTCTAAATATTATCGGAAGGTTGAAGAACATAAGTGAATTTATATATATATATATATATATATATATATATATATATATATATATATATATATATACAATACGAATTCCTAAATTGATTTTTCCAAAGCCGGTCTTTGGAATTTCTAAGTTTAGCTAATACCAGTTGAACGCTTGAGAGTAGTGCACTGTATCATGAAAAAAATAGAGAAATCAAATGAGACGTGTAAACACTATTGCCAGTTAAAATTTATGGTCAATTTCGCAAATCACCTTGTAAATTAATAAAGAAGAGGAGTTGACACTTTTTAGTAGCCACATAATATCCTCCCTGAGAGACTCTACATATGGTAGAAGTATGTAAAGATCCTCATGACTCACCCTGTATATTGTCAATCACAAGATAGGTTCACTTCTTGGTCTAGCCAAAAATAATTATTAAACATCAGGTAGGCATCAAATGTAATTTCTGTCATTCTGATCCAATTTACATGCCACAAGACCTCTAACAGTTCCAGCTTTATCACGTGGCAATCGCTCAGCAAGGTTAGATTGGGTAACACAAAAACTGGTCTAGAGATCAATGGTCAAGGTCAATGTTTACTGGCAAATCCAGGTTTGGACTTTATACAGATAGTAGAAGTAAAAGAGTGGCTAAATGGTTAGTACTGTGCCTCGGAGGGGGATAGGGATTGTCGACGTCTCTATTCCAATAAAACCCTGAGAAATGCACACTAACAAATCCTACTACCACGTCCACGTCGTAGCCTCTGGGCAATGCATGGCGTACAATGGGTGTACGTTATGTAGCTAACGGTAGAGGGTAAAGGCGAATTTCTGGCGCCTAAAAACTGGAACAGGTCGACTAAGGGAAGAAACCCTGACAGAAAACTCTGGTCCTCCAGGTTGGGGGTTTAGGCGTTAGGTTAGCTACCTATCACTAGTAAAAAAATATTTGTGCTAAACAGTCTAACAACTGCCTCGGAAATTCGGACGGATCAAAAAGTAAACGACATTGGCTACGAAAAAGGATAATGAACATTGGTACTTGGAATGTGAGAGGAATAAGGAACAAGATTGATGAAGTTATTCACGAAGTATCTGCTTTAAACATGGATATTGCAGTCTTGACGGAGACCAAAAAGAAAGGCACCGGTACAGAAATACTAGACAAATATGTGCATATATTTAGTGGTGTCCCTAAATACCAAAGAGCAAGTCGAGGAGTTTCTATTTTGATTCATAAAAAACATCGCCACAAAATTACGGATTTCGAAGCCATAGATGAAAATATACTACGAGTAAACCTAGTTTTAAATCAAAAATCTGTTACAATCTTGGGAGTATATGGTATTTCCGATGACGAACCCAATAACATAAAGGAGGAATTTTTTGAAAAGATTAACGATGAAATTATTAAAATTGGAAACCTAAGAGAGATCATTTTAATGGGAGACCTAAATGGAAGAGTCGGAAGAGAACTACAGAGCAAAATAGTAGGCCCATATGGGGAACTGACTAGAAACAATAATGGAGAAAGAATAATAGAAATTTGCGAAAATAACAAACTAAAAATAGCAAACGGATTCTATAAACATAAGGACATTCATACATATTCATGGATACAAATTACAAGAAACTTAAGATCAGTCACAGACTACATTATTATTAGACAAGCCTCTACGATAAAAATAAATGATGTACGAGTGTACAGAGGTGTAACATGCGACTCAGATCATTATATAGTCAAGTCAAAAATATTCTTACCATACAGACGCACGAGAACAAAACCCAATATTGATGTCGAAACAGAGGACATAATAAAAATAACACCCAAACACTACAACTTAGACAGCCTAATAAATGAAAGTACTAAAATGCTGTACCAACGCAGACTAGATAGGAGACTATTGAGTTTAGCAGCTGACCAAACTGTAGAAATTGTTTATGATAATATAATTGCCAGTATGCATGAAGCAGCAGAGGAATCCCTAGGAGAAAGATATAAAACTAGTAGTAGTAAATTGTGGATAAATGAAGAGATAGAAACACTTGCAAAACAAAAGAAGGAAGCTAACGGGAAATGGTTAAGTACCAAACAACCAGATGACCGAGATAAATACCTAGAACTGAAGAGAACGACGAGAAGAACAGTAAATCAATCAAAAAGGGACATGTGGGACCAAAAATGCCAAGAAATAAATACCTATTTAGGAGGCAAAAAATGTACAGAAACATGGAAGTTTATAAACAGAGTGAAAACAACAGAAAAGAAAGACACAAATTTACAATTAATCTCTATCAACAAATGGAAACAACATTACGAGACGCTCCTGACAGAAAATAGAGACGAATATATGATAACCACACCGACGGATGTTGTTATTGAAGGCGAAATGATTAAAATCGATAATGATAAAGTGAAGGAAGCTATAAAACACTTGAAAAACAATAGAGCATCAGGACCAGGAGACATTCCGGCCGAGTTACTTAAGAACGGAACGAATAAACTTTTTGAAGCAATAACATGGTGCATGAATCAATTTTTAAATGGCGCTCCTATACCAAAAGAATGGAAAATCGCCTACATTTCGTCTATTCATAAGAAGGGAAACAAACTTGACTGTGCAAACTATAGGGGTATATCTGTTACTAGTACCATGAGCCGCTTATATGGAAGAATCCTTCGAGATTTAATAGAATCTGAATACAGGGAACAAGAAGAAGAGGAGCAATCGGGTTTTAGAGCTGGAAGAACCTGCACAGACAACGTTTTTTGCTTAAAACAGATGATAGAAAAAAAATGGGTACCAATCAGGATGTACATCTCATGTTTATTGACCTCCAAAAAGCATATGATACGGTTCCTGTAAATAAGTTATGGAAAGTCCTACAAGAAACTAATATTAGTCATACCCTAATAAAAGCCTTGAAAAATCTCTACGACCAAACGATATCACAAGTAAAAGTAGGCAATAAATTGTCACCAGAATTTATAGTAAATAAAGGACTACGCCAGGGATGCTGTGTCTCACCCACACTATTTAAAATCTACGTAGCCCGAGCACTAAACCTGTGGAAGAGAAAGTGTAAGGGAATGGGTGTTGACCTTGGCGGTGTCTGTCTATATACCTTACAGTTTGCGGATGATCAAGTCTTAATAGCAAATGACAAAGATGATTTAGAATATATGACACGTAAACTGCAGGAAGAATACGAAAAATGGGGTTTGCAACTTAATACCCAAAAAACTAAATATTTACCTATAGCACAAGAGAAGATGAACATACAACTGGAAAAGGAGGAAATTGAGGCTTGCGATGAATATACATATTTAGGTGTAACTTTCGACATAACAGGGAAGGACGACAAAGAAATAAATAAACGTATCACACAAGCTAGACGGATAATTGGGTGTTTGAATGGGATATTTTGGAGTAAGGAAATCGGAAAACATAGAAAATATAATATCTACGAAACCCTCATAAAGAGCAGCCTATTATATGGGTCAGAAACGTGGCGAATAACAGAAAACAACAAAAGACGATTAGAAGCTGTAGAAATGGATGTATTCAGAAGATCGTTAGGAATCAGCAGAAGACAAAGAATACGAAATGAGGACGTACGTCTCCAAATGGGGATAGAAGGCTCCTTAATAACGGACATCGAGAGAAAACAATTAGTGTGGTACGGGCATGTTCAGAGGATGGAAGAGAAAAGACTTCCCAAGAAAGTGATGAACTGGATGCCGCCTAATCGTCGAAAACGCGGAAGACCTAGGAAAACATGGAAAGAAGGAATAGCGAAGGCGATGAGCTCACGAGACCTGAGAGAGGGCCAATGGGACGATAGGAAGAGATGGAAGTTAGACATCGGACAACGTCGAAAGACGTTTTAAAACCGATATATATATATATATATATATATATATATATATATAGGTGGGGATAACGGGGATTTCAGTCCAAGGAATCAACGCCAAGATCTTTTATTTACAAAATGCCGCCAAGCTTTCGTGTCCTTTTGACACTTCTTCAGGGCACTATAATACATATACAAATATAAATATGATTTAAAAATAGAGAAATAAATATAAGTGATTTTTTGTTATGCATTAACACAGCATTCCATCGAAACAGGCCATAAAATGTTATTTAATGAAGCTAAAGTTCTACATACTGAACAAAATATGTCTAAAAGATATTTTCTTGAAATGGTTGAAATCAACAAGGCAAATAATAGTATGAATAAGAAAAGTGACATTGAAAATCTTAGTAATATTTATAGCTACCTTTTGAATATTGAACAAAATAGATAATTTTTCATTATTTATATGATTATTTCATAAAAATTAAATTCACTTCTATTAAAGTCAAAATATAAGAAATTATTTGTCAAAGTCATTTTCACAGGTTATAATCTAACCTTATTTCCTTTTCTATTAACGTCAAAAACAAATTATCTGTCAAAGTCATTTTATAAGGTTATAATCTAACCTCAAATTCAAACTTCATTAAATAATTATAAAGTAACCTAAAAAAATTAAAATAACTAAGTAACGAACAAACAAATTATGTATCGATTTGTCTTATGTGAAATATGACATCAAGTATATTATAATTATATTTATTTTTACATTTACAAATTTTTTAATGATTATTTATATTGAATTTACTTAAAATATTTTACATGTAAGTACTTATATTTATTTCTCTATTTTTAAATCATATTTATATTTGTATATGTATTATAGTGCCCTGAAGAAGTGTCAAAAGGACACGAAAGCTTGGCGGCATTTTGTAAATAAAAGATCTTGGCGTTGATTCCTTGGACTGAAATCCCCGTTATCCCCACCTATATAGCATTTTTCAGTCGTTATATAAAAAAAATAAAATTTTTTTTATATATATATATATATATATATATATATATAGACGAGTAAAAGTATACAGTCAGCCGGGATTACTGTCACGTCTGCAAACTGCTCAGGAGTTGTACAATTATCGAGGTGGTACAGTGATAGTATGGGGAGGAATCTGCACAGGTGGAAGAGCTGATCTCGTTTCTTTACAAGGGTTTCTAAGAGCCTTATCCTTCGGTCTGTTGTGGTTCCATATGCTGCAGTAATTGGGCCTCAATTTATATTAATACAAGACAATACCTCCCTCCCCCTCACGTTGCCAGAATAATTCAATTTTTTTTAGAATCCGAGCCAATTAACGCACTGGATTTTCCTGCCCAATCTGCAGACCTCAATCCGATTGAACATGTCTGTAACATGGTATAAAGGAGTGTTACGCATCTGCTTTTTTTTAATAACCAGCAGGAGCTTATTGACAGTCTTTGGAGTCTCTCTTGATCAAATTGAAATTGATAATCTAATTTTTAGTATGGGAGCTGTCATTAACGCTAGAGGAAGTCATGTTGTTTAAGCTTTTTCCTTAATTATTAGATACCTATTGATACTACTTTTTTGGATTTTTCTATAAGTTTTAATTTTATATTGTTTATTAGGTAACCGAATTTAAATTAATGCTTGATTAAACATTTAAAGAAAGTATATCCAAATATTGTCTATTTACAATTTGTTTTTTAAAATATCCCTAGACCATGTTGATGTGTGTATATTGATTGTTGATTTGATACTTTTTCTTTATATTCAGATAACCAGAATCTGGATTCAAAAAGATAGCGCACTGCCTCGTTTGTTTGTAGCTATGCGCGGGTATAATAGCACAACTGTTAGGTATTTCCGCTAGAAATAGCATTATATCGTGTCCACGTATGAAATTTGGAGCGAAAAAAACAAAAAATATGAAAATTTGTATTTTTCGCCCTCCTCTGAATTGATATTGCGCCGATTTCATTAGCTCAGTTAAATTTCCCCTCCCCTCCCAATCGAAATGTTCAACAAAAACATATATGGTCGTAATGCACTCCTAATGCACCAATATGTTCCATGAATTATTTTCTTTGCACCACATTCCCAGAGAGACTACAGCTATTTGTTTATTGGGAGGGGGAGGGGGCAAATAAACGCTAGCAGGATACAGGTATCGTAGACCTTCCTCTTTAGGTTCACTGGGATCTCTGGATGTCGAAGTATGTAGCTAAGCTTCCCGAATGCTGCCCAGCAAAGGCCGATTCGTCTGGTAATCTCTGCGGTTTGGTTACTCTTTCCGATTTTGATGCTATGCCCTAGATATATGTATTCTTCGACTAGCTACAAAGTGCCGTTCTCAATTGTGACTCTCATGTTAGATGTACTCATGATTTTGGTCTTCTGTAAGTTCATTTTAAGGCCAACAGCTTCGGAGACTACTCTGAGCTCTTGGAGCATCGTCGTAAGTTTGGCGGGGTCACTGTTACAGAGAACAATATCGTCTGCGAAGCGGAGATGGTTAAGATATTTCCCGCCGATCTTGATGCCTTTCTGATCCCATGAGACAGGCCTTTAAATGCGTTATTAGGATGAATAACTTTGGTGAAATTGTATCCCCCTGTCTGACACCTCGCTGTACTTGGACTTTTGCAATAACCCATTCGTCTTCAATTTTTACGTGCATGGTAACATATTCGTAAATATATCGTATGATGTTCGAGTATCTGTAATCTATACGAGCGTTATTCATCGCATCCAGTATCGCCCAGGTTTCGATTGAATCGAAAGCCTTCTGATAGTCGACGAAGGCCATGTGCAGTGGGATGTTGTATTCTGTGCATTTTTCTATTAACGTGTATACCGCTTGTATATGATCAGTCGTGCTATATCCCTTTCTGAAACCCGGCTGTTCGACTAGTTGGTAAAAGTCGAATTTATTGCTCAGGCGGTTGGTTATTATTTTAGTTAGTACTTTGTAGAGGATTGATAGCAGACTAATGGGCCTGAAATTCTCTAGATTTGTGCAGTCGCCCTTTTTGAATAATATGATAACTTCTGCGTTTTCCCAAGAATCCGAAATTTTTCCTTATTCTAGACATTTATTTAGTAGGATCAGGAGTGCTTTCCTGAGTGTCTCTCCTCTAGCCTTCAACATCTCACTGGTGATTTGGTCTTCTCCCGGGGCTTTGCAGTTCTTCAGGTGTTTAAGGGCTGCCTCTAGTTCTTCTCCATCAATGGGCTCTAGTTCTTCTGATCCTATGTTTAGGACTGGCTGATGAGTTTGACGTTCTTGACCTGGTTGTGCCATCGATGGGCTGTATAGTTGTCTATAGAAATTCTCAATAATTTCTGTGATCTTTCCTCTTTCATTCTCAATGACTCCTTGATCATTTTTCATCTTGTGGATAATCATTTTACCTTTGGATATCTCGGAACGGAGAACTCTCATGTTTGCGTTGTTCTGTATGGCTTCCTCTACCAATCTCGTATTATAAGCTCTCTGATATTTCCTGATGGCCTTCTTCACGATCTTATTCAGGTCCCCACACCTTGGTGAGTTTTGCCGGTTTTCCTCCGTTCTTCTATGAGCCGTTCTGTTTCTAAACCGAATTTCGGATGGTTCTTTCTTTGGAGAGAACAGACTTTCCGCACCGCGTTTCTAATACGAGAGGTGATCTTCGTTGAGAGTGCGTTTAGTTTCATGTTTCTTCGATTGGTTGTAACTTCTTATCAATTTGCTTATTGAATTCTTCCTCTTTCTCTCGTAGTTCACCTGTGCCGTATCTTTCTTTCCACTAGAGCTTTTCTCTGGTGTCGAGTATTGACGTGGATCCTGCCTCTGACCAATCTGTGGACGCTGCATGTGTCAAAGCGGTTTATTACTGACACGTCCAAGCATAATTGGGGGTTTGATGTTATTAGAACATAGTCTATCTCGTTTTTGATCCTGTTATCGGGGCTCTTCCAGGTCCTGAAGTAGATCTGTCATCTATCGGGATTCCGTTAGGAGCGTATAGTATGAGCCGAAATAGGACTTCATATACATTTATCCAATACAGATCCCCTGTTCGAATTATAGCCATACAAAATTTTAGTTATGAATATTTTCTATTCCTGTACAACTGTTCATTTGATGTTTATAAAATTTTTATCATATTTATAACGTATGTGTATGTTTATTATGGTAAGGAAAACAGATTTACCGTCATGACTTGAAGCCAGGAACGGACTACTCCTAATGGTTAGTGATCCAAACTTTTTGTAGGGATGACACACCCTTTATGAAAATATCGAAAATGACTTCCCCACACCTTTGGCTAACGAAAAGGTACTCTAGTTGAAATTTGAAAAAATGAGCCTGATATTTACTATTTTATTAATGCACTTCGTACCGATTTGCGCCTTCGCCATTTCATGAGGATATCTTACGTAACGAGTTAAAAGTAATTTATTGATATCATGTCCAAGCTACTGTATTAGCTAGAGATAAACTAAAAATGAATAACTTCGCAGAAATATTTCGATTTTTTGCAAAATGAGTTTTGGAATTTGTTTGATGATGTGACACTACAAACTCATAGGAATTTATAGTTCTTGCATGATGAGCCTCCTAATTTCAGTTTAGATGTATGACAACATTTGAATAAAACGTTTCCTAAAAGATGGATTGGCTGAGAGTTCTTTTTCAGTGGCACCGCTATCACAAGACGTCAATCCTATGGATTTCTTGTTCTGGGGTCAACTCAAAAATACAGTGTATACAGCACCTGTGCATACAAGGCAAGATTTATTAGTCATAATTCTGTTAGTTAGCAATTGTATTAGACGTAATATGAGACTGCTCTTTCAAGTGCAAGAAACAACCTTCGTAGACTTAGAAAGTGCGTGGAGTGGAAGGACCTCATATTGAACATTTATTAGATCAATTTTGTGTGTTGGTTAGTGATTAGTTTGAGTCTAATCTTTTATAACTTGTATTTTTGACGTTTTCTTAATGGTTCAATAACTTTGCGTTTATAATTGTTATTTAAAGCAACTAATTACGATATTTGCATATCTATTTAATTACCATTTACGTAATGAGTTGTCAATATTTTTATTATCTACTATTGCTATGTTATTCATTTCTACTACGGTAGGTGAATCTTGGACATGGTATCAACACACTACTTTTAACTCGTTACGTAGGATGTCCTAAAATAGGTACGAAGTGCATTAATATAATGGTAAATACCAGCCAAACGGCTAATTTTCTAAAATTCCAAATTCTAATTCGCGGCCATGACAGTGTTCACGTGACTGATGTCAAAATATAATTTTAGGTTAACGATCATGCAGGATCGATCGCATATATTAAATTTTCCGATATACTTCAACTAAAAATGTTTCCCATATGTAGCGAACATTATGGTGGACACGATATATAGGCCATAAACTCCTCAAAATGAGTATCGGCCTCTCTTGGTGAACTCTTCTAAGCCTTTTTTTCCCTGTGGATCAATCTGTATATTTCTTCCTTCTTAGTTCCTTTCTCTTCTATAGAGTGGCACGGTTTTATGCCATATTTACCATCTTTCTACATTATTTTCTGTCTCTCACTATTTTTCTTCAATTCGTTACTCCCAGTGTTTTCAGATCTTCATTTACTTGGTCTTTCCACTTGAATTTCGATCTTCCTCTCGGTCCACTTTGTATTGCCTTCGACTTCATGACTTTTTTTAACATAGAAGGAGGATCTTTTCTTTGTATATGTTCGTACCATCTTATTCTCTGTGCATTTATTTATTTTACAAAGTCCTCTCCCTCCACATGGATCCTTATTTCGTGGTTCGGGAGTGCTCGGTATTCGTTTTCATGTAGATTTTATGTTCCTAGGATTCTTTTCAATGTTTTTATTTCTGCTATTCTATTTTTTCCGATCGCTACTTTTTGTAATATTTATTGTTCTATTTGTGACACAACTGTGTTTTTTTTTAAAGTTAGAGCCATTGAAACCCCTATAATGGTTGCAATTTTACATTAGTTGGATAAAAATAATTCTGGGTCAAAAAATTATTTTCTCCCTAACAAATATCCTAAAAAAACCTTTTTTTCCTCTAAATTTTGGGGAAATACCCCCAAAGTTTGCATCATAGAGAACAATGGCTGTAATTTCAATGAATATTTTTCAACACATCCCAACTTTAGTTGAAAAGTTCTGCCATTTTTTTTAGGTCGAAAGTTTTTCAGACAATCTTTGTATGAACTGTATTGAAACTTTCATAGCATATTATAAGAAAAATAAGTGCATTTTTTGCGACATTCAAAATTTATAACATTACTTTTTAATACATTTATTAAATACATGCATCTATTAATTGATACCAGTATTGATGGTGGTATATGCTCTAATTTGTACTGGAACAAGCTGATAAAATGTAAAATTATACTAATCCTCCTCGGCGCTAAATTTCTGGGTACTTACCGGGAGAAAAAAAGTCTTAATGACAAATACACATTGAAATTGCAAACATATTGCGTTACATTTTGGTTGTTATTGTTTTTACTTTACAAAAATATACTTTTCAAGGTGAATAATATACGATGTTAAATTTCGAATATTATTATACTGATTTTCATATACGTAAGAGCCCACTTACCCATTTGTTGTTGCTGTTTCTGAAACATAAAAATAATAACATTAATGACAATTTGAACCGGAACATGAAATTGATAAATTAATATATACTATAATTTGTTTCTAATTGTAACGAGGTCTAAAATATAAAAATCACATTCAATTACAATGTTCTTTCTAAAATCAAACGTTCAAAATTGGCGATTTTGCGCCACACTATATTAAACTTATAGAGATGGCCAGTCAAGACAATGATATAAATATGATCACCGCCTTAGAGTAATAATATACAATAGAGAGGGCTATTCATTCAAAACACGTTTATTTTTGCGGCTACCCACCTAAACGCCAGTAGTAAAATAATGAATGAATTACCAAAAGTGGAGGTGGTATTGTGGATACATGGCCTTGGGTAATTTTGGCCGCTTTTCTGTCAAACCTGGCACTGAGGAACCATGATAATGCAAAAATATTATATTAATTAACATAAAAGTTACTGAGTCTTAAAAAACACATGAAAGCGAAAGAACTATATTGTTACTCGCTACTCATAATAAACAAAACACTTTTGACATTATTTACTACAAATTCAACAGCGCAATCGAAATTATTGTGGGGCAACTCTGACTATATTTGCATCTCTCTTTATATAGTAATTAAACAGGGACAAAACTACTGAATAGGTTACCCCAGACACATAAAAAGGTCTGTTCCAACCGAAGTAAATACCGTTCTATTACCGTACAATCTCAGTAACGCAGCAAATTTGATGTAAATTACACATACTTATTATATTCACTAATCAGCAGGTCAACTGGGTTTGTATCGTAATTGTACGGTTTTTGTGTTGGTTGGAACAGACCTAAAGTAGGTACTGACATTTTGAGCAATGTTGCCACTTTTAGCCACAACAAATACTTGTTTAAAATTGTAATTGTAAATATGGCAAAGCGGTGGAAGTGTCCGCAAGTGAGCTTAGAATGTGACTCGAAATAGAGGCATCATAAAGTCAAAACAAACATATCTATTTTATGAATTAATCTGAAATCACCGCCATGCTCGGGTCCCAATGGTCGAATTTTCGTCGACGGATAATTACCGCCAGATGCGAAATTATTAAGCAGTGTGTAGTTAATTGATTTTGTTCAGTGATTTATGATCGTTAGTATTTTATATGCATTAGCATAATTAAAATGAATTTTGTTTCTCGCCTACATCATTTTTAAGTAATTTAAAAAGTGCGTGGAGCCCAAAAAGTATCTGATTTTACTAATCGAAATCAATTTTCACAATTGCCTTTTTTGCTAAGCAAATAATTTGTTTTTATACCAAATATTAGGTCAATAATCATTATTTCTGAAAGATTTGTGCAGTGCCAAGAAAATGTATTTTTTATGAAATGAGATTTTTGGTCATACGTATTGCGACTCTGAAACTTTTCTTTAGGTTTTACTAAAAAAAATGGTGGTGGTGGAAAGATCGGGGTAAGTATTGATAAATCTAAAAAGAACGCATTTATTTTTTGAATGATTTGAAGAACAGCAAAATTTTAAAAGTGTACAGCTAAAAATCAACAAAATAATTATTTGCTTTACTACAAATGCAAATAGTGGAGTGTTTTTTAAAAAATAAAAGCGTTTTTTAAATATTCTCAATAAACTTTTATCTCTTAGAAGAGGGAGATAAAGAGATATAAAGGGATATGAAGATAGATGAGAAAGACGAATAGAGATGGAGAGATATGTTAAACAGATATAACTACAACGCATTGAAAGTATGTGAAAATAGTGATTTCTTTGGCAGTGGTTTTTAGGCTTATTTCAGAATGAAATAGGGCTATTGTAGAGAGTAGCATGACGCGACTTCGGAAAAATTTCAATGCAGTTTTTCGTTTTGGTGTTCCCTGATGCCAAAATCACCCCCGTTCCGAAGGTTATATATATATATATATAAATAATCAATGAACAGATGAAAGAATAACGCGTGGAATATAAAACAAAAACTGAATTAGCGGGCATATCACGCAAAAGAGGTTACAGAGAATGAGTGGTAACCGTAGACATGCATGTTTCTGGCTCATTAGCCTTCATCGGTACGGCATTACCAAGAAAATTTGTACAACTTGGGAGCAAGGATGTTAATTGAAACATAAGAAAACACAAACAACACGGATTTCAACAAAATAACCAAACGCACATTTGTGCCTTCAAATGGAAGATCCCGAGTTTTCAGGACAACAACCAACAGAGACACGGAGGCGTCTATAGCTCTCCTGTCTGAACCTTCCGACCCTGGAAATAGACAAATAATCAATGAAAAGATGAAAGAATAACGCGTGGAATATAAAACAAAAACAGAATTAGCGGGCATATCACGCAAAAGAAGTTACAGAGAATGAGTGGTGACCGTAGACATGCATGTTTCTGGCTCATTAGCCTTCATCGGTACGGCATAACCAAGAAAAGGTGTACAACTTGGGAGCAAGGATGTTATTTGAAACATGAGAAAACACAAACAACGGATTTAAACAAGATAACCAAACGCACATTTATGCCTTCAAATGGAAAATCCCGAGTTTTCAGGACAACAACCAACAGAGACACGGAGGCGTCTATAGCTCTCCTGTCTGAACCTTCCGACCCTGGAAATAGACAAATAATCAATGAAAAGATGAAAGAATAACGCGTGGAATATAAAACATGCATGTCTACGGTTACCACTCATTCTCTATAACCTCTTTTACGTGATATGCCCGCTAATTCTGTTTTTGTTTTATATATATATATATATGTATGTATGTATGTAAAAATGGGTTAGCCAAAGGCGAGTTCGTTAATGAGCTAAATCGGCCCAGTAGAAACAAAATGGCGGCCTGTCAAAGTTGAAAAAAAATCGTATTTCCTTTGTTTTTCATTCGACGCAAAAAAATTACTGAGCTTTTTCATAGATCTTAACACGTTCTACTACATTTTTACTTAACATTTTTCTCTAAATCGTACATCAAAACATTTATTTAAGAAAATTCACAAATTTACCAGAAATTTTTTTATTATTTTTGTTTTTGATTTGATGCCAAAATGTTACTTTGGTTTTTTGTATATCTCAAAAGATTCTATTACTTATGTATTTAATCTTTTATTTGGGGTTTTGTGCAAAAATGTTACTGAAATAAGCCTGTCCAATTGGTCCTGTGCCATTGGGATTTTTTTGTTCCATATCGTATTAATATTTCAGGTTTTATTTCTTTCATATGAAATTTCGATGATGTTTTTCAACTCACAATGTCGCCATCGATCCCTAATTCAACTCTACAAATATATCCCAGTAATGTGTATTCATGAAATATAAACAGATAAACCCAGAAAGGAGACATCACTATTTTCTGAATAATTTCAACTTTTTTTTCAAGTGATTCTTAAGGTGGCCCTGACAAGATTGAAATCAAGTTGTTCGATACACCCACTCTATGTTTACCTACCTCTTACCACATGGAAAACATTGTAAAGTTTAATATAGTTATTGAAACAAAGAAAATGAAAAACTAGATCTGAGAAAGTAGATCGACAGAATAAAGAGATTGATAGACAGAAAATTTTCACATAAATGAAGACACTAAGGACAGGAAAAATACATTGAACAGTACCAAAGAGAAACCTCATACTATATATTTAAACCGCGGGTCACACTAGGCTAGTTGCCAGCAGCGAATTTAGTAACCGCTACTCTCAGCCGTCGATCAGCTGGGCGTAGCCAGCCGACAAGTATTTGTCAGCGACTGGTAGAGGTGGAGTACTATCGATAGCACCATCTATAGTCGGGACTATCGAAAACAATCGATAGTTTTTAGTGCTATCGAATACTATCTATAGTTCTAGATTTTTGATTTTTTAAACGAAAAATCAATAGCTACCGATCAAATATCAAATACTTTCAAATGTTAAGCGCCATCTAGTAAACGCTAGCTTAGTTTACAATATTACAGGTTCCTGTTTACCATGTTCAGAAATTTTACTAGAGATTACACTAAAGGGATAGGGTGTGGTATATGTCTGATGCGGGACAGCAGAACTACACAATCAGCTAAAGTAAAAATTGGAAAAGTGGATGAAATAATCTTTGGTGAAAGTACAAATTGGGTGCGCACCAATTTTAGTTGAATATAAATACTTTGTGAAATGGATACATTTTTGATATTAAAGTCTGGAAAACGAGAGAGAAATAGTGGTTTTCATACAGGTGAATTATAAAAAATACTAGTGCAAGATTTTTTTACGTATTTCATATTTTTAGTGTAGAAACTCCTGCAAGTGCAAGTGGCAATGAATCAGATGATGATACTGCTTCTACTACAAGTACACCTAGAATAAAGAGAAAAATATCCATTGTATGGAAATATTTTTAAAAAACAGCTTGACAAAAGATTTGCCAAATGCTTGTCCTGTGTTGAGGAATATAAATGCAGTGGTAATACCAACAATTTAGCTAACCCTTTAAAAAAATTGACACTGACACTAAATTCTGCACAAGAAAATCCCTGTTCAAGTAGTGATCCCAATTCTGCTATCTAAAGTTTTCGATTTTGATCTTAAGTCATTCTTTCAAAAGAACGTTAGAGTATGTAGTTCTTCCCAAAGAAAAAGAGAATTAGACAGATCTCTGGGAATAATGATTGCAACTGACTTCCAACCATTTAATATTTTGATGATATAAATTCATGAAATTAACTGTCTCGACCCTTACTTCGTGGAATATGCTCATATTAGTGTTTTTAAATGAAACTCACGGTCTCTAGTTAATTGTGGAATTAACAAGAGACCGTGAGTTTCATTTAAAAACACTAATATAAATTCATTACTATAAAACTCGATTCAAGAAACCAGTTAGCGCAGCGATGACGAGGTACCCCACCAAAACAGCAAAACCCCCACGCCAAGATGCGCACGAAGAATCGACAGTAGAAGGGAAGGAGACTTCCACCACCACTACGACGATGGATATAAAAATGCGAACCAACAGACGAAAAGACGACTTGGTTTACGGACTCCTGCTCCTCCAAGTTCAGCCGCCTCCAGTGCGAAGCGTAGGTCGAGGGTACTGACTTTAACCTTAAACGCTTTACACTATCCACCGCCGAGTGTTGTACTAAGTCGGAGTATTGATCCGATTTTATACATCATTCATTAGAACGGCCGTTGGTTTCTGGTATTGACGGAAACGAGAACGATTGTTCAAACTGTTAGAAGAATTTCGGTGTGGTATTGACACACTGAAAGCTCTACAGTATCTTCGTAGGGAAGCGCCGTTAAGCCGGGTACTGACTGGCTATAAACGATCGCTTTAACTGTTAGTATAATTCTGGTGTGGTATTGACGCGCCATAATAACTACAGTCCTTACAAACCAAGATATATATATATATATATATATATATATATATACATATATATATATATAGAATATTGAATTTTAGTTTATTTTTGTCATTGCAAATAATATTTTTTAGAAATAAATCAGTTGATTTAATTGAACTATGTCTCCTTTGGGCTTACCTGGGCAATACGCATTACAGAATGGCGCCCGAGCAGAAAAATTAAATTGCGTAGCCAGGTATCAACACTTTTTTGCCCCGATAACAGAGACTGTCGAAACGAAAGAATTTTTATAACCAGAATATTGATTCAAATTCGAAAGACAGAATTTTTTAGGACATCGTAATAATCACTGATAATGGCATCCGAAAGCGATGATGGAGCGTATGGATTAGAAGTTGCGGACGAGAAAGTTGGATGGGTTTACAGACTACGACAAACAGATATCCGCGCGGAATTAGAATCCAGAGGATTAGTTTCGACAGGAAAAATGTCAGAACTAAGAGCTAGGTTAGTGGACCACTTACGGACGGACATCACAGATACACCAAACATCCAGGACAAGAGCAACGTTACTCTGGAACCAGTATACCTACACAACCACAGGAGGACAAGGATTTGCAGGCTCTAGAGATAAGTAGAAAATGGGGTATACATTATGACGGATCCAGAGACCCAATAGAATTCCTGGAATCGGTGAATGAGCTCAAAGATTGCACGTGCAGAAGACAACCGGGAAACGACAATGGAACTGGACAAACCAGGGGCACTCCAGTTCCACAATACCGACCCCCCACGGTCCACGAGACAGTAAACCGGCCCCCAGACAGCAGACCGACAGATCGACAGACTGACACACCGACAGACCGACAAACCGACAGACCGACAAACCAACAGACCGACGGACCGACAGACCGACAACGACCAAACGATAATGACAACAACAAAAAAATCTTTCCGAATTTCATTACGAAGCGTAGGTCGAGGGTACTGACTTTAACCTTAAACGCTTTACACTATCCACCGCCGAGTGTTGTACTAAGTCGGAGTATTGATCCGATTTTATACATCATTCATTAGAACGGCCGTTGGTTTCTGGTATTGACGGAAACGAGAACGATTGTTCAAACTGTTAGAAGAATTTCGGTGTGGTATTGACAGTATCTTCGTAGGGAAGCGCCGTTAAGCCGGGTACTGACTGGCTATAAACGATCGCTTTAACTGTTAGTATATTTCTGGTGTGGTATTGACGCGCCGTAATAATTACAGTCCTTACAAACCGAGATATTCGTTAAGCCGGGTACTGACTAGCTACAAACGATACTCTCAAATCTTGAGATTAAAACCGAAAGAGTATTGATCCGCCGGTTGCTCATACCCCTGGCTGTCTGAACATTTCATAGGACGCAGAGGATCCCGTGTATCGTCGAGTGTATCACCGGAATCGAAATACACACCGCTGCTGTTACACCTACCTACCGTTCGGACAGTGTTGCCGATTGGCGGATAATTATCCGATTTGCGGATAATTTGAAGGGTTGCCGGATATTTTTCTCACCCTGTCAAAAATCGGATAATTAGGATCCGACTGAATGCTAAAATTACGAGCAATAGTTGGAAATGCAAGATTTCATTATAGACTTGACAGCAGCGATATTTCGTGTTGAAGGCGTTGAAACATAGGGTTGATATTCTGTGTAACGAAGATTTCTATTGTCGAATTTCCTTTATTCCATGAAAAGTACAATTCTGTAGTACATGATGAGTACATGTTATCCCATCGCAGTGTCTGTAACGCGAGAGATTCCGCTATTCACTATCAGATGTCGCGAGTAGAGCGGTTCTCCCCACATTGAAGTCCACTTTCATAATATTTACCTACGCAATTGATTATTGTTTTGGTTGTTTAATGTTTTGAAGTGAATAGTGAATATAAGTTTTAAAATAAGTTGTTCTAAATAAAAGCATTGCTGGTTGCTTAATTTGCACATCCTAAAGAAATAAAAAAAATGGACAAGTGGCTTATTGATTATAAGGTAAAACTTTAAAAGTTCGCAGATAACATAGAAGTATTAAAAAAAATTGGTATCAAGGGTTTTATAATATGCTAATATACTATTTTTTGTTGTGGATTTTAGAAAAAGGAAAAACGGATACCAGAAGTAATAATTAAGCCGTCTCCAGATGTTGTGATCGGGAAAGGAAAGCCAAAAGCAAATGATCAAGAGAAACCAGGTTGCAGTAACATTGCTACCACAACGTGTGATACACCTAGGGGTGACGATAAATGGAAGGAACCTTCGACGTCCTTTGCGACAGAGACAGAACAATCCTGTGGAAATAATTTTGTGAGTATTTTCTCATAAAGGTACAAATAATCTACTGTTTAATAAAACAAACAAATTTGGAATAGATAATTCAGTATTACATTCGATTATTTTAGGCTGCAATTTCACAACCAGAAAAAAAACGAAAAAAATAACTCCTGGAAAAAGGGAAAAGAAGACTGGCTTTGTACTTTCTTGGATCAATAATCCCAAATTCAAGGGTTGGTTGGAAAAGTCTTCAAAACCAGCAGGTCGAGGAACAGCGTTTGCCTTTTGTAACGTATGCAATATGGATGTGGTAGCTCATAAAACTGTCCTTATTAAACACTCGAATAGTGAAAAACACAAATTAAATTGGCAAAAAGTGTCAACTAGCACCAAGATAACAGAACTTTTCACAGAAAAGAGTGAAGACATTGTCGTAAGAATCGCGGAAATAAAACTTTGTGCCCTGTTAGCTACAAATCAATTACCTTTTTTGTTGATGGATACTTTGTGCCCACTTTTAAGAACTATTTTTCATGATTCAAAAATTGCACAAAAACTGAGTGTAAAAAGAACAAAGGCCACTGCTATTGTATGCAATAGTTTGGGAATCAATTTTCTAATAGATTTTCACAATAAATTAAGAGAGTCAGGATTCTTCTTCTCATTAATCATGGATGAAACGACAGATATTTCTGTCAAAAAGCAGTGTGCTTTTTCAATCATATATTACGATAACAATGTAAATATGATTAAAACAAATTTTTTTGATCTGGTTGAAGCTAATGGTTCCACAGCTGTTGATTTATTCAACATTTTAAAAAATTGCTTGATATCGAAGAAAATTCCATTAAAAAATTTGGTAGGGTTTTCTTCGGATACCACTAATGTTATGGTCGGAGAGCACAATTCTGTTTTTGCTCTTCTGAAAAAAGAGTTGCCTCAAATAATATGTATCAGGTGCTCCTGTCATATGGCACATTTGGCAATTTCGAAAGCCTGTTTAAAACTACCAAGGCAGGTGGAAGACCTACTTCGTAATGTAGGCAGTCATTTTAACAGGAGCTCCTTGCGTAGAAAAAAATTTGAAGAGTTTCAACATTTTTTTCAAGTAGAAATACATAAAATACTCTCCCCAGCCGTAACAAGGTGGTTGTCGATAAAAGCATGTATTGACAGAGTGCTTGAACAATATGAGCCACTAAAACACTATTTAATGGAATCGATGCTTGAGGACCCATCACACACAACTGACAGTATGTTAGAAGCAATGAAGAATCCATTTACCAGAGTTTATCTGGAATTCATTTCGTATTCTTTGGGGCTTATGACTGATTTTAACATGCTGTTTCAGTCTGAAAAGCCTTTGCTCTACAGAGTTAAGCCAGAAACGATAGTATTATTAGAAACGTTATATGCTAATTTTCTTGAGCTATCGTATTCTTTGGGGCTTATGACTGATTTTAACATGCTGTTTCAGTCTGAAAAGCCTTTGCTCTACAGAGTTAAGCCAGAAACGATAGTATTATTAGAAACGTTATATGCTAATTGTCTTGATCTATCACGTATAAAAAAAGCCAAAGATATTTTCAAACTGAATCATGAAAATCCGGATTTTTTCCTACCTTTAGAAAATATTTATTTGGGGATGGCAGCAACAGAATCCTTTGCAGACTTAAATAAAAATCCCAACATTCAAAGAAACGATATTGTTAAATTTTCAACGTCAATTTTATCGTTTTATACTGATCTTGCAAAAAATATAAAAGAAAAATTCAATTTTAAAGAACCAATTTTCGATATTATAGATATATTAGATCCAAAAGTTGCACAATCTTTTAAGACAAAGTCTTTAAAACATATCATTGACTCATTTCCAGTTTTGAAAGACCACGTTGATCCTCAGGCTTTGGACAATGAGTGGAAAAAACATGCTTTATTACATTTTGAAGATCTCCACATAAACATAAAAGATTGTGAGCAATATTGGTCAGAAATTTTTAACTTGAAAAATAATGCCGACGTTTTATTATTTCCTAATTAAAAAAAAACCTTATCATTACTGCTTGTGTTGCCATTTTCTAACGCGAGTGTTGAACGAATTTTCAGTAATGTTTTTAATATAAAAACAGACAAAAGAAACCTATTAAACACTTCTACTCTAAGGGCAATTTTAGCTACTAAACAAGGAGTAGATAACAGTGGGGGTTGCGTTAAATTTCAACCAACAAAACAAATGTTGGAGTGTAAGATTTGGCAAGATAAGCAATAGTTGAAAGAAAAACATTTCAAGTTGGTAGGTGACTTAATATTATTTTTTCAT
This sequence comes from Galeruca laticollis, assembly GCA_963921935.1. Classification (NCBI taxonomy): domain Eukaryota; kingdom Metazoa; phylum Arthropoda; class Insecta; order Coleoptera; family Chrysomelidae; genus Galeruca; species Galeruca laticollis. The sequence continues at coordinate 178,997,245 of OY998175.1, forward strand.
TACAGTTACAGATGCTTTTTTAGTTTGAACACAAATAAGTATTTTAGGTAAAATGTTCCTTTTTTTCTATGAAAAAATAAATATAAAATAACAAATTAGGTACGTGTAACTTTCGTGTTTTCCTGTTATTATTTTTCAATGTATTTTAATCAAAGATTTTTTAGTTTTAATTGAAGTATATCAAGAAAATGTATCTTTTTTCTATTAAGGTATAAATATGAAATTACAAAATTGGTACACGTAACTTTTTTGTTTCTTAAACCTTTTTTTTGTATTTTAATGCTACCAAAGATTTTTTAGTTTGAATAGAAGTATTTTAGGTAAATGTAATTTTTTTCAATATTTTTTAGTGTATTCCAATGATACCAAAGATTTTTTAGTTTGAATAGAAATATTTTCGGTAAAATGTTCCTTTTTATATAAATAAATATGAAATAACTAATTTTTTTCATTATTTCTACAAAATAGCCATTCCTGCCTTCTATTTGGGTACGAAACCTGAATATATAGTAGTGATTTACTATTTTTGATTGTTTTCAACATATCGGATAATTTCGGACAAAATCGGATAATTTCGAGTTCAGAAGAGGATATTTTCATTCTCATCCATTGGCAACACTGCGTTCGGACCATCAGTGTATATCGATCGACGAAGGGATATGGACCGTCGAAGCGTGACCTCCGAAATATTTACGCACCAGAGTAGTATATATATATATATATATATATATATATATATATATATAGAATATTGAATTTTACTTTATTTTTGTCATTGCAAATAATATTTTTTAGAATTAAATCAGTTAATTTAATTGAACTCTGTCTCCTTTGGGCTTACCTGGGCAATACGCATTACAATATTGTAAACGATATTGGATTTCAAACATTTGTCAGACTCTTGATCCAAAATATGTGTTACCAAGCAAATCTACAATAAGGGACTCTGTATTGGAAAATTATAAAACATATTAATTCCTTCACAATAACGACAGACTGTTAGACCTCTATTGCAACAGAATCCTATAGTTCTGTAACATGCCACTTCATAGACCAAAACTACGAACTTAAAACTGTAATTTTAGTTGTTAAACAAATGGCAACAAATCATACTAGTCAAAATATGGCAGACGCTTTAGTTGAAGTGTTTCAAGACTGGAACATACATAATAAAAGTATTTGTATAGGCACAGATAATGCTGCAAATGCACTGAATATGTGTGAAATTTTGAAAATCAAGAACCTTCCTTGTTTTGCGCACACATTAAATTTAGTTGTCAAAGACAATTTGGCACTAGAATGTCTAAAAGAGATATTGAAAAAGTGCAAAGATATTGTAAGATTTATTAAAAGCAGCAATGTTGCTGTAGACACTTTTAGAGAAGAACAGGGAGAAGGGGGAAGAAACAAGGTACCTTATAAATTAGTTCAAGAAGTTTCAACACACTGAAATAGCTCTTTATATATGAAAAAAATAATTAATAAAACATCAGATGCCTTGAACCGATCTCTTTTAAAAATTAAAAAAGCTTCACCGCCATTAACTACAGAAGAAATCACAATTTTAATAGTATACTAAGTAAAAGTGTCACGAGTTTTACTAGACACGAGTGGAGCAAAGCGGAACGAGTACCTTGTGCTTATTATACTTTTTCTTCGTCCGCAGGAATGAACAAATTATATTATATTTAAACTATATTCATAACATGACGGACGATGGCTGACGACTGACTGACAAATCTAATGAAACAAAGATACACTTGACGTGACGTTTAAAAAATAAAAGATAAACGAGATGTGCCTTTCCGCATTTTAAATGCTAGTGTAAGAGTCGTTTTGCGCGTGTCGAACCCGTGTTTTAAATGCGGTTTTAGTAACGGAAGTAGAAAAAAGATATTCACATGTGTTTAGACATTTTTGAAGATGTGACGAACAAAGTATCGGGTACCAAATATGTAATGTTAAAAATACCAATTGCTTTTAGCACATACACCAATCTTGATGATATTGAGAATGAATGTATGCCAGAAGAGGGCAAAACACTTAATAGTGGGCTTATAGAGTCAGTAAAACAACGCCTTTTTCCGTACGAATCCAGAAGTTTGGCAAGGATTTCTACCATTCTTGATCCAAGATATAAAAAGGAAGGTTTTAGATCTGAGGAAAATTCCAATTAAGCAGCTTATTATTTAGAGCAACAAATGAATATTTTGATGAGACAATCATTGGAACCTCAGGAAAAACCAGATGAACCTCAACCCGAGACTTATTTAGCAAAAAAATCTTAGTTTTCATTTGTAAAAAGCAAAGTGGAAGAGAAATCAAAAAGCGTACTAGCTGACGTAATTATACTGAAGAGACAGTATTTGGAACAAAAAAACTCGCCTGAGGATACAGATCCACTGTTAAATTGGAAGGTGTAAAATTAGTTTAGTTTTAAATATTACCTATTAAACTGCACCTTATTAGATAAATCAGGAACTGATATACTTGCTTTTTCCACAGAATCAGAAAGTGTATTTAGTACTTTAGGATATATTAATATTTCTAAATAAAAATCAATGGATTTTTACTTAATATCATTTGTTTCAAGTAATAATTCAATAAAACAATGAAAGAGTCTACATTCATTCATTTGTTTCAATTTTTTTATTATGGCCGAAAATGTGACCGGGTTGTCAGGCACTGCTTTCTGGTGCTACTCCTAGCCGCTGGCCGGCAGCAGCTGGCAACCAGCCTAGTGTCGCTTAAGCGAATCATGATAACTCCACTAATGTTTGATAAGATTTTATTTTAAAAATACCAAAACAAGGCGCCCTCAAACAAAGAAGACACGATTTTACATGTAGGATCGTAGAATGGTTTAAAATGTGTTGTTAAGGATGTATCAAGAGTTACTGCTCGTCACTCGCACCATGTCACGTCTCGACTTTGCCTTCTATCCCTTTTTGTCACTCTGTCATGATGCGATTAACTGCAGACACTCTTATACCAAAAATTTAGTCTTCGTCGTCAAATTATGCATACATTTGCCATATAATAAATATGGTCTATTTGCAACATCTATCATAATTTTCCATGCATTTATTAAAAAGATATTCAGTATTAAAAAATAAAAATTGTAACTTTTGTACAAAATATTTCTGAAAGATGAACATATTGCTAGTGTTGGGCGATATATCGGTAACCGATTGGTGAATGGAAAATCACTGTCGCTACCGGTGATTCAGTTTCGTCCACCTGGAATCTCGAACCGAATACACCGGCAATCGGCATCCTGCCCACCAATGGATGTGGAAAACCGCGCCCTTAGACTTTATGTAAGACCGCGTCGATAGAAAATCGAAATATGATATAGTATCAATATTTACAAATAATAAATTGTGATGGAAAAACGGTATGTTAGGTGAACTAGGCCTAAGCCATTTCAGTTGGCTACTGTTCAAGAATGTGACGAATTAGTGTTACTCTGTCGGCTATCTATTTGATGATATAATATCTTTTTATATCTATTGACATTGTTAGGTATTTAAGGGTATAATTTATTTTCATGCCCGTGACATTGTTATATTTTTAGAAAAATATCATAATACCAATACTATATTTTTGATGTTAAAATTGCAATACCGTAGAACAGAATTCTTTTTGACTAGAAATATACGAGTACTTAGAATATCACGTATCTATTATGTATATCTTATCGTAATGAAGCTTTCATTTGTAATTTAGGTTTATTGCATCATTTGAATTTTACTAAATTCTGAACTTCCACTGTAATAAGAGGTTCAGTATCTTTGAAGGAACGTCCAAGTGAATTGTGGTTACAAAAATGGTTCGAAGTATTCGGACTTCTTTTAATAAAGCAATTTTGTACCTTTGAAATATTCTCAATGGTAAATTTATGCTTTTAAAATATTTTCAATAATAAGGTCATACCTTTGAAACCCTTTTCAATTGTAATTAATGGTATATTAAAAGTTAAAGACGTTACGTTAGTTAGTTAAATTACTAAGTCAGACATACCGTTTCTTAGTTAGTATTCAAGTAATACCAAAGTAGAAATATACAGTCGCTACAAGTGGTTACCTTATCAAGCCGCAACGTTACGATTTCCCGAAATCATTAAGTTCGTGGTTACCTTCTGATCTTAATACCGTCGAACTTTACACAATAATCAATTTGTCCGATTCATTTTGTGAATTTGCACATAATTAACTATTAATTTCGACATTAACGTTGTCAAATTAAGATTACTAATATAGTTAAATACGTGTCAATAGATTTTGTAAGATAATTATAGAACAGAATAACCAGAAATATCATGGCGCAGTCAAAATAATATAATTACAAAAGTATAAGAAGTAAGATAATGTAGATAGTGGGAAGATTAGAAGAATTAAATATAAAAAGTAAGGTTAATATGAACATGTTGAAGCAACCTCTTTAAATGTAGATGGGAACGTAACACAAGAGTTTAAAAGATGGAAAAGAGATATATGCTATACGTAACAGCAAGTGGGGAACAAGATAGACTGGATATTAGAAAAAGGTAACTCTTCTCTTACTCATGATAGGTGAAACTTAATATCTGTGTGTCGGAGGTATACCACACTATGTAAAAAAATGCACTTTTGGGAAAAGGAGGCTTGTAATGTTCACGTATCTTGCATGTATTATTATTCTTAAGTCTTTATCATTTTTATGCAGTAAATTGCAGTATACACAGTATATATAATTGTTATCAACAACTATATGGAATATTATAGTCAGTTACTTTAGGGAGTGGGTGAAAAACGTTTTTTAATAAACGTAGTGTTGTTTACCTCTATTCATTTACATCATTTTTGATCACATAGTGTTATATCTCTCGACATTATGGTAACTAATATACTAGGTATTAAACGTTTTGTCCGTGTAAATAAACACAAATGGATTATTTTACACATGAAACTATTGATATTTAGGACAATATGGCAACGTCAATGAACTGTTTATGTTCAGATCTTAGGGAAGTCTATCATAAGTTGAATGTTTTTGAAATAACCTTATTCGTATTTTTTTTAACGATAATGATGTCATAACAAAGATATAATAAGCAGTGTCCAAACTTTTTCCTTTATTGACCACACAAAGTTTTAAGCAAATTTTATCCAACCTTTTCGTGATCTTTCTGTATATTTGATATTTTTTGGGTAATTTCCATACATTATCATACACCTTGTGATATGCACACATATCGTATTTTCAACTTTGTTTGCTAATGTCTATTGTTTGATAAAAAGCTACCGGATAGCGGTTTTTAATGATTTATTAAGTTTCACGTGTTTTTTGAAGTTGAATATAATGCATCACATTTAAAACGTGATATTTATGTATTTTAATACCATATGTTACTATGTATAGATATTGTCCTACAAATGAATGATCCGAGAACTTGACATTAACAAAATAATTAACTACAGTAAAAGACAGTATAGTCCAGATAAAGGGTTCTCAAAATTTTTTAGACACTGTACTCTTTTTTATCTACTAAACAAAACGAAGAGCAAATTGAACGAAAATTACTTATTCCTCAATTTATTTAGTAATTAAACGAGGCGTTGTGATTGAGCACGATAAAAAACGAAAACGTTCCGTCAGCCGCTGGATAGATGGTGCATCATCAGCTAGATGTGATTCGACGAACGGTTTACAATACATACTTACAAAGAAAATCAAGTCCCAACATTAGAAATTATAATTAACAAATTGCAAGATTTTAACGATTTTAAATATAAATCATTAGGAACACTTCGACACATTTTAATAGAATGTGGTTTTAAGTATAAAGAATTAGACAGTCGAATGTGTATTATGGAATCGCTCCGTATTGTGGTACTTCGTCAAAATTATTTAACACAGATTTTAATTTATACAGAAAGTAATAGAAATATAGTTTATTTAGATGTGGTTAGACACTAATGTCGTTCAACTCGGTTGGGCAGACAATCTTAAATGAGCCGTGCTCGAGAGGAAAACGAGTAATAACTTTGCTCGCTGGGAATGAAAACAGCTTTGTATCAAATGCCTTACTTCTTTCAGCAAAAAATATCAACAAAGCTCTGCTTGATGAATAAATAATTTTAGAAAATACAGGTATCTGATTGAAAAATAAAATTTATACGCCACTGGTCGGTCCCTTTTAAAGATTTCAAAGATTTATATATTTTTAAACACTGACTTTGGAAGAAGTAGAACGCTGAAATGTGTTTAAATTACATGTAAATTAAGTTACACAAACCATTTCTTTCAGGCAATATCTTTGAAACTAACTGGAAAATGTTCTCCAAGACATCGCACAAAAAGCTTTCATGTGCCAATAGTACAATGATAGGAAAAATCGATGTATACCCTTACATCACCCTGTATGAAATACATTTTCATGCCACTGAATAGAACTTGAAAAGTTAGGATAGGGACATGTAAGCGATTGAAGTGATATATTAAAATGATAATCCATTACAAGGGTACTAAGTACTATTGCCTTTGTCTTGTTGATACGAGAACAGTGGGGACTTGCGCTCATGTGGCATCAATCATTTGGTTTATATGTTATGCAATGTACCAGGATTATCTTCATTACCCATCGAGAAGATTACTGGATGTAGTTATTAACAGTTAAGATGATCCCCCAGTGATAGATATGTAGATTTTTAGTATCACGATTAATACGATGTTCACTATAAAATCATGAATTTATAAGGTAAAGGACCAATTAGTGACCAGTAACCAAATAGTGACCGATTTTTTGTAAAACAGGTTAAAATAAGAATTTTTGTATATGCACATAAAAGATGTTATTATTTTAATTTCTGAGTATGTCTAATTTTAATTTAAGCAGCCTTTTTTTAAACATATTTGAAATTGCCGCCAAATGACTCTAAATGTTCAGTGGTAGGAGAAGATTGCATTTACTCTGTTCTGAGTACTTTTGGTTGTGAAGTTTTGTAGTAGCGAATAACAGCAAAATATGTGAATATGTGTGTCCAATTAATATTCTGTACTATTAAGGGGGATATATATAATGATTTACATTAGCTGGAAACGTAAATATTAAATTAATTTCCTAATATTAGTTCGGTCAATTATTGGCTCCTAAAACTAAATTATGCTCCAAATACTAATTGGTTTTGATAGATGATATTTTTTTATAAATTGTTATTGTTATAAAAACTTGGTGTCCTAGCACAACATGTTGAAAATAAACGACTAACACTAACTAAGACTAAATAATGTTCAAGTATTATTTAAAATTGTACAAAATGTAAAGGCTTTAAAATTTAGGTCAGTTTATGGTATGAAAATTGATCATAAATTGGTTTCGTGTTGGTCACACATCGGTTCTAAGTCTGTTTACACAAATAAAGTAAATTTATTCGCAGTCTTAGGAGCAAAATTTTGTTTATTTTTTTTATAATTGAACATTGTTAATCAATAATTCGGTAACCTTTTAATGACTTTGATTTTGAAATGTAACATTGAAATAAAAGTGATTTAAAATAATGTTCTAAGATCTAGGTCAGTTTATGGTGAGAGAACTAATCATAATTTGGTTTCGTATAGATCACACATCGGTTTTGAATCTATTACAAGTAAAGTTAATTTATTCGCAATTTAGGAGAAAAACTACATATTTTTCTTAAATATGTGACTAATTTATATTAACAATTTATAAACGTTTAACTGACGTTGAACGTGGAATGTGAAATTAAAAAAAAAACATGATTATAAAGAGAACCCTGTTATACAGGTCAGCTTATGGTAAGGAAACTGAACATAATTCGATTTGGTATTGTTATATTTTTCTAATTTATTTAAACAATAAACGGGTGGGATAAATTTTAAACACACAGTATGGCTACTTACTAATTTATTTAAACACTAACTCACTAACACTTAATTTATATATACTTAACTAATCACTTAAATTTAATTTATATGCACACAAACTTGATGATTAATTAGCACTTTACTGTTCGGTGTATTTTGGTTTATATATTTCACGAGACCAGTTTATCCACTCCTCACTCTTCCTGATCAGTCCCTTATATATATTAATGCCTTTCTTACTAGAGGATTCTAGACAAAAACAATTGGCTTTCTGGCATCTTCTAGATAAGACTGGTCACAAAAACAGTGTAGATAAGATAGTCACTATTCGTAAACAAATATAAAAACAACCTGCGTATACGCCATAATTTTAACTTTTATACCTGGCTTAGACAGAGTCGGATTTAGGGACTATACCAGTGTCCTGTTTCGTAACAGTATTTATTATAACACCGATTTTAAGTTATTTCATATTTTTGGAAACAAGCGTGCTGACAACATTGTTGTAGTCCACGTCATGTGTATTTTAATCGAACACAACGTTGCCAAGTCTCTAGTTTATACCAAAATGTGTAAACCAATATTCCATTATTGTGAATAGGAACCATTTAACTGACTAAATATAAGGCTTAAAGGGAAATTGCTGTTGAAGTTTTAAAATTGATTGTTTTTTTATAGAATGCCTCCTGGTTCAAAAAAGCGATCATTATATACCGAAAAAATGCTTATTAGCAGTAGAAAATGGTATGTCCTATGGAAACACTAGCAAAGCATTCAACATTCCTAAAACAACTCTGATATATAAGAGAACAAGAACATTACCAATGAAGGGAAGACCCGGACCAGCCACCTTTCTAACTGAAGATGAGGGAAACCAATTAGTAAAATGGTTTAGATGCATTAGCAAAAGGAGTCTTCCGGCAACAAGAGAGCAGTTAGCTGATAGTAAAGAACTCTTATTCAAGAACATGAAAAGGGACAACCCTTTTCCTAACGGTCGGCCCTCTAAAAAATGGCACCAGTTCTTCGAAAAACGACATCCTGAAATAGCTTTATGAGTTTCCCAGAATTTAACACAATCTAGGTCAATGGTAACTGAACGAAAAATGAGAGATTGGCACCTTGAATTGGGACACGTATTTAAAAAAAAAATAACCTGGAAGATGTTTTACGTGATCCATCACGCGTTTATAATTGCGATGAATCGGCTTTATTTTTATGCCCGAAAGATAAAAAGGTTCCGGCAAAGAAGATCAAATAGGCAGTATATGCTTTAGTCGTCAACGATGATAAAGAATGCTTGACAACCCCAATTATGTGTAATGCTTTACGAAATTTTCCTTCTCCTATGGTCGTATACACTTATAAACGTATGCCTGTAAAAATAAGTATTGTAGCTTGGGCTGTAGGACGAAGCAATTCAGAATGGATGACAGGAGAAACATTTTTTGAGTATATTATTAATACCTTTTACCCGTGGCCATTGACAAACAAAATTCCCAATTCAGTGGTTCTCTTCGTTAACGGTAATTCATCAAATTTAACGTTACCATTAAATGAATGAAAAAAAATGTTCTTGTAGCTTTATTTCCTAATGCGACCCGTTGCATTTTTTAGACCTCTGAAAATGGCTTGGATGAAAACCGTTCAGAATTGGCGCATGGACAACAACGGAGCGAGAATTGGTAGAGAAGATTTTGCAGGTCTCCTAGAGAAATATTTAGGTGATGTAGAAAATATTACTCAAATTATTCGAAATGGTTTCAGAGCGACCGGATTGTTTCCATTCAATATTGAAAACATACAATTTAAAAAATATTTTAAAAACGATGCTACCAGATTAAGTACTTCTCAACAAGGTTTTGACAGCGCCACAAAGATAGCCGAACACATTGGTTTAATTTTGAACCAGCTGCAGTCTGATCTTCCAGAAAAAGTTGAATTATTTCAAGCATACGGGTAAGTGTGGAATGGAGACATCGAAGAAATACTGGAAATATTTGCACGATAAAAAAAGTTCCATGCAAGCTAACACAGACTTTGGATATAATGACGAGCATAATTCCAAAGAACAACCAAACGTTTTAAACAATTCGCTACTGAATACTAATAGTATTTGACAAAATTATTACTGAAGTTCTTGTTCAGAACACGTCTATGGAAGAAATTGTTTTAGATGGAGATAGTTTAGTTATTCCTTTTGAGGATCATGATTATGTGAACTATCTCGACAAATCGGATAATATACAACATGTAGTTGAAACTGAAAGCGCTGAAACACCAATTGTATTGAAGTACATCCTGTCAATGAAGATAAGGACCTTCTCAATGAATTACTACAAGATAATATTTCCACCTTAGCACAAAGTAGTGATGAAACTGCACCAGTTCTCAATGCAGAAGATAACAGAGAAAATAGATGCCCCAACGAAAAATCGATACCGCTACAAAATGATCAAATTGTAGAAAAAAGTTGAACTGCCATCAATGGACGAGGAAAGTCGGCAAATAAACAACAACAATTCTCCCATATTACCAACTGAAAACATAAATTACACAACACCTATAAAAAATAATGTAGATCCTGTTTTTGAATCTGTGTCAACCCCTTATAAAAAACACTCAGATGGCCCAGTCCTGTAGAAAATAAGAAAAATAAGAAGAGAAAACCCAATATCACAATACCTTCAGTTGCAACTTCCGCTGAGTGGCAGGAATATTATAAGAGAAAAGAAGCAGCTAAAAAAACTAGAGGAAGAAAAGAGGAGGAATTGAAATGAACTGAAAAAATGAAGGAAACCAAAGGGGCATTATCAAAACAAAGACCGAGGAGAAAAAACGACAAAGGGTAATGGAAAAGGGTTCATTAAAAGAGAATGAATCCGTTACAAAAAACAATAGAGAAAAGGAATTAGGCACAATCTATTCTGTTGAGGACTATTGCGTAGTGTACTGTAACACCGGGAAAAAATTTGGAAATCAAAGAGGAGGAATAAGCAAATGAATACAAGATTAGTGCAATGATCCAAAGTGTTCCAAACTGAAGAGCCGATAAGAAAAATTAATGATCAAATATATTGAACAAACGAGGAACTTACTGTGTTACCGAAATGATGTGCAATAAATACTTCGATTAAATATTGTTTATTTGTTTTAATAAGATATTTTGTTTTCACAAAATATTGTTTATTTCGTATTGAGAGGACATTGTTTATTTATTTTGAATGAACACTGTTTTTATTAGTTCTGAAATTTTTTATTTTGTTTACTTTTTTATGAATAAACTAATGATTTAATCCTTAATTTCATATGGTAGCTTATTTTCCAACAAACACCTTGACCAGCATTGAAATTATACGTACACTTGATTCACGTGTCTATTTCGTAGTGTAGCATGTTCGATACGCTCCGCCTGACATGATACCTATGAAAATGCCTTCAAATGTTTTCCATTCCCGGTTTGATGTTGGTTGATGCATAACCCCCAAATTGTTGTCTGTCACATATTTCCTACGCCGGTTGTATTAGTGCCCGAAAAAGTGGAATTGTTATGTTTTTAGTGGAAATTTCTGTAACTCGGTTGAAATAGGTAGGTTCAATTGTTTTACAATGTATTTTGCCAATATGAAGTTTACTATGGCCCCTCCAAAATGTTTGTAGCAAATTTGCTACATTATGAAACTTTCAGTTGAGGCGGTATGTATAACTGCGTATTGAGGCCACAATTTTTTACTTTTTTCGAAAATTTTGACTATTTTATAAAATAACTGAATATTTGTTTTTTCAGTTGGCCATGTCTTATAAAAGTAGAAGTGATAAGGAAGCGCTTTCTGATGCTGAGTTGGCAGAAATTATAGATAGCTTGAACAATAGTGAAGATGATTTTGAAGATTTTTCAGAAGATGGTATTGCGGATCCGGATTTTGAACCCGAAGGGGAAAATTACCCATATTACCAAGATGTCATTGATGAAGAATACGCGGAGGGTGAACAACCATCTACTTCTACTGCAAATAGCTCAACAACTGCCAAAGTCGGTAAAAAGACAACTCAAATCTCGTGGCATAAAAAACATATGCAAATTGGTGAAGATGACCTAACATTCAAAGGCAATATTGAACTTCCAACAAACATTATAGATCTGGATATGACTTTTTCAAGTTCTTTTTTTCTGATAACCTAATAGACAATATTACCAGTCAAACAAACTTATACAGCGTTCAGAAAAATCCGAATAAACCTGGCAATATTTCTTCAATAGATATTCGAAAATTCTTAGGTGTATGTGTGTATATGTCTGTATCAAAACTACCAAGAACTCGCTGCTACTGGCGACATAGGAATACCTAGTGTTCGCAGTGCTTTGAGCATAAATGAGTTTGAACGTTTGAAATCCATACTTCATTTCAACGACAACACATTTATGCTTTCAAAAGATGATGCTCAATATGACAATCTTCACAAAATCAGACCACTGATAAGAGAACTCAATAAGGAGTTTGCTGCTATACCAAAGGAAAGTAAGCTTTCTATAGATGAACAAATATGTGCTACAAAAACAAGGCATCATTTGAAACAGTATAGCCCAATAAAGCCTCACAAATGGGGTTTCAAATTGTTCATGCTTTGTGATACATCAGGATATTCCTATGGATTCGAAATTTACAATGGAGCCTCCAACAGGTTGAGTAAACTCGCTTCTAATGAAAGTGATTTGGGAACAAGTTCATATATTGTTACTAGACTTGCGAGAAAAATACCTAGAAATATGAATTATCAACTTTATTGTGATAACTATTATTCTTCTGTTTCATTATTTACATCACTAACAAAACAAGGAATCTATATGTTAGGAACAATGTGTCGAAACAGAATTCCCAATAACCCCTAACCACCAGACAACATTTTCAAGAAAAAACCACGAGGGAGTGCAGAAGAATATGTAGCCAACATTGATGGGGTTGATTTGAGCATAACGACTTGGAAAGATAACAAAGTAGTTACGCAAATTTCAACTTATTTCGGTGAATTACCTCATCATGGTGTAAATCGGTTTGACCGAAAAGCAAAGGAGAAAATAACAATACCGTCTCCTCGTGTGGTCCAAGAATATAATCAGCATATGGGAGGAGTTGACCTGCTAGATAGTCACATAGGACGTTACAAAATACCTCTCAAGTCCAAGAAATGGTATTTGAGACTTTTTTTCCATCTACTTTGATGTTACGATAATAAACGCTTTTTTTGTTGTATAAAAGGGAAAAAGGGCGAAAAAAATTCCCGATGAAATGAACCTTTGGCAATTTGGGATCGAAATTTCAGAAACTCTTTGCCTGTTTGGAATACCTACAACAAAAAAATGTGGAAGGTCTTCCACGAACCAAGTAGAAGATGAAATAGACGCAAAAAAGCATAGAAGCCCTACAACACATATTCCTCCCAAAAATGTTCGGTTAGATAAAATACGATCATACACGTCAAAGATGCAAATTGCCCCACTGCAAAGGATTCACCCACTTCAAATATGATATATATGTGGTGTACATTTATGTCTTACAAAGGACAAAAACTATTTTTCAACTTTTCATTTGAATTAGACTTTCTGTTTCTCATTTAGATTTTTTTCATGGAGTTGCAAATTTGCTACAAAGTGTTTTTAGTGAAAAAATTTATCAAAAAAATGTTTTGAGTTTGAAATTATTTTATTTTCACCACCAAAAGGGTTAATTTTTTAGCGGCTCATTTAAAATAATATTTTTTAGAAACCCATTAAACGAAGGCTTTTTACTACAAAATACCTAAAGTCAATATTTGGTATAGTGAGCGGTCAGGAATTGGTTATGAGGCCTTTGGGAATGGACATAAATAGGTTTTTCGAATTTTTGTCCTATTACAATGTATTTTTTTTATTTATATATGATGTATCCGAAGTGTACATGACTTTCAAAAAAAACGGTTTTAAAGATTACAACTAACTTTTCCGCATATGTCCCTGAACAATATCCTACAATAAAATTGGTCACTTGTATACGCTTCAGAGGCTGTATCGTGCTAACGAACTGAAATTTCTCAAAAATAACCAAAAATATAGTATATCTGGATTTATAGGACACATTGTACTGGGTATGGGTATGCGATGTAATGGTATATATAGATTTTTCCTATGACTGCACTATTGGCACAGGACAGCTTTTTGCGCGAGAATTTGAGATCTTCAGCTGTTGCGACAATGGAGACTTTCGATCAGGATGTCTTTGAGAACATTTTCCAGTTAATTTCAAAGAGATTGACTGAAAGCCATTTTCCCATAAAAAATTGCGGAGTTCTTTGTTTTATGAAAACATCCGCGAATAAATTCATTTGGTCAGACTTTACGTTATGAAAAAAAAATGCTAAAATAATTCTATCCAATGATGAAATGTATCCTAAATACTATTTAACTACTTAATAAGCACATAATGTATAATAGTATAATGCGCTTTCTAAGAATACCACAAATAAAAATAATCTCTAATATTTAAATTGGAGTGTCATATAGTATGTTGCATTCAAACATCTCGAGCTGCCACTAATATTAACAGTTCTGAAACACTTCACGAGTTTTTTGGATCGATCGATCAATATTTTTGGTAATCTCATAATTACGATAGACAAGATCGTAATTTTCACCTACCTTATAAAATTCTATCAATTAATTTCTAAATTTAATTTAAAAAATTCTTACGGCATTGTATGCAGCTACGAAATTGCTCAAACCCGCTGCTTCCAAACTTCTAGGGTCCAATGAATTACTTCTTGGTTTGTCGTATCGTATTGGCGAAGATTCATCTCTGCTTTTACTGTATATCCATTTGAAATATTGAGACATCTTTCCGGTTGAATTAATCAAAAACAATTAGCGCATTAACGCACACAGACACACCACATTTTTATTCAATTTAAACTACTTCGACACAAAATTATAAAAACAGTAGTCAAATTATTACCGCGCACTACATAACCTCTACTTGAGTATTCAATTACCGATTCTAAAATGTTGTCATATGTAAGCGCATACGACTGAGTAAATATGTATATTATAATATATGTAAGTTTACCTTAATCGGTGTTTGTCGATTTAATTAATTTAATTTATACCTTCATGGCAGTTATTAAAAATTTAATTTTGACAACGATTCTGTGCAATATTATTAATGTATTGTTTACTGCTAGAAGGGCATACGGTGAAGAAACTTCTTATACGGAGTGTTCCTAAAATGACGCGATAAAGTTCAGATGGTGAAAAGAGAATTTCTCAAAAAACTACACATAGTCGAGGCAATGAGGCGCAAAAGTTCGGAATCTTTCGCACTAAGACGGATCGGAATGCGGTTTTTTGCATTCGCTTCCAAAAATTTTTTGTAAAAAATGTACTTACTCTGTATCCTATACAAACCGAAAATTGCTGCTGCCAAAAATGCATTTTTTGAGCCGGCTTATGGAAGAATTAATAACATAACAATAAATAAGAGTCAGAACTGGCCCAAATCGGGTTCCCGAGGGTTTTCAAGGTCGCTGATCACGATTATGATCTTCAAATTGACCCACGGCCGACCTAGAGCTCAGGAACGTGGATGAACTTCATCTCCGTGGGACTCTTCCAAAATTCATGCGGGAAGGAGAGAAACTCGGCCGGGTTTTTTTGGGGCCACTGAATTCAAATTCGGCAACAGCAAACCCATCCCGGACACCTGGCGTGCCGAAACCTGGACGTCATCTCCGAGAGTTTCCCTGTGGCGTTTTTTAGGGCGCCTAATCCAAATTTAATGTCGAAAACGATCCCCCGAACACCTAGTGTACCGAAACCTGGGCCTGAACGTCGTCTCCGAGGATTTTCCTCACATAATCGAAGAAGACGAATCCAAAATCGTTAAGGGGGGTTTTGGTGGGGCTGAATTCTAATTTTATGTCGAAAACCACCCTCCCAACATCTGGTGCACCGGAACCTCGGCCTGAACGTCGTCTACGAGGGTTTTCCAGAACTGTTGTCCTTTCTAGGAAGCATTGGCTTCATTATGAAGGACAGTGGGCTGTCCGAAGTTTTATTTTCTGTAGACGGACCGAATACGGGTAATCAAATTTTCAGCGGGAACCAATATACTCGCGCCGTCCGGGCACATACCTTAGTACTATTGGTTTATCAAAAATAATATTTGAAAGGGCAGAAAACAAATATGATGAAGTCCAAAAATGCTTCAAATTTTTAACCGCGCATTCCTTTATGTCCCCCAAGACATTGAAGAGCTCCAAACAGATGATAATTACTGAACAATTAGAGCAGTTTGAAAAAGAACTTGAAAGAATCAATCCGACATGCAAACGATGGGTTCAAATTGTCGAATGGTATTCATAGTAAAAGATTTCATTCACGCGGAAAAAAGTGGATATTGGCAACTATATTTAGATACAATTGAACGCATGTTGACGCCATAGGTAGACGTCTTATTTTAATTGGTGTAATGTTATTAACGTCACACTGATTAGTCTACCAATAATGTATTATAGATGAAAAGTACGTCGATGTTGATTTCTGTTTATTTAATTTCATAGAATAAGTTTTTGTTTCAATGATACCAAAGAAATTGTCACTGTCAATAATAATAAAATAATTATGAATGATTGGTGTCAAGTAGATGTTTTGCGTAGTGGGATTTCATTTCATTGACACCTAACACAGAACTAGAAGTGCTGCATATTTGTGAAAAGAAGCAAGAACTGGATTTCCTTGAAGAACTGGAAATTAGAAGACATTTAAGAAACCCACAATATGAAGTTGTCAATGAACAGTTAAATCTAGGGAATTCTCCACTAATAAACTGTCTTCTTAAGTGATAATTGTAAAGATCAGCAGATATAGTTTTCCTGGTTTTCTATATCATTGCACAGTTATACTGATCTTAATTGGAAAAATGATATCCAGGATATCACCATAGGGCTAATAATATCTAAGCTTCAATATTTGTAATATCACATCTTCTTCTTTTTTCTATAAACATATATTAAGCCAATCACAAGTTAGGTTACTTCTTGGTCTAGCCAAAATTAACTACCAAACATCAGGTAGGCATAAAATGAAATGTAACTTCTGTCATTCTGACGATGATATTGATTTATCGAAACAATTGTCAATTTTTTAGAATTTTCAATAACTTGTATTATATTGTGGAATTAACTAGAGACCTTGAGTTTCATTTAAAAACACAAATATGGTCAATATTATCCAGCAATAGTTTTACTAGATAATGGGTCGCAGTGTTGTTTCATCACTGAAGCATTATGTCAAAAACTGAAACTTGATAAATCAAATTTCAGTGTAACAATTAAAGGTGTAGGAAAGGCAACATCCACAATTAAATATAAAACCACAATTGAAATAAGTTCCATAAATTCAAATTACAAAACTGAAGTATCCTGCTTAATAATAAATAAAATTACAGAAAAATTGTCTACTTTTAATATTGATAAATCTGTATTTGAAATACCACAAAATATACAGCTTGCTGATTCTGAATTTTATAAAAGTAGAGAAGTTGATATTTTGTTGGGTAGTAGCGTTTTTTGGCAGTTACTTTCAGTGGGGCAATTGAGTTTAGGCAAAAATATGCCAGTTTTACAGAAAACTTTGTTAGGATGGGTTATTTCAGGGAATACAATGTTGCAAAATCAAAATTAATATGCAATTTCCGGTCATTCAGCTATATTATCTGATAATTTTTGAAAAAACCATAAGTGATCAATTAAGTAAATTTTGGCAAATAGAAAATTATGAAAATGTGCCGGTTCTAAATAAAACGGAACAAATGTGTGAAGAGGATTTTTTGAAAAATACGTGTCGGAACTCGGAAGGACGATTTGTGGTAAAAGTGCCTCTCAATAACAATATTAATTATTTAGGTGACTTGCGAAAAACAGCGCTAAAACGATTCTATTCTTTAGAGAAAAAATTAAGTAAAAATGACACTTTAAAAACTCATTACGTTGAGTTTATGCGCGAGCTTTAAAGCATATGACAAAAATAGATGAATATGAGACTGAAGAAAATTTAAATTTTTATATGCCTCACCATGCGATAATTCGTGAGTGTTCATTAACAACTAAGTGTCGAGTGGTTTTTGACGCTAGTTGAAAAACTACTAGTGGCATTTCCTTGAATAATGCACAGTATGTTGGACCTACGGTCCAGTCAGATTTATTTGCTATTCTATTGAGATTTAGATGTTATCCCTATGTCATGAGTGCAGATATTTCAAAGATGTATAGACAGATTTGATTAGATAGCGAGCAACGTTCATTGCAAAGAATATTTTGGAGGGAAAATCCTAATGACGAATTAAATTGTTTTCAATTAAACACCGTAACATATGGTACTGCTTCAGCACCATTTTTAGCCACGCGTTGTCTAATTCAATTAGCTAACGATAATCAATCCGATTATCCTAGGACTGCAAAGGTGATAAAGGACGATTTTTACATGGACGACCTACTAACAGGTTGTAATTCTGTAGATGAGTTACTATCAATACAAAAGGAAGCGTTTCACATTTTGCAGTCTGCAGGTTTCATTTTAAGAAAGTGGTTGACAAACAAGAGTGATCGATTAAAAGATTTTAATGTAGACGAACATTCCGAGGTTAGTAGATTGTACTTAATGGACGATCAAAGTAATAAAACGTTAGGGGTATATTGGAATTCAACTAGTGACACAATACAATATAATATTAATTTGGCTTCTCCTAACATTGTTACGAAAAGAATAATATTGTCAATTTCTTCACAAATCTTTGATCCGCTAGGTTTACTCTCTCCAATAACCATAAGATCAAAAATAATTTTACAACAATTATGGCAAGCAGGCCTTACTTGGGATGAGGCAGTTCCTCAAAAAATTTATTGCGACTGGCTTAATTTTAGAAAAGATTTAAAAATGCTAGAAATGTTAACAATTCCTCGTTATACACTTGCACATGAAACACGCATGATAGAATTTCATGGTTTTGCAGATTCGTCTGAAAGCGCTTATGGTGCATGCATATATTTAAGGAGCATTGACGAGGAAGGTAATATTTGTTCTCATTTATTAACTGCCAAAACTAGAGTAGCACCTATCAAGCAAGTGACTTTACCTAGATTAGAGTTATGTGCCGCTAACCTTCTCTCCTCCTTGAGTAAAACAGTTTTAAATTCTATTTGTTTACCTATACAACGCAAATATTATTGGAGTGACTCCACTATTGCTTTGGGCTGGATAAAGTCGTCAGCTAGATCTTGAAAGTCATTTATCGCTAATCGGGTAGGTAACATTCAAAATTTAACCGAATTGAAAGAGTGGCAACATATTCGCTCCAATGATAATCCCGCTGACTTGTTAACTCGAGGTATAACAGTTGGTGAAATTATTGAATCCGAATTGTGGTGGCACGGTCCACAGTGGCTATTAAGTGATCAGGCCGAATGGCCAAAATCAACAATTGATTATGTTACTCAAGAACTTCCAGAACGAAGAATGGTGAGTAATGTAACAACTCAACAAGATTTTGAAATATTCAGTAGATATTCATCATTGAATAAATTAAAAAGAGTAATAGCTTATTGTTTTAGATTTTATAATAATTTGAGAATACGTCCTTGTATTCAGCATGGAGCTTTGACAGTGCTAGAGTTAAATAAAGCGCTCAAGTCATTAATCAGGTTAGCTCAACAGGAATCATTTCCTTTAGAATATGTAAATTTACATAATAATAAGGCTATCCCTAAAAGAAGCAGTTTACTATGTTTACAACCATTTATAGATAATGACAGTATTATTAGAGTAGAGGGAAGACTAAGAAACTTTAGCCAATTTTTATATGATAAAAAATACCCTTTTATTTTAGGGGGAAGTCATAAGCTGACACGTTTAATATTAATTTACGAACATGAAAGACTATGCCATTGTGGTCACCAGCAGTTATTGGCCTCCATTCGAGAAAGTTACTGGCCTATGTCAGGTCGTAGTATTTCAAGAAAAATTGTACATTCATGCATAAAATGTTTTAAGGTTAGGCCTACTTTTAAACAACCGCAAATGGGTAACTTACCTGAATGTCGTATTACACAAAGTTTTCCACATAGACAAATAATATAAGAGACGGTTTGATGCATAGGTGGCAAGTGGCACAACGTTTCTGCGCCGCCACCAGCGCATGGAGTCTCTACAGTCGCGCGAACTAAAAGACTGTTTTACATAAACAAAATAGAATAAAACAATTTAAAATATTATAAATGACAATGAATTTCAACATATTGCCTTTATTATCAATAAATATTATAAAATATCCTAGTATATTAACTTTTAAGTCATTAAAAATGAAAATACACAAAATCAATCTTACATTGGTTTGTGTGAATACGGCTTGTGATCGTCAAAGTGAAGTGTCAAAACTAAAAATATGGTTATATTGGTTATGGTTAGTTCTAAGGATGAGTAAAATTAGTATAGTTTTGTTCAATTTATTTAGGTTTCCCGTTCTAATAAAGTAAATAAAAGTAAGTTAACCTTTAAAATGTCATTACCAGGTATAATTCGTCATAGCTGTATTGTAAAAAATTGTTAATAGTAAATATTTTTGGCCACTTCGCAATTTGGGTTTAAGAACAGAACATTTTTCAAATTTGCATCTGACATTAATCAACGAGAACAGTGGTACAAAATTTTAGAACTTATACATCTAATGATCAAAAGTATAAAGATAATTTTGATGATGATCCACTTACAAGTACGTGTCGCAAAAGACTTAAATTTGCTTTATCTTTTTAATCCTTACATCATGCACCACCACATGGTAATAATATCCAAGCCTTTTAAAGTACAGTATTCTCTGTAAAAAGAAACCTTATTTTTTGTGACATTGATAGTCGAGAACTACAACAAAAATTGTGAAGCAGACGATGTAATTTATTAGATAACTTAAGTCTTTAAAATTTTCATAATTAACCAAAACCATTCACTTCTAAAACTATTAATAAATTGGAAAAAATTGAATTCCTGTTCTTAAATACATAACTTAATTCAAATGTTGACACTCAACAATAAGCTATGTTTCTAGTTTCGTACCACTTTTAATTGCGAAGAATGTAAGGCTAATTTGCAGAGAGATATTTTAGTTGTTCACCACCGTGGTTTCACTTCCTTCAAAGAAAATGATGATAAAATATGTCTGATTTGTGTACAGAAAAGTTGTTAAATTTCTTTCAATGCTGCATGACTTTGTTATCATATTTCACCACTTTTCTTTCATGTAGAAAATATTACTGAAAAAAATAACACTTTGCAAAAGGTCATATAAATTTTGATTTATTCATCTGTCTAGAACATAAATCATACGTATTATCTCAACTCATAAAAGTTTGTGTTCCCTTATTAATTGAAAAATATAATGATGGTAAGGACTAACAAACAAAAATATTTTTTGTAACTTAAAACGTACTTCTTTTAATTTACTTTTTGTTTCAGACCTGTTCCTGTCCTCATGGATATGGAGAATCTAGTTTTTAACTTCTTTTCATTAAAATGTTTGTTGGTTTTGTTGTCAATAATTTTAAAATAACAATGTGCAATTTGATGTGATATTGGATTAATTTTCTTAAATATAATGTAATGTAATTTTAGTAGAAATATGTAATTGTGATTAATAATTTTTTGATATTATGTGCAGGTTAATAAAAAATTTAAATGTTTGCTGTTTTCTCATTTATCTAAATTATTTGTCTCAAACTTGTTTATTATAATTATTTCATTACAAAAAATGAAATATAATTTTTTGAAATGAAATAATTATATAATAAACAATTTTAAGACAAACTATAAAATTTACCTACCAATAATCCAAACTACCAAATTTAAATATCCCGCCTCTAAGAATTAGTTCTGCCACCCGCAAGGGGTGCGCTCGGATCGACACGATTCCAGCTGTTTATACGGGAACGAACACTCTCTTATTACTTTCTCTATGGTTTTCCATTCTCTGATGTAGGCATTGACTATGCGGGACCAATCCTTATAAGAGACAGAAAACTGAGGGGTGCTAAGCTTATTAAATCTTATATCTGCGTTTTTATATGTATGTCGATTAAAGCAATACACCTCGATTTAGTAACAGGGTTGTCTACAGAAGCATTTTTTGCCACATTAAAAAGATTTATTGCCAGAAGGGGCAAACCCAAAAATATTTATTCTAATGGGTCTAATTTCGTTGGGGCATGCACTGAATTAAATAAACTATATAAATTTCTTGAAAATTCCTCAAAAAACAATTTTGCAGAATATGGCAGAAGAAGGTATAACGTGGCATTTCAGTCCACCTTACTCTCCAAATTTTGGGGGTATTTGGGAAGCTGGCGTAAAAAGCGCTAAAGGTCACATTAAAAGAGTCGTTGGTAACTTACAATTGCCATACAAATTGAAGGAATACTAAATTCCCGTCCCCTTACTCCACTTTCTTCCAGTCCTTTAGACCTTACTCCTCTTACTCCTGCTCATTTTCTGGTTGGCAGACTTATTACAGCTATACGTGAACCAAATTACTTAGAAAAGCCAATAAATCGTTTGACTTACTATAAGCAGCAGCAACAAGTAGTACAGTCATTTTGGAAGAGATGGCATGTGGAATACATTGCCGAGTTGCAGTCTCGGACGAAGTGGAAAGAAAATGCCACCAAGTTTATGAAGGTTGGAGATTTGGTGTTGATAAGAGATGCAGATGCACCTCCTCTCCAGTGGAGCTTGGCCCGAATTACAGAGCTCTATCCAGGGACTGATTCAGTGGCCCGAGTCGTTAGCCTAAGAATGACCAATGGAAAGGCACTTAAAAGAACTGTGTCCAGGCTCTGTGTACTTCCGATAGAGGCTGAAGTATAAATAGACTTATGTATTTATTTTATAATTTGCAGTTCTTCAATTCTTGTTTGAATGTATTATATAGTACATAACAAGGCGGGCGGCATGTTGACGCCATAGGTAGACGTCTTCTTTTAATTGGTGTAATGTTATTAACGTCACACTGATTAGTCTACCAATAATGTATAGATGAAAAGTACGTCGATGTTGATTTCTGTTTATTTAATTTCATAGAATAAGTTTTTGTTTCAATGATACCAAAGAAATTGTCACTGTCAATAATAATAAAATAATTCTTTTCTTTCAAAAAAAAATCGTAAATGTTCTTTTAACAATATAAAAAGAAACTATAGAACACAAGGAGTTAAAATTAACAAAAGTCATTTTAATACAGTCCAACAAAACGAAGTCAGAAACAACGCATGTTACCTTTTTTCCATACAACTGAGCATTTTCCATATGCAAAATCTGCTCATGTTTATTAAGAAGACATGAAAGCTCTTAAAGAGCATATGGTTGAGTCCGAGTACAAAAAATTTACCACATAAAGGTATTGAACAATACGCAGGAGCGACAAATTGAGTGGGATCTTTACCGACGTAAAGATTCAACAGATTCCAGGAACAAGGCAGATTTGAAACTGATTGAGAACTTCTTGCAGCAATACGATCCATTCCCTGAATCCATGGAATGCCTCATAAACGTAGCTAAGGGAATGAGTGGGAGTTCGGAAAGCAATTGCCACACAGCTTTTGTTCGCGTTAAAACTATTGCCTCTTGCAACTCTAAAATAAAAGTCAGCAATACAATGATAGAAATTGACCCCGACGTCCCTTTCCATAGAATATGGACACTAAAAAAAAGTGATGAAGAAATGATAGGAGTACCTCAAGCGGGTGTTGTTTCCATTCCCTCAGGCACACTTCAAAGTCCGATTTGTATTCATTGTTCAGAAAAACAATTACATAAAGTATATTTTGAACCATTACGGCCGAAGCGCTATAGTTATTTTTGATGGTTACCCAACCCACAGTACCAAAGAATCTGAAAGAAACCGTCGCGATAATCGGGGAAGTTCAGCAGACGTCCGTTTTAGCGAGAATATGATGTTACAAATACAACAGGATAAATTATTACAAAATAAAAAGAATAAAAATAAGATTATTGAAATGCTCCGGGACAAACTGATCACAGTCGGGATAGTTTCAGACCAATGTGCAGCGGATGCTGATCGTACTATTGTAACGACAGCTCTGAAAGAATGCAGGGACGTTACCAAAAAGTAGTCATAGTGGACGTTGCCGTAATATTGACCGCACTCTGCCCGGTCGATAATGAAATATTTCTACAGAAACCTGGAAGGCCCAATAAACCCGCAGAGGTATATTCTTCGTTTAGCTTGTCTGTGCCACTAGTTGCGAATAAAATTTTCTTGTTCCATGCAATAACGGGTCGCGATACCGTTTCAGCAACGTACTACCGGGAAAAAACTAAGTTTTTCGAAAACTTTCAGAAATTCCCAGAGCTCATGCTGCGAAGTTCAAGGAAGCTGGTTTGTCAAGCGAAGAAATTTTTGAGAACGGGGCGCAGAGAATCCTGGCAATGTACAGTGCTCCACTGTCATTCAGGAAGCCGAATGTTCCTGAAGAGTACAAGCCAAAATGGGACCAGTTACTACATATTTACAGGTACAGAATGTATATAAAAACCGCTCTAAAGGGCAGAGTAAATTTAGGAAAAATTCTCCCCACACTAGATGCTATTCGACAACATCTAAAGAGGGTCTATTTTCAAGTGCAAGATTGGCTGCATGGAGACCAGCTGACCAGGGACCCAACAGAATGGGGGTGGAGAAACGAAGGCGACACACTGTAGAAATGCCCAAGAATATTATGGAACTAATATTCTGTCGATGCGCAGGAGATTGTAATTGGTTGTCCTGTAGTTGCAGGAAGCACGGCTTCCCTTGCAATCTTGCCTCTAAAGTTTGTGGAGGCTCAACTTGCAACAAGACTGAAAGATATTCAGTTGAAAACGTTATTGCGACAGAGAGAGAGAGGCCTTAGATAAGAAAGATGATCTTTTTATGAATACGTCACTTGATGACGTAGAAAATGAATAGACTAGCGATGTGTCACTTGATGAATAATTTGATATTTAGTTACGAATTTAAAATTAAAGTTACTAATGAATGTGGTAAGGTACAGTTAGATTGTGTTTGATTTAAGTTAAATGAAAAATAAACGCCAATTTCATAAATATTGACTTTCTGTTCATTCGATTTCTCTCCTCCTCACATAGTTTAACTAGAATCAATAATTCCACACAGCTATTGCAGTATTGACGTCTGTCTCTAAGACATCAGGTTTGGTTGGCTTTCATGGGAATGACATCAATGTCAAGATAAAGGTTCCGGTGCACCAGGTGTTGGGAGGGTCGTTTTCGACGTGAAATTCGGATTCAGCGCCCCAAAAAAGTCCCATAACGATTTCCGGTTTGTCTTTAGTGATCGTGTCTGGAAAACTCTCGGAGACAACGCCCAAGTTCCGGTGCACTAGGTGTTCGGGGGATCGTTTTAGACGCGAAATTTGGATTAAGCGCCCCAAAAAACACGCCCACAATGATTTTCAGGTTGTATTTATAATCTTGTCAGGAAAACTCTCGAAGATAACGTCCACGTCCAGGTTCCGGCGCACCATGTGTCCGGGGGGTATTCGCCGATGCCATATTTGAATTCAACGAACCAAAAAACCTCCGGGCGCCGAGTTTCTCTCCTTCCCCGCGTGCATTTTTGGGCAGCCCCACGGAGATGACGTTAATTGGCGTTCCGTAACTCCAGGTCGGCTGTGGGTCAATTTGAACATCATGATCATGATCAGCAACCTTGAAAATCCGAGCAAACACTATTTGGGCCAGTTCTGATTCTTATTTACAAAGTTATCAAAACTTACAAATGCCGTCTCACAAAATGCATTGGCTGCAGCAATGCAATTTCCTGTTTGTATAAGAAACAAATTAGACATAGTTTTTGGAAAAAAGTTTTGTTAACGAATGCAAAAAAAATGCATTCCGATCTGTCTTAGTGCGAAAGATTCCGAACTTTTAGCCTTTTTAGTGCTTCATTGCCCCGTCTAACACTTTATATTACATTAAAAAATTTAATAAAAATATTTGCTTCGGTGACCTCTTACTTGGTTAATCGGCGTTATTAGGGATGCAAATCATGGTTAAACAAAAAATATCGAGGGAATTGTGTAGGAGAAATAGAAGGGTCGCCAAGATCTCCAGAGTCAACGTTAATAATTATTTTCCTGGGGATATTTGAAATATGTAAACTATAAAACACGGGCAAGTCTCAATAATTTAAGATTGTTGAAATTAGAAGGACAATAAGATTTGAACTATTTCAAAAAGTTAGAAAGTGATTAAAAATAGACTTTCTTCTGTATCAAATAAATGGTGATAATTTTGAGCATCCCGTTGAATAAAGATTTACCCTTTGTAGGCGTCTGCACTATCATTTATTGATACGGTGAATTTATGAAAGTTTCAACACAGTTCATCGGAGTTTGAAGCAAGGTCCAGACCATAGATATTGGAATAAAAGTCCAGACTATGTAACAAAACATGTTCAATAACGAATTTGTTAGAGAATTTTAAATAAAAGTTTCAATACACACTGTTGTACCGTGTGTTTGATTAAGAGAGGTAACCCGCTGTTTCTCAGAAACTATTAATCGTACAGCTTAAAGAAAAAAAACTGTATTACAAACTCGCATACGAGAAACTGCTGGAAATTATTTTCTACTCCATCGCTAGAAACTGTAGTTCACAATAATAACACAAAAACGTCATTTTTCTATAATAAACGTACCGTTGTAGTACCACAAAATTTAAATATTCGTAATCATTAGATCATTTTATGTAAATTTGCTCCAGTACTTTTTCCCCAATCTTGTAAAATAACTGGTAGGGGTGAGGAAAGGGAAGTTAATGTCTATCAAAATAATATATCATCGTTTCATTCCAGTGGTTATAACGGGCGCTAGGTGGCGGAGATTTTACAATTGTTTTCTTTTCAACTTTTTTTGGGAATCTTTAAATGCGATGTTATATTTTTTAATTATTTACTTAAAAGAGGATGGAATTTAAAAAAAGGTAAAAATCGCATCTCAATATTTATATTCTAAGCGAAGATACGATCAAAAACAGGTATACTAGGAGATCGAGTTTTATACTTAAGTAAATTGAAAATTTTACATAATGTAGTATAAGCGTCCAGATATCATAAATTTTTGACAACTTAAATATAAAATGAGTGTAGAGTGAATTTATAAACTTGTAACGGTTAGTAATTTCAAAATACGTAATGCCTTAAACAAATAGCGAAGCTTATGATATGTTTAAAGTGAATTTTGAATGTTTTGAGAATGCTCTGATTGCAGCAAGAGAATATGCATTAAGATATCTCTTGCGACAACATTTTTGAAGAAAAGCATTTAAAAATTTGGCTAAACGTTAAAAACAAACCGGATCTGTTCAACCTAAATGAAATTCTACACGGCGGCGAAGAAACAATACAAAAATAAATTAAATAAATGTTTTAGGTTACATTGCTGCAGATCCACAAGTGAGTGTAAGAAAACTAACTTACGAGTTAGGAATTACTAGGTATTATGTTCATTCAATTTTAAAAATAAATCGATTTCATCCATATTGTGTACTTCTTCATTAAGAATTAAAAGCTACATATTACGATTAAAGACTGGATCATTGTTATTGGCTTAAGGATATGCTGAATGAAAATCCAATTTTTTTATCAAATCTAATGTGGTTCGATAAAGCTAGATTTTCCAGTAATGGATATGTAAATAGACATAACATACGAGGATGTATTGATATCTAGTTAGCCTAGACCCGTTCCATGCATAAACAAAATATTGCGTTACCACAGCAACGAACAATAACTTATTAGAAGTGTCAGTGTAAAGTTTGACGTCAAAAAAGTAAACCTGAGTTATGCAATAAACTAAACGAAAAAAGATGTCCACCGAAATTGTGAAAATCGAAAAATTGGAGTATCGAGCCATCATCAAGTACCTGTATTTAAAAGGGTTAAGGGATCAATGTCCTTCGTATGCGACCGTGAAAAATTGGACTGCAAGCTTCAAAAGAGGTAAATTTTCCATTGAAGATGATGACCGATCGGGAAGGCCAGTTTCTGTGTCAGTCCCCGAAAATGTCGATGCAGTTCATGACATGATTTTATCAGACCGTCGAATTGGGCTAAAACGGATATCTGAAGCACTGAATATTTCATATGAACGCGTTCATCATATGGTTCACGTCAATTTGGACATGAGAAAAATTTCTGCAAAATGGATACCCAAATGTTTGAATGTTTACCAAAAGCGTGCAAGGGTAGAAGCATCGCGTTCGATCTGTGCTCGATTTGAAAACGATGTAGACTTCTTAAGCCGAATTGTTACTATGGATGAGACTTGGGTACATTTCTACGATCCAGAAACAAAGCAACAATCGATGGAATGGCGACACTCTGGTTGGCGAAGACCTAACAAGTTTCGTGTCCAAAAATCTGCTGGAAAAGTTCTTGCTTCAGTTTTTTGGGATTGCCATGGAGTAATCATGATTGATTTGTTGGATAAGGGTAGAACAATAACTGGAGATTACTATTCGACATTACTGACCACTCTACGGGAAAAAATTAAAGAGAAAAGACACGGAAAGCTATCCAAAGTTGTTTTGTTTTTGCAGGTCAACGCCACTGGACACAAATCTCATGTTGCCATGCAAAAAATTCGTGATTTAGGGTTTGAATTACTAGAACACCCCCCTTATTCACCAGATTTAGCTCCGTACGACTATCATCTCTTTCCTGAACTGAAAAAAGTTTAGAAGGTCGTCAATTTTCTTCCAACGAGGAGGTAATAAAAGCTGTGGAGGTCTGATGTGCAAAGCAAGAAGAAACATTTTTTTTGAAAGGTCTAGAGACGTTGCAGGTTCGATGTAATAAATGTATCCAATTAAGAGGAGAATATGTTGAGTAATAAAATATTTTGACATTGAAATTTTGTTTGGTTCTATAGTAGGCTAAAAATTTTTCAATATATCCTCGTACACTATTGGTCTAATAAAACTCCAAACTTGATGCAACAAGATTTTAACCGGGATCGCTGGTCAGTTAACGTATGGTGTGGGATTTTAGATGGTAAAATTATAGACCCTTTTGTTTTTGATTAACATTTAAATGGCGAGCGTTACTTAAAATTCTTAAGAGATGAATTACCTATATTATTAGAAGATGTTCCTTTAGCAATACGGCAAAATATGTAGATACAACATGATAGCTGCCTAGTCCACTTTACAAATGAAGTGATGCATTTTTTAAACCAACAATATGAGTATAGGTGGATAGGAAGAGGTAGCATATACCCATAGCCGCCAAGATCTCCCGACCTTACTGTGTTAGATTTTTATCTATGGGGTTGAATTAAAGATTTAGTATTTCAGACAAGACCTGGAAATAGAGCAGATTTTATTCAACGAATACAAAACGCAATCGGCTTGTTCAAGAAAAAAATTTTAATGTAATAATCGAAATAAAAACCCATTTTAAACGGATTTCCAAAATTTTAGATTTTTCCGCGAACGTTTAAGCCCTCAAATTAATTAAAGAAATTGGAATGAACGAAAACGGGGCGTGGTTACCTGTGACGTCACACTGCATATGCTGTACCCAACGTTTGAAACGCCGTGAGTCGAGAGATGTGTCAGTGTACTGTGTATATTGTAAGTACTTATCGTATTGTGTGAGAAACAAAACGCTAACTGTTGACTGTACTGTTTTGTTATTTTATTGTATAATGAGTGAGAAAAAAGTGGTAAATAAATACCGTTTGGTTCCCGGCTGCCCCAACACATCCAAGAATGCGCCGGAAAAATGGTTTATTAATGTGCCCTCTGACATTAAAATAAGAAAAGTTTGGCAGACAGCAATGAGTCGTGAAGTTTTTGTATCTAACAAATCGCATGTGTATTGCTGTGAAGATCATTTTAAAGTAAGTTATGGTATCCTTATACAGTAACATCGTTATAAAAATATTGAAAATATTTCCTGAAACATAATCTCAAATTCTCTCTCGCGTAAATAGGTATGTAAAATAAAGATATTCTACCAAAATCCTTATTTTACGAAAGCTCGTGATTAGCTAAAAGAATAATAATAATTTCATAAATAATAACCTAAACGTGATTTTAAAAAAAAATCGTTGGAGCTGAAATAAATTAAATTAATAAAAAATTTCTACTTTCTGCTATTTCTTTATTTCATGTAACGGTTTAAATATATTTAATAACAAAATTTGTATATTTTTGAAATTAGTATTAGTAGCGTTTAACACAAATCATTTGTTTTAGGTAGAGGAAGATATAGAAAATTATATGTACATTAAAACAATGAACAGTGGAATAGTTAAACTAAAACCTGGAGTAGTACCGAGATTTTTTTAATGTCAAAAAAATAGAGTCTCAACGCATAGTTCAAAGCCACGGTCACAGTTTTTACCAACCAAAGCACAACAATCTGTCATTACGACATTGTTAGGCTCAGAAAATAGAACCTCTGAAGAGAATCAAGTAGACGAAGAAAATCAAATGGATATCGGACGAATGGAACCTATATCTCGAGAAATAGGGGTTCAGGCTTGCATTAAGGCTTATGTACGTTCCAAGGCGATTCAATGCGATAGCGAGGGGTTTTATTCGCTAAAAATGACTAAAAAGAGAAAATGCACTAGCAATGATATTGTCCCAAAGAAATCGCGAATGGAAAAAGACGGAAAACCCATTAACGAAGAGTTTTCAGTATCCACTAGCGGTTCTTCTTTTACATTTACTTCGTCAGAATTAAGTTTGTCAGATCCGAATTACTCACTTCATCTAGACAATAATAGTTCAGAAGAAATACAGCAGAGAACATTTTACTTGATAGAAAAAAATCCAAAGCTTTATTTGGGAGTTCCGAGTAATTCATTATTTGTTGTGGACTTGTTAATTAAAAAATGTGAGCAGGACAAGCTTGATATCTTTTTAACATTAAAAAAGATCAGACTGAATTTACCTTATAGGATATTAGCAGACGATTTCGGGGTGCCACTTTCCAGAGTATGTAGCATTATACAAAAAACTATACCGTTATTAGCCGGTAACCTTTACCCATGTGTGCAAAGGATGTCCCTATCTGAAGTTAAGAAAAAACTTCCTATTCCCTTCAGACGCAGATATAAAAATGTGCAATGTATTATAGACTGTTTTGAAATTTCGATTCAAAAACCAAGTGATCCAATTTTACAGAGTCTTACTTGGTCGGAATATAAAGCTTGCAATACAATGAAATATTTAATTGCATGTTCACCAGATGGCTTAATGTCTTATATTTTTTTTGGTTTTGGAGGTAGAACTACAGACAAGATGATTGTTGAAGAATCGACATTTTTAAATTTATTAACCAGGCGCTGAGGTAATGGCAGATAGAGGCTTTAAGCATCTTGAAGATATACTTACAACTAATAAAAATAAACTAGTTAGGTCGCTATCAGTTTTATCTGGACAAAAAAGTTCTAAGGAAGAAGTTAAGGAGGCAAAACGAATTGCTAGCTTGAGAATTCACGTAGAACGAGTAATATCTAGAGTAAGGGAGTTTACCATTCTTCAACCACATGCTACGGGTAACTTGAATTTAGTGAAATACTTGGATCTAATAGTGCAAATAGTTTGCGGAATAATCAACATACAAGTAAACATGATTTTTCGGTTATTGGGCTCTTAATCTCTACGACAAATTCCTCGTTAATAGCGTCAGGGGAAGCACCAACTAGTGGATTTTTTTGCGACAGAAAGATTCCTGTTATAAAAAAGTTTTGTCCAGTTTTCATTTCAAGTGATTTTAGGATCTCAGTTTCTAGATTTAATCCTCGTATCATTGCTTTTGTCTGAAACAATTTTGCTCCTAAGATGCCTTCTACTAAGCAACCGTCTAAAAATTTACATTTTGTAACATCAAAAGCTTTTGATGCGGTAATACGCCCATATCTCATTTCCTGGCAAATGTTACTATCACTTTGTCCTCGAGTATCGTGTTCCACTTCTAAAATTAAATTGGCGCTGATTTCTTCCAATAACAAGTTGTTTCTGTGGAGGAAGGCTCCTCGCTACGCCTATGTAACCACATTAAAAATGCCACTTCGTGCTTACATCCTCCCTCCGAAGCTGGACAATCATGACATTTTGCTTCCACCACTATCTTATCTTTGGTATTAATTGAGCAGGATACACTGTAATTCCTAGATTTTATTTTATGCTCTGGCGTGATTTTCGCTTTCAGTTCACAAATTGCTCCTTGTTGTTTCAACTGAACGTAACCAATGGTGCTATCATCATAACTCTGTCTACCAGATCTGAAACAAAATAATTGATAACATTAAGAAAAAAGAATTTAATGCCTTGGCTATTTACTTAAAGAAATATAGTTTTTACACCTATTTCGCAACGTTTTTCCAACAAATTGTTGACTATGATTATATTTTTTGTTAGAAAATGCCTTTTTAATATTATAATGCATTGTAAAGGACATTATAAACACCTGCCAAACTAGAAGTCGGTAAAAATTCACTCGCAAGGTTTGAACAGAACGAACGAACTAGCAAGAGGAACTAAATAACTTCTTATGAAAAATACGGAATTTCAAGTAAAGCATCATTGTTTAACTTTAACGCCATGTATAGCTAAAACTACTCGACTTTTTGAGTACAAATAATTTTGTTTTCAGGTGGTTGAATAGAACAACACAAGCACCAAAATATTAGTTAATTTAAGAGTCTCGTTTCCATAAGATTACTTATTGCCATGTTTTTCAGTGTATTTTAATAAAAAAGTGATGAGATGTTTCATTCGACTCTGCGTGACCGTAAAAACCATAAGTTAAAATATTGAATTCATTTCACTTACCTCTGCAATGGTATTCCTCGCATTTCCACACTTATAAAGTCTTTATTTTTATTAAAGTAGTCCATCACCATGAAGATATCGACTTCAGGTAAATTTGCAGAATCTGCTTTAATAAATCCATTATCTACTGAATACATTTTTAATAGCAAAAATCACTAACACTTTCAACATTTAAAGATATTGCAGCTGGAACCAGCTTACTTACGTGAAACGCAGCAGTGTACTGCCGATATCAGACCCCAATATGCAATGAGACGTCACAGTCGGTTCTGCTGCTTTTTAACGGAGCGCCATTTTCAACCTTTAATATCTAAGTAGTGGAGAAAGTTCAAAAGCTGAAAATTTCACCAGTTATTTTAATGATTCAGTTTTATAAAATAACGTAAGAAAAACCGAGAAAATATGTCATTGATAACAAACCCATTGACAGTATTCCCTGTATTTTATACCACGCAGTGATTAAATATCTGCATCGAAAAAGATGGAAAGCATTTCGAGCAGTAGGTATCTTTAGGTTACTTTACTAGGTCAATGTAGTTTATTTTTGCTGTTTCTCTTATGTAATTAATTGTTGGTTTTATTGTTACTATGATACTGAGTTTGTCAAAATCCTATTTTTATGTATACCTATTTATTCTCGTATCTTCACTTAGAAAATAGATATTGAGATGGGGTTCTTACCATTTTATTTTAAATTCCATCCTATTTCACGTAGGGGATTAAAAAACATAGCGTCACATTTGAAGACTCCCAAAAAAATTGAAAACAAAACAATTGTTCAATCATCACCACCTAGCGACCGTTAGGCATTAAATTCCCTGTCAAAATACATAAAGCGGACCAAAAGTTATAAGTTTAATTGAGTCAGCTTTCCCACTCACCCCTACCATTTATTTTACAAGATAGAGGAAAAAGTACTGGAGCATACTTACGTAAAGTGATCTAAGGATTACGAATATTTAAATTTTGTGGTACTATAACGGTACATTTAATATAGAAAAATGATATTTTGTGTTATTATTGTGAACTACGCCCTCTAGCGGTGGATTAGAAAACTTGAAAATAATCTCCAGCAGTTTTTCGTATACGAGTTTGTAATACAGATTTTTTTCTCTAAGCTGTACGATGAACAGTTTCTGAGATACAGCGAGTTACCTCTCTTAATCAAACACTCGGTACAATATTTTGCATGTTAAGCCGGGTCCAGACTTGCTATATAACTCTGAAACAGTGCTATGAACATTTGGTTTATAACGTCGTTTTCACACCTGAGTTCAGTTAATATGGATGCAGAAAACCAAATCCTTGCAGCTGGGGCGTGCGTAATTTTTCATACCAAGAGTAACAGCAACTGATTTGCGCCAGAAGATGTAGGGTGAGAAAAGTCATTTTCAGAATAAGGAGAAGATATATGGAAACATGGGCGTTGGATTTAAAGAGAAGACGCTGATGAATATTGGCTTTCCACTGAGCAATCAGAATACATTCATTCTATAAGATAATATTATGACTAAGGAATTTGGCATGATGATGATTCGTCCATTGACGAAACCTCCGGTACTTCATATCAAGTCAATTGGCCAGTTTATTTTGAGTTATCTGTTGTCTTCTCTTATTAGTAGGGGTTCTAGGGTTGGGTTTTCGCGGTTTTCAATTTTTGCGTGGTGGGTGTTGATTCTTTGTTGTATGACATGGGGCATCTAATATTCTTCTTAGACGTATAGATTGGCATCTTTGGATTATATTTATGTTAGATTTGCTAGCACAGCCCCAATTCTCAATGCTATAAGTCCAAATAGGTATGATTATTGTTTTGTAGATCATTATTTTGTTGTCCACAGCTGGCCTCGATCATCTCCCTATTAAGCAGTTAATTTGACGATGTTTTCTTTTCTTTATTATTGTAGTAGATTTCCTTGATATATAACTTGCTAGATGTTATTCGTCTAGAGTGGGTAAAGCTCGAATTTTAGGGTAAATTAAACTTAGCAAGTGGTCGAAAACGGAGCTGGATAATCTAAAGAAGTTTTTGAAGCTTCCTGTTTATGTCATTCAATACTCGCCTCATTTCAGATCATCCAATGAATGAGTCCCACTATATTGAGTTTTTGACCTCAGTGTGGGTCGAACCCAAAACCACTTTTTCCTCGGTTTTCTCTTACTCTTGGTAAGCAAAATTACGCACACCGCTGCTGCAAGGAGTTTGTTTCCTGGATCCATCTTGACTGAACTTAGGTGCGGGACTATGTTTTAAACCAATTTTTCGTAGCAGAGTTATATAGCAAGTCTGGACCCGGCATTATATTATATAGTCGGGAGTCTTCGTCTAAATAGTTAATTATTGGAGCAATTATACCAATCTCTCAAAATTTGTCAGGAATGTCTTCTCCCTACCGTTCTTTGTCCCACTACTTCTCCTTATATGATTAGTTGCAGTAGATGATAATTCTCTCCTCTCATAACGTGTCCCAGATACTGTAGTTTTCTTCCTTTTATAGTTAGTAATAGTTATTTCTGTTTTTTCATTATTGTTAATACTGTATCGTTAGTAACTTCCTCCACCCATGGTGACCTCAGAATTCGGCGATATATCCACATTTCAAAACTCTTGAGGCGTCGGGTATCTATTTTCGTCATTTTCCATGTTCCCATCCCATAGTATATTACAGATAATACGTGGCATCTCACCAGCCGCATCTTCAATTCCAGTCTCAGATCTCGACAATTTAGCACTCTCTTCATTTTCATGAATGTATTTCTTGCTATGCGTATTCTTATTTCTCATTAATATATGTTCCAAGATAAGTATATCGCCCTACACGTTCAACCGCCAGGTCACGAATTTACAATAATCTGGATGCTTCTGCTATATTATAAGAAGGCACACAACAAGTTATACAACAAATTTGTTGTAGAACTTTGTTATCAACATGTTTGGTTACATAGTCTGGACTCGGCTTAAGAATGAATTTCGAAAAAACAAATGTCATAAAAAACCTCTAATGAATAATAACACAGGATACAAATACGATAAAGCAATTAACGAATAGGTAAGGATAACATGAGATACAAAAGAGAGTAGGTCTAACGCACTTACTAATAAGAAGCAACATCCCAATGTAGTCCGATAATATGAAGATTCAAATTACCATCCAAAAGACAAGCCTGCCTTTTTGAATGTCAGTTAATTTTAGCTCACATTTAAAAGATTTGTTGTTAAAAAAATTTGAATTTTATTTGGGGTCTAGAAAATAATTAAAAACTACGTTCAATTACATAAAGACATAAAAAGTCTTAAACAAAAGATATAGAGATTAAAATTTCCTATAAAATTATCTTGAATCACTTTTGACGTATCGGCAATAAATAATTCAAATTTAATTTTTTTTAAATATTTTAAACTTCATTAAAAATAAAAAAATGTGATTTTTTTAATTTTCATTTTTAATCATATCTACAAAGTCTAACAAATAATTTTTTTTTATATATAGTTTTTTATAAACATTTATAGTCTAAGTTTTTTTCGACCAAAATTTGACAAAATAATTTTAAATGTAGGTTTTTTCAACATTTCTACTTTTAAATTAATTAATAAAAAAATATTACTTGTTAGACTTTGTCCCATAAATTACGCTACACAAATTTTACGCCCCCCCCCCTCCATTGTCACATTTTTTAAACCACCGCCCCCTGGTGAAGCGTGACGTATTTTTCAATGTTATATTTAGTAATTAAAATAAAACAGCAGTTACAATTTTTTTACTTGACATGTGGAGTCACAAAGTTTTTGATCCCCTGACTCTTGTCACACGATGTTAGACTACCCCCCCCCCCCCCTTGACGTGTAACATAATTTATAGATGACCCCTAAGATAAAAATAAATAAATAAATAGATTATTTATTACAAATATCTTGGATTTTATTGCAAATATGTAAAAAGTTTTTGCAGACAATTTTATTCGAAATTTTAATTTTTTGTTTGCGACTTTTTTCCATATATTTTTATATATTTTCAAAAAAGTGATTTTTGGGTTAGTTTTCAATAATTTTCTCCCCCATGAAATTCAACATTTTTTAAGTATAAAACCTTAAAATGTATGCTTAAGTTAACTTACAATCAAAATTCCTAAAGCGAAATTTGTATATTAAATAAATAAACAAAAAATGTTTATAGTGTAAGAGAATGTCATGGTGCGTTTAGCCCATTTTTATTGAATTTTCTTTTTATTATTGGGACATTTGTAGTCAAACTGAAGCTGCTTTACTATCAGGTTTGAAGTGGGAAAAGCAATGGAATACTTTCCATACGATATAAGTCAAAGTGGACATAATTTTTTTATTATGTTTTCATAATAATGAAGCAATTAATATACGACAAAAACATCAGACATTGGATAATGAGTAACCGGTACTAATAGGTGTTTAATTATCTACGTTAAGAGTATCTAATTGCTCACCGAAACAGTTAATAATCTATGAATTTACCAATTATTTTTTAATGTTCCATTAAAACGTGTTTTAAATAGATACATTATTCTTGTAAAATTTGATTATGGTTATTAACGAATCGAAATATTTTCCAAGTTTAATGCGGGTGTTAATAATCAAAACTTCAAGCCTTCGGCCGTGAAAATCTTTTTATAAACAAATAGCGAAGTAATTTCACTGTATCGAAAACTGGAGATTTATATAGAAATTCAGGGTGATATGTTTCGATGGCACATTAGACGTTATAGGAAAACTAGTCAGAATTAAAATCTGAAAATTTGTACTCAGGGGTTTTCGAATGAAAATATGCTCATCTTCCGGTTATACTGAAAGTAAACGTCAGCTTTGTTATTTAAATGGAACGTCCAATATTTTTCACATTTTTAAATTAACCGTAAAAATAATGTCAGTTTCATGAGGGTTCTATACCTATCTATTATGGTTTTCGAGATAGTTTTTTGCGAAAACAGTGTTTCACAAAAAATGAAATAACAAAAAAACGGATCAACTTGAACAAAAAAATTTTAAAAAGTTGATAAATTTTTTGCGCGATCGATCTTTTTTGTTTATTTATAGCATCGGTTGTCAGGACGGTAGGTTGTGTTTACTGGTTTATAAGCCCAACACGTCGGTAAGTAATGTACTTACCGTTCAGACGTCGGTAAGTAAATTACTTACCGACGTCTTAGCCCTACATACATTTAAGTGGTCCTAAATAATATATTACTTCATTCATTACACAAAAGGAACAAAAAAAATAAGATTTATATTTTTAAATGAACAGAACCGAACAGAACAATATAAAAAGTAATAAATTAGCATAAAAACAATTTCACAGAAAGGACAAAAACATCAAAAACATTAATTTGAAACATTAAAATTAAATGTACAATTGGTACATTAGCTAATTTTAATACCTGCCATGTTGGTATCGAAGGTATTCATATTCGTATTACTCAGCGTAACTGAAGGAGAAACCGAGGCACCATCGTGTAAATGTTTTTCTGCAAATTCAATTTTATTTTGCAGAGAATCTTCCACATAGCTCTCTGCTACTGTGGAAGATCTTCACCCCCCCCCCCATGTCTCTTGAGACATAAGATATCTACACCTTTATTGGCCAACAGTGACGCCGAGGTCCTTCTAAAGGAACGACCAATATAACTATCAGGGCTCTCTAATTTCAAATATTTAGCAATTTTTGTTGGCCAACTTCCAATCGTCCCTTTTCCTACTTCCTGTGTAGTGCATTTTGCGTTACGATAATTTAAAAACAAATTTTCATATTTGGCATGAAGTGGTCGGAGTGAAACATATTTCTTAAATATTTCGAGGTA
Source organism: Galeruca laticollis (assembly GCA_963921935.1). Taxonomy (NCBI): domain Eukaryota; kingdom Metazoa; phylum Arthropoda; class Insecta; order Coleoptera; family Chrysomelidae; genus Galeruca; species Galeruca laticollis. Next base: position 179,035,880 of record OY998175.1, read on the forward strand.
GTGGATTTCTTCATCTACCTTGTTGGTTAGTGTAAAAGTCCATTGTACATTATTGTTCGTATTTGGAATCTTATTAATTATGTATTCTTGATGATCTTCTATATTATCTATCGTCATGTTGTACAATTCCTCCCTTCTGCATGCGCCAGCTATACCCAACATCCTACCTAAAATTACAAATGTATTTAATTTTTGCTGTCATAATTTTAATAATATAAAAATATACCTTAAGGATTAAAAATGGGTCATCGGGAGCTTCATTTAAAAAGCTTTTAATCTGCTTTTTGGTAAACATAGCAGCTTTCTTAGGTCTATGTCCAACATTTTTCCTCTTGAGATAGGCAATCAAAGTATGAAATGTTGAAATATCGATAGCATCTTTAAAAAAAATAGTGCTTTTCAACATCTGCCCAAAGACTACCAGGTGATTTCAATGTCTCATTTCGCCGAACAAAATATGCCAACAACACTTTTTCAATAATACTGGCACTATTCTTCTCCTCGCACCAATTCTTAAACATTTTGTAGATTTTTTCAAAGGGATTCCTGGATTTTTCTGGGATTATTGCTTCACATCCTATTTGCCACGCTTTTTCTACTTCAGTATTACTCTCATTCATTTTATATTAGTAAATTAATCGAAAATTCAAGTTCAAAGTATAGACTTTAAAATATAATCTTAAGTTTCACAGTAAGTGCATTTATTTGTTGATAAATAATATATTGGAAACACTTAGCAACTGCCCAACGATTATTAAATTATATCATTGGCAAGTTGGCAACCGCCTACTTTATACCAAATGCAAATATATTTTAAACTGATCGAGAAGTATAAATGTCACTTTTCACTTTTCGTTCATTTCGAAGAAATTTAAATGATTTTATTTGAAATTTATTTCAATACCATCGCGCAAAAAATGGTATAAGCATCTCGAACGTAAGAGTTTTACCGGTCTCCAGTAACATTGCTGTCGACCGGTAAACAACCCTTACCGTTATTAATACTTAATATACTATACTTTAGCAGCTTTTTGCAATATTGTCAATAACAATAAATTGCTTCAAAAAGTGTGACACATCTAAGACACCTTTCAACTCAAATAACTTGCTTAACTTAAATACAGTAAACCTATATTTTTTTTTACTTTATTTGATAGAGTAAATTATTTCCTTTCAAACGATATATGGGTTCCCTATACCCATAATTAGTATTTTTTACGAAATTATAAAAAATCTCTTTTTAGACAGCTATCAAGGTTTTTTATTTTTTATAAAGTTGTAGTAGGCTGGATATTTTATAATCACTATTTGACATGTCAAATTTGCTTCGTTTAGTTTAAGTAGTAAAAATGGCTAGATACGGATGTACCAATGAAGATTATTTAAATATTTTATTAATTCATGGTGAATGTCAAAAAATTTCATCTAGAACAGTTCCGAGTTTTGGCTGAACGATATCCAAATGTATTTTCATCAACCCGTAAAGTTTTAAACACAGTATTAGAAAACTTACAAGAACATGGAACGTTTGTTTCTAAAACAACAAGAAATAAACCAATGACAGATAATTAAATTAATGTATTAAGATATTTTTCTGCCTATCCGAATTTATCAATTAGAGATGCTGCAGCCCATTTGGGATTATCCTATTTAGTAATACAATTTTTTTTAAAAAAGCACAAATGGAAACCGTATTCTTATTCTCTTATTCACAATTTACAAATGACGGATCTTCCCAGAAGAGTTGAGTTTTGTGAGTGGTTTGTAGAACAGAGAGAGAGAGAGGGAGGAAACTTTTTAAACCCTATGATTTGGGTAGACGAAATGGTACATTCAACCGACATACCAGCCACTATTGGGCTGACCCCACATATTACTAGAAGACGAAGATTTCAAAATGTGTGGTCTTTTAACGTATTTTGTGCAGTTAAATGTAATTATCACCCGAACTGATATTTTATATTTAAGCTCACGTAGAAGTGTACCTAAATACAAAATATTAATTGATTTGGTCAATTTTTTTAGGTAATAGAATAATTTGCCTGCAATTCTATAATGAAAATTTAAATGGAGCAAGGTATCTACAAATATTAAATACCGTAGTGCAAACAGCACTTAATAATATGCCGCCCCAAGAAAGGAGCCAAGCTTGGTACCAACAGGATAGAGCCCCTCCTCATAGTGTTCAAAGTGTATCCGACAGATTAGAAGAAATGTTAAATGGAATATGGGTGGCAAATAAAGGACCATATAAATGGCCACCTCGCTCTCCAGATTTGAATCCTCTGGATTTTTCAATACGGGGCAATATAAAAAATGTTGTTTACCAGCATCCTCTTACAACCAAAGAAGATACCATGCATAGAGTACGACTGGCATTTGCATCATTGACAACCGAGCATCTTTTTCAAATAACCAATCGTGTTGTGGTTGAACGATGTGAAAAAAAATGTTTGCAAAATGGTAACATTTTTAAACATTCGTTATAATTGGGATAATCAGTAAAATATCCCCGTACATAAATTTCAATATTCTCATTGGTTTATTTATTGTTGTTTTAGAAACAAACGCGCCATGTTCTTGTAAGATTTTTTAATACTGTGTTTAATACTTTATGTGTTGGTAGAATAACATTTCTTTACACCAGAAAAAGAGCGCAATTCAAAATATTAATCGACCTGCCCGAGGATATTTCCCACAAAACAACTATCTTTGATTTACTGAATTTAATCCAAGTTAGAGACTCGCATTGTATATTCTATATAATGTTTCCAATTGTTAAAAATCCACCTCTTTCGTTTTTGAGTAAGTTAATTTATAATTAATAAACATAGGTAAACAGTTCCTCTAATTTTAAGAGTAAATCCATAAATTCCCAACAATTTTATGGGGCTTCCTCAATATCTGCCCAATGGTACAACTTGGCAATCGTAGGAAGACCCCTGATATTTTGATGCGCCGTAAACAAGCCAGCCCCAATACCTAGTAAGTGCATAGAGCTCATTTTTTAATTGTATTCGTGCACTTCGTATCATTGGTATAGTCTGGGACAGAAGTTGAGAATATTTTAGTTTGTATATTATCCAAAAGTGATTTTGTCAAACAAAATGCCGTTTAAAAGTAAGGTGAAGAATAAAGTATTAACAGGTAAAAGTCGTGAAATTATAAACAATGTGTTATAGTTATTTAACGAACAAGTGTATCAATAGGGGCAATTAACAATCGAGATAATAATGTTCGAGATTGTCGATCACCATTTTAATTTACGAGTTCGTTACAAAACTTTTCCGTTGACCGTACTGTTCAAAAATTATGATACTTTCAGTTTCTATTTATTTAACGATAAACAACAATCACTATTTCCTATTTATATTATGTCTATTCAAAATTAGTTAAATTTTCCTTAGTGATAGTTTTATTTTTGTAAACATTAATATTCGAAATTACACAATTACTGAAATTGAAGGAAGAAGAATAAATACTTTCGTTTTTGAGTAACATACAACGTTGCTTGGACACATCATATGTTACGAAAAAGAGGTATTTGCGATAATCATCAATTATACGAGTTGTATTTGTTAGATTATTCAACGACGGTAATAACGAAAGTGAAGCAAATAAATATTTATCTATTATAATTGGTAATTATGAGTCTCGCCAAATTCACTAAACTGCTTCCATATGTACTTTTTCGAGCTCACGGTATTATCCGAAACTGCTACTATCGCCACTGCGACGGAAACAGAAACAGAGAAAGATTCATCATCAACAAGTAGTGACGAATTTATGGCTGGCTTATATAAAAAACCCAGCATTAACATCAACAAGATTGGTCAGTTTCCAAAAATGCCTTGCGTAAGACAGTATTGAGACAAATTGTTAATTTATCGATATAGCAGCTGTTTTCGTCCCATCATTATCTATCATCCATTTTGATTAGATGTGTTTTACATTTTCTGTCATAAGCTTTTTTTTGGTAACTTAGGTTATAGCATAGATTTAAACTTACCTATGTTTGTTGATGTATTATATATAATTTTTTTTTGTTATAATATTATCCTTGTGATTAGACAGCAAGGTCTGTTTGGATGAATGAATAAGTGAGAAAATAAATAAATAAATAAATAAATAAACAACAGAGAGGTAGCAAGAGCCGAATATCAAAAATATATAGACGGAGAAAGAGATACCAATATTTTAAAATGGTGGGGTGACCATGAGGAAATCTTTCCAAATCTTGCTGAAATGGCTACCAGTGTTCCTGCTGAAAGACTGTTTTCAAAAGCACGACTCGTAATAAGAGAACATAGGAACCGTCTTAACACAGAATCAGCGAGAACATTGTTATGTTTAAACTCTTGGTATTCGTGTAGGCTTAAGAAAAATATTTGTCAAACAATGATTATTTTAAATTTTTAAGTGTTCCTAATACATGTATAAGTATTAACTAGATGTAGGTAATAAAGGTTTTTTTCCAGCCTAATTTACTTTTTATACATCATTATATGAACCGTTTTTGTATCTAGGTACCTATCTGTAATTTATTTTTTAGTTCATTAGTAAATTTTATGTTAACTGTTGCAATATTTTTTCTGACACTTCAGAATACAAATTAATTATTAAAATTGGCGTTTTATAATTTTTGATAAGATCGCATTTTTCACCGTGCTCTTATTTCGCATTTATACAGTGTGGTCATTTGAGTGTGCAACCCCAATGATGTACGTTTCAACACAAATTATAGATAATCAGGAAGTTTTTTGAAATAGTTTTAGTACCTACGCCTATGGTTGCTTCAAACATTATATTTTTTCTGTTTTCTACCTCAATTTCATTCTATCTCAAGCAAAAATTGAGATAATATTTAAAAAAGCCATAAGCCTACTGAGAATATTTTAAAAAAGTTCCTGATAATGTATAATTTGTGTCGAAACGTCCATAATTGTATTTGAGCTAATATGTACTCAAAAATTAATATGAAAAAATCTTGGTCCGTTTTTAAAAATATGAAGTTGACCATGATATCTCAGAGATTTATATGAAATGATATAAAAAAGGTAACGGTAGTTTGCAAAAACTAAAAGAATACATAGATTTTATTTCAAGAACGTTGTCCTAAAATTAAAACCCTTCGAGTTGAAAGGAATTAGTTTTAGAGATATTCAAAGAATCTCCCGTATCTCAGGAATTGAAAACAATTTTACAACGCGGTTAGTGAACACACAAACATTTTTATTGTGCTAATTTCGACAATGTATGCCTGTCACGAGTTATTTGACTGCAAATAATTTTATCCAGCGATAAAACGTCATAATAATATGTTTGCAGTCGAATAACTCGAAAACCGCTGGTCCAACTATAGACATTATATATATTTTTGCAAAGACGAATTTAAGAAGATTTCAAAAATCTCCAAAAATTTAACGTTTTTTGCTCGAGAGAGATCGAGAGAAACAAGAATTTCTCGACGAGAGAGGGTACTTCTCTCGTCTCGTCTAGCTAAACGAGAGAAAATGGGTCTCTCGTCTCGCCGAGAGAGGACGAGACGAGACGAGAATCCCTCGTCTCGGCGGCAACACTATTTCCGATGAAAATGAACCATCTACAAGTGAATGAAGAACTTATACAAATTTGACTAAAATGAGGTTTTATCGAATTTGTAAGGTTTGGTTTTATCACCCGTGGATTCCGTTAGTAAATCAAACTTTTTAATATTTGAAAATTAGCAAACAATTAATAATTATTGTAAATAATTTTAATTAGATTTTATTTTTAATTCCATTCAATTACCCATTTTTGTCTAATAATACTTCTCGATTTTTTAAATTTTTTCCAATCCACCCCTCCCCATTTCCCCCCAAATTGTTCATCATTTTCTCCACTTTAAATAATATAATTTGAGAAGAAATGGCTTAGTTTGAATTCGATATTTTTGAATCAATTTACTTTTTTTAATTTGTAGGAAACTACACTTTAATTTGTATTATTATGTATCATGTATCATATCTGACGATGATAGCAATATCGAGACAATTGTCAAATTTTTTAGAATTTTTAAATTTTTTTCAATATATTGTGGAATTATCTAGAAACAGTTAGTTTCATTTAAAAAAGTAATATGAGTAGATTCCACAGAGTAAGAGTCGAAACAGAAAATTTCATTAAAACTTCATTTTACAAAATGCTCAAAAGCCCATCAGTCTAAGTATGACCGTTCAAAACAAAAGAGGGGGAGGAGACTTTGAGAAGCACTGTATGTATAGGCTCTCATACTGACTTGCCAGCGCAACTGTGCCAAAAAAATGCCTGCGAAATTTGGAAAACGGCTTAACAAAAGTAAAACATAAATAAAAGTTTATAGAACATATAAATTATGTGATAGTAAAGTTCAAGGTTTGCGCAACATAATTGTGACTTTTAGGTCACTTGGGTATTACGTAACTTTAGGGAGGGGGGTACAGAAAAACGTTACAGGGGGGGAAGCAGAGTAAAAAATCTTCAAAAATTGCTGTGTGTAATACTTGAACCCTTGACAACTGAGTACTGAGCTTGTCCGGTAGTTCTTATAATTTGAAACTCTGAGTTCTCAAAATAAGAGAGACAGACTGACATCAGCATCTATTCGAGATCAGGAGGAAAAGGGCTACCAAAAAATAGAAAAATATATAGGGTGTCTCATTTGAAAAAATGAAGTTGCATTTAATATGTTGTCCACCCAGTATACATTTCATTTTGGAAATCGTTTTCAAAAAAATTAGTTGATTTCCTACAACTTTTGTATGAAACATTTTTTTTGTATATCTATTAGTTACAAAATTAACAGGGGTGTCAAATTATAGTGAAAAACCCGAGAACAATATACATATACAAGCACATAGAACATGAGATCCTCACCAGCATTATGATTTAAAAAAAATTTGGATATTTTGTAGAGAGTTCAATTGAAGGGGGGGGAGCAACTTTACTAAGTATAATGAGGTTTAACTCATTAGGGAGAGAAGGGATTTTGTTCTTGTTCGTGGTGCATAGGAATACACTTTAAGTGGATTCCTATTCAATTTATTTCTTTTGAAAATTATCATTGGGGGGGCAACTTTACTTAAAGTATTGAGATTTAACTAAGTAGGGAGAGGGGGATTTTATTTTTCTTGGTGGTGCATTAGAAGTGAATTCGGCAGCAGTATATTTTTTTTGCAAATTGTCATTGGGGAGGAGGGGGTCACCTTTGAATAATGCGATACTACTAACTGAGGAGAGAGGTGCAAAGATTTTTTTGATGGAGCAGTATGGTGCATAACAAGCGCTTGATGGTGCAAAGTACAAAATTTGAAAATTCTGATTGGGGGAGGGTCTAGCGTTTATTTGCACACCCCCCCACCCCCCATAAATAAGTATAGTAGTATAAAACCAGACCAATTTGAAAGGTCTCTCTCTTACTAGACACTTTTAAACCCCAATCTAATTTCTCGGCCGAGCACGCACCAAACCACCCAACACAGCCCTGACGAGGAAATCTATCCTATACCAGGGCAGCAACAAGAAAAGGACATTCAACCAAGAAAACCCCAACCCACCCCAAACTCATTTACGAATCTCTCTCTCTCTCTCTCTCTTAAAGGTCTAACACACCTCCAAACACTGTATAAGGGAGAAAGAACCTGAGATATTTGTCTACGTGCATAAGTGTGTGTAACAGAACATCAGTACTTATTCATTAATTAGAAGAATTTAAAAATAATTCAATTAATAAATGTATATTATCTAAAGTGTAATATACCTAATCCCCTGGATCGGTCTAATTGTTGTTTCCTATATTAGTATAATCATATATGTAATTCTATCTAATTTACCACAAACAAAATTTCTCCTTAACTCTTCAGTACACGGGTGAAAATTTTATCCATAGAGGAACGGCTCAGGTCTTACAAACCCAGAAGAAAATTATATATACTTATAATTAAAAAAAATATATTCAACAAAATAGTATTACAATATAACAAATTTTTTTAATAAAAAACCTAAGTTTTAATTTCTGAACACATCAACAATAATAAAAACATAAAGTAACTTTCTTTTGGTCGATAAATGTTAAATACCATGTAGAAAATTGATGATTCAAATTTCGTCAGCTCAGACATGACATACAAATCTGGAATGTTCTAAACAAATATATTTTTTACAAATTTTGCATTTAAAACGCGTTTTCCGACCTTTACAAAAATTACAACGACCTCATTTACTGCTCTTGGCAGCTACTGGTTTAGGTACCTGAATACCGCTAATTCTTGATGCACGGCTTCGTATTTATCGAGTTAAATATGGAGATGTAACTCTTTCTTTCATGTGCTCCATTACCAATTGAATTCGAAGCTGTTTTAGAAATACCCTTCTCTGTTTTGCTGATGGTGATTGCTATCTTTAGTTCTCTACTAAGCCGATTGTAGTTATGTTGGTCTAGAATATTTCGTGAACGTTGCCAAATTCTTCTTGCTCGGCGTTTCTCGGTTATAAGTTGTCTGATATGCAATGGTACGCTGGGAGTATTATTATTATTTGTATTCCGACTGTTGTGTTGGGTAAACTGCCACGCTGCATTTTATACTAGTTTAGTGAAGTGCTCAGCTGCCTTATTAAGATCTGGTGAGGATTTTATTCTTATGTTTAAATTTATATTTTGTTTAAGGTTATTTTGAAAGTCCTTCCAGTCAGTTTTTCTTGCTGCAAGCAAGATTACTATAATTGGGGTGTGGTCAGATGAGAGATCCAAGTGTGATTCAACTGTACAGTTGCCTCTGGGTATTCTATTAATTACAAAGAAATCTAGAAGATCAGGTAGATTTATGGGGTCCGTTGGCTAATAAGTAGGTACTCCATTTGTTAGGTGACTGTTTGTATGCGTTTTTAACTTTCAAAATAATATTTTTACCATATTCTTGGACAATACTCAAGTATTGAGTAATCTTATACCCAAAAAGATCTTTGTCCTACTTACTCTATCCCACATTCTTTAGCTATGAACATTGTTTCCTGTCAGGACCTCTCCTAACCTCTGCTTTGCCTTTCATTATTATTAGTCTTAAGAAGTCATATTTAAGACAGTTCCAAATAACTTCTTTTATTTTTTTACCATACCAAGTATATCTCTATTCACATTCATCATTTTAAGACTTTCATTAAAAATATGTCCTTTCCATATTTTGAGCGTTGTAGGTTTTCACAAATCTGTAACTGATATGTAATGATAGTGTAGGATTTGTTAGTAAGCTTCTCATTCTTATAAATTCACATCTTACATTTTCTATACGGCAGCGTATTTCAGTTTCAGGATTCAGTTCCTTCGTTATCCATCATCTCAGATCTTTTAATTTGTCCACTTGTTGTATACACTTATGTTGGTACTACCCTTTAATTTTTTAGCATCAACCAATTTTGTTTTTGTTATCTTAAATCCGAAAGCATCCTCCTCTTTTGTTATAACATTGATAAGATTTGTCCTCCATTAAAATTAAATTTCGTATAATAATATCTAGAGACCCTTGGCTTTTTCTTTTTACATATCTTCCACCGATTTCACATCTTCCTCTAACCTACTTCTACACGTTTCATATCTTCTAAGAGCGCATCCAACCATTTCCTTTTTAGGAGACCTCTTTTTTCTTCCCCGTTTCGCATTCAATCTATTTTTTTGAAGATCTATCTGCCGGAAACCTTTCCAGGTGACTCAGCCATCTTTGGGCTCTTATAAATTATACAATAGTACGATATCTGTAAATTTCAGTTGTTTTACTCCTCTAGAAATTTCATTCGTACACCATGGTAGGTCTAATTATAGTACTACAAATTTTTATGTTTGCACCTCTGAATATTTATTTCAATATACGCTTTTTTTATCATATCAATATAAATTCTATTTATAGCAAGGACGACACGGGTCGTAAACAACACTGTATATTGTAATCATTGGGTATGGAAAACAAATATAATAAATTGAGTGAATGAAAACGACGAGTACTCAGTGTGTATGTGTTTATTAATCTCCAGCTAAGCGCTTTCGGCTATAAAGCCATTATCAAAGCTGTCCTAAGAAATTACAAAGTTTGTGAAATTTTGAAAAAAACAATTTAAAAAGTTGAACTTACGTCATTAAAAAAGAGATCCAAGCAGGTGTCAAAACCATCCAGTTGATAAAAAAGAACAATGCACAAAGTTAAAACATTGTTATGATGAAGTCATTAGATTAAAAACATTAAAAATACCCTGTTGAAAGGGTGTACAATTATAATTTACATGATGGAAATTCCCATTCTGAAAAGTAAACTGAATGAAAACCGGTGACAAGTTTGACGTTAAAATTATGGTGGCTAATAAGCCAGCGTGCCGTAAAAGCAAGTGTATGACAATACAACATATTTGTGTGATGAACATTGAATCAAACGCATGATTGAAAAGATGAAAAAATTCATATAGTGAACTGTAAGTTGTAGGAAACCCTGTATATTACTTTTATTTTTAAATTTGAAAATGAAGTTAAAGATGTGATAAAACAAAAAATTGAAAAAACTCTATTCAAATTCCAATTCCCAACATTCATCTACTTTAGATGAATAGGAAAATGCCCTTCATCCCTTGGTTGTATACTTAAATTGAATTAGGGGTTGGATCCACTCCCCAGCCAGTCAGGAACAAGCGTAGTAACCTAAACGTGTGAAATGCTCGATAACATAAATTAAAAAACACTTAGTTGTAAACACATCCATGGAGGAGTTTACATAATCTAGTGACGAAGGTGGAAAAGTACGCTGGCAAGGTGAACCCAACAACTGATGGCCTCCCATATAAATTATATGTAAATGGTATAGGGATTGTGACCTAATGACCCAAACTATGTCCCATACATAGCCCGACGTCAAGAACACAATGTGATTATTAAATTTAGGTTAGTTGTTACAAACCTAGACCCATACTAGGCATGTACAAGAAGAGAAGAATTCATAGAAGTATGTTAAGAGTGAAAGGGTAGGACATAATTTGATAAGAGCTGCAAGATAAATAACTTGTTGATGAACCCAACTATGACCCATACATAGCTGGGTTACACGGGAACAATGTGGTTAAGAAATAGTGAGTGATTATAATTTAATATAAACTTTATTGAATAGCAATAAAGTTCAAATTGACTCTAGTTTGTATGGGAAATAGAAAAGGGCTGTTTTTAGGGTTTTCCCGGAAATTATTCGATTTTTTCTCGCCTTTTAAACCTTCCCTAGACCTCCACGAACATTTCAAGACTAAGATAAGATAGTTTTAGTGAGACTAACGAACAGCAATTCATTTTTATATATATGTTTGTATGGGAAATAGTAAAGGGCTGTTTTTAGTGTTTTCCCGGAAATTATTCGATTTTTTCTCGCCTTTTAAACCTTCCCTAGACCTCCACGAACATTTCAAGACTAAGATAAGATAAATCCGTTCAGCCGTTCTCGAGTTTTAGTGAGACTAACGAACAGCAATTAATTTTTGTATATATAGATTAATAGATTAATAAACATAACAGAACTTGTTATTGTAATGTTTTTGTTATTTATTTAAGCAATAAACGGGTAGGATAAATTTTAAACACACGGTAGGTTCACTTACTTAATTTATTTAAACACTAAACTAATCACTAACACTTAATTTATATATACTCAGTACATTCATTTAAACTAATTTATATAATCACTTAATTTATATGCACTTATTTACTGTTCAACTCACGATGTCAAATTATAAACTAACTGACTCTTCCTGATCAGTCCCCTTATATACTAGTGCCTTTTGTACTAGAGAATTCCGGGCTGCGGCTTATACACACAAATAATTTTTCTGGCCTTTTCTAGATAACTCTGGTCACAAAAACCAGTTCTAGATAAGATAGTCTCAATCGTAAACAGTTTTTTATAACTGCGTATCCGCCATAATTTTAACTATTATACCTGGCTTAGACAGGGTCGGTTTTAGGGACTATGCCAGTGTGCTGTTTCGTAACATTATTTTATATTGAAAAAATTCCAATTTACCGTTGGAGGTAAACGTAAAATTTTTAATAAAATCGGTCTACTTAAACATTTGATATGTTTATTAAAAGCAAAAAATCATTTAGATACTGGAATTAAACGCATTAAAAAGATTAAGTGGGAAAATGTTAGTACAATTTTCAAAAGTAGAATAATAACTGGAGTTATTATTAATATTAAACATAAAAATATTACAGATTTCTTGAATGATTCATTTCATTTATTTAAAGATAAAATAAAAAAAAAGTTTACTTTCCATGTTGATGCTTAAAGTAAATACTACTTTTTGCGCAGATTTTATAAAAATGACAAATGATGAAGAAATAGTTGATAGAAAATATTTCAGTACTCCAAACTTTATCATTGATTTAAGCACAGATTTGTTTGATTGGTTTAAAGAACATGTAGTGGATTAAATTTTAAATAAATTGTCAGAATTTCAAGAAGAGGATAGTGGATGGGCTTTATCTGAAATTATTTTATTAGAAGTTGCTATTAATAAATTTGAAATGGGCAATGGTTCATCTTTTATTAAACTACCTGAACAAATCGAAAAGAAACATGCTTGTATCAATGTAAAAAATAATGATCAAGCATGTTTCTTTTGGAGTGTAGTGAGTGCTTTATATCCAGCTAAAAATAATAAACAGTTCACATACTCATATCCATACTACAGTACTGTTTTAAATGTATATAACTTAGATATCCCTACCAAAATTAATGATTTTACAAAATTTGAAAAAATTAATAATATTTCAATTAACTTATATGCTTTAGAATTAGAAAGAAGCAAATCCTATATTGTCTGTCCAGTAAGATTAACGAATAATAAAGTAGAACGTCATGTTAATTTGCTTATTGTGCAAAATAAATATTATCCAAAAACTTATGAAAATGAAAATTATGATGATGGTGATGATGATGATGAGGATGATGAAATTAAATATGTATGGATAAAACATTTATCTAGACTTGTTTCCAAACAAAATTCTAAAAAGAAAGTAAAAAAATTCATATGTGATAGGTGTCTCAATTATTTTTCAAGCGAAGAAAAATTGAGTAAACATACAATCTTGTGTACTGAAATTAATTAGTATAAAATGTCATTTCCAAAATATGATTTTGTTCATTTTAAAAATTATGTATATAAACAAAAATGTCCATTTGTAATTTATGGTGATTTTGAATCAATGTTGGAAAAGTGTAATCATGTAACACAAAAAACTAAAGTATCAAAAACATATCTTACAGTTCTAGTAACTATGTAAAATGTACTTTCGATGATAATCTTTCTTATTATAAAAGTTATCGAGCTATGGATTGTATGGAATGGTTTGCAAATGAAATGATTACAATTGCAAAATTTATAGAATCCAAAATAAAAGGTATTAAACCCATGACTATGAATCGTAAAAAAGATGAGGCAACTCATTGTCACATATGTGAGAAACCATTTTGCTCTACAGATTCCATTGTCTTAGATCGTGATCATTTTAGCGGAGAATTTAGAAGATTTAGTCATAGAGCTTGTAATTTAAATTTCAAAAAACTTTATATTTGTTCGTTGTTATTTCATAATTTAACCAATTATGATGAACATCTTATGATTAGAGAGATATGTCGAAAAGGAAATGTCAGTGTACTTCCAATTAATAAAGAAAAATATATTTCTTTTACACTGTATGAAAGCAATACCAAAATTAAATTTAGATTTATAGATTCTTTCAGATTTATGAGTGCTAGCCTTGATGAGTTAGTCTCTTTATTGCTTAAAGATGATTTTAAAATTTTGGAAAAGGAATTTCATTATTTAGATAAAGAACACTTTCAATTGCTAACTAGAAAAGGGGTATTTCCATACGATTATATTGACAGTGTAGACAAATTAAATGAAACAAATTTACCAGCGATTGAATGTTTTTACAACAGATTAACTGATGAGGGAATCAGTGAGGAGAAATATGAACATGCACAAAATGTTTGGAAGATGTTTAATATTAAATCGTTAGGTGAATATAGTGATTTATACATGAAAACCGACATTATACTTCTTGCTACAGTGATGAAAAATTTTAGAGAGACAGCTTTTGAAATTTACGGCTTGGATTCACACTGGTACTATACATTACCAAGTTTCACTTGGGATTGTATGTTGAAATATACAAAATGCAAACTTCAAATTTTAAAAGATGTGGATATGATTCTTTTTATAGAGAAAGCAATACGTGGAGGAGTTTCGATGTGTTGCAATCGTTATTCTGAAGCAAATAATGAATATTTATCCAACTATGATCCTTCAAAACCAACAAAAAGCCTCATATATTTAGATGTTAATAACCTATATGGTTGGGCTATGACGGAACCCCTACCCTACGGAGATTTCAAATGGGTTGAAAATTTCGATAACTTCAATGTAATGGAAATAGCAGACGATGCTGATGAGGGATTCATTTTACAAGTGGATTTGGAGTACCCTAAAAGATTACACGATTTACATAAAGATATTCCATTTTGTCCTGAACATCGTATACCACCTGGATCGAAATTATCAAAATTGATGAAAACTTTGTTTGATAAGAAAGAATATACATTACACTATAGAAATTTGAAGCAAGCATTGCAACATGGATTGGGTTTGAAGAAAATTCATAAAATTCTCAAATTTAAACAATCAAAATGGTTGAAGCCGTACATTGATTTAAATACTGGTTTAAGAGCCGCAGCTACCAACAATTTCAAGCGAAATCAATTAAAACTTGCCAACAATGCAATATATGGTAAAACTCTTGAAGATATTAGACGTCATCGAGTGGTATCGCTTGTAAATAAATATGAGGGAAGATATGGAGCAAAAAATTTGATTTCTATTCTTCGTTTTCAAAGCAGAACCGTTTTTGATGATAATCTAATGGCAATTGAACTGTGAAAATCAGAAGTAATATTTAATAAACCTATATACATAGGTATGGCTATTTTAGATATATCAAAAATTTATATGTACGATTTTAAATACAATTTCATGTTACCAAATGTAGGAATTGAGAATTGTAAGCTTATGTATACAGATACTGACAGCTTTATTTATGAAATTACTAATAAAAATATTTATAAAGATATTATAAAAAAAACACATTACAAAATTTGACACATCCGATTATGCTCCAAATAATCCATATCATATTCCATTAGTCAATAAAAAAAATCCAGGTTTAATGAAAGATGAAGCAAACGGAAAAATTATAAGTCATTTTGTGGGATTGAGATCTAAAATGTATGCATATAAATTATATAATACTTCGGAAGAAAAGGAGATAAAAAAATCAAAAGGAGTTAAAGTTGCAATCGTAAAGAATAAAATAACCTTTGACGATTATTTGAAATGTTTAAAAGAAAATACCAATAAAATGATAACTCAACACTCAATTCGGTCTTATGCTCACAATATTTATTCTATTGAACAACAAAAAGTTGGTTTAAGTTATAATGACGATAAGCGTCAATTACTTTCTTCATCATTTGATACATTACCGTGGGGTCATTATAAAAATTAGTAATTCAGATAATAAAATCGTTCCTTCACACTCATATTAAGTTGTACACTGTATATTTTTCAAAAATGTACTAATTTTGTGAAACTTACTATATATTTAAAAAAAGATAATATGATAAGGAATTTATCTTGTAATTTTATCAAAGATATCGTTTATGTAAGTTTTTATTTAGTAAATTTGTAATATTCTTCGCTTTTTTGTAAAAACTCTTATTATTATGTATAAGTTTTTTTAGTTATATTTCTTCGCTAATGTAGTTTTATTGTAAATTAGTATTATATACTTCAAACTAACTATATAGTTTTAAAAGATAATTGTTTTGACATACCTATAAATAAAACGAATGCTTGATTGTTTTATTTTCTATAAATCATACACTTTCAGAGGAAAATATTATTCATAAATAGAAAGTACAAGAGTAAGAAGTGCTTTTAGTTGCTCCTTTAGACTGGTGTTGGGGCACGGTATGTCAAAGAGGTTCCAATCAAATGGTCCAGATGATACAACACTTCTGGAATATTCGCTGAATTTGTAGTAGGTGTTGTCTTGAGTGAAAAAGTATATGTATCCATCGATATATCTGAATGCAGACGTAGGATTTTTCGGAAGTCCCAAAAAGCGATCGCTAGCTCGACCTCTATTCAAAACTTTCTTAAATCCATCATTGAATTTAATGTATTGTGTTGCTTCATCATAAAATACAAAAATTTGACCACTATTTGTTTAGAAAATAAGATCAACTTTTGAGTTAGTTGGGACGGGTCCTTTGTTTATTTCCAATATAGTCAAATCTGGGAAAGATGCAGTATAATAATCGCCGGTATTTTTATTGAATGCAAACAAGTTGCCTGCAGAATTTTGAAAAATGTGTGATATTGGTTCGTGTTGAATATTCTGCGGAAGATAATCTTTAATATATTCAGAATGCAAAGGTATATGAATGTCATGTAAATCAAATTTCCATATATTATAACCAACGTAAATACGAAAGTTTGGGAAAGATGGAGTTGATGCAAGAAACATAAAATCTGGAGATTTAATATCACATATCTGCGTCATCGGTTGTAATTTTGGTTGTTGAGTTGAATGAGGTGGTGGTGGTGGTTGCTTCGTCGTCGCTTTGTTGTATGGATTATGTACAAATTTTTGTGTAGGACTATAGAGATATTCAAGTGCCATTTTATCATCTTCGTCGAGCATTGACATATTTTTCTGATACCATGGATACATTATTGCAGTTGATACGTCAATGTGACCAATTCCTAAGGTTTGGCCGATTTCGTGTGCTAACACTAGAAGGAAGCTACTTTCAGTGTCTTGTACAATTCCATTGGGATTTGGATTCCATCTTTCATTATTGTCAAGATGAATTTCTATACATCAATCACCAGTGGAAAAATAAGCATGCGCTAGCACCTTACCGGGACCATCAAAATTAAAGGCACAATATTGATTTCCTTGACAATTAGCGCGAAATTGATGTCTTTTAGGCACGATAGTTATAGTTATTTCAGGTGAAGGCATAGGAATCGTAACTCGTTTAAATGTAAATTTGGAATTTTGTTGCCAAATATTGAATGCCTTTTCTGCAGCAGCAACATATGGCGGTGATGCTTGAGGAAAATACCAAGTTAGGTTAGTTTTTTGCCATTATGTCTTTACACGATACGAATGGTCATTTTCACCTACAGTGCATCGAGGGCGTTCTAATAGTTGAATCGTAGCAGGATTTAGAGTGCCATCTACAGGTAAATTGAATTCCTCTTGAAAATCTTTTAAAATCGATGCCATATCTGTGATATCATGTTCTGACTTGTTAACATATCCAAATCTTTCAATATATTTCACAGCATAATTCAGATCAATTTTCTCAGGTGCAAATAAAGGTAGAATTAGTAAGAGAATCATCATCCTTCACTTTCGACGTTAACTTTAATACGGATTCTACATCAGAAAGTTTTTATGGTAATATACAATCCATCGATCAGGTATTTATATGAAACAAAGAATATTTTCAAAATTTTATAATGTTAAATCATTGACCACATGGATTTTGTAATAATACAGATACTCTCTAAGTGCTTTCCCTACTAAACTGTTTTCATGACAAATATCACAAACTGCATACATTAAATCTATACAATTAGAAAAGCCACACATTGGATTAGGTATAAATGTCTTCAATAAATTAATAATATTATGATAAAAATCACAAAAGTTTACATTTTTTAAAATTGAAATGTTGAAGCAAATTCTCATGAAGGCGTATAATTTCTACAGCTTCTTCTTCATCGAGGAAAAATGTAACATCATGTTGACGAACTTCCACAAATTTCTGATTATCCTAAATGACTTTAGTTATTTGACAAAAATCTTGATAAAACATGACGGGGCTGACGACAGGACTTTTCTCATCATCTGGAGGATTGAAATACTCATTACTTTTATGCAGCACCTCTATGATCTCATCCCATTCTATAGTATTGAAGGACATTTTGGTAGGTCCCATAGTTTCGATAAATGATGATAAAATGATGGCAGGTGCAAAAGTTCTGGCAGGGCTCAGGCTACATCCAACTTCAAATCGTCCAACATTGAAAACTGTATGCAATTAATAATGTTTTTCTTTTTTTATTGCAATTTCATAATTTCGTACAATTTGATCTAAATCACGATCATAATCTTCATCACTACCACTACATGTCGTTGTAACACTAGTCACTATAATACCCAGAATCTTGATTCATGATGACTACTGACTTCTAAATTAATGTCGAGCAATTTATATGTTTAACTCTCCCCACCACCAATCAAAGCATTGGTTGCTGAAAAATGTATTCATAAAACATATTTCGATTTATACTATATCATCAGCGTTTATCCAACTGTTATGTTTTTTGTCTAAGCCTAGCCATTTGACGTATATTTTGTTACGTTTCCTCTTCAATACTTTTTCAACGAGATAAATGTTAGGATTTTTGGTTTTTTGTAATTCTTCTTCATAGAAACAACCTTTAATAGGTGATCCAGTCATATCTTCTATCAAATACGTTACAGGATTCGTTATTTTGACTTTCATAATTTTGAATAATTCAGTTGTGAAATTCGGAGTGTAACCTTTTTCAAAAACATGTTTCGCTTTACTTATTCGCACAATATCTCCTACATTTAACTTTCTAGGTCCGACGATTTTCAAATAACTGAATTTCTTATTTAAAATCAATTTTTCGTTACTTTCATTCACTTCTGATGGTTTGTATCCAGTTTTACTATGTTTTGTGTCATTGTATTCCTTTGTGATTTAGGGTAAAATATCGATCCATTTGTATTTTCTAATTAAGCTGAAATGTTTATAAAGTTTCGTTTTGAGCGTTCTTATAACTCTCTCTGCAATTGCCGCTTTCTTTGTACTAAACGTACTATAATGATTGATATTATGTTTTTTCATTAGTGATTTGAATTTAGTATTGTAAAATTCCGTTCCTTGATCTGATTGAAGGTTTTTTGGCGTTCTACCGCCGCTCCTGAGAATACTTGAAAATGCTCGAGTTATTTCTTCACTCGTTTTAGTTTTGAGCGGACGAGTCCACATGAATTTCGAGAAACAGTCTATTACTACCAAAATCATTTTAAATCCTTTATTATGTCTTGCATACGGTCTCATTTCAGCTAGATTCACTTGCCATTAGTCATCAAGACCTTTAATTATTGTCCGTCGACGTGGATAATTTCGTCGAATCGGTTTATGCAATTCCTTAACAAGTTGAATCTTGTCTGCAGACATGATGTGTAGTGAACAAAGAACTTTAACTTAATTTGTTATATCTAAATTACAAGATCAATTCGCTTATCTGCGGTTAAACCTCTCGGCAGATTATTCTTCTAAGTTACATTGTATGAGAAGATCCATGCAAAAATAATCTCGACTACCCAATTTAAATTCTACTTTATCGTTCTTCTTTATGGTAAGTCCACTTAACTGATGATACTGATATTCCATATTATTCTTCAATAAAACACTCCCATCAGAAGCGTAATGTTTACAGCTTTCAATTTTACAATCAAAGGGGAATACAAACGTTGTACATTCTGTATCCAAAACATAGAAGTTCTTGTTAAATTTCTTAGTGCCTCTAAAGCTGATTAGACACTTTGTGTGATAGGTTTCTGTGAATTGACGTATCTGTCTGTCACATATTTTTTTGTTAGCGTTTGAATAATTTTTGTATTAAGAGTGGCAATTTTTGAATAGTAGTCATTGTGTATTGCATCAAATTTGTCTTTCATTTGTTTGAGGTTGTTCAATATAGATTGACTATTTGACTCTATTGCATTATCTACATACTCTCGAGTAGATACATTACTCATCAATGATTTTATTTTATCATTTATTTGCTGAATACTTGTGTTCGAAGACAATTCAACTAATTCGAGTTTTTAAATCGTGCTTCAATCATATTTGTATTAAACTTCTTTTTATATGCATCAGAATGTCGACCAAACTTGTCGAGACTCATTTTGAAAATTGGTAAAATATATAATTATTTCTAATATATATAATCAGCTTCGCGAAGTTCATGTATAATGGAAACAATCTCATCATCATTTGAAGTGTTACCTGTATCCTTGGAAGCTATTAACTCTTCAAGTCTTTCAACAATCTCGTTTACATCGTTCCAGTAAACGTACTCTATATCTTTATCATTATATGTCATAATGTGATCAGGTAAACCTTTACATACGATGGCAGTGGTAGTGTTTCGTTTTATAATAAATTGCTTTTTAATAATATTAATATACTTCCACCGCTGAGAACCTATTAGTGTTTTATCTTTTTTTAAATGAACCCCCGTTCGTTCCAATAATATTTTGTATGTAGGTAAATCATCTTCGGTATATTTGGGGTGTCCACTGATCGTTTTCAGCATTATACTTTGGACCATACAAATCATCGATTTGTGAGTCGATATCGGCCCA
The DNA here is from genome assembly GCA_963921935.1 of Galeruca laticollis. Lineage (NCBI taxonomy): Eukaryota > Metazoa > Arthropoda > Insecta > Coleoptera > Chrysomelidae > Galeruca > Galeruca laticollis. The sequence continues at coordinate 179,056,464 of OY998175.1, forward strand.
TTGTAGGATATTCTTCGATGTACTCGTTGACTGTTCGTGGTGAGAAATGTTCACTAGTATTCGCTTGAGGTTCACCACGTAAATACTGATTCATTTTTCGGATCATAACTGTATAATTCTTCAACACTTAGAAAATTGGGAACATGTTATTTTTTTCTCTTTAGACGATGTGGCCTGTGGTGGGGGTGGTGGTGCTGCTATAATCTGGTTGTTTTCCTTAGATGTATTCATAATATTTACGATATCTTTGAGTGGACTAGATATAGGTTTGAAAATTCTATTTAGTGTCTCATCATGCTCAGTTTTGTTCAGTTTAAAAGATAAATACTTTTTTCTAATAATTCTTTTCAGATCTGCAATTTTTCGTTTTCGCACAGCATCTGCAGCAGATGACATCATAATGAAAAATGAATGGTTGATTAATTATTATATTTTTATATACATATCGAATCCTTTACGATATCTTCCATCTTTTAAATCAAAGTCTTTGACAATAACCAAAGCGCCATATTTATCATTCCAGCATTCAGAGCACATTTTCTTGAACTCTTCAAATGACATGTCAGGGGAAATGTGTTCGTTGAAGGCATGTTTGAGGTTAATTTCATCCTGTTTAAACATTACAATCATACTGCAGTTATCGCGTATTAGCTGCTTTGGTATTTTCGAATAAGTCTGACATAGGTATGACATCACATGCCTACACATCGAAAAATATTCTTGAATGGTTTGTTGTTTCTTGCATGACACATCGTCAAAAATGAAAATCGAATTCGGTTTGGATTGTGCAGGACTTACAATTTCATCGTTTTCTTTAAACGGATAATATCCCACACCTTTTACATCAGTCAATACTTCTTCGAGCAGTTGGAATTTTGGTTGATATAGAGATTTAGAATAAACGTGACATTTTTAAATTTCACTCCATTTGGATCGAACAACAATGATAGCACAATATTTGTTTTCCCACATCCGCTGGGGCCGCAAATAATAGCACGAAACGAATCAGGTAATAAAAGTCCATGTTTTCGACTACGTCTATCTTCCAAAACGCTATCGAAATTTTCAATCGGTAATGACTGCTCTTGTTTAACAATCTCCATCTTATGATACTTTTTCAAACACTGCAGCTATAATTATAGGTTCCATCGTGAGCAAATAGCCAGTCTTCATGTTGATTCACGAATTCGCTCATAAACAACTTGCCTTTTGAGCTTCATTTTCCTGGCTACCAATACTGTGGACGTAAGTTTTACTATTTTTATTTTTTCACAATATTAATTCCTCTACTTATATAGCTGGAACGCGTCTGAAAAAACGACTACTACGAGGAGATACAGGTGTCAACGCTCTCGACGCAGCTTGCAAAAATCACGATATCGCATACGCAACTAACAAGTCACTCACAGATCGTCACAAAGCCGATTTGGTATTAGAAAACGCCGCTTGGGAGTGAGTAAAGTCAAAAGACGCTAAATTATATATATATATATATATATATATATATATATATATATATATATATATATAATTAATGGGTCTACTCATCAACGATTATAAAAGTCCTTCTTCATCTGCAACCAAATTAGACTCTTGCAGATCGTTCAAACGAAGGAACCTTATTCCTGCAAATCGTGCGTTCCTCAAAGCAATTGGATTAAAGTTAAAGAATGACGCAAAAAAGAAAGTACGTGCGTTCTGATGAGCATCATCCACCACCTACGAAAATATCTTCGATATTTGACCTTTACCGAGATCCACAATATGACGAGTCGATAAGAAAAGAAGATTTCCACACCTATGTTCTTTACGTGAAATCATTCAATAACAGCGATTCTGTGGAATTTGACATCCAACAAACTGATGCATTTTTTCTCATGTACGAAACTCAACTTGAAATTAAGGGAAAAATAGAAGTTAGTGGTGGCGGAGGACATGTTTATCTAGCGCCAAATTGTGGTGCATTCCTCTTCGATTCTTGTTCCTACATTCAAAGTGGGTAGGAAATAGAAATAGTACGAGATCCTGGTATAGTAAGTACCGTGAGAAGATTGTTGTGTTATAATCCGCAATCGAAAGAAATGGCTATAGCTGGTTGGAATTATCCCAACAAACCGCTATTAAATGATGCAGATAAATCGTTTAATTTTTTGATTCCTCTAAAACACATTTTCAATGTATTTAACGACTATACTAAAATTACGTATGGAAAACAAACTTTTCGATTCATTCGATCTCGTCATGATAATGATGCTGTAATAGCAACTGAAGTAACTACAGGTGCTACGACACCTAATACTACAATAAAGTTTGTTATAGATAGCATGGCATTGAAAGTTAAGCAAGTCTATCCTAACGATGAAACAAAATTACGTATGATGGAGCAAATAAAAAGTAATCGACCAATATTCATTTCGTTCAGAAAATGGGAACTTTGTGTATTGCCTACGTTAACGAAAGACGTTAAAAATGAAATTTGGTCAGTTAAAACGAGTTCGTTTGTTGCGAGACCTCGATATGTTATCGTCTGCTTTCAAATGGATAAACGCAACAAGAAGACAAACGATCCCTCGCAATTTGTTCACTTGAACATCAACAACGTAAGATTGGCTTTGAACGGAGAATTTTGGCCCACCGAACGATTAAAGATGGATTTCGGAAAGAACGACTATACTCTTGCCTATCATAATTACGCATCATTCTTTAGAAGCTATACTAATTCTTGCATAGTACATCCAACATTGGACTATGAAGCATTCAAAGATCGTGCTCTCTTTGTAATAGACTGTTCCAAGCAGGAGGAGGGAATTAGAGCATCGACTGTTGATATTAAAGTGGAAATTGAAGCAGGTGTAGGATTTCCTGCAAATACTAGAGCATATTGTATAATCATACATGACTGTTTATTGGAGTATTACCCGTTAACGGAAGTTATCAAAACGATCATATAATACTCATTCAGATTGTGGAATTGTGTCAGTTACAAATAAACTATGATGAGAATAGCATTTATTGACATTCAAGGCTTCCTCATAAATGGTACATTTCATCATAAGGAACTGTCCATCGAAATCGGATTTAAGCATAGACACTACATATTTACGCCACCACTACCATTTCATTTGCTAAACCATCAAGATCAAAAAACAATAAAGTTCTTGGAACGTCATATCCATGGAATTAAGTATTCTTCGGGTGACGTTGATTATTTAAAATTGGATGAAATTTTGAAAAGTATAATGCCTAATGTTGAGTGTAACTACGTTCGCGGTAATCAGAAATATGAATTTTTACAAAAGAAATGTGTGGAATATGGAATTTCTACGATGATAGTTGATGTCTGCAAGTTTGATGGAACGCCCTCCGCCATGGAAAGTTTCAAGAAAGATTCGAATGCTTGCCATGCCGATGGGACTTTCAAATGTACACAAATTAATGTAGAACAAATACGATACTGGTTTTTAAGTATAATACCATTGTAATTTTGCTTCAATAAATAATATTTTGGAAACATTGAGTTTTATTGAAACACATTGTATACTCATTTATAATTATATTACAGGAAGAATTAATCTTTCCTTGTACAATTTTCAATATAATTTTCAATATCAAAATAATATTGTGGCTAAAATTACACATGTCAGTGCAAAAACATTATTAATGTCATCCATGATGGCATCCTCATCCATTGTGTTATTCATTTTTTGTAGTAGGTTTAATTCTGTATAGGGGATACTGGGCATGCGGCAATTGTCGATCCCACAAGCACATTCGCTCCAATTGCTTTATCACTTCGTTTTTATTTTCATAAAATGAAATATCTTTTTTCAATTCTCGAGTACTTTTAGTAAATTCCTCCAATTTACGTCTACACTCTTCTGATGACATTGTGATACAAACACACACGTCTCACAATCATTTATTATAAAAAAGCACCTCTGCAATCATTGCGCATGTTCAAAATAATGTCCTTTCGCAACCATCGATATGACACATAAAACTTAAATAATTATTGGTGGATCTAACTTCAATAATGTTTTCTATTTTAAGAAAATTTATCAAATATGACACATAAAACTTATCCAAATATGAGGTTTCAATTAATACAATATAAAAATTATTCGTAAAATGCTATGGTCAATTTATTGAAACACAATGTTTTAAAAGAAGATTTATTCTTTCGCAATATACTGTAAATACATATTTTTAATGTCTTGTGACGGCATACAAATACTTTAGTTCAATTAAATACCTTCCTCGACCCCAAAATAACTATTGTGCATTAAAAAATAGTATATTTTATGACTACGCCCTGTATATAAGACACCATAAATTTCTATCACCCTTTTTTGGTACATTCTATATAAATACGGCATAATTATTACTACACCCTGTATCTTTTTTACTACACCCTGATCCAAACTGATGCGTCGCGAAAGCCCTAACGACTGCACATCATCGGTTAAATACATTTCTTGATCTTGATCTTCTAATATTACTGGCACAAATATTGTGTTTGACTATCCTGCTGAATTCTGTTATATTTTCTCATGTTTCATTCAACACCTTTGCTCCCATGTTTCACATCTTTTCTTGGTAGTACCGTACCGATGACGGCTAATGAGCCAGAAACATGCATGTCTGCGGTTACCACTCTTTTCAGTAGCCCCTTCTTCTATTTGCGTGCAATACCCACTAATCTATTCGTTGCTTATTGTTCATATGTCACGCACTATTCGTACATCTTGGTATTATTTCATTAATCTGGGTCGGAAGTTTCAGACGGGAGTGTTATATGCACCTCCGTGTGTATGTTGGTTGTTGTCTCGAATATTCGAGATCTTCTAATATTACTGACACAAATGTTGTGTTTGACTATCCTGCTGAATTCTGTTATATTTTCTCATGTTTCATTCAACACCTTTGTTCCTATGTTTCACATCTTTTCTTGGTTGTACCGTACCGATGACGGCTAATGAGCCAGAAACATGCATGTCTGCGGTTACTACTCTTTTCAGTAGCCCCTTCTTCTATTTGCGTGCAATACCCACTAATCTATTCGTTTCTTATTATATATATATATATATATATATATATATATATATATATATATATATATATATACAAGGTGTCCTAAGTTATTGTTTACAGGCAATATTCGCGTAATTTAAAAGGTAATCCAATATTGTAAAAAACAAGCTATCTCAACTTATTTCACTTCAAAACCCTCCTCCAAAAACCCTTGACATTGAAAGACTTGTCCACAATTAGTCCGACACCCCTATTTCGGAACACGCCAAACAGGCTCTTGTCAAAGACTTTAATTACGCTGTCACAACCAAATCCATTGCAATAGAAACGATCCTTTGCAAAACTGAGGAAGCTAGGTAATGCTACGGTCGTCCTCAATTCTTCTTATCTGAATAAAATAAATAATCTTCTCAACACGTCCGACTACAAAATCGTCCCTAATGACCCTACCACATATCTGGAAAAGACAACAAAAACATGCATCAATAAATCCCAACTTCTTTCCGACATAAAAGCTAAGCTCATCCCACGAGAAAAATCATCCCGCATTTCTCGAATATACGACTCATTGTCAGTGCGTTTAACTGCCCCTGCCAACACTGGGCTAAACATTTACCTGATTCAACCAATTGCTGAGCAGTCCCAATCATATGTTAAAAATTATCGCCATTTCATTGAACTCAAAGGTTTTTATATTTCTTCCACAGATATCCTTGACATTGTCTCCTTATTTACCAACATCCCTATCGATGAAACTTGGTCTATCTTAGATACTAAACACCACATTACCTCAGATTATCTTTCTCTAATCAAACACTGTTTATCTAACACCTACTTCATATTTCAAGGTAACTAGAACTGTACAGACCACTGAAAGGTTTTCCATGGGATCCCCTATCACTCCGGGTGTGGCCAACAATTTCATGGGACATTTAGAAAATTCAGCACTATCTTCCTCTCCCCTCCGAGCAAGCTGTTGGTTACGATATGTTGATGACACTTTCATCATTTGGCCCCATGGAAGAGATACTTCAAATTCCTTCCTACTCCATCTGAACAGCTTATATCCCTGTATACAATTCACGATAGAAGTGGGAGATAACTCATCTCTACCATTTCTTGATGTCATGATTAAACAAATTCACCACATGGTATCTCATACTCCATCTATCGCAAACCCACTCACACCAATCGTTTTCTCAATGTCCATTCGCATCACCATCCGGCCCAACCTAAATCCGTCATTAACACACTCGTACCTCGATCCATGTCCCTGTCCGACGAATCCAATCGACCATCAGAAATCAATTTTTTAAAACAAACTTTGATTCAAAATGGTTACAAAAAATTCCAAATCAACAAGAGCATTCAGAAATTTCCAACTCCCACTCCACCACCTTCCACCATTGACTCATACAGTCAATTAAAATATCCCTTCCTTACATTAAAGGAGTAACAGACAAAATCTGCAAAATCTTCAAACCCACGGTATTCAAACAATCTTCAAACTCCAACAGAAAATCTCCCACCTAAACAGATCTGTCAAGGATAAAATTCCCGATGAACAGCATGGAGTATGTGAAATCACTTGCTTAGATTATACCCGCTCCTACATAGGTCAGACCAACCGACGTATATCCGTTAGAGGAAATGAACACTCTGTTTGTTATAAATTCCGATACTTCTTCCACCTACGCCCAACATCGTGTCCAAACAGGGCACACAATCAATTTCGATTCAATCATAACTATCGGCCCATTTCCCTCCTCCAAGTCCAGAATAATTCGAGAAGGTATCCAGATAGAATAAAGTCCAAACTGTTTAAACACCAGGGATGACAGCCAGGGATTCCCATCAACCAGGAAACATCTTCACCCGCCCCATTCCGATACCACCTAACTTCACCTCCTTCCAGCAAGGCCTGCGTCAAAAATAATAATTTTCCCCCTAAAATATCCCCGGATAACGAACATCCTATATCTGTTACCTCTCCTGCCAGTAACCCACGTACCGCGCGCGCCAAAAAGACAAAATTCGCCAGTAGGTCCCCCATAAATACACGATCCAGACACCTTATCTCTCAGTCGGCTTCAGACCAGTAGTGAGAGTGTTATTGTTTACGGTGTTTTAAATGGTACGCATTTTTATATTATCTTATTTTTAGTTTGTTATTTCCTTTTTCGGTGAAATGTCAAAGAGTAGGCAGATCTAGGCATTGGCATCAGCCGAAGGGGGTGATTCGTTGCGTAGACAGATAGAGACTACGGAATCGGATCACTTCCTAGATTAATGAACGAATAACCTAACCCCCCCTCTCTTGATAATGGCTTCAAAGTGGAAGCCGAAACGTCGAGAATTTACAAATTTCCAACACGGTTCAACCCGTGAACCTAGTTCATTCAACCCATATTATTGGAACTATACTATTATTGTTTAAACAAATGCATAAATGTATAATTCATTTTTTTCTCTTATTTGAACTAGTAAAATCGATGTATTAAATTCAACTATTCATGATGTTTTAAAAAGCAATTACTTCTATATGACAAACAATACATAATTAAAGTTGGTTCCTGTTAGTCTGATCTGTTAAACTTTGTATAAGTATGGGTTGGGAGAGCAACAAATTATGTACATGAAAGTTGTTAGTAAATTATATAATTATAACCTAATGGTTAATAGTTTCAAGTACACATCTCTATATTAAAAACATGATATATAATTTTGCAACACAATAATATATTTTAAAAAATGTGATTATAATGTAGAAACTGGGATTGAAGGAGAAAATTGTATGTGCTAATTTTTCCACACGTTTCGATAATCAAAATATCTAGATAAGACAATATTCAATACGTCGATTCAATGTTCGAGTGATGATAGTTTGAAGGTTTGTGGTGGCGTTCTGACATGAATGGCCTGGCCTAAATCCGAATTGAAATGCCGGAATGATATTGTTTTCAGTACAGAAGTCTAAGATTCTCTCCTTCAACAAACGTTCAAAAATTTTACCTAGGACACTGATAAGTGGAATCGGGCGGTAAGATTCAGGCTTTGTAGGGTCTTTGCCGGGCTAGAGGATGAGAACTACATTGGCTGATTTCCAACAACGAGGGACATATGAGAGTGCCAAACATGCGTTCAGCAGGGCGCAGAGCGAAGGGAAAATCTCTTCTGGCAGGTTTTTAAGTGTCTGTCTCACAGGGGGACTGTTTCTCCCCGCTTGGCATGCCTGCTGAACTCGATTGTGAATATTGACGTGTGGGCTTAGAGTTATGTTACGAGTAAGGAGGTCTGTTTCAAGGGCAAAGTCAGGTGGTGTAAGGACAGTTTGTAGGTTATTGTTGAAGGCGGTGGCGTTGTCTTGGGGCGTGAAGATATTCTGTCCTTGCACTTCGAGATGTGTTTCCACCTTTCCTTTAAGGCCGACAAGGCGGTATAATTTTTGCCAAAACACGCGCCCTTGTCTGAAGGCCAGATCAGCTGTAAACGCCTTCCATTTTCTCTGCTTTTCAGCATTGATTACGTACAGAGCCTAGGCGTTTATACAGTTCCACTGTGTCTTGACAGCGGGATCTCGAGTGCTGATGTATAACTGCCATTTTTGACGGATTTTGTGAATAATTCGTTGCGGAAGGGCATAATAGTTTGTGTTTATGGTGGTGAGAGGTGCGACGATGTCTTGTGCATCGATTAACAGGGACTGGAATTCCTCTGCATGATTATCTATTCCAGGTAAAGATTTATCTTTTACAAGGTCTGTAGATGCCTTTTTGACTGAGGAAATATTTAATTTTATTGTGCAGTGTACAAATAAAAGAGCTCAATTATATTTTGCAAATCAGCCACAGCATCATTACAAATTTCATGGTCTACAATGGCGCGATGTAACAGAAGAATTTAAAATTTTTTTTTGGTTATTTACTAAATATGGGACTAAACAAAAAACCGCAACTCTCAATGTATTGGAGTACACGTCCTAATCTCAATACATAGAATACAGTTTATAGCAAAAGGGATTCTTAGCAGAAATAGACTCCCATCTATTTTAAAATTTCTTGGATTTGCTGACCCAAATAATTTGCTGGAAAATGATAGATTGTATCGATTTAGACTATCGTTAACAAAACATTTTTCAAAACAATTATCAACCAAATAAGAATGTTTCTGTGAATGAATCGCTGATGTTACACAAAGGTCGATTAGGCTTTCGACAATACATAAAGTCAAAGCGCTCCAGATTGGGTGTAAAAAATTTTAGCCTCTCTACTTAAGGCGGATATATGTACAGCTTTGATATATACATTGGACACTGTCAGCACCAATTTGTTCTTCCAGATGACAATGTCAATGCTGTGTTATCACTTTTAGAGAGAATAGTTGTGCATTTTGGCCGAAATCGACTGGACATAGACTATTCGTTCTATACTGACAACTGGTATAGTAGCACTTGGCTCGAAGAAAATCTACTAACGAAAGACACATTATTGACTGATACAATACATTCAGATGAGGGAGTCCCAGATATTGTTAAAAATGCTTCATTACACCGACACCAAACTGCTTTTGCCAAGAAAGAAAATTTAATGGATTTAAAATATTTAGATAAAAGACATGTTTTTTTTGTCATCTGAGTATACTGCTGAATTGACTGAGAGGGAGAGGTTCAATGTTGGTGGCCACAGAGAGTTTTTTTAGAAAAACCACAGTCATACAACAATATACCCGTTGTATGTGTGGTGTTGACAAATTAGACCAGCTGTTGCATTCTTACAACTATTGCAGAAAATCATATATATTGTTACGAAACAGCACACTGGTATAGTCCCTAAATCCGACTCTGTCTAAGCCAGGTATAAAAGTTAAAATTATGGCGGATACGCACTGTTTACGACTATCTTATCTTAACATTGTTTTTGTGACCAGAGTTATCTAGAAAAGGCCAGAACCAATTGTTTTTGTGTGTGTAAGCCGCAGTCCGGAATTTACTAGTAAAAAAGGCTTTAATATATAAGGGACTGGTCAGGAAGAGTTAGTTAGTTGATAAAGTGATCTCGTGAAATAAATACACCGAAATAGCAAACAGTAAATATAAATTAGTTAAGTGTTCATATAAATTAGTTTAAGTGAATATACTGAGTATATATAAATTAAGTGTTAGTGATTAGTTTAGTGTTTAAATAAATTAGTAAGTAGCCATACCGTGTGTTTAAAATTTATCCCATCCGTTTATTGTTTAAATAAATCAGAAAAACATTACATTGGTATCAGGTGTGGGGTAATATAAATAAATTGCTACGTGAAAATGGCCAAGAGACTATGTGACCTCAAAGTGGCGGAGCTATGAGCAGAATTGGAAGATCGTGAGTTGGAAACGTCCGGTAAGAAAAGTGAATTAGTAGAAAGACTTAAAGTGGCACTGGAAAATGACGGCTTTGATGGACATGGACGAGAAGATTTCTGCTATGAAGCAAGACATTTCTGCCAACATGGACGAGAAAATTTGTGCTATGAAGAACGACATTTCTGCTAATATTTCTGCTAACATGGACGAGAAGATTTCTGCTATGAAAAACGATATTTCTGCCATGGAAGAGAAAATTTCAAGGAATGTGAAAAACGATATTTCTGCTTTGAAGAACGATATATCTGCCGATATCTTATTAATGAAAAACGACATTGCCGCTGACGTTGAAAATGATATTTCGTCTCTTAAATCTGAAATCGAGAATAAGATGTCGACGATGGACGTGAAAATCGAGAATAAGATTACAATGATAGACGAGAATATCAAGGAGTTAGAGGAAAAGATTGCCGATTCAAGAACGCGAGGCACGCCAGAGGAAGAAAAGAAGACCGAGCAAACGAAACCCTGCAAGCCAGAAACACTACCTAAGTTTGAAGACATTGGCAGTTTTACCCGAGTCAAGGCCCCGACGTTCGATGGAAAAATGTCGTGGACCAATTATGTGAAACAATTTGAAGCAGCCGCTAAAGTGAATAATTGGCCCGATAGAGAAAAGGCAGTGAACTTAACTATCGCGCTTCGGGGAGATGCCTTAGATGTACTTCAGACGAGACCTCTGGAAGAAACGGATGATTTCGAGCAGCTGAAGAAGAGGTTGGACATGCGATATGGTCACGAACATTTAGAACATTTGTACAGATTCCAGCTGAAGAACCGAAGGCGGAAGCGTGACGAAACCCTTCAAGAGTATGAAATGAATATTGCCCGACTAGTCCGATTTGCTTATCCATCAGCACCAGAGAACATGATGGAATGTTTAGGCATCCAGGCCTTTATGGACGGCTTATATGACCACGATATGGAGAAGACGCTTCGATTAGCCCATCCTAAAACATTGGTCGACGCATTGACTGCTACTCTTGAATATGAAGCAGCCACGTTGGCTTCGGGATACAGCAAAGGTAGGACCATGCAGGAAAAAGGTGACGATGACAGACTTCACCAGATCGTCAACCTGTTGAAAGGTATGGCAGACAAGAAGCCGAAGAAGATCATATGCGCAGTCCGTCTAAGCGCCCCAATAGTCCTGTAACCCAAGAACTCCAGTCACAGGGGAAATCAGACAGGGGTGAACATCCAGCTGATGTGAGTCACCGAAATGTCGACTCCCTGTCAAGACGGCCGTGCCCAACAGACTGCTCCCACTGCAACAAGGTGGAATCTAGGGAAGCTGCAGTTTCAAGAACTACTGTAGTCAACGAGGAATGGTCACCCACCAGGATCAGAGAAGATCAGGAGAATGATCCTCACCTGAAGATGATCCGGCAATGAAACAAAGAAAATCGGCAACCCACCTGGCAATAAGTGTCAAGATTTTCACCGAAACTCAAGGCGTATTGGGCTCAGTGGGACTCCCTTGTCCTGGAAGAAGGGCTGTTGAAAAGAGTCCTTGAAAACGATGATGGTTCTGAGATGAGGAGATAGCTAGTTATCCCGAGAACAAGAGTAGCTGAGGTACTGAAGAAGTTACACGACAGTCCATCGGGAGGTCATCTGGGAGTGAAGAAAACCCTTCAGCGAGTCCGTGAAAGGTTTTATTGGATGAACAGCTCCGACGATGTGAAGGACTGGTGTAAGAAATGTACGACTTGTGCTACGAGTAATGGACCACATCGCAAGAGTAAGGCACCCATGAAACAGTACAATGTTGGAAGCCCTTTCGAAAGGATTGCTTTAGATATCGCTGGGCTATTTCCAACGACAGAAAATGGTGGCAAATACATACTGGTTGTAAAGGATTATTGAAGTGGGAGGAAATTTACGCTATCCCGAATCAAGAGGCCACAACTGTCGCAGATGTATTGGTGAAATAATGTATCAGCCGATATGGAGTGCCCTTGGAAGTCCACAGCGACCAGGGAAGAAATTTCGAAAAGTCATCTATTCCAGGAGATTTGCGAGAAGCTGGGAATGAAGAAGACCAGAACAACAGCATAACATCCACAGTCAGATGGAATGGTCGAGAGAATGAACAGGACTATTGGAAAATACCTGTCCAAAGTAGTATCCAGCCATCAGAGAGATTGGGACCAGTATCTTTCCCTATTCGCATTGGCTTATCGATCTGCCGTCAATGAGTCCACGGGTGAAACACCTGCGAAAATCATGTTTGGACATGAAATGAGGCTTCCTTGTGACCTGGAATTTGGCTGTCGCCCTGGAGAAGATCTAGCAGGAGAAGACTACGTGACCAAATAGAAAAGAAGGCTGGACGATATTCATGAATTAGTTCGAACAAATCTTCAAGTTGCCAGCGACAGAATGAAAAGTCGGTACGACACGCAGCCCACAGAAAGCGGTTTTAAAGAAGGGGACAAAGTATGGTTACACAACCCGACGAGGAGAAAAATAATTTCTCCAAAATTACAAAAATCCTGGGAAGGTCCATACTTACTCAAGAAAAGGATCAATGATGTTATATATCGCATAAGCAAGATCCCCAACGGAAAACCAAAAGTAGTTCACCAAAACCGACTAGCGCCATTCGAAGGAGACCATGACCTGGACGAAGGAGTGAACCTTATTCGAGATGTGTCTGATCCCACCTTCGAGGAATTTATGGGCACGTATGGAGGTACCGGGAAAGTTAGATATGGAGTCACTTCGGAACAACAACATGATTTGTTCACTCTCCCGGAAGATTATTCACTGGCATACAACATCCCCGCCCGTATCAAGAACGCACGAGGGTTGGCAACCGTCTTTCGACAGAAGTTCGGGCAATTAGATAAACTTGAAGACCAGACTCCAGCCCCTGGCAAAAGACTGAAACTGAAACATAATTCGCGGTACGTCTTCTACGTGGTAACTAAAAATTAATTTCAAGATCGATCTACCTACCGCGATGTGTTGAAGCACTTTCGACACCTCCGAGACCATGTGTTGGAATCCAACGTGAAGAAACTGGCTATGCCTAAGATAGCGAGTAACCAGTTGGATTGGCGAATCATCAGGAACATGGTAGAGATTATCTTTCAAGATACCGGTGTCCAGATATTAATTTGCAGCTACAACCCCCGTTATCAGTATCCGATGAAGACGGTGCTCTGCTATTTCCATAAGATCTGAAAGTGTAGAAATGGGGCTAGGCCGATTCAAACACCCAGCCTCGGCTACACAAAAGTTCCAGGAGGAACTTCCATTTAAGGAGGGGGTAATGTTACGAAACAGCACACTGGTATAGTCCCTAAATCCGACTCTGTCTAAGCCAGGTATAAAAGTTAAAATTATGGCGGATACGCACTGTTTACGACTATCTTATCTTAACATTGTTTTTGTGACCAGACTTATCTAGAAAAGGCCAGAACCAATTGTTTTTGTGTGTGTAAGCCGCAGTCCGGAATTTACTAGTGAAAAAGGCTTTAATATATAAGGGACTGCTCAGGAAGAGTTAGTTAGTTGATAAAGTGACCTCGTGAAATAAATACACCGAAATAGCAAACAGTAAATATAAATTAGTTAAGTGTTCATATAAATTAGTTTAAGTGAATATATTGAGTATATATAAATTAAGTGTTAGTGATTAGTTTAGTGTTCAAATAAATTAGTAAGTAGCCATACCGTGTGTTTAAAATTTATCCCACCCGTTTATTGTTTAAATAAATCAGAAAAACATTACAATATGGTTAAAAAAAGTTGGAACGCAATGTGACTTTGTTAACTTATTTAAATTACATAATTGAGTATTTTGTGGATGGCCGTACAGAAGATATTGCAAGACTAGACGCAGGAGAACCAATTTGTAGGCGGCGTCAGAGACAACCTTTAGAATTTCGTGATCCTGTCATGAACACTCCTTCAACTTTTCCACCAACTCGTCGTCAACGTCCACAACGAAGATGTGTTGTATGTTCATCGTTGAACACCAGACATGATACTAGATATTATTACAATTTATGTCACTATAAACCAGCTTTGTAGATGCCAAATTGTTTTTCTACTTACAATCATATTCATTAGCTATTTTATAATTACAATATCATTGCTTGGTACTATTTTCACATGGACACACATTTCACCATTTTATTAATATTTATACCAATATTTTTTTTCATTTTCTTTTATTTCATAAATCATTTTAGAATAAAAATATTGATACAAGTGTTGACATATTTCAGTGCATACTAATTCTTGTGATGTAGGACATACGCCCAGTGGTATATAACTTGCATACGTTCACCTCAACTTCGAACTTTAGATTTCTGGTATTATTGTTGTATGTAAAAATATTAGCTGGGGCTGAAAGGGTTAATGGACTGTCCATCTATTAGGCATGCTCTCAGGTAGGATTTGTAGAAACTGAACACCATTTTTCTTTTAATTTTTTTAAGATGGTATATTAATTAACCTTCTTGAAACCTCAATCATAGAAATTCACACTTTTGGATCTGTGAATCAGTTAAGGCTCATTCTAAATTTTCACAATGAGGAAATGATTCTTACCAGTTTCCTAAATTAGACACAAGTTTTCCTATGTTTATATCATGTTCTCTAAATTGTCGCACCTGTAAACTACTGTCCTGGTGATTGTAGTAAATCAGTAATTTATAATGATGGACGAGATATTCTAAAATTCCAGTAATTTTATCCATTTGCTTCTTATTACGTATTTTGGTGATTTGTATATATACAGTGGATCCTAGTTATCCGACAAACGTTTGGCAAAGCGGTGTCGGACTGTCGAATTTTTTGGATTATAGAGTTCTGCCACAGGCTCCCTATAGTCCGGATTTTTTTTTAAAAGAGATTATATCTGAACTACAAATCATACTACATATGACATGTATATAATATCTGTTATGTACAGGTGCTCGACACGTCGGATTACAGGGGGCGCTGGATTAGATGGGGTCCACTGTATAATAGTTTTTTATTCAATTTAACGTGCTTGAGATAGCTATGGCCATTAGCACAAGGTACAGTAATTTATAATAGATTATAAATATATAATGTGAAAATAATTACAAACAATAATGAATTGAAAGTCTTTAAATTTTATTCAGAAGGTACTCTTCTTTTAGAAACTGGATGGCTATGGTGATTTGGTGTGTAGTAGTTATGATATCCTTAATGTCGGTTTTCATTCCTAGCTGATGACGCCTTTTAGTATAATAGGGGCAATCTACGAGAATGTGTTGAATGTCAAGTAGAGATTGGCAGTGTTGGCAGTTTGGCTAGGGGGGGGGGGAGAGGTCATAAGGTGGCCATGAGTAAGTCATGTGTGACCAATACGTTTTTTCATAGCGAATTTTAGGTCTCTAGAAATTTGCAGAATAATAGGTGTAGTGGTGGATGAGGCAGCTTCTTTAGTAATGCGATCGGCGTTTTCATTACCAGTTATACCAATGTGTGAGGGAATCCATATAATAGTGATAGTTACATCATGAGAAATAAGGGTTTGATACGTATCGTCGATGCGTTGATCGAGGGGATGATTTGTGAATAAACTGTTGATGGATTGAATAGATGAGAGAGAGTCTGTACAAATAGCAGCTTGTTGGGATTACGCAGAGATTGAAGGCTTGTAAAATGGCGAATAGTTCACCGATGTGAACGCTAGAGGAGGATCGGATTCGGCACATCTGACATCAGTCTTGTTTTTTGAGGCGTCAGTGAAGAGGACCCGGTCGTATTTCTTCGAAATTATTATTTATAAGAAGGATTTCCTTATGAGTTCGTGACTGGTTTCTCCCTTGTTGAACATGGTGAGTGAGATGATCTTGGGAGGGTTTTAGTCCAGGGTGAGTTATGTGAAATGGGGATAGGGCTGGTTAGGGATAATTGAGTGTAAGGTATTATTTTTGAAGAAGGAGGGTATGGTATGTATGCACGGGTTGGGTGGTGGGGAGCTAAGAATGTGAGGTATTCTGGTTATTAAAAAGGAAACTGGATTAGAGTGGAGGTTCATTGGCTTCAAGGCCTAGCCACTCGGCTAGACTAGAGCGAAATGCACCTAAACAAAGTCGGATGGCAGTATTGTGTACAGAGTTCAGGGTTTTCAGGATGTTTTTGGATGCTGACATATATGCAATAGTGCCGTAATCTAGTTTGGATCTAATGAGAGCCCAGTATACTTTCAGGATAGTATATTCGCTAGCTCCCCACCGATAGTGGGAGAGTGTTTTGATGATATTCAAGAATTTTAGGCAGTATCCTCTGGTTTCTCGGATATGGTGTTTCCAAGAAAGTCGGGAGTCGAATATCACTCCCAGAATTTTGCAGTGTTTGACGTCTGGGAGAGGGTGGTTGTTCACTAAAATTTCAGGGTGAGGGGATGGGACTTTTCTGATGAATCTTATGAGCTTTGATTTTATAGGAGAGAGGGAAGGACCAAGTGAAGATATTCTACTATGAAATAGGTTTACAGCAGATTGGAGGAGTTTGCATGTAGTAGGTGTTGAGGTGTCGTGACAGTAGATAACAAGGTTGTCTGCATATGCAGCAGATTTGACAGGGGAGGGAATATTGTTACATAAATGACTAATAGTTAGAATGAATAATGTAGTGCTAACAATAGAGCCTTGGGGCACACCGTCTTGTTGCACATGAGTTAATGATAGGCAGCTATTTACTGAGATCCTAAAGGATCTATGACTAAGATAGTCTGTGATACATGAGAAAATATTACCATTGAGGCCATAAAATGAAAGTTTATCAATAATCGTCTGCCTTGGTATTGTGTACATGCAGCTTCAATGTCAAAGACAGAAGCTAACACCTCATGTTTACGATTTATAGCATCGGCAATGTGGGTTTGTAAGACTGTGAGGTTATCTCTTGTGGATCAGTGACGATGGAAACCGGATTGTTGTTTTGGTAAGATTTGATCTTTTCCAATAATTTGCATGTAGTACATGTAAGAGAAATCGGTCTATAGGATTGTGGTAATGTAGATGGATGTGACGGTTTTAGGACGGGGACGGGAACGATAATGGATGTGTTCCATTGAATAGGGTATAATTGAGAAGACCAAATAGTGTTATAAATGTTTAATTGTTTAGTAAGATTATAGGTGGATACATTTTTAAGAAAAATGTAAGGGGTGTCGTCAGGACCAGCGGCAGAGTTTTTACATGAAGATAAGGCATATATTAGTTCAGTAAATGAATTAATATCGTCGACATCTTGTAGGTGAGGTAAAGTGAGTTTGGGGTAGGCAGATTCATGAGGAATAGTTGTAAAGAGAGGCTAGAGTTTGTTTTGAAATATTTCATCAAATTTATCAGCAAAGATGTTAGAAATAGTTTGGTTATTGCTAGAGGAAGAACCATTAAAAAAACTATGGTGAATTTTGGTGTTCATTTTGTCACCTTGGACCTACCGAATTTTTCGATGTTTGGGAGGGGTTTGAATTATTATGCCAGGAGTTTTTTTGCTCTGTTTGATTACATATTTGGCTTTTGCTTTAAATCTTTTAAATTTAACCAGGTTTTCAGAACTTTTGTGTTTGCGGAAAATGTTAAGGGCAGTTTTGGATTGTCGCACTGCTTGTTCACATGGAGGGTTCCACCAAGGAACGATTTTGTGACGGGGGATATGGGTGGTTTTGCAAATGTGAGTGAATGCTGCTGTAATGATGGCATCCCAGAAAAGCTTAATAGAATCATCAGTATTATTGGTGGCAGGTAATTCATCCAGGAGAACTCCGGCCATTTCGCTTTCTTGAGGCACCAATAACTTCTCACATGGACTTATTCATTTGAGTTGTCACATATAATTATGGGGTAATGATTGCTATATAGATCATCAGCAGTTTGCCAGGTTAAGTTGGAGGCAGTTTTGGGATCACAAATGCTTAGATCAATTGCAGAAAAGGTACCAGAAGCGATATTTAAGTGGGTATATGATTCTGCACTGCGGAGGCATGAATTAGTACAATTTAGTATATTCACAACTTTACCGCGTCCAAATGTGCGTGAGGAGCCCCCAATACTGTTGTAGGCGTTGAAATCACCCACAAGTATAAAGGGTTGGGGGAGACCGTAAACCGAGTTAAGAAGGTCTTCTTCATTTAGTTTGTAGTCGGGAGGAATGTATATGGAACATATGGTTTATTTTTGGGGACAATAGGCTGTTATAGCAATGGCTTCAAGATTGGTAGTAAGAGGCAGATGAGTTGAATAAAGATCTTTGGATACAAATATGGATACACCACAACTGGCTCTGGAGCAGATTGTTCGGATGTAATGATATCCATCAAAGCCCTTTGGTGTAGGAATATTGGAAGATATCAAATTAGTTTCCTGGAGACATAGGAAATCCGGATCGTAGAGGGAAATATGTTGTTGAAGACATTCAAGGCGCGTATAGTATCCGTCGTAATTCGACTGAATTATCGTGAATTTATTAATTAATATCAATAGAGGTCAGCATCCTTACAATTGGAGTCACTATCATTAGAGCTAAAAGATTTAAGGCTAGCAGAATCGACTGCATCGTTGGTATTCATGGTACATTGTATTTTCTATGTTAAACGGGTAATGCGATTTTTGAGTGACCTATCTGAGATGGCATGATGTATTTGACGAAGAAGGAGGGGTTTAATGTTTGAAGTAAATTGGTAATCTTCTGCTAATGGATCATTGCTTCTGAAAGGGTTTTCCAGAAATGTTATTAATTGTTCTGAAGTAATTGAGTAGAGTAGTAGAGTAGAGTAGTAGTAGTAGTAGTAGAGTAGATAGGCAACACGGGTTCGGGCTCATTCCTTATGTAAAATAACATGGTAAATCGCTAAGGTTCATTCTGGAGTTTTTTTACTAAACCAAGGTCATTACTGCCGTGACTTCAGCAACCCCTGAAGGTCAGGCATTGAGATCCCACTGTTGCTATGTGCATTGGACACGTTCGATAGGCACATATGACAGATGACACACGTGACAGTTGACAGACGTGACTGTTGACAAAACCAGCGCCCCGCCAGCGCCAAAGTACTGCTGTGACGTCAGCAACCCCTCAAGTTCAGGCATCGGTAGCCCCAGGGCACTAACATATATCTCTGTTGTTCACCGGGGTGCCAAAACGGCCGTGGGTGCTGGTGGTAGCAGGGCTACTTTTTCCGTATACTGCGCATGTTTTCCGTTACAGACAGACCGTAAAAGACGTATTTTAACGTTCTGCGCAGGTCCTAAAGGCATTGGCCCATATCTCTGCTATTATTGGCCAGATTTCCATGGAACAAACGACACTATGATTGTTAGATTATTATCATATACAGGATGTGCAAAAAAAGATGCCATTAGGGCACTAGCGCATATCTCTGCTATTATTGGTCAGATTTTTATGGAACAAACGACATTATGATTGCTAGATTATTATCATATACAGGATGTTTAAAAAAGTTGTCATTAAGGCACCAGCGCATATTTCTGCTATTATTGGCCAGATTTTTATGAAATCAAGGACTTTACGAATGCTCTACTTTTTCCGTATACTGCGCATGTTTTTTCGTTACAGAAGAACGTAAAAGACGTATTTTAACGTTCTACGCAGGTCTTGAAGGCATTGGCGCATATCTCTGCTATTATTGGTCAGATTTTTATGGAACAAACGACATTATGATTGCTAGATTATCATCATATACAGGATGTGCAAAAATATGTCATTAGGGCACTAGCGCATATCTCTATTATTATTCATCAGATTGAAGTCGAATAAACGGTATTATGTTACGACGATATACAGGGTGTTGACGATGTCATAAGGGCTGCTATTATTGATCAGCACAGGGCAGAGGTGATCCACGTGGTAGCTAACGAAAAATATCGAAGCTACTTTTTCCATATACTGCGCATGTTTTTCGTTACAGACAGACCGTAAAGGACGTATTTTAGCATTCTGCGCAGGCCGTGAAGGCATTGGCGCATATCTCTGCTTTTATTGGCCAGATTTTTATGGAACAAACGACATTATGATTGCTAGATTATCATCATATACAGGATGTTGCAAAAAAGATGTCATTAGGGCACTAGCCCATATCTCTGTTATTATTAATCAGATGGAAGTCGAATAAACGGTATTATGTTACGACGATATACAGGGTGTCGACGATGTCATAAGGGCTGCTATTATTGATCAGCACAGGGCAGAGGTGATCCACGTGGATGTGCAACATAAAGATACTGCGTCACTACGAAGTTTAATATACAGGGTGTCGACATAAAGATACCATAAGGTCACTCTGCTATTATTGGTCGGATTTTCATCGAACAAACGGTATTATGTTAGGTATGTCACGTTCGATCAATATACAGAGTGTCGACATAAAGATGCCATAAGGGCACTTCTGCTATTATATTATGTTAGATACATCACTACGGCGTTCTATCAATATACAGGGTGTCGACATTAAGATGGTACGTCACTACGAAGTTTCAATATACAGGGTGTTGACATAAGGACACTCTGCTATTATTGGACGGATTTTCATCGAACTAACGGCATTATGTTAGGTATGTCACTACGACATTAGATCAATATACAGGGTGTCGACATAAAGATGTTCTAAGATAACCGAACTTATTTCCAAGATTGCTATAAATAAGAGCGTCTAAAGCAATACTCTGCTTAGTGATCGGCAGATCGTAGAAGTGTTAACAAGTCATCCAACGGAGTTTACAGTGTAAGCGAGTTATACGGAGAAAGGTTAAACCGACTAACGAAAGATTCTGAATATGGTTACTAACAGAAAATATAGGCAATCTAATTACGGATATTGGAAATATCGATTACACGGAAGGAGAAGAGCTGAGAGAGACACTTAGACCGATACAGATTTTTATGGAATCGACTTTATGAATGCTCTACTTTTTCCGTATACTGCGCATGTTTTTTCGTTACAGACAGACCGTAAAAGACGTATTTTAACGTTCTGCGCAGGTCTTAAAGGCATTGGCGCATATCTCTGTTATTATTGGTCAGATTTTTATGGAACAAACGACATTATGATTGCTAGATTATCATCATATACAGGATGTGCAACATAAAGATAGTGCGTCACTACGAAGTTTAATATACAGGGTGTCGACATAAAGATACCATAAGGTCACTCTGCTATTATTGGTCGGATTTTCATCGAACAAACGGTATTATGTTAGGTATGTCACGTTCGATCAATATACAGGGTGTCGACATAACGATGCCATAAGGGCACTCTGCTATTATATTATGTTTGGTACGTCACTACGGCGTTCTATCAATATACAGGGTGTCGACATAAAGATGACATAAGGGCACTCTGCTATTATTGGACGGATTCGGAACATGGTTACTAACAGAAAATATAGGCAATCTAATTACGCATATTGGAAATATCGATTACACGGAAGGAGAAGAGCTACTCAGAGAGGCACTCAGACCGATAACGGATCCATTTTGTGACAATATAAAGGTAGTAAAGTTATGCGGCTCGGAAGACTGTAATGGAGGAAATGGACATATAAAAAACGAAATTTGTGTCAAGTTTAACAGTTACCTTCGAGGAAAATTTGGTGACCTTGTTTCTGCGAGACACGGAGTTAAAGCCAAGCTACCCTTCTTCTTGCACAGCGACAATCAGATGGCTAAAGGTGTTCGACATGTCCTTAGGGAAAGTATGCAAAGAATTACGAAAAAATATGATGAACCTGTATGTATACCATTTAACTACTTAACAAGTAACTTTAACTTTCGTAAACATGGAATGTATCGGGAGAATTGTAACGTAATTGTAAATAATAATAATACAGTCGGAAATGATTGCCTTACGTGGCTTACATCTAACGCGAGGGTTAAAATATACAACAAATTTATTTGTCAAATAACCAGTCCTGGTGTTAACAAGAGCATTGGTAGCCGTATTATAGATTTCGTGAACTGTCCAGATAAGAGATTAAAAAACACATTTTCCAACACTTTAGCCAGAGAACATGGAATTACAAGATTAGAAGCAACCATATATAATTATTCCATAGCCGATAACAAGACAGGGGAATACAATTGCTTAGAAGATTGTCTAACGTTACTGGAGGATAGCAAACTTTATTTCCAAAATGCACCATTATACTCTATTTCATTTGCTAAAATGTGGACAAAGTTGTCAAAAAGTCTGCAAAACAGTTTCTGTCTTGAATTTAACAATATACTGCAATATGTATACTGAGGGAACAGTAATACAAGGAAATTAACCGGTCTAAAAATAAGTTTAACACTGGAAACCAACGCAAGAAAAAAAGTTATAAATTATTGACTTTCTACATTTAGTTTTGACTTCTTACCTATTAATTATATACAGATCGTAGAAGATACGAGTAATAAGGAGAAAAATGTTCGAATTTCTCAAAAATGCTATATTAAGGCTGGAGATACATTTTTACCCGGTCTTCCACACTGTTCAGCACTATCCCGGAAGATATCGATATCCAGGAGCTCGGACTGGTATCTACATGTAATATTATACCCAAAGTTCTAAGAAAGAGGGTAAACAAAAATAGTAATATAATGCCTTTTGCACTAAAAGAAATAACACCAATTTCCCATATTTCTGTATTATCTGTAAAGAAACGGAAATTAGAAATGGAGGAAATAGAGTTAATGAAAAGGAAGATAGAGTGTTTAGAAAATACAGCTACGGTTAAAAAGGAATATAAACATTTTTCGGAGAAAGAACAGAAGATAGCAGAATTAAAGGAGGGATTAGAAGATCATTTCTGCAACAGGTGGAAAAACTTAGGACCCTCTGGAGAATACAGAGTATCCGCGTTCACCGGAAACAACAAAAATAAATATACCTATGTAGGAGTTTTAGCGGATAAGGAAGGGCAAAGAGACGTCTACTACTTAAAGGGTTACCACAAAAATACGTTTTTACGCGTTTACAATAATAGAGAAGCTCTTGTTGCAGACGGTTATGTCACATTACTATATAACAATGGAATGGAATTAATACGTTTGCCAACCGAAAAACCATTTGCTAACTTTACTACAAATTGATATACGAGTTTTAACGATAACACATTTGCCAAAGTCGAAAACTTGCAATTTTACACTGGCGCATGCAGAAGGTACAGAACTGGTAATATCTGGAATTAAAGAAGTTATGAATAGAGGTAGAAACCGGTACATATTAAAACTAGACAATATAAATGTTTTGTACCTTTCGAATTACTGGTTGGAACAAGAATTAGAAGAAATAGACTTAGATTATAGGATAAAAATGAAAATTAACGTGTTAAAACATATACCCAACAGAAACAAAGAAAGAGTTTTATTTTGTGTATAAGTTTTGTTAAACCTGTATAAATATTCTAATAAAACCTTTGAAGATATCGTTGTTTTACAAATTTTCCCTTCTTTAATCTTATTTAATGTTAAACCATTTATCTGGAATTGGTTTCTGCAAAACATGGTGTTAAAGCTAAGCTGCCTTTCCTCTTACTAAGTAACAACCCTTGCCATTGAGACAAGAGAAGTAGTCGGAGAAGATTTGGAAATTATTAAAAGGAAATATAAAGAACGGAAATTATTAAAAGAAAACATAAAGAACCTGTGTGCATTCCATACAAACTAGAATTGGCGGACTCGACAGGCTACTTAAAGAAATATCAAATTTATTGGAGCCACTCAGGTAGGATGATTACTACCTAATGGACTTAGACATAACGCAGGATTTTGCAGGAGTTTTTAACAAAGAGGAAATGATTAATTATTTAACAAACAACTCTAACTTTTGCATCCAAGGAGAGTACAAGGAAGGTGCAATGTTATTGTAAACAATGATCAAACAGTTGGCATAGATTACCTTACTTTGCTCACATCTAATGCAAGGGTTAACATATACAACAAATTTATTTGTCAAATAACCAGTCCTGGAGTTAATAAGAGCATTGGAAACCATATTATAGATTTCGTCAACTGCCCAGACGCAAAATTAAAGGAAACTTTCATTTCTGCATTGGCCAAGAAGCATGATATTACCAGATTAGAAGCTACGATATATAACTACCCAATTGGAAATTTCCATGGAGAAGGCTACAGTCCTTTAGAAGATTGCATAACTCTGCTACAAGATAATAAATTGTACTTCGAAAATTCTCCGTTATACTCTGTTTCGATTGCAAAAATGTGGACAAAGTTGACCGAGAGGCTACATAACAGCTGTTGTCTTGTGTTTAACAATGTGCTGCAATATGTTTATTGGGGTAACAGCAATACAAGGAAGTTGACGGGATTATAAATAAATTTACCAAAAGAATCCGACGCAAGGAAGAAGGTTATAACTTACATTCTCTCTGCATGCAGCTTTAATTGCCTCCCTGTTAACCATATAGAAGTTATATAAGAAAAGGAGAACAGAGACAATGTTCCAATTATACTAAAATGTTACATTAAAGCTGGAGAGACTACTTTTCTAGGTCCAGCACCCCATTTTCTACTATACCGGAGGATATTGACATTCAGAATGCTGGACTAATCTCTACAGATTATTTGGTTGCACGTATTTTAAGGAAGAAAACTAATAAAACAAACTTTCTCCTTATAAGATTAAAGAAATCGACCATCTATCGCAAGCTTACATTACATCGACAAGGAAACTAAAACAGGAAATGGATGAGCTAGATACCAAGAGGCGAAAGCTGGATTTTCTCGAAAAGACAACTACAATAAAGGAAGAATATAGAAGTCTACTGGAGAAAAAAGAGAAGATATCGCAATTGAGGAAGAGATTAGAAAACTATTTTTATAACTTCGCCAACTTATTGCTATACACATGATAGATGGCAGTTGCCATACGTGACAGATGACGCACCCCACGAAAACTTGTGTTCTGTGTCACATACCTACCTTCTTGTCTTCTGTGGTGTGTGAGTGTCTGCTAACCTTCTGCTACCCCTGTGGTGTGTGTCTTCTGTCATGTATTAAGTGACGCACCACCTCCCCTTAACCCATATCTTTAGGAAATAGGACCAAAACAACATTGGCAGGGATAAACAAAACAGTAAAACACACTATTTTTTTAATCGTTTTTATTTACAATAATAGCATGTTGAGTATAATACAAACAATTATTACACACAAAATACAACTCCTTCCTTTTTTTCTATTAGGCGTATGTTTAATTTTATCTTTTTTTATCTTAATTCTATAACTTAGGTCCATTTCTGCAAATTCTTTTTCCAACCAATAGTTCGAGCAATAAAAGATTTACGAATTTTCAACCTGTAATATGTAACGAAGTCTCTCCATGTATTTAACTTCCTTTATAGCGGCAATTACCATTTCTGTTCCTTCGGCAACTTGTTCTAAGCGTTGGCAATGTCTAAATTTGATACGATCTTTTATCTTATGCACGGTAATGTTTTTAATTTGAGTCATATCTTCTTGGGTAAAAGGGATATTCTTCCATACCTCCGTGTAAAACTTTAAATTTTCTATCTTGGCGAATGTGTTGCCTTGGTAAGACGTAATACCATTGGTAGTAAACGTTACAAACGTTTCTTCTGTAGGCCAACATATTATCTCCATACCATTATTATAAAGTATTGTAATATAACCATCAGCAATAAGAGCTGCTCTATTGTTCTAAACACTTACAAATATATTTTTGTAGTAGACATTTTCTATGCCATATTTTCCGCTAACACACCAACATAAGTATATTTATTTTTATTGTTTATGGTAAACGCCGACACATTATACACATCTGCTGGGTCTAGGTTTGCCCAATGGTTATAAAAATAGTTTTCTAATCTCTTCCTCAATTTCGTTATCTTCTCTTCTTTCTCCAATAGACTTCTATATTCTTCCTTTATTGTAGTTGCCTTTTCGAGAAAATCCAGCTTTCGCCTCTTGGTATCTAGCTCATCCATTGTATATTTATTTTTATTGTTTATGGTAAACGCCGACACATTATACACATCTGCTGGGTCTAGGTTTGCCCAATGGTTATAAAAATAGTTTTCTAATCTCTTCCTCAATTTCGTTATCTTCTCTTCTTTCTCCAATAGACTTCTATATTCTTCCTTTATTGTAGTTGCCTTTTCGAGAAAATCCAGCTTTCGCCTCTTGGTATCTAGCTCATCCATTTCCTGTTTTAGTTTCCTTGTCGATGTAATGTAAGCTTGCGATAGAGGGTCGATTTTTTAAATCTTATAAGGAGAAAGTTTGTTTGTTTTATTTGTTGTCTTCCTTAAAATACGTGCAACCAAATTATCTGTAGAGATTAGTCCAGCGTCCTGTATGTCAATATCCTCCGGTATAGTAGAAAATGGGGTGCTGGACCTAGAAAAGTAGGTCTCTCCAGCTTTAATGTAACATTTTAGTATAATTGGAACATTGACTCTGTTCTCCTTTTCTTCTATAACTTCTATATGGTTAACAGGGAGGCGATTAAAGTTGCATGCAGAGAGAATGTAAGTTATAACCTTCTTCCTTGCGTCGGATTCTTTTGGTAAATTTATTTATAATCCCGTCAACTTCCTTGTATTGCTGTTACCCCAATAAACATATTGCAGCACATTGTTAAACACAAGACAACAGCTGTTATGTAGTCTCTCGGTCAACTTTGTCCACATTTTTGCAATCGAAACAGAGTATAACGGAGAATTTTCGAAGTACAACTTATTATCTTGTAGCAGAGTTATGCCATCTTCTAAAGGACTGTAGCCTTCTCCATGGAAATTTCCAATTGGGTAGTTATATATCGTAGCTTCTAATCTGGTAATACCATGCTTCTTGGCCAATGCAGAAAAGAAAGTTTCCTTTAATCTTGCGTCTGGGCAGTTGACGAAATCTATAATATGGTTTCCAATGCTCTTATTAACTCCAGGACTGGTTATTTGACAAATAAATTTGTTGTATGTTTTAACCCTTGCGTTAGATGTGAGCAAAGTAAGGCAATCTATGCCAACTGTTTTATCATTGTTTACAATAACATTGCACCTTCCTTGTACTCTCCTTGGATGCAAAAGTTAGAGTTGTTTGTTAAATAATTAATCATTTCCTCTTTGTTAAAAACTCCTGCGTTATGTCTAAGTCCATTAGGTCGTAATCCTCCTTCCTGAGTGGCTCCAATAAATTTGGTATTTCTTTAAGTAGCCTGTTGAGTCCGCCAATTCTACTTTGTATGGAATGCACACGGGTTCTTTAGGTTTTCTTTTAATAATTTCCGTTCTTTATGTTTCCTTTTAATAATTTCCAAATCTTCTCCGACTACATCTCTTGTTCCAATGACAAGGGTTGTTACTTAGTAAGAGGAAAGGCAGCTTAGCTTCAACACCATGTTTTGCAGAAACCAATTCCAGATAGATGGTTTAACATTAAATAAGAACAAAGAAGGGAAAATTTGTAAAACAACGATATCTTTAAAGGTTTTATTAGAATATTTATACAGGTTTAACAAAACTTATACACAAAATAAAACTCTTTCTTTGTTTCTGTTGAGTATATGTTTTAACACGTCAATTTTTATCCTATAATCTAAGTCTATTTCTTATAATTCTTGTTCCAACCAGTAATTCGAAAGGTACAAAACATTTATATTGTCTAGTTTTAATATGTACCGGATTCTACCTCTATGCATAACTTCTTTAATTCCAGATATTACCAGTTCTGTACCTTCTGCAAATTCTTCTAGTCGATGACAACCCCTAAATTTTATGTTATCCGCAATTTCTTGCATTGAAATAACGTTAACCCTTTCCACCTCCACTTGGGTAAATGGAACGTCTATATTTTTCCACGCGCCTGTGTAAAATTGCAGGTTTTCGACTTTGGCAAATGTGTTATCGTTAAAACTCATATATCCATTTGTAGTAAAGGTAGCAAATGATTTTTCGGTTGGCACACATATTAATTCCATTCCATTCTTATATGGTAATGTGACATAACCGTCTGCGACAAGAGCTTCTCTATTATTGTAAACGCGTAAAAACGTATTTTTGTGGTAACCCTTTAAGTAGTAGACGTCTCTTTGCCCTTCCTTATCCGCCAAAACTCCTACATAGGTATATTAATTTTTGTTGTTAACGGTGAACGCGGATACGCTGTATTCTCCAGAGGGTCCTAAGTTTTTCCACCTGTTGCAGAAATGATATTCTAGTATCTCCTTTAATTCTGCTATCTTCTGTTCTTTCTCCGAAAAATGTTTATATTCCTTTTTAACCGTAGCTGTATTTTCTAAATACTCCATCTTCCTGTTCTTTAACTCTATTTCCTCCATTTCTAATTTCCGTTTCTTTACAGATAATACAGAAATATGGGAAATTGGTGTTATTTCTTCTAGTGCAAAAGGCATTATCTTACTATTTTTGTTTACCCTCTTTCTTAGAACTTTGGGTATAATATTACAAGTATATACCAGTCCGAGCTCCTGGATATCGATATCTTCCGGGATAGTGCTAAACAGTGTGGAAGACCGGGTAAAAATGTATATCCAGCCTTAATATAGCATTTTTGAGAAATTCGAATATTTTTCTTCTTATTACTCGTATCTTCTACGATCTCTATATAATTAATAGACCGGTTAATTTCCTTGTATTACTGTTCCCCCAGTAAGTATACATATTGCAGTATATTGTTAAATTCAAGACAGCAACTGTTTTGCAGACTTATTGACAACTTTGTCAACATTTTAGCAAATGAAATAGAGTATAATGGCGCATTTTGGAAATAAAGTTTGCTATCCTCCAGTAAGGTTAGACAGTCTTCTAAGCAATTGTATTCCCCTGTCTTGTTATCGGCTATGGTATAATTATATATGGTTGCTTATAATCTTGTAATTCCATGTTCTCTGGCTAAAGTGTTGGAAAATGTGTCTTTTAATCTCTTATCTGGACAGTTCACGAAATCGATAATATGGTTACCAATGCTCTTGTTAACACCAGGACTGGTTATTTGACAAATAAATTTGTTGTATATTTTAACCCTCGCGTTAGATGTAAGCCACGTAAGGCAATCATTTCCGACTGTATTATTATTATTTACAATTACGTTACAATTCTCCCGATACATTCCATGTTTACGAAAGTTAAAGTTACTTGTTAAGTAGTTTGCCATTTCTTCTTTCTGGAACACCCCACAGAAGTCTTGAGTATTATCGAGGTCTAGTAGATAATAGTCTTCTTTTTGTAATTGTTTTAATAATTCGGGTAATTCTTTTAACAGTGTTTCCACATTTACATCTGCTAGTTCCACGTTAAATGGTATACATACAGGTTTATCATATTTTTTCGTAATTCTTTGCATACTTTCCCCAAGAACATGTCGAACACCTTTAGCCATCTGATTGTCGCTGTGCAAGAAGAAGGGTAGCTTGGCTTTAACTCCGTGTCTCGCAGAAACAAGGTCACCAAATTTTCCTCGAGGTAACTGTTAAACTTGACACAAATTTCGTTTTTTACATGTCCACTTCCTCCATTACAGTCTTCCGAGCCGCATAACTTTACTACCTTTATATTGTCACAAAATGGATCCGTTATCGGTCTGAGTGCCTCTCTGAGTAGCTCTTCTCCTTCCGTGTAACCGATATTTCCAATATGCGTAATTAGATTGCCTATATTTTCTGTTAGTAACCATGTTCCGAATCCGTCCAATAATAGCAGAGTGCCCTTATGTCATCTTTATGTCGACACCCTGTATATTGCACTTCGTAGTGACGTACCATCTTTATGTCGACTCCCTGTATATTGATAGAACGCCGTAGTGACGTACCAAACATAATATAATAGCAGAGTGCCCTTATGGCATCTTTATGTCGACACCCTGTATATTGATCGAACGTGACATACCTAACATAATACCGTTTGTTCGATGAAAATCCGACCAATAATAGCAGAGTGACCTTATGGTATCTTTATGTCGACACCCTGTATATTAAACTTCGTAGTGACGCACTATCTTTATGTTGCACATCCTGTATATGATGATAATCTAGCAATCATAATGTCGTTTGTTCCATAAAAATCTGACCAATAATAACAGAGATATGCGCCAATGCCTCTAAGACCTGCGCAGAACGTTAAAATACGTCTTTTACGGTCTGTCTGTAACGAAAAAACATGCGCAGTATACGGAAAAAGTGGAGCATTCATCAAGTCGATTCCATAAAAATCTGGCCAATAATAGCAGAAATATGCGCTAGTGCCATAATGACAACTTTGTTGAACATCCTGTATATGATAATAACCTAGCAATCATAATGTGGTTTGTTCCATAAAAATCTGACCAATAATAGCAGAGATATTCGCTAGTGCCCTAATGGCATCTTTTTTGCACATCCTGTATATGATAATCATCTAACTGCATAATGTCGTTTGTTTCATAAAAATCTGACCAATAATAGCAGCGCCAATGCCTTTAGGACCTGCGCAGAACGGTAAAATACGTCTTTAAAGGTCTGTCTGTAACGGAAAACATACGTAGTATACGGAAAAAGTAGCTTCGCTACTACCGCCCTTTCGACTCGAAAAAGTAGTAGAGTTTTCGCGTCATCGATAGCGCCCTTTTGTCTGTTCGCGACACCCTGTATATCGAACATCGTAGTGACGTCACCAGCGCCCCGAATCGCCCGCCAACGATCAGCGCCATCTATATCGAACATCGTAGTGACGTCACAAGCGTCCCATTTGAATCGCCCGCCAACGATCAGCGCCATCGTCACCCTCCCCAGCGGTCTTTTTGTCAACACACCCCTTTACCCCGTCACCCTCCGCTGAATAATCTAACCATCATAATGCCGTTTATTCCATAAAAATCTAACCAATAATAGCAGATATATGGGCCAATGCCTTTAGGACCTGCGCAGAACGTTAAAATGCGGCTTTTACGGCCTATCTGTAACGGAAAACATGCGCAGTATACGAGAAAAGTAGCGTAGCTACCACCAGCCACCCACGGCCGTTTTGGCACCCCGGTGAATAACAGAGATATATGTTAGTGCCCTTATGGCATCTTTGTAGATCCTATATATCGAACGTGTCCAATGCGCATAGTAACAGTGGGGTTACCGATGCCTGACCTTGAGGGGTTGCTGACGCCACAGCAGTACCTTGGCGCTGGCGGGGCGCTGGTCTTGTCAACAGTCACGTGTGTCATCTGTCATATGTTCCTATCGAACGTGTCCAATGCACATAGCAACAGTGGGATCTCAATGCCTGACCTTGAGGGGTTGCTGGCGTCACAGCAGTAATGACCTTGGTTTGGTAAAAAAACTCCAGAATGAACCTTAGCGATTTCCCATGTTATTTTACATAAGGAATGAGCCCGAACCCGTGTTGCATATCTACAAAGGATGTTGGGTCTGTTTTTGTAAAATTTTCAATGATTGAGCGTGCAGAGAGGCGGATAGGTGTTGTTAGAGTCTTGGACTTTATTCTGGGGGGGGGGGGGCAGGCTTAAGGGCACGAAAGGCTTTGTCAGATAGTGAATCTGTTTTGTCTTGGCTGAGTGTGACAGGAACAGACGAGATAATTACAGGGGGTGATTCGAGGCTAGAGTCAGTAGAATGAAGTCGTTTGAGATCAGAAATACTAGGAGTATGTTGGTCTAAAGGAGGGAGTGTTGGCTGAATGATTGTCAGTGGAGGATATAGGACAGTGGTAGGAGAGAAAGTAGGATCAGTGGAAGTAGGATAAGTAGAAATATGATCGGTAGAATAATTCTGGATAGGAGTAGTTCTGGAGAAGGAGGAAGTGTCAAGAGGATTTTGGCAGGTATCAGCAGTATGTCCGGCTTGTTTGCAGATTAAACACTCCAATTTATCTGAGATAATGAATATCCGGAAAGCAGTATTTTCGAAATGTATTAAAACAGATGTTTGTATTTCGAAGTTATCTTTGTCTGGTATGACATAGACCGACTGATGAAAGCTTAGGATATCGGAACAATCTTCTTCATGTGAGCCAGTACGGATATTGGTGATGGGGGATGCAAGTTGAAGTTCGAGATTGTTTTTTAGAGCCTGTTTGATGAGTTGATTAGGAATTGAGGGACATACGTTAGATATTAGTAAGCTTTTAGAAGGGCTGATAAGCCTGCGTACGGGGATAATTTCTTCTTTAATTGCAACTGAAGACTGCTTTCTAAGACGGTTTTCAACGACTAAAGTAGAAGCGAGAAAGATGCAAATACGTTGGTTAGATATACGGGAAGCGTGGGTGATTCCTTTTGGTGTCAAAATTTCACAGATTGCCTTGATGTAATCGAAGAGAACTGTATCTGGAAGTGCATTTATTACGATAGCTTGATTTCTACTAGGATATGTTATAGTTGTCAAAGTTGATTTTCTTGAATTTGATTTAGTAACAGCAGCAAAAATTCATGAAGTGGGTTGAGTTGACATGTTAAAATATTTTGGATTCCAAAATATTTAATAAACTATATAGACCAAGAAACTGGACTATAGAAGTGTAAATAAACACATACCAATATGGGCCAGCAAATATTTGACACTAATCACTTGTGTTGATAACGTTAATGAGCACTCGGACGAAAATAATACCTTCACGTTGGAAGGCCACACAGTAGAATCCCTGTATTATAGTCACAAATGATCAATTTTTCATTGTATAGAAATAAATTCTACTAATACTTTCAAAGCACTGTTTAGACAGTTATTCAAAAAAAAACCTAACAACTTAATAACTCTGTTCTCGAGAACTTTACAAAAAAAAATAATTACAAAAGTTTTAATTAAAATGTGCTCTATTAGTCCATACTTATGTCAACCTCACATAGTGGACTATTTCGTTGAAACTAATTAGTTCAAATTGTTATGGGATAACAAATAATGGAGGAATTAATGACAGAAAATAAACTTCACTCGATTCAATGTGAGATAGCAGTCACCAGTGGTGAAATAAACCATAGTCCTTCATTACATTACCCCTGCATAATGAAGTAATAACTTAGATAAATGGATTAAAAATAATGAAATATGTCAAAGTAAGATCGAATTTCATTGGTTGAGTATTATTCAAATAGTTATTAAATTATTATAGAGATCCCATGAACGCCAGGCCTTCGTTATTTTATAAAAGCTGAAAGTTTCTCAGTGCATGCTTCCCAACACAGGTAAGAGCGATGGGCAACTATGAAGTTTGGATCCTCGGGGCTTTGGCAGGTAATTGATAGCAAAGGTGTAAAAAATACCAACTTAGTTTTATCAAATAATAAAGCATACGTTTTTTATATTTTCTTCAGGATAATATTACAATCTACATCATCCAGACACCCTTAAACTTTATTAAATTGTAACTATACTTATGTTAGAGTATAAAAGCTGAATTTTTGTGATATTACTTGGTAAATATTAGAAGATGTTCCCTCAGTAGCCAGACAGTATTGATACTTCTAACCCCTAGCCAGACAAAAATATACTCACTGTAGGTGCGAGCGAGAGGCAATATACATACGAGTAAGTGTAAGCGAGATCGTCAGTTAGGTGTTTTGCATAGATATTTCAAAAATTCATCATACCCAATTACCACAGTGCATTTGTCCATGTGTCATTTGGATGGCACTATTTTTATTACAGATAAATCCGCCTTAACCCCTTAATGCTCTCTGTAGCTATATTTACCAGTACTCATATAAGATCGGTTTTAAAACGTCCGGCGACGTCCGATACCTAACTTCCACTCGTTTCTATTGTTCCATTGGCCCTCTCTTAGGTCTCTAGCACTTATAGCTTTAGATACTCCCTCTTTTCATGATTTCCTAGGTCTTCCTCTCTTCCTCTGGTTTGGTGGCACCCACTGCATTGTCAGCTTTGGCAGTCTATTTTCGTTCATTCGCTGTACACGTCCGTACTATATATGTTGCTTTTTCTCAATATCTGTTGTTAATGAGCCGTCCACTCTCATACGTTATCTGACGTCATCGTTTCGGATTTTGTCTCTTCTGGATATTCTAAGAGATCGTTTGAACACATCCATCTCGGTCGCCTCCAGTTTTCTTCTATTGTTTTCTGTAATTCTCCATGTCTCTGCGCCATATGTTACATTACTTTTGACAAAGGTTTCGTAGATATTGTATTTCCGTTGTTTTCCAATATCAGAACTCCACCATATCCCATTTAAGCAGCCTATTGTTCGTCTGGCTTGTTCTATTCGTTTTTTGATTTCTCTGTCGTCTTTTCCTGTTGTATCAAATTCAAC
Source organism: Galeruca laticollis (assembly GCA_963921935.1). NCBI lineage: Eukaryota > Metazoa > Arthropoda > Insecta > Coleoptera > Chrysomelidae > Galeruca > Galeruca laticollis. The sequence goes on from OY998175.1 coordinate 179,091,150, forward strand.
TTCTAAGTATGTGTATTCGCTATATGGACCATACCAGTACTCACTACAGCTCACAATACCAGGGGCCCACCCGCGAATTTGATTTTAACAAAAACTGATGATAAACCAGAGTGCTTGTTATGCATACCGCATTGGCACTCATGATGAATCAAGCACTTCTCAAGACCATGTGTCGTAGCACAAGCTACCAGTGACCATTCCTGCCAGTAACTCTCAAACAATTCAAAAATTTTGTTTATTTTTGTATAAAAAATTGAAAAACGATTTTTTTTTCTAAAAGCAGATACTAGTTAATTATTATTTATTGATAGTGTTCTTTAGTGTATAATTTACTAAACCTCTCAAAATAGCCAAAAGAACCTAATTTTTATAGTTAATGAAAATAACCTAAAAACATCATTTTAGATTTTTTTTATAAAATTGTTCAGTGATATGGAATCTCACTGAAATTGTCAAATCTTTATAGATTTACACTGGTAATATTTTTGTAAAGATAAAAGACAGGTGAATGAAGAACTCGAGCATTTTTAGCAATGTTTCACAGTGCTAGTATAATATTTTAGTGTATTTTGTCAAAAAGCTGAAAAATAGTACATACTACAAAGAAACTTTTAAGGAAAAATCCAAGTGTCAAGTCACTTACGCCTCTCCCCCTCTACAGTTTTGCAGCGAACTTGCAAATAAACTTATCTTAACATTTGGTCAAAGAAAGAAGTCAGGGCCTCAAACCCCAAAGGCAGCATCACAATTGGATGTAGGTTCACATACTCCAATGAAATATACATATCGACGATTCGTTTTACGCAGTACTTAAAAAAAAGCAAACTCGCTCCAAAATGTAGTTGACAATAAACGTAAATTTCCTTTGATATAAAATATGACTGTCTTTTTCAAGGTAAAGATAGCTACAAGTGTCTCTAATGGGCAGAGGTAGTTATATCTACCGCTCTTTTTAGTCCTTTCAGATTGTAAAAAAATTATTGATTATTCTTCATGGTTTCTGGTTAGGTTTTACAAAAAAAATATTTTATAGAAAAAAAAGTTGCGTGTTAAAAGTTTAATGAGGTTTGGAGAAAGAGGTCCAGCATGAACCACCACCTTATATAGATGTCCTCATAATAGATGGTTTCTTACACGCTATGAAGAACTTTTCAAGCAAGTTTAGAAGCATTTCTAAAAACTTGCTACAGATAGCTACTCAATTACAAGTGTCGAAAGTTGACGTTATATTTGATCATTATTTTACACCATCGATCCAAGATTATGAGCCTTTCCAGCAATATGAATCTGCCCTGATCAAATTAGGCTGAGTGATTTTAAAAGAATTAAAAAATTCAGATTTTAAACAAGCTTTCGTTGATTTCTTTATCTTACATTCTGCCACTGTTGAAATGGTGCCGTTTATTGGTAGAAAAACCATTCGCATACATTTTTAACAGTCTCGTTCTTTCGTTGTTAATACCCCCAACAGCATAGAATCAAGGGTCGTGGAAGTGTTATCATGTCCAGAACATGAAGAGGCTGTTAGCATTAATATTCAAGCAAACATAGTAATCAGAAGTATCAATACTGACATTGCTGCTATCACACTTGGTCATATGCATAATCTACAAAACGATTAGCTTGTTTAGATGCTGAGAGGCAATGGAAACAACTTGAGGTATGTAGACCTCTCAAAAATACACGCAAAGTTAGGTGAATATATTTGTAAGAGTTTTCCTGGGTTTCTTGCAATGACAGGATGTGATTATAATCTTGCAATTATTGGAAAAGGTAAATTGAGACTTTACAAAATTTCAAACAACAACGGAAGGATATCTAAAAGATTTTATCAAATTTGGTGACAACGAATTATTGGAGATTAGTAATGAGCAACAAAACGCTTTTGATACTATATAACAGTTTATATGTGAGGTATACAATATTGGTAGGGTAATGCTTGACTTCCAAATGTTCATTAATCATAAAAAGCTTCAAAATTTTGATGTTAGCAGACTACCACCCTGTAAAGGTGGGCAGCTTCAGGAATTTATGGGAGCAAACTATATATCTAGCATTTGGAACAATGCTCAGCAGAAAATTCCGATATATCAACCGGAGAATAATGGTTGGATAAAAGAAAACAACCATTATCATTTTAAATGGTTTGCAGGAAATCAGTTGCCAAATTATGTTAGAAATTCACTAAAAACTCTTTCAGGTATGTATATATAATTTTCAATGATTACCCATAAAATCATTAAAAATATTTTTATACAATTCCAAAAAATTTACTAATTTATTTGGTAATAATTTTTCAATATAAAAATAATTATTACTTTTGAACATCGATTTTTTGAATCATAACTGACTTGAATAATAACTACATAATCTATTTATTCGATCAAACCAAATAACTATCTCACTCGCACCTACTTGTATGTATATTACCTCACGCTTGTACCTACAGCGAGTTTAAATGTTTGTTTGGCTACTGTGGGAACATCTTCTAATAGTTATCCAAGTAACATATATACAGTTCAGCTTTTATACTATAGTTACAGTTTATTAAAGTCTAAGGGTACCTGGCAAGCGGTTGTCACAATAGTAAGTGTCTGCTAATGGATGACATAGTTTCTAATATTATCCCGAAAAACATATAAAAAAAATTAGGCTTTATTATTTTGATAAAATTAAGTTGGTATTTTTTACATATTTGCTACCTATTACCTACCAAAGCCACGATGACTCAAAGTTCATAATTGCCCATCGCATTACCTGTGTTGGGAGCAAGGGATGAGAAACTTTCAGCTTTTATAAAATAACGAAGATCTGGCTTTCATGGAATCTTGGACTATCACTTAACTAAATAAACAACCCAAAGAAATTAACTAACAATAGAATCAAATTTTTGATAGAAACAGTCAAACATAACTAATGGGTTTAGACATTTTAGGCTTCTAAACACAAGTCAAAGAAAATATCGAATTCTTGTATTCTGGCTTTATCCGCCTGTCTGTCCGTCCGTTTTAAGCTTCAGTGGAAGAACATACGTGCAAGAGCTTGAGCTTTAGTTTAAACTAATTCGAAATCAGTGTTTAGTTTTTAGGATATATTTTAATGTAAATATATATATATATATATATATATATATATATATATATATATATATATATATATATATATATATATTTCTCTTTTTTTTTAATATAAGTTTTCCATGCTTCTAAATTGACCGATGTTCATAATGTCAAATGGTTATTATCTTGCCTTATCCGAGGACACCCGGTATACCACACTGTTCTTCGAATCAGGCGAAAATAGTTAACTACGATAAGTCACTTCGATATACGGGTTCGAAGAGAATACATATCTCTATTGTGCGCGAGTGCCGATCGTCAGTATTTCACGATACCAACCCTAAACCAACAAGATACAGTCCATTTATTAGAAGGGGAAGGTTGCAACCTTTTGGAAGAAGTCAGGAGAAAAAAGGTAAGAAGTAATCCTTTGACTATTAATTCCCAATCGGTCAACTTTTCTACCCAAATTAAACATCTTTTTTGGCCACTTCGGCGGATTTAATGTTTTTCTCATTTCAAATTTCATAAGTTAAAATATTAATATTTATATCATTTTAAAATAAATAATAATTTTCGTAATTTAAACACGTAAATTTATTAATACTGAAGGTCAATTGGCATTGGCACTCTTAATTTTTTGCTCTGAAACAATTAACTTTTTGCTAATTACAGTAAATTTATCGATTAGTTTGGAACTTAAAGGCAATCTTTATTTATTCTGAACAACGGTAACACTGTATACAGTTTGTCTCACACTTATTTAATTTAATAATATTTAAAAATAAAAAGAGATATTGTTAATTGTGTATTAGTATACGTATTGAAATAACGTTGCGCTCTTTAATGTGACATATTTCTCGTTTATAGTGGATATTTCATGCCAATATTATTTGTTTTATTTAATAAAACATCTCTTGATAATTCAACTCCTCCTTTAACGTTCTAGTTTTAATAACTGACGTTTAACTCTCGATGTAATAAATAGTTGATTGAATACAAAAAGGATTATTTCACCGAAATTTTAGTAGAATTTTTATTCAAGGATTATTTTTGTGATTTAATTTGAACTCTTCCAATACATATATCGTTATCAGTAAGAATAAACATTTCTAAAAGGTTACTTTGGGATTGTTTATCAGAAATAGAGCAATTTTTCTTCTTTTGTTTAATTGTTCACTTAGCTTTGCATTCATTCTCCTTCACAAATAAATAAAAAATGGCTGCTAGGTTGCGTCAAGCAAAAACACTGAGGGAATCTGCGGTGGATAGAATTTCAATTCTTTATAATCTGGCAGAACACGCTAAAATTGACAAAGGTGTCCATAGTCATTTTAAAGCTCGATCATCAGAATTAAAGTCTTTTTACAGTGAATTCAATATTCAACACACTGCTATTATTACAATGTTGTCTGCAAGTGAAGACGCCGACGTAGGTGCGGAAACACTTCTTCGTCAACAAGTGGATGACCAATATTATAATATATTAACGATTCATTCTGAATTATTTGATACTGCTTCTACTCCTGATAACAAGAACCAAACCTCCACAGTCAAGTTATCTAAACTCAATATTCCAGTATTTTCTGGAGACATGAAATTGTGGCCTACCTTCTTTGATTTATATAAATCTCTAATTCATATTAATACATCTCTCTCTAGCGTCGAAAAATTTAGATATTTAATTTCATCACTCTCTGGTGAAGCTCTCATTCTCGTTAAAAATATCAATCTTACGGAAGACAATTATGAGGTAGCATACAAAAAATTAGTAAAACACTTCCAAAATATTCGTGCATTAGCTACGTTCTACTGGGAACAAATTTATAATACTCAGAAAATAAATTTAGAATCTCCAAAAGCGCTGAGGCAAGTGTTGGCACTATTTTTCGATAATTTAGAAGCTCTTAAAAATTTGTGATTGCCGGTGAACGATTGGGATTTTATACTTTTTCACATGTTAAGCAAAAAAATTGACTCTGAAACGCTTCATCGTTTCGAACAAGAAAATCCCTGTCCATCCTCAGATATTCCAAAATACCATGATTTGTATAAGTTTCTTGAGAAACAGTGTGATGCATATGACTCGGTGGTATTGGTACACGCCCCAAAAAAAAGTATTTCTTCAAGTAATAAATCTGCATTCATAAAAACTGCAAAACCGCAAAGTTCTACCTTTCTTACTAATACAGAACAAACTAAATGTGCTCTATGTAAGTCGGATCACTCAATATATAAGTGCTCTACTTTCTCTTCTAAAACGCCTAAAGAGAGATTTGAGTTATCTAAACAGTATAAATGGTGTACTAATTGCTTAGGTAGTAAACATTCTACAAACAATTGTAGTTCCAGTAGTGGATGCAAAATCTGTCAGAAAAGGCATCATACCCTGTTACATTTTGATGAGCTAGGTGCTAAACCTGTCGGTGTTGTAGGCACTACCTTTCCCTCAATTTTCACTAAAGAATCCAGTTGCCATGACTCAATACCGGGTAGTTCTGCTACTGTCTTACATACCTCAGTTTCTTCTTGTAATTTGTTGCCTACTGCTCAGGTGGAGGTGCTTGATTCTCGTGGACATTTTCAAAAGGTTAAAGTATTAATTGATGGGTGCAGTCAAGTGTCTCTTATTACTGAAAAATGTGCTAAAAGATTAGGTTTACCTTGATTTGATACTCCTATGCAAATTGGTGGAGTAGAGGATAGTGGAACCTTTTCCTGCAAGTCCATCCATTGTACCTTAAAACCCCTTGGAAAGACAGTCGCATCCTTTAATATAGATGCTCAAATATTATCCAAAATTTGCAATAATATGCCAGTTCATTCCTTTTCTATTGATTCATTCTCTCATACAGCTAATTTAGATCTGGCCGATAAAACGTTCAACATCTCGTCTTCTATAGACATGTTGCTTGAAGTTGACGTATTCTCAAAAATATTAAAACCTGATAAAATTCAAGGAGCAGAAGGTGAACCGACTGCTGTAAATACGAGTTTTGGATGGATTTTAATGGGTAAAATGAATGTTCCTCACAAAATACTCGTTCATTCCTTTCTATCATCATGCCTCACTTCTCTAGATTCAACTCTACAAAAATTCTGGGAACTCGAGGGCATCCCTCCATCTTATCAAATATCGGACGAAGATAAGAAATGTGAAACTATCTTCCAAGAGTCTTACATAAGGTTAGCTACTGGTCGTTTCGGTGTTTCTCTTCCCTTCAAAAGTCCTAATCCATTTTTTGGGGATACTAGAACACCTGCTCTTAAGAGATTAAAAGCCATAGAACTGCGTCTTCTAAAAGATTCTCAGCTGTATTCTGAATATAATAACTTTATGAAAGACTACTTGTCTACAGGCCATATGGTCTGGGTAGAACCTCCCTCGTCATTTGAAAGGGTTTACTATATTCCTCATCATTGTGTAAAAAATCCCAATAGTAATACAACTAGACTCAGGGTTGTTTTTGATGCTTCTTTTAAATCTCCTATGGGGATATCTCTAAATGATTCTCTTCTTGTCGGTCAAAAGTTGCAAAAGGATATCGTAGGAATTTTACTACGATTCAGATTGCATCCCTTTGTTTTTATCGCCGATGTCAAACAAATCTTAATAACGGAAGAGGATCAGAATTATCAAAGGATTCTCTGGCGATTTTCTCCTCAAGATCCTGTTCAAGATTTCAAGCTTACCACTGTAACTTATGGTGTATCATCGGCTCCTTTTCTTGCTCTTCGCACTATTAATCAATTAGCTCACGAAGAAAGAAAATATTTTCCTCGAGCTGCAACCTCACTTTCCTCAGATATTTATATTGATGATGTCATAACCGGTGCTTTTACTATAGAAGAAGCGAAGCTTTTGCAGTCTGAATTAATTTCCATGTTAGCAAAAGGGGGTTTTGTCTTAAGAAAATGGGCATGTAATCATCCCGACTTAATGCAAAATTTACCTCCTGACGATTGTCAACACTCTCTTTCCTCTTTTGACTCTCATGATTTTGTAATTAAAGTCTTAGGTCTAAGGTGGAATAATTCTTTAGATACGTTCTCTTATGAAGTTCAGCTTCTCTCTAGGTCTTGTTCTAAACGTATAATTCTCTCGGAAGTGGCTAGGATGTACGACCCAGTTGGTTTCCTAGCTCCACTTTCCTTTTTTGCTAAGTATATGCTCCAATACCTCTGGAGTTTAGGCTTGGATTGGGACGAAATTCCTCCCCAAGATCTAATTGATAAATGGGCGCAGTACAAGTCTGAGCTTCCGCTCCTCTCACAGATCAGTATACCTCGTTGTTTACCCACGAAGTTTATTTCGTGCGAATTGCATGGCTTTTCTGATAGTTCAGAAAAGGGCTACTCTGCGGTGACCTATTTTAGGTTTACTGGTACAGATAACACCTCTCAGATTTACTTAATTAGTGCCAAAACTAGAGTTGCTCCCCTTAAAGTCCTTTCAATACCGCGGTTAGAACTGTGTGCAGCAGTTTTGTTAGCTGATTTAAAAGAATTTATACTTGGTTCTTTCCAGGGTAACATCAAAATTGATGAAGTTTTTGCATGGTCTGATTCCATGGTAACCTTATCATGGATTAAATCACCCGCATGGCGTTGGAAAACCTTTGTAAGCCACCGTGTGGCTCACATACAAGAAAGGGTTGCTGCGGATAGTTGGCATTTTGTTCAGACGACTCGTAATCCAGCAGATTGTGCCTCCCGAGGCCTACTGCCGGGACAAATTATCAATCATTCTTTGTGGTTTTTTGGCCCTCCATGGTTGATCAACCCAAGGAAGCAGTGGCCAGAATCTTCAATTTCTGTTGTATCTTGTCCCGAAGAAAAACCATTAGTTCTTACTACTTTTGTGTCACTGGATACACTCGACTATCTCCTAAACAAATTCTCGTCACTAAATAAAATAAAGCGTGTTATTGGTCATGCCTTTCGTTTCATTCATAATATAAAATACTCTACCAATAAAATATTTGGCCCCTTTACTGATTCCGAACTTCAAAGTGCTCTTTTGATCTTGGTTAAAAGAGTACAACACTTATGTTTCTCATCTGAGATTGAAAATTTGATAGCCGGTACGGCTTTATCCAAACCTTTCAGGAAACTAAATCATTTTATCGATAAGGGTGGAATTCTGAGGGTGGGGGGACGTTTACAGTTTTCAGGATTAGCATATGATCAAAAATATCCGGCTATTTTACCTCGTCAGCACCGGTTGACTGATTTAATCGTAGAAAGTATTCACAAGGAACACTGTCCTCCGGGGCTTCAGCATGTACACTTTCTCATTTCTCAAAATTTTTGGATTCTCTCCGCTAAACGAGCAATTCGTCGAGTTTTGAACCAATGTCATCGATGTTTCCGACTAAAACCAGTGTCATATACCCCTTTTATGGGAAATTTACCTCCTCGTCGTATCAACCAAATTAAACCCTTTGCTTGTGTTGGGGTGGATTATGGTGGGCCTTTTTTGGTTACACCTCTTAAGGGACGCGGTATCAAGTCTCAAAAGGCATATATCTGCCTTTTTGTATGTTTTGCAACAAAGGCACTTCATCTAGAGTTAGTCTCCAGTCTCTCTTCTGATGCATTCGTAGCAGCATTACGTCGCTTTGTAGCACGGCGTGGTAGGTGCTCACAGATTTTTTGCGACAATGGTACTAATTTTATTAGGGCTTCTCGAATGCTCAATGAATATATGCAATTGGCTTCGGAGTCAGAGGGAATTAAGTTTTCATTTTCTCCTCCTTCCGGTCCACATTTTAATGGACTGAGTGAAGCTGGCATAAAGTCTGTAAAATCTCATATTTTCCGTGTCGTAGGATCACAAGTTTTGACTTTTGAGGAGTTTTACACACTCCTAACTCAAATAGAAGCCATACTGAACTCTAGGCCTTTATATCCCCTAAGTTCGGATCCAAATGATCTTTCGGTACTTACTCCGGGTCATTTTCTCATGTTAGAACCACCCACTGCAGTGCCTGATCCCGATCTCACACATCTAAAATTGAATCAACTGGATCGTTGGCAACTTTTGCAAAGGCTGCAACAAGATGTGTGGAAAAGGTGGCACACAGAATACTTAAATACTCTCCAGCAAAGAAATAAATGGTTAAATAAAGAAAATCCACTGAAACCCGACGATTTAGTCATCATTAAAGAGGATAATTCTCCATCCTTACATTGGAAGTTGGGTAGAATTGTGAAAGTGTTTCCCGGTTCAGATGGTATCGCCAGAGTGGCCAATGTTAAGACCGCTCAAGGTCTCCTTCAGAGACCTATGGTAAAGTTATGCCCTTTACCATCTTTTTCAGTTTAATTTAGTTAAAATACTATGCATTTTGGTGGGGGGTATGTTTAGTTTTTAGGATATATTTTAATGTAAATATATATATATATATATATATATATATATATATATATATATATATTTCTCTTTTTTTTCAAAATAAGTTTTCCATGCTTCTAAATTGACCGATGTTCATAATGTCAAATGGTTATTATCTTGCCTTATTCGAGGACACCCGGTATACCACACTGTTCTTCGAATCAGGCGAAAATAGTTAACTACGATAAGTCACTTCGATATACGGGTTCGAAGAGAATACATATCTCTATTGTGCGCGAGTGCCGATCGTCAGTATTTCACGATACCAACCCTAAACCAACAAGATACAGTCCATTTATTAGAAGTGGAAGGTTGCAACCTTTTGGAAGAAGTCAGGAGAAAAAAGGTAAGAAGTAATCCTTTGACTATTAATTCCCAATCGGTCAACTTTTCTACCCAAATTAAACAATCAGCATGGTCTGAAACTCTCCAATTGAGAAAACATCTTCAGTTTTTTATACAGGGTCGTGTTTATTAATTGATTACATTTTAGGCACTTAATATGGAAATGGTCAAGTCACTGTAACTGGCAGATCTGATTCAATACTCATAAGCGAAAATATGTCATAACTGAAACTATTAACAGTATAAATGAACTGACAAAACTATAACCTTCATTATAAAGCAAGTAGTAAGAATGAAACTAGTCAAAGCCTCAAAAAATATAAAGGAAATAGGTCTTGAAGGTGGAAGACTTTGATGAAAATCATAATTATGGAGGGGCAGGAACGCTAGAAATTAATTTAATAAGATGACCACAATCCTATGACTTAATAAAGTGAAACAATACAAAAAATAAATAACAATAACATTTTATTCTCATAAATTAGTGTTTCACTTACCTTCTTTCTGTCGTCAGGGGGTACGTTGATGTGCGACCTGTTTCTAAATATATCCATAACTTTAGTCATGGGACTGCGACTTGAAGAAGCAGCAGTAACCGTGTGGTAGTATTGTGTATCAGAACTGCCATCTCTAACCGGATGAGCGGATCCGTCTCTTGGAGCTTTAGGACGAGTTTGGGCAACATACTGAAAAGTAATATAAGTGGTTAACATATTATTTCCTTGGATTGATTTTGAAAATAATAATGGCTCTTTCAGGGATCCTATACTCACCTCTGAGAGGAAAGTTTTAATAACTTGATTCGCTTCAGTAAAAACTTTTAATTGAGGGTGACATTGCATACAAAGTGCAAGTTTGTTGTGGAATTTGACGTTCGTAGCTTTGAAAGTATACAGTAGTATACAAGAGAACTTTTTCTCATGATAGGGAATGAGTCACCCTCATCTCAAAGTTGTTAGAGTATAGATTCGGAGTGGTGACGTAAAATAATATAGTCCAGGAAAATTAGACCCAAAATGATCATTTTGCGTCATTTTGGAGGTAACGGCTGATACTTGGTAAAAAGTTAGTAAAAATGGTGTACAACAAAACTTAACTTATGCGACCTCTCAAATCGGACCGGAACATTGTTTATGATTCGATTTACATTCATTTTTCATGCTTTTTGTAGATTTTTCAGGTATATCTTCTTTCTCGTGCATAGTTCAGACAAAAAGTTAGCTACTTTTTTTTCTTCTTTTGAAGACCTACAATTCTAGACCTTACACGTAAAAAACATTGATTGGGTCAAAAGTTATTGGCAAATAAACAACTGATAACGTTATTGCTAATAAATAACAATATAATGAGCATTTTTTACACTAACACTTCCACATCTCGCTTATCTATTCTCACTCATTAAAAAATTATACTCACGAAAGATGGAGTCTGTAAGTTCAATAGTTTATGAATTATGGTCTTATAAACAAATTAACTAAAAATTGACTTGCAGAGTTCTGTAAGCTATGCGACCTCGCGCCAATTTTTTCACTGTTACACATTTTTGCAACAACGCGAATTTTTTTTCATATTTGGCTTAGTTGCATAATTAATTTGACACTATATCCGCCGATTTTTGTCGAGAATTATAGTATGTACAAAAAGTACGAGGAGTAATAAACCCTAATTAAGTATGCAAAACCTTTACAGGGAGCACCATGAAATTTTTGATAAATCTCTTACTTTAAATTACATTTCTTCCGTAAATCTAAAAACCAGGTAGATCGACCCCGTATTTGTTTCAGTTGTAGCAAAGTTTAGGGTTTATTCATTGTTAAAGGATTAGCAGATAAGCAATAACGCAATGCAGTGGTGTGTATTTTGGGAAAAAAATACGTTTTAAATTATAATATAATAAAAAATGAAAAGAAATAATTATTGGAATACATTTATTACTTACATTTTATTCTATATCCGACTCGGAAGAGGAAGAATCGTTGTTGATATTAATAATAATAGGGTCGATTAAATCATCACAAATATTGTCAATTTTCCACATATTTGCCTCTACTTTGATAACATGCTCGATACAGTTTGTCCAATTTTCCTTACTCACATGACTTACAGCACTCTCAAACAATTTCACAACATCGTTTATTTTAAAAGTAGTATTTTTTTTTCCAACTTCCCCCTTTACCTGAGCCCATATTAATTCATGGGATTAAGTTCACAATGATAAGGGGGAAGTCGAAGAACTGATATACCACGAGAAGAAGCCATTTCTTCTACAATGTAGGTTTTGTATTTATTCTTGTTCATTTTTGCAATTCTGTAAAGTTCTTTCCTTAGTGGATCTTTTGGAAACTTAATATTTTTCGAAATAAGCCACTCCAAAAGCTCTGCTTTACGCCAACGACTTGTGGGCAATGCTTCTCGTAACCGTGAATGGTAACTTGCGTTGTCCATAACAATAACAGCCCCTTTTGGAATCAGATCCAACATTTGAACAAACCATTCCTCGAAGACATCCCCATTCATATCTTCGTGATAGTCCCCCGTGCGTTTTGAAATAAAAGTTAATAATCCACCATCAACAAAACCTTCAGAACTTCCAACATGGACAATGATAAGTCTTTTTCCTTTTCCAGATGGTGGCTGCAAACCTAACGACAAACCTTCCACGAATGCCTGCCTTCCGCTTTTAATGTTTTCATCTTGCCAAGATTTGGAAACTGTATATTCAGCATTTATCCATGATTCGTCTAAGTAGAAGATTTTCAAATTTTGTTCTCTGGCATGTCGAATGCTTCTTAAATAGTCTCTTCTCCAAAAAACTATTTCCGGTTTATCTATCAAGAGAGATTTTCTATTATGTTTTGTATATCTGAAACCCACATCTTTCAAAAGTTTGCATAATGTCATTCTGGAGAATTTTGGATAGTCCGTATCTTCTTGCACTGATGTCATAATTTTGTCAAGTGTTGGAATTTTCTTTCGTAAGTAAAATCCATGGACTTTACGCCTTAGTCTTTGTTTTAATGACTCATCGATCTCAATTGGTTTTCGGCCTGAAGGAGTTTTAGGGGGTTGAAGAGTTCCATTCTTGCTTTCTTTTAGTAATCTATAAATTGTTGATTTAGCAACACACAACATAGCAGCCGTTAATTCCACAATATCATCAACACTTGCACTTGGATCCTTGTTTTTCAATGATATATAACAATTCAATATCAGAGTTTTTTCATTTAAAGATAATGGACCTGTTTTTGGTCGTTTAGATGGTCTTTGGCTTATCGACATTGTTTGGTACTTGCACAATTAACATTCAACAAATGTTTTAAATATATTCCAACTGTTTACAATATTATGACAACCATACAACTTTACTCAAAGAACTAATACTAAGTACTGATTTAATGTACCTACTTTCTTTTAAAATAATATTCCCGATAATGTTTCTAAGAAAACTGGGTTGTTTGGAAAATCCCTCTCAATAATCGAATAATCTGTAAATAGGTGTAATCGTATTAAGCCGATTACAGTAGGCCACTTGCCATTTAAAATTTCTGAGAAAAATTCCCCAAACACTACATATAGGAGTAATACAAATAAAAAATATTATGAATAAACGGGCATATCCGAACTCTGCCACAAAATAAAATTTTACCTGACCTGTATCAATTTGAGGATTACTGAAATGTTCGAACTGTGCCGCAACCATTTAGTTTAATCCTATTAGAGTCATTAGGGTTTATAATAGATAAAATCGGAGGCCCATAGAATTATGTATATTTCTGAAAGGTTTCAAAGATTTCTTGAATTAAATATTTTGAAGAAATCTTGATTGTTTTGATCGATATTTAGGGGATTAGGGGAAGGATGTTGATGCACTTACACTATTGCCTAAAAATCAGGAAGAAGTATTTAATAGTGTTCGTGAATTACAATTACGAACGAACCGAGAAGAGGAATTTCTATTAACAGCAGACCAGGTATTTAAAATTATTGTGTTCTCCTGTTTTTCCAACCTTAATTTTTTATGTAATTCGGATTGTATTTTGATGGATGGGACTTTTAAATACTGTTCAACTTTTTTTTACCAAATGTTTACCATTCATGGTTTTAAAAACGGCTATTACGTACCTCTTGTTTTTTGTTTGTTGCCGGACAAATCAAGTCAAACATATTCAAATTTGTTTTTAATTTTAAGACAAAAATGTAAAGAAGTAGGCTTAAATTTTCAACCTAAAGAAGTCGTAGTAGATTCTGAACTAAGCATTCATAACGCTATATATGAATGTTTTGGCAGAGATCAAATTCTTTTTGGTTGTAAATTTCATCTCTGTCAAGCTTGGTTTCGTAAGATTCAGGAGTTTCATTTGGTACAAGAGTACAGACAGAAAGGTTCTGTAATTGGCGAATACTTAAAAGTACATTTCGGTATTATGTATCTTAGTCCTGAGGAAGTTGTAGATTTTTTTTACAATGAACTACATTTTTTGCTTCCGAATGACGAAAGAGTTATAGAATTCCGAAATTATGTCAATAAAACATATATAACGCAAAATTCGATATTTCCACCACTTATTTGGGCAAATAATGCATCCTTTTTTAAGAGAACAACGAATTCTTGTGAGAGTTTTCATTCGCATTTCGGTGCTTCTTTTTACAAAGCACATCCAAACATTGTTCAATTTACTAGTGTGTTATTGGATTTACAAACGGAGGTATACGCGAAAATTCGTTCGGCAAACCAAAGCCAGAAAAAAACCAAAAAAACTATTAATGTTAAAATTAATTTCATTAATGATCATTTGGATCAATATAGGAAAAATGTTATTTCTCGCTTTATGTTTGTGAAAACGGTTGCATGTAAAAATCTTCCACACGTTTGATTTTTTGTTTTTTTTATATGTTTATGTATATTGAATATATTTTATTGTAATGTAGATGTAATGTAGATGTAATTTTTTAGAAGTGGCAAATATACGTTGAAAATATATGTATGTTATTAATATTTTCTTATATTGAATTTGAGTAGTCGAGCTAAAGTTTTGTTTTTCGATACTCGCATAAATTGTTGACTGACAGGCCTCCGACTTCGATTGTCCGTAACTCAGTCGTTTGTCAATAAATCTTAACGTATTTTTTTTTCAATTAAAGCTCTTTCCATGCCCCTCCTATGTGCGTACTTAATTCTCGACAAAAATCGGCGGATATAGTGTTAAATTAATTATACAACTAAGCCAAATATGAAAAAAAATTCGCGTTGTTGCAAAAATGAATTTTTTTAAAAAACAATGATGGGTATCGATGTCTTATTATGAAATCTAACAGTGAAAAAATTGGCGCGAGGTCGCATAGCTTACAGAACTCTGCAAGTCAATTTTTAGTTAATTTGTTTATAAGGCCATAATTCATAAACTATTGAACTTACAGACTCCATCTTTCGTGAGTATCAATTTTTAATGAGTGAGAATAGATAAGCGTGATGTGGAAGTGTTAGTGTAAAAAATGCTCATTATATTTTTATTTATTAACAAAAACGTTATCAGTTGTTTATTTGCCAATAGCTTTTGACCCAATCAATGTTTTTTACGTGTAAGGTCTAGAATTGTAGGTCTTTAAAAGAAGAAAAAAAAAGTATTTAACTTTTTGTCTGTACTATGCACGAGAAAAAAGATATACCTGAAAAATCTACAAAAGGCATGAAAAATTAGTGTAAATCGAATCATAAACAATGTTCCGGTCCGATTTGAGAGGTCGCATAAGTTAAGTTTTGTTGTACACCATTTTTACCAAGTATCAGCCGTTACCTCGAAAATGACGCTTACATACCCAGATTTCCTGGACTAATATTTATGATAAAATTATTGGATCTAAAGTATTAATGTACCTACATTTATTTTGAAAACGAAAAAAATCCAAATTTGAGAATTAAATTTATAAATAATGTACAAATTAGAAGAATACTTTGGAAAGTTGGTTCATTAGCTGTTATCTACTTGTTGCCACAAGAATTCAGTTATAAATTTTGTTAAACGTGGTATGTAAATTATCAATTGAATTGAAATCATTCTAGTTTAAAAAAAAGAGTGAAAAAGCAATTTTCTTCTTAAAAACTTCATGATTAGTTTCTTTCACCCAATTTTTGTTTATTTCACATTAATAAGGCATTTTTTATCATAGAAATTATGAAAAAAATAATGAATACTAAGAAGAGAAATGGGACAATATATAATAAGCACCTCAAGAGAACGGATTGGTGGAACAATTAAGTGTGCCAAATGATAAAGGAAAAGAAAAGAGCACATAAAAAATAGATACAAACTAAAACACGAGAAGATTAAGAAGAATATCACAGGAAAATAAATAAAGCATAAGGAGTTAAAAGAGTCTAATCAGAAATAAATTAGACCAAAAAAAAGATTACAGAAATAAAGAAATTCAAATGATAGAAAAGAATAAAAATGGAAGATAAATACAACCCCATGAAGAAAAATGGGAGATGTTCTAGAAACATGGAAACAATATTACGCAAACAGGTACTACAACAAAATATAAAATAGAAAGAGAAGAAGCTGAGGAGATAGAAGAAATAACCAAAAAGAAAATTGAAAACGCAATAAATAGTGTTCATGCCATAAATCATTTTTACCCATATTTTCACTTTAAAGGAAAGCATGGCAACAGCGTGATACATCGAAGAGATCCATTCCCAATCAAGATGGCTTAAGAAGCAAATTTTATAAACAGTTAATTTTGATGTTAATGTTGATTTCAGTCAATATAATAGTGATTTTAAAGATTGCAGTCCAACTACATATGTAAGAATAAAAATGGGTAAAGCTTGTGAAGAGGATGAAATGATAAACAATTTGAAAATACTTGCCGGGGGCAGAAACGTATGGAAAAATGGATGGGCGAGGACAGGGAGTCGCGATCCGACGAATGGAAAGGCATAAGGATAAGCCAAGAAGACATACATAAATTTTACATATTTGAGGTTTTTCCTAATAATCCAATCAGTAGTGATAAAAAAAGACCTTTGCCATACAAAACGTGGTGTAGTAACAATTTTGAAATATATCGTTTAGGTTTGTTCTCTGATGAAAAATCAAAGTTTGAGACCTCGAGGAGTGGTCCCTCGGGCTGCCATCATGGATGGAAGTTGCTAAAATCTGTTTTTAATATACCTCAACGGTTGATCCTACAACAAAAAACGTTCAATACAAACTTGAAGAGAATAAAATTTCACACATTTTTTGTTTCGACATTTTTTTTTGTAATTCTGACACGTATAGAGTTATAGCAGGGTAAGATGAAAATTTGTTTATAAAATATGACGAAGAAATGAAGGATTACCTTGAATTCGAACTTTCCTTTGTCGCTTTTTTCAGAAGAAGGAATGCTAAAGGCACGAATTATATCACCCTCACCAGCAGATCAGTTATAATAATATGATATTGTAGTTTGCTTACCTTGTACATTTAGATTTATATATAAATTCATTTTCTTTCAAGAATTAGAACCGAACGAATATTGTCGGTATAGTTAGTTTGTAGTTTTTTAAAAAACAGAGTTACGAAATAAAGTACATTTTTGGCGCAGTCGGTAGGATTGTTCGGGTCGTGCGTATTGAACGTCCGATATTCGTTTTAACGATTTACCGACAAATCGAACTTTGCAAACAAGTTTAAGGTGAAAAAAAAACTGGCCTGTGTTCAGTAAAGTACCAGTTTTGGAATAATTCATCAGTCTATTGGAGACCTGTTCCAGACCATTCCGAATTTCGAGAATTAGGACCCACATCGCCTGAATTCTGCAAGGATTACCTACTCCTTATAGTTAAGAAAAACATGATTAAAGTCGCATTGATTATTTGGTAAGTACAATTTATGAATTCAAATAATCTTTTGGACGAAATTCAAACTGCTTTTAGTAAACTGAGTGTTGGTTCTCTTTCTATTTTAAGCATAAATCTAAAAAATCAAATATCTTAAGAGTAAATAACCAAAGTAGTAATCATTCGAACCTTATAACGCAACCAATTGCAAATAACGATCAATTAGAATCAGAAATGGCACAAGCACAATTTAAATGGGACTATATTAACTGCATTCCAGAATTTGATGGTAACCCTAACGACTTAAACATATTTATTTCCGTAAGTGAATCGATTATTGCTCATTTCGAAGATAGGGAAAACCACAATAACTTCAGAATATTTATTTGTTGAATTCTATATTATCAAAAGTTAAAGGAAACGCTAAAACTATAATAAATATCTACTCTTGTACCACATGGGTCGAATTAAAGAACATTCTGACTAGTAATTTCTCAGACCAAAGAGACGAAGTTTGCTTGAATAGAGATCTCGTAATGCTCAAACAAAATTCGAACGAGTCTTCTCAATCGTTCTATGATAGATGCTTACATATTCTAAATTTAATTTGTAGATATGTTAATATCCACGAAAATACAGAGGCTGCTAGATTTCTTAAAAATACTCTATATCAAAATTTAGCCCTCAAAACATTTCTCTCCGGGTTAAGAGAACCCTTAGGAACCAATGTCCGATGCATGAAGCCCGCTTCTTTAACGGAAGCTATGCAATACGTTATACAAGAAGAAAATGCTCATTATCTTCAAAATTCATCTAATAGAAATTT
Source organism: Galeruca laticollis (assembly GCA_963921935.1). Taxonomy (NCBI): domain Eukaryota; kingdom Metazoa; phylum Arthropoda; class Insecta; order Coleoptera; family Chrysomelidae; genus Galeruca; species Galeruca laticollis. The sequence goes on from OY998175.1 coordinate 179,109,602, forward strand.
CCCGAGACAATTTGCCAATAATAGTAACAGATCGAATCATCGATCAATGCAAACACCTAATCAATCTTCATGTAATTCGCATACTCCGAATCACTTGTCTACTAGACAAACGAATAACTTTCCTTCTCAACCTATACCAATACAACCCCGACAAATACAACACAATTTTCCTAGGAACTCTCAAGTCTTTAGACAACCAAATTCGAATACCAATGTGTTCAGACCCAATCCAAATAATAATAGATTCCCTAAACCATCGCACATGTCGATATCAACTAGAAATACAAATCAGCCCAATCAGTTCAACAGACAATTCCCGACTACAAATAATAGACCTCCAAATAATCGTCCCAATTTCATATCTGACGAACTCTATAACGTAGAATCACAAGACGATCATGACCATTCCTATAAGTTACCATACCCTGATGATAAAAATAATGGTGATACAACAGAGCCACTCGACGATGGCATAAATTTTCAGTAAGTGCCTCGGAACATACCTCACAAAATAAACCCAGTTGTTTCAGCCCCGAAATTATTTCACTTAACAATGTTAAATCTAGCGAACTGCCCTATGTAGTTCTACCTGAACATAATCTAAAATTCTTAATCAACTCCGGTTCGAGTAGGTCTGTCATAGACCCCAAAATTGCTTTTAAATTATACCCAAATGCAATCAATAATGAAGCGTAGCGTGCCTTGGCGGGGCCCCGTATAAAAAATTTATTTGGGGGCCCTTAGGAAGGGTAAAGAATTCTCACAAAAGAAAAAAAAATGTTTGCATAAAATTAAAAGAAATATTTATTCATCATAATTATCTATCTGTCACTTTTTTCAAAATTTTTACAAACAATTCAAATCAAATATACACCCTCCTTGCCTTTTCTCGGCAAACTAATTTATTAAATCATTTATAGCTAATGATGACTTTAGTTTTTCTAAAGTTCCTCCCTCTATGGACAATAGTGACAGGTCTGACAGGCGTTCCTGCCCCATTGAAGTTCTTAGGTAATTTTTTATCAGTTTTAATTTTGAAAAACTTCTTTCAGCAGTTGCGGTTGTAACTGGAAGGGTCAAGAATAAAAAGCATGCTGTTATTACCTTCGGAAAACTGGATGCAAGACTATTGAATTTTATCAGCAATAATTCAATGAGTTCCTTAATGGAATGAATTTTTTGAATTTCAGATTCAGATGTTTTTAGAGCCTTTAATTGGTCATAAAGATTAACTGAGATGTCTTTACTGTATTTAGCAGACAGTTTTCCGGAATAAATTTCAAAAATATATGTTTAATAAATTACGTAAGGTTATGGTTAGAGAGTGTTCAGACATACGCAGGCTCTACGCGGGTTGTGTAGTACTGATAAATGGGTTGGGTAGTACTTACCTTTGCAATCTAAATCACTCACAGGAGCTGGTGTCTGAAAAAATGAAGAAATTTTGGGCATTTTTTTTATAACTTCCTCCCTTTTCTGTTTACTTTTTCTTTTGGTAGCTCCGCTGGGATAATCTCTTTTCCTTTTACTCATTGTTTTTTACAAATCGCTACTAATACTACTAAGCCAAAAGAACAATTGTTTGTATTCTGTTACAATGTAATGCCCAAGTAAATAAAACGCGTTAATAAACATTGCTCTCTGTGTATCATCGTATCATATGTACATCGATTATTGTGAGATTCCCCTGTTGAAGTAAATTACTTAAACGGGGAAATCCCGCAGCTCGCAATAATTGATGAGAGTGTTGCCAACTTTTTAACGCACGCTTTACGCGGAGAAAAAAGAATTGCTTTTTTTGACTTTTGTCATTTCTGAAAAAAAAAAATTTGGGAGGTTTTTATTAATTTTTGCTTACGCACGTTGGGGGCCCCGTATAATTGATATGGCAGATACGGCGGTAGCTACGCCCCTGTTTTGTAGTCACAACGGTATTTCAGCAATCTTCCCATAAATATCGCGCCTCAAAAATATTCAAATTGCCAAACCCAACAAATTTGAAATTTTTCCTTTTTAAATTTCACAACGTTTTTAACGGCCTGATAGGTCTAGATACTCTCAAGTTACTTCAAGTTACAACAAGTAATAAAAATAAAAACCAGTGTTTCTCAAGGAGATATAATTATTCCTTATCAAAAAATTGACGATTGTGAAATTCCACAAAGTCTTAGTACAGCAAAAGACGGTTATGCTTTAACTACAATTTTAAACAAATCTACGAACTCTTTTATATTAGATTTTTCAGAACCAGTTTGGTTTCAGGTGAAAGTTTTCATGAAAATTACTTAGAAAACAATAATTTTGAAATTAATAACTTCGAATATTCTGATAAAAATTTAGTAATGCCAAAAATTCGAACCGACAACATGAACGAAGAGGAAAAACGAAAAATCCTCGAGCTTTGTAATGAATGTAACGACATTTTTTATAAAGAAAACGAACCATTGACATTTACTAGTAAAATTTGACATCAAATACGAACGACTGATGAAATACCGGTCTACACGAAAACTTACAGATATCCTTTATAACTTAGACAAGAGGTCGGTAATCAGATACAAAGCATGTATAATTCGCCATGGTCATGGCTGATATGGGTGGTAAGTAAGAAGAAAGATGCCAGCGGCAAACAAAATTGGAGAGTAGTTATCGACTACAGAAAACTTGATAAAAAGACAGTAGATGATCGTTATCCTCTGCCCAATATACACGATGTTTTAGCGAAATTAGGAAATTGTCAATATTTTTCGACAATAGATCTAGCTAGCGGCTTCCATCAGATCGAGATGGATGAAAAAGATATCGAAAAAACAGCATTCAATACAGAAAACCGACACTACGAATTTCTCCGTATGCCTGCCTGCCACCTTTCAAAAAGTCGCAGATAATATGCTACGATGTATTCAAAACGAAATGTGTTTGGTTTACCTCGATGATATCATATTTTCAACTTCCCTTCAGGAACAATTGGAACGCCTGCGATCAGTGTTTCAACGACTTAGAGAAGCAAATTAGAATTTTTAAGGAAGCAAATTTCAAGGTCCAGCTGTACAAATTAGAATTTTTAAGGAAGGAAGTTGCTTACTTGGGCCACATAGTAACACCTGACGGTGTTAAACCAAACCCAGACAAAATATACGCTATAGGCAACTTCCCAATACTGAAAACACCAAAACAAATCAAAGCCTTCCTTGGTCTACTCGGATATTATCAACGATTCATTAAGAACTTTGCCAAAATTACAAAACCCCTAACAATGTGCCTTAAAAAGGGGGCGAAAATCGAATTAAATGACGAGTACATTACCTGCTTCGAGACTTGTAAGAATTTATTGATAAACGAGCCTATTCTACAGTATCCCGATTTCTCGAAACCATTTAATCTTAAAACAGATGCATCAAATGTAGCTTTAGGAGCAATCCTATCTCAAGGCCCTATAGGTCAGGATCTCCTCGTAGCATACGCATCACGTACTTTGAATGATTCTGAACAATCATATTCAACGATAGAGAAGGAGCTTTTAGCCATAGTATGGGCAACCAAGTACTTCAGACTGTACTTATACGGTAGATGATTTAATATTATAACGAATGACAAACCATTAGTCTGGTTAAATTCACTAAAAGAACCAAATTCGAAACTCTTACGTTGAAAAATAAGACTATGATTATCAAATAATTTATCGATCCGGAAAATCGAACAGTAGCGCAGATTGCCTCTCACGAATTGAAATCTATCCTAAAGAATCACAACCATTTTGGAAGGACGATTCCTTTTGGAAAAACGTGGACGAAATCTTAGGCGAAACCAGCAATTACTATAGTCAACCCAACCCAGACCGTCAAACTGACAGTAGTCTCAATACACCTCAACCTTTGACGAGTAATCAACCTGCAGAACCTAGTGTTATTAGTGTAAGACAAGACTACGATAATTTGTCTATGATCGTAAATATTGACGGTACATTTCATGACAATCACGAACAACAAACTGAAGACGACCCTGACGAAAATAACACCGTACATTCGAATTTCGATGAAAATCCTGTAGTAGGTATCCCAATTACCGAATGTGCTGTTAACTATGGCAAAAACCAAATTTTCATAGATTCAGTAATGCATTCTCCGGCAAAACCTAAAATAAAATTTCTTTTTGGAAATAAGCAACGTTATTAGATTCAGTTATCTAAAACAACTTTAATAACGATGCGATAAACTTCATTAAAGAATATATTGTCCCAGATGTCTCTTATCATTTATATTTCGAAGATCCAACTCTGTATGAACCACTTTCGGTTTGTTTACAGCAATATTTTAAATCTTCTTCTATAAAACTAAAAAAATGTACAAGTAAACTAATCGATGTAATAGACAATCAAGAAATATTGGAAACGATCAAAAACTATCATGAAAGCAAATCTAATCATCGCGGCATACACGAAACCCTTCAAAAAACCAAACAAAAATATTACTGGCCCGATATGAAAAAATCAATCCAAACTTATATCAATGCATGTGAAATACGTCAGCAATGCAAATATGACCGACATCCAGTCAAGATCCAAATGAATTTAACACCAACATCGACTAAACCCTTCGAAATAGTACATATCGACTCATTCACATTCGAAAATTCAAAACTCTTAACGATTGTAGATAGTTTTTCAAAGTATGCTCAAGCCTACTATTTAGAAGCCTCATCAGGAACAGAAATAGCTAATAATCTCATCAAATTTGTCTCCCATCACGGTATACCCAACCAAATAATTTGTGACAACGGCACCGAATTTAACTACATTTTTGTTCACCGGATTACCTACAATCGAACGGTATTGTCGAACGTTTCCACTCGACAATAATAAAACATTTAAGATTACTAAATTCACAAGGATTCTCTAATACCCCAATAAAAAATAAAATTGTGAATGCTATTCTGGCATATAATAATTCTATTTATTCACTCCGCAGTAAAATTAAAACCAATCGATATTGTCAACGGGCATATTTCAGATAACGATCCATTCAATTCAGAAATTGACAAATTACTATTAAACGATTACGTCAATCAACATAAAGATCGATCAAAACTATTGTACGGGAAAATTAATTCAGATCTAATCGAACAAAAAACCAAACATTTAGAAAAAATCAACAAAACCGCGAAGATCCAAAAATATTCGCACCAAATCAAACCATATTTATCAAAAGAAAGAAAAGACAGAAAAATTCTAATAAATTTGATAAGCGAGTTACTCTTAAAACAATAAACACGAAACGTAAAACCCTAACAACTGCAAAACGTGGTAAAGTACATATGGACAATGTTAAATGCCCACTAAAAAGATTATATTCTTTTGACTCTTAATTACATGTTATTATTTCAGATTACCGGGAATTCTCGGATTCCAAGAAACTATAACTCTCCGTAATCTCCTTCTTCCAGTTAAACTCGACAACGCAAAAATAATTCTATATTATCATTCAATATTATATTATTATGATTTAAATTCCATTAACATCGAATTTCAAAAATTGAAGACCAAAACCTCAAAAACAATCGACTTGATTAAAATTAATAACGTAAAAATCGAAGAACTACCAACCAACTTAAATACTATTATCGAAACACCTATAGAAACTAAATGAAGTGAATTATTACCTCATCAACGGAGGACAAAACGTGGGCTAATCAATGGGCTCGGTTCAGTTTGTAAAGCTATTAGCGGAAATTTGGACGCTAACGATGGCGAACGTTACGAGAGACTTATTAAGGAACTTCAACAAAATCAAAATTCTTTAGCACAAACAATCAAAACACAAAATACATTAGCTGTTTCTTTAATTGATGATTTCAACTCAACCATTCAACAAATAAATAAAAATGAGAGATTATTAGAATACAAAATTAATACCATAAGTAAATTCATTCAAAATCAATATAATAACAGTACTATTTTCATCAAATATTAAACATGTATGAAATATTAAACTCTATATTGCAAGATGTAGAAAATTCAATTTCCTTTGCGAAGATTGGTATTATGCACCCTAGTATAATAAAAACACATTTATTGGTACTTCTAGAAACTGTATATCAAGATCATGATAAAGATCAAATGCCTGTCAAATTAAATTTAAATTCAATTCCGATTTATGAAAACCTTATTAAAGTATCTAGTTTCATTCTGAATAATAAAATCACATACATGTTCCCGTAATGTATCCAATAAAATTAAATTTATTTCATTTATATCCGATACCTATTTTGAAAGAGAATCAACCAAAAATAATCGTACCTCAAAATAAATTCGTTTTAAAAAATAAATGTTACTTCGCACGAGCGACTCATGCACGAAAATGACTACACAAGAATACATTTGCGGTGAAACCGATCTAGTAGGAGTCAATGATGAAAGTCCGTGTGAAATTCAAATATCCGACCTAAAAGCGGCACCCACCTGTCATCAAGTGGTGATACTTGCCTCCCAACCATTATTCAAGAGACTAGATGTATCTAATCAATGGATAGCGTTTTTACCACAAAAAACCTATCTACATCTGAAATGCCATCAACAAGAAGCAGTCGTCAACTTAATTGGCACACACGTAATCAACATTCCTGCTTCGTGCCAAGTTAACGCGGACGCAGTACACATAACCAACAAAAAAGAAATAGAAACAGGAAGCCAGCCGATTCTATTTCCCACAATCTTAATCGATCTAAGACAATTCAAGATTTCAACATCAGTTTACCTCCTTTAGATTTAGACAAACTTCATACACTCAGGATCCAGAATCATCAAGAACCAACCCAATTTAGAGACAGTTGCCATCGATCAGCCTCTTATTACCAAAACAATAGTTTACATACTTTCAATAGTGTTCATTGTGTATTTAGTGTACAGAACAATCAAGCGCAAGAAAGAAACCGAGGACAACCATTGTGGTGGAGACACTGAAAATGTTCGCCTTCCTTGACCTTCAACCCTCAGAAGCCGAATCTTCAGAGGGAGGAATTACATCACCCTCACCCGCAGATCAGTTATGATAATATGATATTGTAGTTTGCTTACGTTGTACATTTAGATTTATATATAAATTCATTTTCTTTCAAGAATTAGTCAGTCAGCAGTTAGAACCGAACGAATATTGTCGGTATAGTTAGTTTGTAGTTTTTTAAAAAACAGATTTACGAAATAAAGTAAATTTTTCACGAAATCATCGTTATATGCTATTTTCACATCCTTCAAGAAGGCGTGGAGCCCGGAGCTAACGCAATTAATGTTGTGGATGGAGGGTATCTTTTACTCAAGGTTGTATGGCATTGTAATGATTGTTTTGGGTCAATTTGTGAAAAGTATGTTCAATATGTACAAAATCACTACAGTTCACAAGAAGTCATTGTTTTCGATGGTTATCCATTTGATGGTGTTGAAAAAAGTACCAAGAGCGCAGAAAATAGTCGTCGATCGAAAAAGCAGATGTCTACGGATGTTTTTTTCGATGAAACAATGTCAGTTTAAGTTTCGCATGTACAATTTTTACGCAATGAAAAAAATAAAGCCTGGCGGATTTAGTTGTTGACAATTTTTTTTAATAGGCTGCTATTACAGTTAAGCAGACCGAGGAAGAGGCAGATGTTTTAATTAACATCACAACAATTTCCCTCTGCTCGACATTCGAGGTTGTTTTCGTCATTGGTGAATACGTCGATCTTCTAGTTTTGCGGACAGCATTAGTGCCATCCCAAAGCAAAATATACTTTCGCAAATATGGGAAGGGAAAAACTGATGAAAGAAGGAGCAGCTGGAAACATCTTGTTTCTACATGCGTTTAGTGGCTGCGGCACGACGTCGTCCCTCGTCAAGCAAGGAAAAACGCAATGACATTATTAGTATCTTCAGAGATCAATATGCTCTAAAAGAAGAAATCGCAGATGTTTGAGCACGCTTTCTCATTGCTTTGTATGGTGGCAACATGTAAAAGGAAACCTCGGAAGAAGTCCACTGCCAACGTTTCGTAAAAGCAACAATAAAAAGCAAATTCAATCTTGCAATTTTAACCCAACGAAGGATGTTACACGACAAAATGCGTTTAGGTTCAGAAATGGTGTGGAATCCAAAAAAATCCGCAAGACTGAGGTTGGAAACTTGGCACCAACGGGCTTACTCCATTATTAAAGTCACCAGCACCCGAGACCTTATTGAATTTCATTTCATGCAAATGCAAAAAAGGATGCAGTGGAGCATGTGGATGCAGGAAAGCTGGGTTGAAGTGATCTATATTGTAATGGTGAATTATGCAAGAATGCACCAGAAGTTATCGAGAGTGAGGATAAAGATAACACAGTATCATTGAAAGCACAATTTCTTCTGGGTCCAGAAAACGAGTTAAAAGAATATATTAAGGACGAAAACTATAACTATGATATCAACATCAACCAACCCGGACCGTCAAAAATGGGAAAAAAATTATATAATAATGATAAATAATAAAATTTTCATATTGATGCTGCTATAATTCGATACATGTGAGTCCTACAAATAAAATGCTGAAATAAAAAATGTGAGAAATTTTATTCTCTTCAAGTTTTTATTGAACGTTTTTCGTCACAGGATCAACCGTTGAGGTATTATATTTAAAAAACAGATTTTAGCACCATTTATCCAAAATGGCGGCTCGAGCGACCACTCCTCGAAGTCACAAACTTGGATTTTTTTCAGAGTACAAACATAAACGACATATTTCAAAATTGTTACTACATCACCTTTTGTGGAAAAAAATTCCTCACTGACTGGACTATAAAAAAATCTGTCATTGAATGCACAAGTTCAAGGATAGAATTCAAAACACGTTTTCCTGAACCACACTAACTTCCCTAAACCAGACTGTTGAAAATGGAATAAGCTAATTACACAATTTTCGTATTATTATACTTTTTAGTTGTAGCAGTTTATATTTTCAAAATTCCATTGTGTACTGTGAGAGGAATGTTCTTCGGCAACATGGACCATGGGCCATAAGCAACAATGTGTTAGAAAGAATCAAGTATTCAATGTATCACCTCTTTTCTTCAACAGGAGACCATCTAATGCGAAAGAAGCGAAATAAAACCTTTATTTCTTGTTTTTGGGCAGTAACCTGAAGTTTTAAGTAATGGCAGTTTTTCGAATTTAAAAATTCCTTCCTGTAAAATTACCTGAAAATTATGCAACCCCTAACTCACATATCATTTTGGCAATCCTGTAGTTTCTGAAACCCATCCGACAGCACACTACAATGTGCTGTAGAAAACTCTATGGCAAAACGTGCTTTTCACACCACATATAAATACCACAACAACCTAAAAACTCCCATTTTCACTTAAAACTTTCGACGAACAAGTACACTTACAAACTTGGCAGGGCAGCGTTCTAGTTCAAACTTTATACTCTCTCAATATCGGGGAGTTTGGTTCTGGCTTTCGTACAGTTAACAAGTAGTAATGTGCATAGAACTAAGAATTTACTTTAAAGTTTATTCACGCTAATTTGAAATAAAAACCTGTTAAATGGTGTCGCAAAACTAGTGAATATATAAGTGAAGTGCATATTTGGATAAATATTGATTACAATTATTTACTTGTATCAATTTAATTTCTATCACATTGTAGCAATTCTCAAGTTGTAAATATACAAAAACGAACTGATAATACTTGTTTGGTGATTAAATATCGACGGCAATTAAGAACTGGAAAAAAAATCAATACAAAATAATGGAAATTAAATTGAATATAGAATCCCAAATGAAAAAAATTATGAGTCAACTGACTGTGCTTACAAACAGTGTTACTGACCTGCATTCCATAATCAGTGAGCCAAACGAAAAAATGTATGAGTGTACTAGAAAAATTGATGATCTTCAGGACAACAAAAAGATTCACAGAAAAGTCTCTGAATTCGAAACAAAATTTTAAACAATTAATGCAGATTTATTTCATGAATATAAGATGAAAGCAGAATGAGAGAAAAATGTTATCTTTCAAGGTATCCCTGAATGTAGTAACTATGAGGAAATTGTCACGGAGACGTAAATACAGTAACAGCCCCAAAAGTTATTGAAATAAAGAAAGACATTAGACTGGGAAAGCTTAAGGATAACAAACCGCCACTTATTAAAATTGTATTTAAGTCTCATGAAGGTGCTTTACTTGCATTGTGCAATAAATCCAAGTTGCCTGTAAATCAATATCCTCAAACAAAAATGACCTCACTCCGCTACAAATGCAAGAAAGTGCTGTAATTTTTAAAGAATTTACGCTGCTGAAGAATCAAATATATGTTTAATCAACCACGAATTGTTCCAGTATCTGAACAACGACAAAATACATCGGATCGACCCAAAATAGAATGAGATCACGGTAGCAATTCATCCCCTAAACAGAATATCCCAAAACACAGTAAATAAAATTCTACGCACCAAAAAAACTATTAGTAGTTTTGTTTTGGAATTGTCCTCAGATTAACAAATAAAATAGATATGTTTGTTTTGATTTTTTCTTGCCCCAAACATCGAGTCACATTCTAAGCTCACTTGCGGACACTTCCACTGCTTGGCCATATTTACAAAGTATCTTTAGTTGCAGGAAAAACGAAATTAGAACTTTAATTGAAAATGTGTTAAAAAGTTATACAAATAAAAAATAGTCATACTAATTTATGCATTTGAGTCGCTGCTTTTAAAATTAATTAATAATGCTTGAATTTTATTTAATAAATGCATATTCTTATATGAATTTTAAACAAGTATTTGTTGTATCCTTAGATACCTTTATGGTTATAACTAAAAGTGGCAACATTGGTCAAAATATCAGTATATAATACCTGTTTAATGTGTCAATAGTAATCGATTTAGTAGTTTTGTCCTTGTTTAATTACCATATAAAGAGAGATGCAAATATCGTCAGAGTGTGATAGACGATCATTTCGAATACGCCGTAGTATTATAGTAAATAATGTCAAACGTGGTTTGTTTATACTAGCGTCATTACGACTAAAGAGTAAACATTTAGTTCTTTCGTTTTGATGTGTTTTTCAAGATGTTTAATGACAAAATAAACTTTTAAGTTAATTAATTTAATGTATTTGCTTCGCAAACAATTGGTTATAATTTTATGACATTTTAAGTTTTATTTTTACTACCTCTGGACCAACTGAATGTATTTAGCAACAGCAAAACAATGAAACGTGTGCACACATACAATTTTCATCAATAATGAATCAGTCAAACTGCCTCAACGAAACTGACAGCTGAGAACTCGCTTTAGGGCACATGGAGTGATCAGTGTGTTACAGAGAGGCATGGAAATATAAACAAGTTTTAGCGTAGATTATTATGGTTACAATACAACAACTAGAAAAATATTTTATTATACTTCTTTCGCATGTTACGATATCCTGTTAGAGAAAAGAGATGACACACTTGTTTCTTTCTAACACATGGTCGCTTATAGCCCATGCTAAACTTCCATGTGGCTGAAGAATCCTCCTCATACGGTATAGGGCCGTTTTACCTATTTGTTTTGTGATATTCTTAGTTTTCAGAATGATCACTGCTTTACAAATGAGTAAAATATATTTTGATATAATTTGAATTATACAAACGTTAAAAAACAATAGATGGTCAGATGTTTGAAACAAGATGTGTGATTGTTTGATAAAAGAACCAAAATATTGACATAGAATGGATAAGTTAAAAAAACCAATTAAAGCAGAAGGAAGAAGTGAATTGCGCAATTTAATAAAGAAAATTTTGTTGGCAATAAACCTACAACTATTTCAAAGTGGACCAATAATATAAAAGTTTAGTCAATCATATATATGCGGAACTAAAAGAGGAAGTATGAGTGAAACAATGTTTAGTGGAAATATATAAAAAATTGTAGCTATTGAATAAGAAAGTGGAAATACATTTAACACATGACCAGGAAAAGTTAAAATTTTAAATATCTGTTCCAATTTTGAACTATACCCAGGAAAGATGATGCACACAAAACTGGCATTTAATTAAACCAAAACATTTCGAAACTTTACAATATGGATTCTGAACTGTATCAAAGCCAGAGCTTCATCAACATTATACCTAAATAAACAAAGTATGATTTTGTTTATAGTTTACACCAATGAATTTAAAATATGACAGTTAATGCTTATCAAACTACCAAATAACTTGAAAATTAGTTAATAATAAAATATTTTGGAATAATTTCCAATTAAACTAACTTTTTCCTTTTTCTTTTCCTTCTTTTCTTCTTCTGGTGGCGGCGCGGTTGTGGGTGCGTGGGGTTTCCTGAAAATATCCATAACTTTCGTCATCGGACCGCGACTAACAGTTGCTGTAACTGTGTGATAGTATTTTGGATTTGGATCGTTATCATCGTCTAATACAGGATGTGCGGAACCATCTCTAGGTGTTTTCTTTGCTTGCATCAACCCAGTATGCTGAAAACATTATTATGATTTTAGCAAATTAATTTAAATTTTTGTTTTTCAATTATTTCCAGAAAAAGAATGAAAATTGTTGGAAGAAAAGACGATTATTTAAGCGCTATGTACAAATGTGTAGAGGCGTCACATTTACTTGTCAAATGTCTATTTAGGAACCGTTAGACTTCAGAATAAACTGAATTATGTGAATTTTATTTTCACTCTATGTAAATGAACTGGAACTTTGTGCAAATAAGAAAAAATGCACTTTTTTATGATTGACTGAATATGCACTCCAGTCAAACAAGAATATTTTGTTGTTTCTGAAGTTTATTCTATCCATTATCGAACAAAAAACTCCTTTAACCATTACCACTGCATTATATCATGCAAAAACATTCAACCTTGAATGTTTTTGATATCATGAGTATCCACCATTCAATAATATCCAAATTGCCGCTGTTTCCATAACTCTTTACTTATTTGTGGCATCGCTTCAATAATTCTATAGGTCACCAATTTTTTCGCTTTAATGTGCATACTCTTTCCATTATATCATATACTATCGACTGATATATGAATATGATGATACTATTTAAAACTTATCTAAATATTTGAGATGAGATGAGATTCAAATTCATTTATAAATAAGTTTATTCTGTGTTTTGTCCTCCAGTATTTCTTTTAGTATAATTAAAAGTCTATTCTTCATTTTTAATATGTTTATCTGAAGTTTGATACAAGGTAGTGTATAAACACACAACAAATTGACATATCGTGGATATAGAGGCAAAACCCGGTATGTCAGCAAAATCTAGTTCTGATATAATCGCGATTAAAGATTTTTCAATATTGTAATGGGTTATTATGTCAATGGTATTAGTATTTTTGTTTGTTTGGAATCTAAAACTTATATGATATATATTGTATATGTAATAACATATTTTGCTTAATAATTTATTTTTTTATTTAAGTCAATTATCACAAAAAAAACTACGACTTACCGGGTTTATGCCCAAACCTTTGCTGTGTTTACTATATAAACGTCGAATTACATTAAATGTATTTTATCGCAAAAGCACACTAATTTTAATTTTGTAACAACGTTACCACCAACTTACTTTTTATTACCTGTTGTTCGGTTTAATTTTCTTGTAGCGGCTACTCAGTTATAGAGCATCTCAGGCGGAATTCTTTTGCTAGCTAAATAATGATCTAGGAGTAGGTCTTACCGGTTCGCGGGTAATACTACTTTATTTTTTGATAAATGACAAATCTTTGCTTATAAAGAAATGAGATAATTTGTAGAAAAATAAAAAATAAGTTAAATCAAGTTAAAATAAGATACGATAAGAAATGAGATATTTGTAGAGAAAGAAAAAATAAGTTAAATTAAGATACGATAAGCGGGCGCCACCTAGAACATTATCAGCTTTGTAATTGGTACACATCCACATCAATAAACCCTGTGAAGAGGGTTGGAAGGTATATAAATATGAACCAAGTTATATTAAATTTACAAATGTGATTTAATAAATGTAAAAAAAGTATACGTTTAACAAACAACAAGTTTCAAGTAATAAAAATGAATTTATAAAAAAATATCAAAGTTGAAATAAAATATTGACAATATTGAAATAGATTTCACAAAAGTACAAAATCAAAGTTGAAAAGGTTATAATGAAAATAATTAAAGTTGAAATAGAAGGTTAACAGTAATGGAAATAAATTTTACAAAAAATGATCAAAGTTGATGAAAAAATATAAAAAAATAGTTAAAGTTGAAATGTAAAAAAATTAATGATAATTGAAATAAATAATACAAGTTTTGATACTACAAATAAATATAAAATTGAATTTTCAACGGCGATAATATAACAAGAAACAGGAAAAGCAATTTATAGTTGACAACTTTACTTCCCTTGTTTTTTTTTATGTTCCCTGCTGCTGATAGAGAGATTAATACAATTAGACATATAGCCACATCCAACGGTTATCCATTAGATATGATAAATAAGCTAAAAACTTATAAAACCATCACATATGCAGGAAATATTTCTAATAATATATCAAAGATAATATCTTCAGCAACGAAAACAACAATTTCTTTTAAAACAGAAAGTAACGTTAGTACAAAATTGTTAAATGTAAAAACAAAAATACCACTATTAAATAAGTCAGGTATATATAAACTCAAATGTCCAGAATGTAATGCTGTCTATTTGGGTCAGACCCTTAGGAATTTTGAAATCCGATACAGTGAACACTTACGAGCATACAGGTTAAAACAACCAGATAAATCCCACTACGCAAAACATCTACTTGACACCAATCATTCATTGACACCTAACACAAAACTAAAAGTGCTGCATATTTGAGAAAAGAAATAAGAACTGGATTTCCTTGAAGAATTGGAAATTAGAAGACATTTAAGAAACCCACAATATGAAGTTGTCAACGAACAGTTAAATCTAGGGAGTTCTCCACTAATAAACTGTCTTCTTAAGTGATAATTGTAAAGATCAGCAGATATAGTTTTCCTGGTTTTCTATATCATTGCACAGTTATACTGATCTTAATTGGAAAAATGATATCCAGGATATCACCATAGGGCTAATAATATCTAAGCTTCAATAATTGTAATATCACATCTTCTTCTTTTTTCTATAAACATATATTAAGTCAATCACAAGTTAGGTCACTTCTTGGTCTAGCCAAAAATAACTACTAAACATCAGGTAGGCATCAAATAAAATGTAACTTCTGTCATTCTGACGATGATATTGATTTATCGAAACAATTGTCAATTTTTTAGAATTTCAAATAACTTTTATTAAATTGTGGAATTAACTAGAAACTGCGATTTTCATTTAAAACACTAATATGAACAGATTCCACGATGTAAGGGTCGAGACAGTTAATTTAATATGAAATGGTTTATTATTTGGCAACAACGCTTTCGTGTTGAAAGGATTTAAAAGAGTAGCAGTAATTAGCACAATCGTGGTACGAACGTTTAGTTGAGAATTTTCTGTAGCCAGCGGGGCGAATTTTATACTGTTGTGGCAAAAACCGATCAACCGATACATTAGTGATTTCTTACGTGTGACAAATAACTTAAAGTGCTCGATTTTCCTTTTCCCCTTTTATCCCATTTCCCAAACAGCAAGTAATGGAATCTTAGAGGAACATTTTATTGGTAAGTGAAGTTTTTAAAACCAATCATTTACATTTTCATTTCTACAGCTATAGAACAATATATATATATATATATATATATATATATATATATATATATATATATATATATTGATGTAGATATAACGAGCACATAACATTTATAGAATCCCGATAAAGGATAAAGAAATAATATTTATCAATAAAAAAAAATTTCTAAAATAAAGTACCAAAAATTAATAAAATAACCATATAATCAAGTACAATCAATGGGCATAATCATAAAGAAAAGTAAATAAATATAAAAAGAAGTTATAAACAATTAGTAGTAAAACAATTTTAATATAATTCTGTAATTTAAAAAAAACAACCTTAGACAGAACCTAACAAGTAAACGCAGATCAATAAATAATTTTTTTTTTAATATAGTCAAAAATTATTATTTCAATCCTTTTTCGTTATTTTAGTATATTTTAGTTTATGTAAATGAATTTTAATTTGCCCCACGTTGGTTCGACATTCGATATGGTTTAATAATTATGTGAGATGTTTTTTTTTAATTGTTGAATTTTATTAGAATTTCCGTACGTTGCAGCGACAATTATTGTATACGTAGCTTAAGCAGCGTATTTTTATTATATTGCAAACAAGGCTTAAACGGCATATATTATGTATATCAAAAGTTGACAGTAGTTGTCAAAAACTTCCCGGCTATCAAATTGTAATTGATTGAAAGATAAATTTAACATAAAATATACGAATCACTCTTACCTCAGGGTGGGTTCAATGCGCTATTGAAAATAAAATTTTTATATAAATTTCTTTGTTCTGTTTGATCTATCTAGTAATATAATGTGACTTTATTCAAGACTATAAAGGCTATTCAATTTCTTTTTCGACATTCACAATGTATAAATGGCTTGTATGTCACCTTCTTCTTCAAGTGCCGTCTTCGTTCCGAAGGTTGGCAATCATCAAGGCTATTCGTATTTTGGATACCGCTGCTCTAAGAAGGTGACTATTGGTGGCGTTGAACCATTCGCGAAGATTTTTTAACCAGGAATGTCTTCTCCTTCCTATTGATCTTCTTCCACTTCTTTTTCCTTGCACAACGAGCTGGAGCAGTTGATATTTGTCCCTCCCCCCCCCTATAACGTGACCCAGGTAGAGCAGCTTCCTTTTTTTAATAATTAGGACAATTTCCTTGTCTTGTTTTATCCTTCTTAATACTTCGGCATTAGTGACTTTCTGTACCCATGAGATTCTCAAAATCCTGCGATACACCCAGAACTCAAATGCATCTACGTTCTTTACATCGTTCTTCTTTAATGTCTATGATTCCATGCCATAGTACAGCACTGACAGAACATAGCATCTCATAAGACGCAATTTGAGTTCCAAGCTGGGATCTCGAGTGCAGAATACTCGTTTTATCCTCGTGAAAGTACTCCGCGCTTTTTCAATTCGGATTTTTATTTCCTGAGAGCAGTCCGCATTTTCATTGAAAAGAGTTCCCAGATAATTGTATTTTCTCACTCTTTCAATTGGTTGGTTATGTATTAATATATTTCCGATGTTTTGGACCGATTTTGTTATAACCATAAATTTGGTTTTGCTTGTGTTTAGTGACAGTCCATATTCCTCACTAGCTTCCACAACAAGTTTCTGTAGGTCTTGAAGTGTTTCGGCTATCAGCACTGTATCATCGGCATATCTTAGATTGTTGATTGGTATTCCATTGATTTTAATGCCATATTCCTAATCAGCCAGTGCTCTATTCATGATATCTTCCGAGTATGCGTTAAAAAGGATTGGTGAAAGCACACATCCCTGACGAACTCCTCTTTTTATTTCTATATCTTCAGTTGTATTTTCTTCTATCTTCACTACTGCTCTTTGACCGTAACAGAGATTTGAAATAATGTTGATATCTCTAGAGTCTAAGTTTTTTGCCTGCAACAGTTTTATAAGGTGATCAAAGGCTTTAGTGTAGTCAATAAAGCATAGATACATATCCTGATTCATGTCTAGGCATCTCTGGGACATAACGTTAAGTGCGAATAACGCTTCACGGGTATCCAGGCCATTTCTAAACCCGAATTGAGTTTCACTGATGTCATGTTCTAGTTTCCTATATATTCTGGTATGTATGACTTTTAAGAATGCTTTCAAGGTATGTCCCATTAGACTTATAGTGCGATAATCTTGACAATGTTTAGGATTTCTTTTCTTTGGTAGCGTTATAAAAGTTGATATCAGCAGCCATTCCTGTGGTATGATTCCTGATTTATAGATGTTGTTAAACAGATCCACCAAGACATGTATCCGCTCTTCTTCAATAAGTTTAAGAACTTCGGCTGGTAGTTCATCTGGGCCTGGTGTCCTCCTGTTTTTCAGCAAGTTCAGAGCATATAAAACTTCTTCCTTTGTTATTTCTGGTCCTTCGTCTCTGTCCGCGCATTCAAGGTATTCCTTCTGTCTATGGTCTTCAAAGAGTTCCTCGGCATAATTTTTCCAGGCTTTTAGTTTTTCTTCTATATCTATTATTATTCTACCATCTATGTCGTATAATGTATTGAGTCGCTTCCTTCTTTGCACTCCTGCTAGTTCTTTTACTTTCTTGTGTATATTGAAGCTGTCATGTTTTTGTTGCAGTTCTTCGATTTGTTCACATTTTGTTTTATAGAAATTTTCCTTTGCCACTCTGATTTTCTTTCGTATTTCGACTTGTATTGTTTTGTATTGTTGTTCGCATTTGTCTTTAAAAGATCTTCTTTTATTCATGAGATGTAGAATTTCGTCGGTCATCCAATCGTGTTTTGCTGTACATATCTCATTCTTACAAATTTCCTTCATAGGTTCCATCAACGCTGATTTAAAGTGATGCCATTTCTTATTTATATCATGTTGGTTCTTATTTTCTTCTTCGTTCGTTCGTTTTCGTAAATTGTTGTTTATTTTTGTTTTTATGTTCTGGCGAGTTTTTTCCTTCTGTAAATGTCCAATATCCACTTGGTTCCTTTTAGTGCTTTTTATTGTCCTCTTTAATTTGATGTGAATTCGTGCTATAAATGGATTATGGTCGGAAAACACGTCAGCGCCTGGATATGCTTTTACCGATTTAACACAATTTCTGTATCTTTCATTTACCAAAAAATAATCTATTTGATTTCTTACCGGTTTCCTTTTGTTGTCTTGCGGAGATTTCCAGGTATATAGTCTTCGCATGGGAAGTTTGTTGAAAGTGTTTGTTATTATGTAGTTGTTCACTTGGCAAAATTCTATCAACCTGTCTCCTCTTCCATTTCTCATCTCAAGTCCGTACTCGCCTACGTATTTATTACATTTTCCGTTTCCTATCTTAGCATTAAAATCGCCTAAGATAATTGTAACATCTCTTGGTTTTATTGAAGATAATAATGATAAAATTTTGAAAATCACTTTTCTTGTTCAATCTATTTGGTTCATTTTTTATATAAACCATTTCTAAAAAACATCTTTTAAACAAATTATTTTCTTTGGTTAAAATAGAAATGTTATTGAAATCTATGGAATGTCCTGTTACATTAACGTGCTGTGACAAAGCACAAGCATTCGGTCTTAAAAGAATACCGCTCTTATGTGAAGTAATTCGTGATTTTAAATTTCTTGAGGTCTCACCAACATATTTTTTATCACATTCTTGACAACTGATTTTATAGACAACTCCAGTCTGATCAAGTATAGGTGTTCTATCTTTTAATTTTGTGATTTTCGAAATTTAAACATTATTTACTCTAATATTCTGGACATTGAGACAAAATTAAATAAAAATAATCACAGATCTAATAATAATTTTTCATCAATATCTTAGTTCAACCTTTTACAATAATTTTTACGAACATTTCTGTTATATCATCCATTTGTCAACTTCATATTGACAATAATTTTTGAAAAGTCTCAAGCATATATCAATATTTTTACACCGTTTGTTCTGAATTTTAATTTATATTTTTTACTCGTTTAATGTAAGTACCCATTTTTTGATTTTTCATTTTTAGTTATACATTGTATTTTAGCGTGACTGACGAAGTAATAAAACTATTACGAAAGCTTTCACTAAATTAAAATAGGAGTTTAATTTCCAAGCCAATTGCTGCATCCTCACAAATATTTCTAAATTATATATATATATATATATATATATATATATATATATATATATATATATATATATATATTAATACAGTTCCTCTATTTGAAATTTAAAAGAGACATTAAAATAAGGAAAATTATTTATATTTGTATGCAATACTTTCGATACACACTGTATTATATGTAAAATCAATAATTTTGAAAGATTCGGTATATATCAAATTTGACATTTTAATTTCTGATGACATTTATGCAGAATATATCTAATGATAGATAGATCATATTACGATTTGGGAAATATATTTGAAATTTCAAAATACAGAGGTCTCTGCTAGCAGACTTACAATTGTAATAAAATAATTCAAATATCTCTTTGTTATTGGGAAATATAAATTAGTATTTTTTTTAAAAATAAGAAAATCTCGTAACCACAGGAGAAGAGATTTATTTATTTGAACAAAATTTAGTTAGTTGAATTTGAAACCCCCCCGAGACAACATCACATTTAGAGTTGTCTCATTTTTATGAGAATATAATAGAAATTATTCAATTATACAATCAGATCATAAAGCCATACATTATAAAGTCAGTGCGTGCATAATTCGAAGAAGAATTTCATCGTATATAGTGTAAGTGGTTCCAGTCTAAATTATATATTTAGAAAGTATCCAGAATTCTAAATTCGTTTAGAATAAGTACGAGTTGTTCCTGTTCCTAGTTGGTGAGTCCGCTCCAGTTTTTTTTAATTATTTCTCGAGAATTAACAGGCCTTTTGAATAAATTTAAAAGAGATGCATCTATAGGATAGTTTTGAATTCAAACAAAATTAACGTTATATATATATGAAATTTTACATCAAGCGAAGAAATTTATTTGAATAGACAATTTTGATCGGAGATTGTGTTATTTGACATTTATACACGTCAAGTGTAAATTCGACGATTTGAACTTTTGGTAAAAATATTTTGCATTCAATAGAATTTTCGATCTAATCAGTGACATATGGTTAATTTTCAGTGACAGCAAAATCGTAAATGTCATAAGATAATTAAAGTGCCTTTTATAATATTGAATAAACAGTTACTCGAGATTCTGAATAATAGAGTAATATTTAATTTGGAGAATACGTTAAAATTATAAAATTTGAATTATTATTTTTTAAACAATTTGATCCCACTCTGAGACAAGAGTGAATAAATTCATCTTTCTAAATACAAAATTAATATTTATCATAGCCGAGCATTGTTTGACAACTACTGTCAAAATTGAAATATATTGCACACGCTGATAAAGGTGTATGTGTAATAGTGTGGCTACAATCACAGATTGTAAAATGTTGACAAATAATATTACAATTAGTGTTATATTCATATATCCATTCATTAAAGGTATAGTATAGTATATCAAATTGTCACCCAACGTGGAGCAATTACAATTATAAGATTGGATATATAACAATATATAACCTTTGGAACGGAAAACTGCATTGAAATTTTTCCGAAGTCGCGTCATGCTACTCTCTACAATAGCCCTATTTCATTCTGAAATATGCCTAAAAGACGATCTTCAATGTGTCGAGAATTACAGAATGATATGTATACTTAGCCGTTTCTCAAAAATTATTGAATCTGCTGTTTACAAGAGGTTAATTAATTATTTAGACCACAATAGTATAATCACACAATCCGAACATGGTTTTCACCAGAATTATTCAATCAAAACTGCTTCAATTGACCTTGTCCATGAGAATATCGATCAAAACAATCATTTAGTGGGAATATTTTCCGACCTAGCCCGTGCATTTGACACGATTAATCCCACTTACTTATCAATAGAAATTGAAGCAATGGGCATTACAGAACCAATTCAATAGTGGATTGACTCATACATGTCGGGCAGGACACTCAAAGTGCAGATTGAAGATGAGCTATCTGATGAGTTTGGTACTTATATTGGAACTCCACAGGGTGGAGTATTAGGACCACTTTTACTTCTCTACATAAATAACCCACCCTTAAGTATAACAAATGGAGGTGTTTTTATGTATGCAGATGACACAACGATTGTAATCGTAGCTGATAGTTTAGACGAATTACTTAGGAAAATATAAATAACCATGATTGAGTTCAGTAATTGGTGTCAAAAAATCACCCCATTATCAATGAAAATAAAACCATTTTTATCCAATTCCCCTCTCCTCTTAGGGAAGGCAACAAATTAACTTTTACATTAAACAATAGTAAGTTTGAGTTAG
Organism: Galeruca laticollis; assembly: GCA_963921935.1. Lineage (NCBI taxonomy): Eukaryota > Metazoa > Arthropoda > Insecta > Coleoptera > Chrysomelidae > Galeruca > Galeruca laticollis. Next base: position 179,131,630 of record OY998175.1, read on the forward strand.
TAGAACAAACTAAATTTCTTGGAATGAAATTAGATTCCAAACTAAATTTTAACCATCAAATTGACTCTCTCTGTAAAAAACTAAATAAACTCTACTTTGATTTCAATAATCTAAAATCAAATTTGTATTCTTGTCACCTACTTAACTTGTATTATGCTTTTATATACTCTGCTATCAGCTGCAATATAGTTATGTGAGGCCGAGCAACAGATTTTGAGCGAATATTCATCCTTCAAAAGCGATTCACTCGTCTAATTTTCAACTTGAAGTACAACGAATCTTGTAGAGATACATTTAAGAAGAATGACATCATGACCTGCCCTTGCATCTATCTCTTTAAATATTGTTAACCTACACTTTACTTCATAAGAGTAAGTTACAAATAAATAGTGAGGTCCATAATTATAACAAGAGAAATAAAGATGATATCCACCTAAATCGATTCAATCAATTTCAACTAAAAAAGTCTCCAATGTACGCAGGAGGTCAGTTTTTAACCTGCTGCCAGACTCAATCAAAGAAATAACACATTTTAACCAATTTAAGAAAAGTTTAAAGTTGTTTTTAACTGAAAATTGTTTTTATTCTCTAGACGAATTTATTGGCTGGAACAATAACATTTAATTTCTGTAATTCTGTCTATTTATTTTTACTTTAAATTTTAACAATACTTTATCAGTCTCGTAATTTTCGGGGTAATTTTACTTCGTTTAAGTGTTGTTTGGTAACTTTATTGTTTACTATTACTGTTTTTATCAAGTTTATTCCTTCCAAACTTACTTATACCTTAGTTATACTGTGTTTGACTTGTCTTGTCTCATGTAAATGATACACAAAGATTATATAATTTGAAATTTGAAATTTTTTTTTATTAAGTACCAAAATACACATCCACAAAATACATTTTCTATTGCCACGGAAGAAAATTCTTGTGTGTGGCTCAAAAGATAACAAAATTAATGACTTACATATGTAATATATAATGCTATACTATTACAAAACAAAACCAAAAATTTTCTTAATATTTTAGAAATTTTCATAAATTTATGAATCTCCCCTAACGGCACCGGTCCAAAAAAGCAATGCAAGGTGAAAATAAGTTTTTTCCTGATTAATGAGAAAAGATGTTATTAATTTGGTCATAGTTAAGTTTAATCCATTCAACAGAATGTTTCTTAAAAACATTAACACGTTCTAAATTTCTAATATTAGTATCGATAAAATTTATAAATATATGAATGTAATTTAAAAAGTATCTCCCCCCCAATCTAGACTTTGTACTAAAAGAATAGGCATTATCGTTACTAAAATTTCTTGTGAAATAATTATGAGGTAATGCATTAGTGAAAATTTTTTTCATATACCAATTCATTAAAAGTGTCTTTACATATATCTGTCTAATATTTAAGAACGAACTAATTTGAAACAAATCTTTTGTAGGAAAATCGAATGGTTTTTTATACATGATTTTAATTATTTTTCTATGAAGAATATCCAGCGGCTTTAGAGTAGTATCAAAGACTCCACCCCAACCGAGACAACCATACCCTAGAATAGAATTTACAAGTCCATAATAGATAATTTTTAAGGAATGTATATCTGTAATATTTGCTAATTTTTTAAAAACATATATTAAATATCTTAATTTTTTGCACATGTTATCAATTTGGTAAGACCAACTTAAAAAGGAATCTATTATTATCCCAAGATATTTAGCCTTATTTTGTAAAAGTAAAGTATTAGAGTTACACGTGCATGTAGAAGTATTCGTAGAAGATGCATAGCAGTCACAACTGAAATGTGAAATAATTTTGTTATATGAAGGTAAACTTTTTTTACGTTTGGCAAAAGGGATTATTACTGTTTTTGCTTCATTAAGAAGTAGACCATTAATGTTCATCCATTTCTTAGCTAAGTAAAGTCCAAATGATACTTTATTCCTAAGTGTATCCCAATTATTATCGTCAAAAACCAAAACCGTATCATCGGCGTAAGCCGTAATCTTGCCAATATTTTTCAGGCTAAGAAAGTCATTGATGTAGCACAAAAAAAGAAGCGGCCCCAGGACTGTACCTTGGGGCACTCCTCTTTTAACAGTCATTTCTTCGCTAATAATATCCTTGATTTTTACTGCTTGTTCCCTATTTGTTAAATAACTTTTTAATAGTTTCAAAGCATTACCCCTAATACCAAATTGTTTGTCTAGCTTCTCTAATAAACGCAAATGTGGCACCAAATCGAACGCTTTGGTTAAATCTAATAAGGCAGCAATAGTTGGAGTGCTACCATCAACTGCTTTATATAACTGACTCACCACCTTCATGATTGCATCACTAGTAGACTTGCCCTCAATAAAACCGAACTGATTTGGGCTTAACAAATTACGATCAATAAAATATCGAGTAAGACGTCCTTTAACAATTTTTTCGCATACTTTAGAAAGGCTAGTAGTTAAGGATATAGGACGATAATTATTCATATCAGTATTTGTACCTCCTTTATGAATAGGAACAACATAGGCTTTTTTGAAAGCATTCGGGTAGACACCTTTCAGAAAAATATTATTGAAAATAAAAGTTAGAGGGTCTAAAAAATAACTTGAAAATTTTTTCAGTATAATGTTTGATATTTTACTTGGACCAGTTGAAGTAGAGTTCTTAAGAGATGAGATTATTTGAGAGAGTTCCTCAGTATTAGTTTTATAAAGAAAAAAGGATTGATCGCAAGTCGAGTTTATGTTAAAATCGCTTAATTTTAAATTTTTATTTGTAATATTATTTGACAGTTCATCACCGATATTTACAAAGAAGTTATTCATTTCGTTTGCAATGTCTTTAGTATCAGTAATAGTTTTGTTATTATTTATTATTTGATTTATGTCCAATTTTTTATTTTTATAAATATTAGAGGATTCCATGGCCACTTTCCAGAGCGTCTTGCTGTCATTTTTTCCCGACAAAATTTTATCTCTAAAGTAATTTTGTTTGCTAATTTTAATTAGATTATTTAATTTATTTTTGTATAGTTTATAGTCTTTTAACAAACAAAGATTTGTAAGAGTTTGTTTATACATATAATTTTTTACATAAATAGAATTAACAAGTGCTCGCGTTATCCATGGTTTTCTAATAATATATTTAGGTATAATAGTGTTTGTAGATTTAACAATAGCATTTTCAACTTTTTGTGTGAAGTATTTAACCATATTGTTAACGTCCAAAAGAGTATAAAGAGGATCCCAATTAATATTCTCTAGTTCGTTTATAAATTGACTCTCATCTAATTTTTTTATGTAGCTACTCTCTTCTATATTATCATTAGTCAAAGGCAAACTTTTCTCAAAGTGTAAATTACAAAAAAAAGGTAAATGATCAGTGATACTATAATCCAAAACAGCGGATTCTATTTTTAAGTTACTTCTATTGTATATAAAGCAATGATCAATGCAAGTGCCTGTATTATTAAAATGACCTCTCCTAGTGATGCAATTTATATAAGATCTAAAACCGTGCGTGTATAAAGTATTTAGATACTCATTTTTAATTCTTCTATTGTTGGCACAATTTAATATATTAATATTTGTATCACCTAAGAATACTTCCACATCACTTTTATTCATATTTTGGAGATACTCATTTAAATTTTCAATAAAAACATCAGCATTTATATCGTGTGACCTATATTGACAGGACACAGAAAAATTAACATTATTAAATTTAAATTTAAGATTCATAGTATTTAATAAACCGCAAGTAGTATAACTTATGGACTCGCAAAGCTCTGACCTTATATAGCACACCACTCCGTCACATTTATTTGGCGAATTGTTACTACTAAAATACATATTGTAGCCTTTTATGTTAAAAAGTTTCAAAATTTTTTGATTAATCTCATTCCAGCTTTCTGAACATACTATCAAATGGAATTCCTCCTTAAAGGAATTAATTAAAAATTGCAAAAGATCAAAATTTTTACCCAGACTCCTCACATTGCAGTGCAATATTTTCAGACCAGTACCACCAAGAAAGATCGAGTTACAAACATCCTCAGGTGTATCACACTCATAAGTTTTATAATCTAGATCTTCAATATCATCAATAAAGTATCCATCTATCTATCTAAGATCCGATCTAGTTCAAAAAGGTACTGTCAATGCCCAACGCAGAGAGTTTTGCAATTACGAGGTCTGACAATTAAGTAATGCGACCGATTTTTTTTCTCGGCCTGTGGTAACACTGCGATTCTGTAACTCAGCTACCGTAATAGCAGATCCCTACTCTCTCGATTGAGACCTTGACGACTCTCGTACGATCATTTCTTCGCCAGCTGTTCAGTGTTTTGTAACAACACGCGAGTAGTGCATGTCACGAAAATTGAAGAGAGAAATTTAGAGGAACGGTGCGCAATAAAATTTTGTGCGAAACTCGGCGAAACCGCGACAGAAACTTATGAAAAAGTACTTAAAGTGTATGGTAGTGATGCCCTAAGTCGTAGTCAGGTGTTTCGGTGGCATGCCGATTTTAAAAATGGCCGTGAGAGCGTCAAAGACGAAGCGCGGAGCGGAAGGCCAATTCAAGTGCGAACCGACACGAATGCGCAGCGCGTGCGCACCCTTATTCGTCAAGACCGGCGACTAACCATTCGAATGTTGGCTGACGAGTTGAATATTAACCGGGAAACAGTTAGAAAGATTTTAACCGAAGATTTCGCCATGAAAAAGCTGTGTGCGAAGATGGTACCGAAGAACCTTTCAGATGAGCAAAAAGCCCACCGATTGAACATCGCTCAAGATCTTCTCGAGCAGGTTGAAAGTGATCCAACTCTTCTCGATCGAGTTATTACTGGTGATGAAAGTTGGTTTTTTCAATATAACCCCGAAACTAAACGACAAAGCCAACAGTGGCTATCCCCTGGGGCGCCAAGGCCAAAGAAGGCGAGAATGAGCAAGTCCAAGGTGAAAACCATGTTGATTTGCTTCTTCGCCAGCAAAGGGGTGGTTCACAAAGAGTTCATACCACCTGGACAGACCGTAAATCAAGTATTCTACCGCGATGTACTCGAAATATTACGAAAAAGGGTGCTCAGAGTGCGTCCAGAGATCGCGAAGACTTGGGTTCTGCATCACGACAATGCTCCCTGTCACACTGCGTTTAGTGTCTCTCAGTTTTTGGTGTCTAAAGGCAACGCAACGTTACCGCAACCGCCCTATTCACCGGACATGTCACCCTGCGACTTTTTCCTATTTCCCCACATGAAAACATTCGTCAAAGGTCGACATTTTGACTCCGTTGAAGATATCCAAGAATCTGTGACGAGGGTACTACGAGAGGTGCCGCAAGAACTGTTCCAGAATTGTTACGAGCACTGGAAAACTCGCTGGAATAAGTGTATAGGTGCGGGAGGGGACTACTTTGAAGGGGATCGCATTGATGTACCTTAATTTTTAAATATAATCGATTTTTGAATATTGTCGCATTACTTAATTGTCAGACCTCGTAGAAGGTACGGATTGACTCTATTAAATGCTTTTGAAAAGTCAGTATAGATAGAGTCAACCTGGTGCCTTTCCTCTAAACTGTTGAAAAGAAAATGTTGATAAGTAAGCAAATTTGTGTCGGTGGATCTTCCTGAGGTGAAGCCGTTTTCATTAATTATGTTCCTGGTGTCATAAGTAAGTTTCTTAGTAATCAGAAAGTCGAGTAATTTGGGGATTTCAGATTACTTACACACAGGACAATCATTCTTTATGTCATATATAGCTCCAGTTTTGTGGATTGGAGTGAGAAAACTTTGTTTCCAAAACTTAGGAAATGTTCCCGATGACAGGGAGATATTGAAAACTGTTTGAAGGGGCTTTGCCAGATGAATACACATTTTTTCATGAAATGTAGAGGAATTCCGTCAAGGCCAGAAAAAAGTTTTTCAGGGGCTAACATCAATTGATCAATTACTTCTGTTATTTCAATATTGTAATTGCAAACATGGAGACACTCTCTTTTTCCATATTCCGGAATTTGGGTAACATTCTAAACATTGTAAGTTGTGGAAAAATAGTTGGCAAAAACATTCACTACCTCATTCTTATTACTGCTTGTTGCTCTTCGAAAAATATGCTGGAGGGTAAGTTATATAATTTTCTATTACTGTTTATATAATTCCAAAAACATGAGCAATATTTCTTTCAATTTTTTCAATACGATTTTGATGATAATGGGCCTGAAGCTGTTTACATCTTGTTCTTAGATTATTAAATTGTTGATAATGATCTATGTCTCCAGTGACCTTTAAATCTTTTATGCGTTCTCTTTTTTTCATGCCATTAGCGCCAAATGTTGGTTTCCTTTTCCTTGACCTCGTCTGTACAGTAGTTGGAGATGAACATTGAGATAAGCTTTCTTCAAAAATTCGTAGACTTTAAAGTTATTCGACATATCGAAGTTAAAATAAATTTTATCCTTCTCCCCTTTTACATATTGAATTCTTTTCTCTTCACGTTTTTATTTTCATTGTTCTTAGTTATATTTTTATAATACTTTCTGAAAGATTCTTCAGTCCAGAAATTCATTGGAGTGCACAGAATCAACTTCCATGTATGCTCTCGAGGCATTTTTGTTCAACAATTTGAAGATTGACAATACTTTGAACGACTCAAAGAAGTAAAGGTGCTATGAACTTATTTTAGTTTTGACCCTCGTTTTGACCAGAAAATAGAGTTACATATTTGATAGTGGAGGGCAAATACTCTTCACGGCAGTATAGAATACATGTATCGATCTCACAGCTGCCTTTCTTGCCATTAATTTCGTTCCAGAATAAGCAAAAAGCATTGTTTGACGAGAATGCCTCATATACTGTAATAGTATATTACGTAACGTGTGTTGTAAGAAGCATTTTACGCACGAACGGAAAAGTTACGCACGAAGCCGCGTAGCGGCGATTGCGTAATTCCGTGAGTGCGTAAAATGCTTCTTACAACACGAGTTACGTGATATACTTTACCTACGACCCACTTGTACTTGTGTTTATAATCTTATTAAGGTATTTAAAGTAAAAGTAAAAACGTACATCCTCGATGCCCAGCCAAGTTTCGTAAAAGTCCGTCCTAAGTAGTATTTATTTTTATTAAAAATGCATGTAGAATTACCGGAATTGCATAAAATAGCGTATACACCTCTCGACTAAAGTGACATTAATCCCTTAGGTGGATTACTTCCCTCAGGAATCAAACACCACCCGCGGGATTAAATGGACCACTTTAGTCGCTTGGTGTATAATATACTATTGTTTACTTATATGATATATTCAGACAGCTAAAAGATGCGTATTGAATGAAACGGAACCAATTATCATATAATTCCAAATAACTCTTAGTATTAAATGCAATCTCATATCTAATAAACGTTATCTACCATTTATATATAGAATAAAATTCAACGTCAAATATCTAAGTAATACATTTTGAATAAAATGGCTACGTCTATTGACAGTTGCTAAGTGGTTGCTATGGAAGCCGTGCGATTTACTTTCCAGCTGTGCGTTTTGTTTTACCGTGCGTAATAGACGTCTTACATTGATTGCCGACTGTGTGTTTTTGACTACTCACAGGGGTGGTCGTAGGTAAAGTTATAAACAACTAATTTCATACTGTTATCAGGTTGACTGACTTTGCCGCTAAGTACTTGAGTTGAATGTAACTGACAAAATCATTTGTTTTCTTCTAAGGTGTTCGTCATATTTTTCTTGTAACTTGGATTTTGTTTCTTCTTCGGTACCATCATAATTTGTGCATAACACAACACACTGGTCATTTACTTTTCCGCCAACCCTATCTAAGATGCGAGAGAACTATTGGTTTATCCCAAAAAAAGTTGTAGTTTTTGATATTTTTTACGTTTATCAGTGAGAAAAACACTAAAAACAGGCATTTAGAAAAAATCCTGTGTGTATGTTGTCGTCGGCCTCCGTAGTGCATAAAGTGACCAATTTTATGATTGGGTACTGGTCAGGGCATTTCATAGATGAACCCTATTGATTTAGCTCACCAGAGCCAGTACAACGGGCGCTATGGTATCTGAAGTACCACATTTTGTGTCATTTTTGGAGAAATTTCGGTTTGTTAGCACGATACAGCCTCCGGAGGGTATACACGTGACCAATTTTATAATTTGATATTGTTTAAGGCGTCTCACAGATGAACCCAATTAATTTTCAGCTCACCAGAGCCAGTGGAACGGGTCCTATAAATCAAGATATACCACATTTTTTGAGAAATTTCGGTACGTTAGCACGATACAGCGTCCGGCGCGCGGAAAAGTTAGTTTTAATCTTTAAACCCGTTTATTTTTGGTTTAAAAAAGCTGAACTTAAAATTCTCACTACAAATTCTTTTTTGTTTAAGTGCGAAACAGCTTGATGGCCTTTTACATCACAGAATTCCTTATAGAAATTAAACATTTTTTTTTATATTCAGATTACTACTGAGATATTGTCTTTTGCTTTCTTTTCTGCAACAATGAGATTCCATGGTAGAAAAAGACAGTATGTGATTCTTTACTAGTTGGATATCTTCTGATTTTATTTTATATACTGAAAGGCCAAGAGGCAGACCAATATCTAAATGGAAAGAACGAGTGGAGAAAACTAGAAAATAGGAAAGAATGGAGAACAATAGTAAAGGAGGCAAAGGCACACCAACATCTCTGAGGGGAAGCAGGGAAATATGTAGATTGATCCACCACGGAAACCTGATTGCCTGTTGAAAATAAGCAAAATAATATTCGTTACAACTACCTTGTTTGCAAGTAAACACCAACTAACTGATCAGAAAACATATCCGTTCTCAATGTCACTGTGGCAATTTTGCCAGTACTTCTTACCGTCAGGTCGAGTTACTGGGTTTTAGCTCGTAGCTTAGCTTTACAAGCACGTAGTAAATATACATTAAATAACATTACTTCGTATTAGTAAATTTGTTAAAACTATATACTAAGAGAAAATACCGTAAAAACATATATCTTTGCTTATATTGAATTGCCTGTAGAGTTCTAGTAGATGTATACCTTTCTAAAACCAGTTAAATAAAGTTATGTGGTGTTGTGCATTGTTAATTCATCATTATTAAAACTTATGGTAAGCCAAAATCCTATAAAGCGTGATACCGTTCTTTGCCTATTAGACACTACGTTAATATGACAATAAAAGCAAAGAAAGACTACATAAGTCTACTTACATTACTTTTCCATAGTAATTTGTTGTTTTCAGAGTATATATCGGATATGTCAAATGCTTTTTTTAATATTAAGTAGAGCGAAAATGGAATATCTGAATATACCGTTCGAAATAGCGTCGAAAATTACACCCGAATACATATTTAACTCAATTTCGGAATTTTTGCCTCTATACCCATGATATATTATTTTTCTCTGGAGTGCATAAAGTAATCAATTTTATAATTGGATATTGTTCAGGGCGTCTCGCAGATGAACTCAATTGATTTTCATCTCACCAGAGCCAGTACAATGGGTCCCATAAATCAAGATATTCTACATTTTTGGAAAAATTTAGGTTTGTTAGCAAGTTACATCCTCTGGAGTGTATAAGTGCGGAAAAGTTAGTTTTAATCTTTAAAACCGTTTATTTTAGTTTATATTAAAAATATATATTTACCATCATTGCACTTTTCATAGATGCCATAAAAATATTTCCCTTTCTTTTGCCAGCGTCTGAATTCGATCTTTTTCTGAATCCGTGTTTTTTCGGACTAGCATCCACGGATCCTCGCCTTTCGGAAGAATTAGACCTGGAGGCTGCCCCGCTTCTACTTTCCTTTTCTTTTTTCCGTCTCGACTCTGGTGTTTCTTTAGATTTCTGCTTATCCGTTTTAGAGCCCCATGTACCAGACCGTGGTCGCGGCAGATGTGTATCATCTTCAGTTGTAATCTGAGGTAGAGGTTGTGAACCCAATTCCTAAACAAAACAAACATAAATAAGGCATATTGTTATTTTGTATCTCTTCATACAAAATATTGTATATAGATGCCTTAGCACAGCATTCACAGAAAAGACTTATACAATTTGCATGTAAACTTGACATACATTGGTATTTAACCACATTCTAGGTGAATGACCATTCCAATCAGGGTTATCATTATTTTAGTACTGCCTGGTCAAGAATTTCTGGTCCTCTTGCTGACAAGAACGACGAGAAAAAAATAAGTTTAACATTTTTTAAGGGTTTCCAGGTGGAACAATCAACCTAATATGTCAATATTTTGTTGAGAGGCTGACTAAGAATGCTTAGCAGAAACAAATCATTCTATATGGCTATCTAAAATTATTAGAATACTCACAAAAAAGAGAGGGAAGAAGGAACTCAAGTTTTTCCAATAACATTAATATAAGCTGGATGGAAGCTTTGTTTTGCAGGAAAATATACAATGGGGTCACCAGTTGTAGGTATCTATTCACCCTTAAAAAAATGCAGTACAGGAGATGGTTCACAACAGCTAGAAGAATCGACTAGTAAATATTCACCATTCTGTCATTATATAAGGGAGCACTAGGTTAGCAAATGTAACACTGGATGATGAAAATTGTGTAACCTGCAGTATCTCATTAAGTAAATGAATGAAATAAGAATTTTTAAGTGGAAATTATTACAATCTTTTAGGGTTAAAAATGGCAAACCCATAATAATGAAATAAAATTTACAACAATAACAATTGGTATTAGTAATAATTGTTAAATTAATTTTATTATGTGTCTACCTAGATTAGGAAATCTTCAAATTAACACCACATATCTATAAATGAGTCGTCATACTAATTTATACAATGTATTCACTCTTAGGCTTAATTTCATACATTTTTGATATAATTCTAAAATCAAATAACACACTAATCACACAATAATTAGTGTTATAATCCAATTTTTACTTATATATACCTTGAATTTTAGAAATAGACTGATATAAATGTTTTTAGAGGTAGTAAACATTTTCAAGTCATAAGTCTTACATCATAAAAAGAATTGTAGCATTTATGTTGAAGTGCTATCGATTTGAATTTTTGTTTAAACAAACCACAACTAATCTTTATAGATAAAATGCACTTTGCTTCCTATTAAGAACTAATAGAATAATATCTAAATAATAAAGCGTTTCAAACAAGTGTAAATGAATATAAACCACACATCCATGATGTACCATAAGATAGCGTCACCATTGTGTGTATATTTTGTATACAACAATCAGTAAAACAAAACAGGAACAGGATAGGGCATACAATATATAAAACCTTGAGAAAATCAGCGAAAATGAAAAAAATTGTATAAATGTTATATTTACATTTGGCAAGGAAACATGTCCTGTAGACATTGTAAACATAGAAATAGCACAAACAGTAAATAAAATAAGTCTAGAAGTTATAGAGTAGACCAGAAATGTGAAAACCACATAAAATGAAACAAAAAAGACTAAAAAGCTATATTGGTTGATAAGAATAAAATCACAAGAGAAAAGAGTTACAAAGCCAATTTGTTCTTACGATTTAGAACTATGGCAATCCAAAATAGTTTGACAAATTGTACATGATTAGCATGTCTCAAACTCTATGTAACAAGCTTTTCTCCGTGTTTCAACAGTTTTGAAAATGGGAGACTAAGAGTAACAAAAATACTCAAAATATTGTGAACCAAATAGTTTTACCTAGGTAGTATTACTAGATATCATCATAATGATGTTATTAGAACATCTAGTAAACATTAGCCTACATCCTAATTTTTATGCTAGATAAAATATATATAAAAAAAAAGCTTAGTAAAAAGCAAAAAATATTTTTATATTTATGCTGTTACACTCAATTTTAAAACTAAACTATTGCTTTAAACATTCATGATAACAAGTTGGATATGGATATTTATTTTATAAAGCATACACATATTGATATAATAGCAAACTAAAGGTTATAGAGAAAATTTTGGTCAAAATGAGATGGGGTAGCAATGGGAGTTACTTTTGGTTGAAATCCGTCAACGGGAAACATTAAACATTTTTTCTTAATTTTAGGCATCCAAATTATAAAATAATGGAACATTTTTCAAATAAAACTTGGAGATAATTAAATTTTGGACAACTTTTGTTAGAAACATTTTTTCAAAAAAATGTGTATTTTTTTTACTGCTAGAAACTACATGCGTAGGTCCAGCCTAAAGCAATTTTTTTTTAAATATATAGTGAGATTTATTGTACTATTTCAAAACAAATCAACAGTTTTTATTTAGTATAAAACATGACTGTCAAAAACTTGACATGTATCGTGTGTGAGCAAGTCTGGTGCTGGCCACAATGCATTTTTTTAAATTGCACTCCATTGTTTAATAAATAAATTATATACCAAATAAAGTTAAAAGCTAAAATATAGGGGTATAAATGTCACTAGCACAATGGCGAGATTGTACGGCAGAATAATGAAACAGAAAGGCAATAGGCATAGAAGATATGGAAGAGCAGTCAGGGTTTCGTGCTGGGTGAACGTGTTCACACAAGGTATTTGTATTAAAATAAATGTTAGGAAAACGAATCTGTCTACTCACCTCCTATTTGTCGATTTGGATAAAGCGTGTAACACAGTTCTCTAAAAAATACTGACCAGTGTTGGAACATGTACAAGGACATACAAAGAGCTGAGTGAGAATAGGAAGTGCCCGATCAAGATGATTTAAAACAAAGGGGTTTAAACAGAGATGTAGCTTATCACCCACCTTATTTAAAATATTTACATACACTGTTGGGAATTTAGTGTGTGTAACTATAGTAATAAAAAAATTGTGTGACAGTTTTGAGTTTAATATATTACAGTTGTCAAATAAAAATAAAAAGGTCGTAAGATTATTTTCAATTAATAAACCTAGGCCCAAAATCCTATAAATTACATTATTGTCATCCCTGGTGGGGACTTTAGGGTTCTGGAAATAATTTAAAACTGTTTTAAACTTGGGAGTAAATAAATTGAAAATGGAAGGCCTCAAGCCAGAGAGAAAGACAATCAAGGGGTCACTACAAAAGGTTTTTAAGAAAATAGAAGAGGTGGATCTAAACGATGAAGAAAGCATCTAGCGATTCTTGCAACAAGTTATGGATAAAGCAGAACGCGTGTTTGCGTTGAACAGCAGCATAAAAGAAATAATATTCATTGAAGAAGAATATAGCACAGAAAATATTCGTGAAGAAATAGAGAATCAAGAGAACATTCATGATGAAGTTTGTAAATACAGAAGCCGATGTGAGTTTATGATTAAAAATATAAGAGAAATGAAAATTAGGGAGACTAGAGATGAGACACTCAAAACCCCAGCACAAAAATTTTAATCTGCCAAAGTTAGCAATCAAAAAATTTGACGGCAATGTCAAAAATTGGATAAATTTTTGGGGGCAATTCAAGAACATTAACGACAATATTGATTTACCAGACGAAGACAAGTACCAGTATTTAATACAAGCAACAGAAGAAGGATCGCAGGCAAGAAACCTGGTTGAATATTTCCTCCTTCAGCAGCGGACTATAAAATCGCTATAGAGCAACTAAAAACCAATTGAGGTATACATGAGGGAATGACTAAATTTAGTGCTTAATCAGTAACCATCAAAGGAAAAGGCAGGTAATATCGTTTTATCAATTTTGTATGATAGGTTGGAGACTCAGCTTAGAGTATTAGAAACATTAGGTGTAACAAGCGATAAATATGCGGCGATGCTATTACCACTTGTCGAATCTGCGTTATCGTACGAACTTCTTAAAATCTGGGAGCGTTATCGAGTATCTAATAATAAAACTTTCAATAATGAATTGCAGAGTTTATTGAAATTTCTAAAAGTCGAAGTAGAGGCAGAAAAGCGTATAAAATTAGCTCAGTCGAGTTTTGCATATCAAAGTAACACAGAAAGATACAATTAAAAGTATACTGTCGAAACTTTACATACAGAGAATAGAGCAAGTAAAGGGATCATCAATTCTGAGGGACTTTAGTGTGCGTAACTATAGTAATCGAAAAATTGTGTGACAGTTTTGAGTTTAATATATAGCAGTTATAGAATAAAAATAAAAAGGTGGTAAGATTATTTTCAATTGATAAACCTAGGCCCAAAATCCCATAAATTACATACACCCAAGATACCATCTATGACTGGAAAAGGAAAACAGCAGATATGGGAATCCACATGGATGAGAAGTGTCTAACATCAATCTTATTTGCTGAAGACCAAGTTGATAGTGACGAGCACGACGCATAGGATGAGGTGCCACGAATGCGGAACCCAGGAGGAAAAACTTTTTGATTACAAATTTTAACGAAAAATGTTAATCTTGATAAAAAGTCCTGCTTGATCAAAAACCTTGGAAAATGAAATAAAATTCAAGTTTTTCAAAACATGCTTTATTTTATATTCAATTTTATTTAAAACTCTATGAATGTTTACACTAAGATCGGAAGTATAATAATCTAGTGAGTGACTTATGCAGTGTTCCTAGGTAACTGTCAACTTCGGTGAATAATTTTCAAATTGTCATTTTTTTCCAACAACGCTAACTCTTCAACAAATAATATATCTTATAAAATGCTAAGGTATTGGGGATGCACGCAATTCATTTATTTAATGAAAAATACAATGATGTACCAGTTACCGGAATATATTAAAAAATTAATAAATAAATTCGATGACACAGAATCTGTTGAAGACAGAACAAAAATAATAATACAGAAAAATGTAAATGAAAAACAACTATTCCACATAGCCTCCGCCAATTTTGAAACATCTCTCCACTCTATTTTTAAATGGTCTAAATATTTTTCGTAAACTTTCTCCTTTGTCCAGACTGGTTAAATGGGGTGATCCGAGGCGGAAAAAATATTGGTCCATACCATCCTATCTATCATGCAGGAAAATTTTCATTAAGTCATACTCTTATCAACAAAGTCGAATGTGACGAATATGCTGTAAATACATTTTACACCTTTGTTCAAAGGGTATGTCATGTAATATAGGTATTAAAAAGTTGTCCAGCAAATTCAATTATACTTCCTGATTCAACGTGTCCCCCGGAAAATAAGGTCCGATTATTCGATCTGGTAAAACTGCACAGCAAACATTTACCTTTTTAGCAAATTGACTATTCACTAGCCCAATACCGACAGTTTTAGGAGGAAACAGTTCCATTTGTCGTGAACGTTGATTAATCAGAAAATAAAATATTGTAATGAAAGAAGAGTTCATTCATAAGCTTTTCACCAACCATTGCACAAAACTCAAGTCTCGTGGCATAATCACAATCTTGTAAAGTGTGAAAAAATTTCGGTTTGAATGGATGAATTTTGTTTAACTTGAATACTTTCTGTAAGCGGCTCTTGCCAAAAAACCAACTTCTGCTGCTTTTTCGTAAATCCAACTTGGGATTTTCCCATACTGAATGCATAGCTAGGGCAGTAGCTGCATCATCGACCCCACTGTACGTTTTTTTCGACAGGTCCTGTCTCATCGAATTTCTTTATAAATTTTTTTAATGCATTCCGTATAACTGGTACATCCGGATATTTTTCATTAAATAAATGAATTGCGTACTTGCACAATACAGCTCCAATACAATACCATTATACAAGATATATTCTTTGTTGGAGAGTTAGCATTGTTGATGAAGAATGATAATTTGAAAATTATTCACCGAAGTTCACAGTTAACTAGTTACCAGACCAGTCACCGAAAAAGTCGTTATTCGTAATTAAATTTTCTATTCATCAAATTAAAGACATTATTGGGAATTCGTTCAAATATGGCGTTTTTTCAGACCAGAGCAGTCATAAAATCTTTGTTCAAGGGTGGGGATAAACAAATATTTAATAATTATAGACCCGTTAGTTTATTCTCTAGTTTTTCTAAAATATTTAACTTGCAGGGAGCTTCTTAATTTTTGTAATGATTGTGGTATTTTCAGTGATACTCAACACGGATATTTGAACCAGACAGCAAATTTTCAGTTCACGAGAAAGAAAGTGAAAACAACATGATAGTTTCATATTTATTTCTTGATCTATCAAAAGCTTATGACTGTTTGAATAGGGAAATTTTTCTAAAAAACTAGACCAATATGGAGTTAGAGGAAATGTAAAAAGGTGGTTCGAGTCAGTCAAACCTTCCAAAAAGATATCAAAGGGTTAAAATGTTGTTAAAAATAAGAAAACTTTTAACTCTGACATAAATGTAAACTCTATAGGTGAACCGCAAGGGAGTATATTGGGACACATTTTTTTATTATTGACATCAATGATCTATGTAGAATTGCTGATAATGTAAATGTAGGTACAACTAATTTTTCAGACGACACAAAGTTATTGGTTGGAGAGCATTCAGTGGAGATTCTTATCCTGAGGACTAACCAATACTTGCCTAGGGCGAAATATTGGTTTTCAAAAAACAAATTGATTTTAAATGAAAAAACTAATATTGTTGTTTTTCAAACAATAAATTCATCAAGAGTAATACCAAATTTCATTAATCTAAGTGATCAAGATTTTTGTGTTAATGAATACACTAAATTCCTCGGAGTACATATGGATAGATTTTTGAAGTAGGATAAACATATAGAATATATTAGGGCCAGGCTAAGCAGCATATATTTTAATTTTAGAGTTATCTCAAAGTATATGAATGTAAAGACTATTAGGATGTTATACCATGCAAATTTTGAGTCATTGTTGAGATATGGTTTAATTTTTTGGGGAGCTGGAAATATAGAAAGTGTGTTTATCATACAAAAAAGGGCTGTATAATATTTGATTTGAGGTACAAACAGTCTTGTTGAGGGGTCTTCAAAGAAAAAAGAATATTTACTTTATATGCACTATCTATTTGAATGCCTATTGCTTCTTCACAAAAATAAAGAATTATTTCTACAAAATCACATTACTTTGATTTACGATACAAGAACACAAGATATACATTTTCCATACCATAGAAAGGCAATGACTGAAAAAAATCTGGTTTATACGTGTATTAATTTTTTTATAAATTATCTAACAACATTAAAAAACATTATTAGATTTGGAACCTTATTGCCTGGATCTGACGATATAGATTTTCTTGTTTTGACACCATTTCATTTCTCTATGCATTTTATAACTTGTTTTATGTATATTGTTTTGAAATAGAGAAAGAAATTAATACTTAATAATAATAAAGGCACTCACTAGATTATTATTATATTTCCGAACAAAAATCCATAGGGTTTTACATAAAATTGAATATAAAATGAAGTAGGTTTTGAAAAACTTAAAACTTTTATTTCATATTATGGGGTTTTTGAACAAGCAGGATTTTTTATCAAGAATAACATTTTTCGCTAAAGGGGCCGTTCAAGTATTACGTAAGCACCAAGGGGGGGTGGGGGGGTCTCTGTTTTGCTTATTTTGTATGACATGGGGGGTGGGGGGTCTAGATGATGATTACGTCATCGTTAGTTATTTAAGTTTTTTCGGGGATTCCCGCAAATAATACATATGCGTAGGCACTCGCTTTGAGAACTGATTAGGGGAATTACCGCGCATTAGGGAAATTACCGTGCGCTATTCACTTCTCTAATAATTCACTCTCGTGCCGGCCGGCTGCAAGTGCGCATCTATCAGTATTGTTTTGTTTGGATTCTAAACGTATTGTAAGCATTGAAAGTTATCATTTGTGTTTATGTTGATGCAATTAGCCAAAGTTTAACGTTTTAATTATTTAAATTTAAATATCTTATTAGAATGTCATATCATATAGACAAATCCAAGTTATACCAAAAACTGTTCGAAAGTTTTAAAAAATCTCATACTGGGACGAAAGTGCAAAATGTACAAAAGTTAGTTAACGAAGTTTGGCGAAATTATAAATTACAAGCAAAGTCAGATAAGGAACTAGATATTATTGTATCTAAGAGAATTGAAGAAGAATTGCAAGCGGCGACTAAAAATAAATCCAATCTGCTTCATTTTTTTTCCAAGGTGAGTAAATATAAGTACAAAGTTTCTCTTTACGTTCTGTAACAATTAAAACGATTTATGAGTAAAAAATATGATGGCCTATCTCAAAGTAAAAAGGTAAATGATTTATATTTTATTTCTTAAGATCGACTCCGGCAATTCGTCACAAAATACACGGTGTTTTCAATATCTGTATGTGAAGGGTTTCTGTGGGGAAAAGCTTTCAATAATATTTAAACGCTGGTTTTATTAAATACGGTGAATTTATGTAGCTTAATAAGAGAATATCCAGCAGAACTCTTAGAAATTTTTCATTTTTAGGCAACGTCTTCTACCAGTAAACCTGCAGAAAAAACACAAATTATACAGCCATTTTCTAACATTGAAAAACAGAAAGAAGATAAAATTAAAACCGGCAATGAATCACAAGAGCAATGCGAAAATAATAATAATGCAGATAAACAAAGAGCAAAACCTTCTCAAGAAGCTTTGAAAAATAAGATTACTCTACTCGAAAAAAATCTGAACGCTTTGTATTCTGCCAGAGATACTATGCCAAATTGCGCTGAAGTTGATAAACAGATCATTAAGTTGCGCGAGGAACTAAAAACAGCAAAAAATACTTTAAACAGGAAGATTCAAAACGCAGTTGCCCAGAAGAAACACAGGGATGGTATGAAAAGAAAGTTAGAAGATATTTGTCAGGAAAATCCTGAAATAAAAAGAAGACTATCTCTGAGGGATTCAGTAGGACATCCTAAACTTGAAAGCGATCAACCATTACTATTGAAAACAATTGCGGATATAGCTTTATTTGGGAGTGCATGTGATGACAGGAGACGAACGGAATCTATTCGCAGCGTAAAAATTCTTGACGAACTCACACAAGAACTGCGTAAACTAGGATTTGACATTAGTCGCAGTGCGACATATCTTCGTTTGATTCCCAGAAAATCGAATTCTACAGAGGGACGAAGACATGTATCGACAGTCCCTGTTAGGCTCATTCGTGCTCAAACTGATCACCACAAGAGCCACTTAGATAGCAAGTTCGCTGAAACATCAATCCATTATTTAGAGAACATAGCATCCATACTTGGACCAGATCAAGTATTTTTCTTATAAGCAAGCACCACTTTTAATGCATATGGAATATAGAATCAAATTACCTGACCACGATTGGGTAATCGCTGAGCGTCATAAATTAATACCATCTGTTTATGCTGGTATCAAAGTTACTTCCAATATGCTAGGACAACCGCAAGCCGTCGGATATTCTGGGCCAACATTCATCGCTATTCGAAGTGGAAAGCATAGTTCATCTACTGCTAATACTCATGCTCAGGATTTCGAGACGCTTCTCGAACTTGAAGAGTTTCGACCATTAGCTAAAACTGACCATGGACTAGTAAAACCAGTAGTAATTATGACGGTTGATGGAGGGCCAGATGAAAATCCGCGTTATCAAAAAGTCATAGGGTTTGCTATACAACATTTTAAACGACATGATCTCGATGCATTGTTTATAGCTACCAATGCTCCTGGAAGGAGTGCGTATAACAGAGTAGAGCGAAGAATGGCTGCTCTGAGTCGGGAACTGGCTGGTTTAATACTGCCTCATGACCATTTTGGGTCTCATTTGGATGAACGTGGCATTACAATTGATGAACAATTAGAAAGATATAATTTCGAATTTGCAGGAAATGTATTAGCTGAAGTATGGAGTTCAATGGAAATTGATTTGTATAATGTTACTGCAAAATATGTTGAGGCTGATGAACAAGATGTTCCTGAATTTCCAGACATTAAATGGTACTCAGAACATGTGCGTGAAAGCCAATACTTCTTCAAATTGTAAAATGTAAAAATACGGAATGCTGTCGTCCAAGAAGTGGCCTATTCAGATTACTAGACAACAGGTTTCTTCCACCACCTGCAAAAGTAAAACAAACAGTTGATGACTTGGTTTTGGATGAAGGAGGACAATTTCTTGATCTTCCAGTCAATTTAGCTCTACGCTTGAGTACTACCCTCAAAGATTTTTTGCAAATGCCCTACGATTATTTTTGTCCGACGGTAAAATTTAGGCTATCAAGCCGAACATGCAAAACGTGTGGTCTTTATCATGCTTCCGTCAAATCATTAAATCGTCACATCGAGAAGATCCATAAAAAAGTAAACACGCCCACAGAGGGAAAAGTTAGACCTGTAAGAGTCGCTGCTCGTCGTGCTAATGAACTGATGTGCATTATTCAAAATTTAGAGCACCAAGATGTTGAATGGCTCGATGAGAGTGACGTAGACATTCCAAAATCGGATGAAAGTGAGCAGACTCACAACACTGAGCAGCAATCCAATGTCATCGATAACTTAGAATCATGGATTCAGGTTTCATGGACTGAAGAATGTTAATGTGTTCCGAAAATATTCTTTATGTTAGTTATGTTCTTTATTTCTGATTATATTTTTTTGTCATTTACTCTATGTGTATCAGTTAAACCTAATATTTTCATGAATTTTCCTATTTTAAAAATAACAATATAAAAAAACATTTATTACTAAAAATGTTTACGTAAGCATAGGGGGAGGGGGTAAGTGCTTTGCTTACTTTTGATGACAAGGGGGGCGGGGGGGGGTAAAAAATGGTAAGAAATCTGCTCACGTAATACTTGAACGGCCCCAAACCTGAAAATAAAAATGTTTAACCTCTTGGACACACTGTAGATGTTTAGAAAATTAAAAGAGAAATACGAGGCGAGGGGTCTAATTATAAACATGGAAAAATATTTGAAATATTTAAAAGTAGAATACCAAGATCTACATTTACACAAACTGAAAAAATGTAGACAATTCAAATACTTGGGAAGCATTACTTAATAAATATAAAAATCGCTTCTTAAATTAAGACACCTAAAAATCCAATATAAAATGCGAAAAATAATGTTCGAAACACACGAAACAAATAAAATAAGTGGAAAACAAGCATCTAATCCAATATAATCACATATTTACTTATGAAACTTTACCTCTAAGATAAAAGTTCACTTTAACCGCTGTGGTGGCGTTTCCCTTAGCAACAGCCCAAAAGGCTTCATACTTTCGATTGGTATGCAATATATTTATTAAACAAATGAGGGCAATTTAGGAAAGTTGATTTTTAATTTTCAATTAATCATAGCCTGGGCAAAAATTGTACAGCTTACCCACTCGTGTTTTCAAACATATTAAATTTGATATAAAGTAATTTTCATTCATTATGGTGATAGTGACGCTTTTTGGAACTTAGCCTATCATGAAAAAAGTTATTGCATAAATTCACCAGTTTTGACATTTATCATAAATTGGATACAACATGATGAACGACGTAGAAAAATATAACTACTTACTCGTTTTAACTCACTGGAAGGCATTTTAACCCAAACGTCTTCATTACTCCCGATATAGTCCAAGGTTGAACTACTGGAAGTTTCGCTTTTCATGGAAACTAAGGAAGAATCGAAAAATCTAGAATCGTAATGAGGACTCTGTAAAGGAGACCTAAATATGGACCTTAACGAAGGTCTGACGGCGTCTTGTGAGGGCACACCTAATACTGTATTAGCCATACGATACTCCTTATTTCTAGCAAAAATCTTAGCGGCTTCCGATAATTCTTTCTTCTCGTTTTTATCATTGTTCGATTCATTTTCACTTTTGGATTCCTTTTCTTCGTTTTTGGTTTCATTAACAGTTTTGGTTTTCGTTATCACAAATTTGTGGGTAGGGCCACTGATAGTATCTATCACAGACGTTTTCGAACCGCTCGAAGACTCAGAAAGTGACTTATCGCTACCTGGTAATTACACAACATGTTTATTTAGGAAATCTTTATAAATGAGTCATTAAAAAGCCAAAATGGTAGTATTTCTTATAAAATAAATTATTAATAACAAGAAAAGGTACATTGAAAAATATTTTTACACATTTGCGATCAATGTTTCACATACTATTCTAGCACCGTAATATACTTTGTTGCGTACAAAACAAGACTATGTTATTCTATATTGTTTCATGAACATGTTTACATCGTTAGGATCGACTTATAAATTGATTATGGAAAACCAGGATGTGTCAGGACAATGTCAATAACAGAAATCCCAAACTGTTTTGGAAACCTCAGTGAACCACACTAATACGTTGCTACAACTGTATTTTACATCATCTAATCTAACCTAACCCGTATAGCTAAACATTGATGATAAATTAGGTTTTTTTCAAGATCCCTTCTGGTGAATTATCCCGAGAAAAGAAGTTGCAAAACATAAGCAGAGAAGGCGAGGTGCTGAACAAAACCACTCAAGATAGCAAATCGAAAAAACTACAACAATCTTCATCATCTAGAGCATGTATCACTAGTGGTCAGCACGAAAAAGATGCAGAGATTCATAACCATCCGAAAGAGGCTTCTACCAAACACTGCAATTTTGATAGACCCACGTGCCAGAATCCAGAATAAGAGTTTATACCCACTGAAAACATAAAAATTGACAGAAAAGGAAAGTAGTGAATCCGGATTATTATAACAAAGTCAATTTACAAGAATTAGATGGAGTGGATTCTGAAAAGTCAATGGATCCTCGAAGTGTGATTCTAGTCAATTCCAGATGCATAAAAGACGGAGCACACTGCTTGAACGTATGTTACAGATCCAGAGGTATGCCAGCTCCCTGTGCCATATGCCAAGGAAAGCATCTAATAAATTACAAGGGATGCTCACAAACACCGAACATTGGGTCTATAAGCCACATTAAGCATCACGAGGAAGGAGACAATATCGCTAACAAAAGAGCAGACCATCGATCAGGTGCACTAGCTGGGGACAGTAAAACCACTCTTCAATGCCTTTTTTACCCAAAGCCATTTTGTATTTAGTGGTAGGATACAAAGAAAGAACAAAAATCTAATAAAGAAAAATAATTTCGTTACATAGATGAAAAGAAGACCGGTTGGTTCCTGATACCAATCACTTTAGCCACAAAAGCGATGAGACCACATACGAGTAGGAGTCCACGAACGACTTTGCAACTTTTCACATTGCTAAATAATTTTGCGTTCCACTAAAAACAATATATTTTGCAAAGCCAAAGTAAAATGAAAAGTGCCAAAACTATGCAATATATTTTATCATTGTGTTCCATCATTATAAACTAAATGACAAGTGAAAAGTCAAATATCTAAACTTGACAAACTAATTGCAAAATGTTACTGTTTTTCATATTGTACAAAGTTAAGTATAAGATGTTGGAACAAATATTTTCCAGTGATAATGAGGAAAACAATGAAAGTCCAAGAAGAGTGTAAAAAGAAAGAATAAATTTTGTAATTGAAAATAATTTTGACTACAAAGAATTCATTTAATTGGCAAAAAGATAAGTTCAATTTATATTTCATAGGATTGGGTATTATATACAACCTAAGACCTAACAGCATGAGAAGTAAGACTCTAACTGCAGAGTAACAACTCCTTAAAAGTGATAAATACAATTATCGACCAGATGTTTCCTACCATAGTCTCATGACCATCCACAGAATATAATTTAGATAGGATCGATGGGAAGATCATTCATTTGTAACGAATTTACTTTTTTTCCGATAGGCGAAAGCAATATCACCGTTAGGTACCTTCTTATTCTTCTGACAAATTGAGTTTCTCGCTGAAAGAAGGCGTTAGTGTTTGTTAAAATTGACATACCTATGAAGTTTTAACTGTAAGCATCTAGTAGAATTAGTATTTAAAGAGCAGGCAGTTCAAAAATTACCGTCATTAGTGATGTAGTTCAGACGCGACCGATCCGAAGTTGTTTCCGAATTTTTACAAGGTCCTTAAATTAGTTCTACGCAAGACCCTTTGGTTGGGAGGATATTGGTAACCCGGTATCCAGCGCTGCCGGACCTACTGTTTAAATGGTAGATCTACCGTTTTCTTCGATGAAATACCGCTCTCCCACTTGCATATTCGTAAATACCCGACACTTTAGCCACTCGAAGTTGCTTCTTAAATAGCAGACCTGTCGGATTAACACGTCAGGAATTTACATGACTCCGAAGTGCTTTGTAAATAGCAAACGTGTTAGTCATATTGTTAATACAATAATGGAAGTAAAATAATAGAGGAAAAAATACTAGGCAGATGAACATGTTTATTAAAACTATCATACTACATGACCTATAATTTTATATGTGAATAAATGAAACAGTATACAGCAGTATGGTATAAAATACTGCTTTATAGTATTTTAAAGATTTATTAATTCCCAAGGCTATGATTTTTGCTACACATATTTTAAGGCAGTGTGGAGCCTTGGATTTTGTTCTTTTTTTCAATCCTGACGTTTTACCTACTGTAGTCTTTTTAGTACCACGACGTCGTGCTACTGACGTCGGTTGTACTGGAATACATTTTCCTCGCCGACATTGTTTATTCCAACCATTTTTCGTAGGAATCCCTTTCCATTTAAAAGCGGTGCATAAACCACTCAAAAGTGTAGTTTTGAACCTACATATTTTTTGAGATTTCCTAAATAGGCGAACAGCTCACCATTGATGATACGTGTTTTATATTTGTAGTCTTCTGGTAAGTCACTCAAATCACGCATTTTAGAATATATTTTTACTTTTTGCTTCAAATCAATCACAACCGTTAGGAAATTAAAACAATACTGATTGACGTGTCGTCACGGCACGTCGGATACATACCGAGCACCATCCGAAGCTTCCCGAGTGGCCTAAAGCGTCGGGTATTTACGAATATGCCTCCCGCTTAGCCACTGTATTCTACCGTCTTTTCCTTGTAATTTTTTGAATATCTTTCAATGCACAGACTAACTAAATTAGTATGTACAATGTATTCGCAATACGTCTATTGAAAGGAAAACTGTAACTTCTAGTTCGGAATGTACACTAGTAAAATATCTTCCTATATGGCGCGTAACATGGGGACTTACCGCTTTACATATTACACATTCACCTCTTTTAATATTCATATAGCAATGTGTAAGTGTATGAAGTTTTTGTGTGTTCTTGATAGTTTTTCTTTAGGATATAACTTAGAATGTTCAGTTTCGGTTTTATGAGCTATACCTTTATTAATGCTTTTATTTCAAGTCCAACATCTAGTTCAGACGAAGCAGCAGACAGAGAAAGTACAAGTACAACTCGCATGAATGATTAACAATCTACCTACCGGTTTTTAGTGGTGCCATCTACCGCTCACGGAAAAACCCATCTGGCAGCACTGCGGGTATCCGAACTAGCGGACGCGGAGAGCATGCGAAAACTATTCCCAAACGCGAGAAGTCCCGAACTGAACACGACAGCATTGGTGCGAACTATGAAATATATTATTATGATGCATGTTTGTGTATATTAGGATGGTGCGGAAAAATTCAAGCTTGGATTTCATACTTCCTATAGTGCGGAAAAGTTGCGATATGTATAATAGAAGAAAAACAAAAAATGATTTTTTGAAATCTGACCTTATCTTCCGATCGCGCAATCAGCCGAAAGTTTCATAAAATTAGTGAAAATCGTAATTTCCCTTAATTTTTTTATTGTTATTTTAAGTTACTAAAGCAAAATTTTCATTCTTCGAGCATTGAAAAACAGATAAAAAAATATTTTTTCTCTAGGAGTTCATATTCCGATCGTGCAAGTCTATTGAATTATAACGAAATTCGTCATTTTTGGACACATTTATCGTGTTGGTAAAATAGCTATGTTAAGATATAAAGATATTAATTTTAAATTTCATTTCAACCCTTGAACCTGCACTTTATCGTATGATCGCTCAACCAATCGAAACTAATATAAGAATAGTAAGAATCGTTTTCATTCATCTGGTGGCCACCGAAACACAACAGCATGGTACAGCTGTTTCTTCTTTGTGTTACTTCGCAGTTAGCAAGAGCTAGTGCCTCGTGTTTCACCACTTATCTTTATACATTTCAGTAAGCAATTTTAGTGAATTGTGCGAAATGGATACATCATTGACCAAGAACATTACTAGACAGTCTTTTCATTGCTCTGTGTTTGGTGATCCACGAGAATGCCGCCGAACATTATTCCCAGCTATGAAGATTTGATTCGATGTTGTTTTTAAGATCAGTTTGTGCTGGCAAGTAAGCTTAACAACATTGAAGTTAATTTCTCCGCTGCCAGCTACACTGTTGCAGAAAAAGTAATGCTTATTTACCAGAAAGCGTCAATCCTTACTGTTACTTGTTATAGGATTATTCAAATCATTAAATCTTTCTATAATAAATATCTTAAGTTCATGTAATCGTACAACCTCGATAAAAGCAAACCTAAGTTCATAGAAAAAAATTGATGCATTCACATTTCCATGCTGAGATGTCAAACATTTGAGATGCTTGTCTTTTCAATGCATCAATTTTTTCTATGAACTTAGGTTAGCTTTTATCGCGGGCGTACGATTTCATGACCTTAAGATACTTATCATAGAAAGATTTAATGATTTGAATAATCCTATATCAAGTAACAGTAGGGATTGACGCTTTCTGGTAAATAAGCATTACTTTTTCTGCAACAGTGTAGCTGACAGCTGAGAAACTAACTATAACGTTGTTAAGCTTACTTGCCACCACAAACGGTTCTTCAAAATAACATCGAATCACATCTTCATAGCTGGGAATAATGTTCGGAGGCAATTCTCGTGGATCACCAAACAGAGGGCAGCGAAAATACTGTCTAGTAATTTTCTTGGTCAATGGTGTATCCATTTCGCTTTCAAACCTCAGCACAATTCACTAAAATTGCTTACTAAAATGTATAAAGATAAGTGGTGAAACACAAGGCACTAGTCTCTAGCTCTTGCTAACTGGGAAGTAACACAAATGAGAAACAGCTGTGCCGTGCCAGTTTCACTAGCGCTGTTGTGTTTCGGTGGCCGCCAGATGAATGAAAACGATTGTCACTATTTTTATATTAGTTTCGATTGGTTGAGCGATCATACGATAAAGTGCAGGTTTAAGGATTGAAATGAAACTTAAAATTAATAACTTTATATCCTAACATAGTTATTTTCCCAACATGATAAATGTGTCCAAAAATTACGAATTTCGTTATAATTCAATAGACTTGAGCGATCGGAATATGAACTCCTAGAGAAAAAATATTTTTTTACTGTTTTCAATGCTTGAAGAATAAAAATTATGCTATGGTAACTTGAAATAACAATAAAAAAAATTTTAAAAAAAATTAAGGAAAATTACGATTTTCACTAATTTTATGAAACTTTCGGCTGATTGCGCGATCAGAAGATAAAGTCTGATTTCAAATTTTGTTTTGTTTTTCTTTTATATACATATCGCAACTTCCCCGCAATATAGGAACTATGAATTCAAAACTTGAATTTTTCTGCACCACCCTAGTGTATATCCAAGCGAGGATTAGTATTAACCGTTACATCATCGTTTGATGTCAAATTACGTCACGGGTAAAACCACCAGTAACCCTGTCGGGAGCAGAGTTATAGCGGTTGACAGATGTGTTATTTGATATTTGTTTATGGCATATTCATTAAAACTGAAGTTGTTAAGTTTATAAATGAGAAAATTATAATGAACACTGAAAAACAAATCAAAACAGCGAAAATTTAACTAAACAAATCCTCTAGACCCTATAGAAAATAGAAAAAAACATTGGTAAATACCCCTATATCAAATCGACCAGTATAATCGTGACGTATTTTGACATTATTTGTTGACATTACCGCTGGTAATAACCACTCGCTCGCTTGGACATGCTAATAATTTGTTCAGTGACTGTTGACCGTGACGTCACATTCTTCGTAGTATATGCTGAGTATATACAGGATTGTGAAAAAATTAATGAACATCGAATTTTCGAAATTTTGATGGATATTATACTTCTTGGATGGGGGCTAAAAAAATTCTGTAAGACCTATTTGACCGGCTTAAAAAAAAAATTTCAAATATCGTATTATATGGGAGTTTTAAAAATAGTAATTATACGATTTTCATAAGAATCTGTAATTAGAGGTCTTCGGTCACGACGAATCCAATGAGACTGTAGGTGTTGTTTACCCATCAATTTTTGTTCAAATAGTTTACTTGAAGAAATTTCAGAAACTATTTCTTTAATAATGAGAATATTGAAAAACGAATAGCAAAAATGGATTCCTTGTGTCAAAATACATGGTATTAGATCATTGTTCCCAAACATTTACTGTATATTAAAATTTTCCAATTTTTATCCAGGATTTCGAAATTTTTGAAAACTTTTTAACATGCCTCCATATAAAATTCTGTTATTCCGAAATTATAGAAGATATCGCTTCAATTCTTATACCATTCGATAAAGGAAAGATGCTTCTTAATTACTGACCATTTCATATTTGTAGGAATTATAGAGGGTTAAAGACGGACTAAAACTATTTTTAAAAAATTACCATAAAAAATCGTAGTAGCTACGTTTATGAATTGAAAGGACTGAAATTGGTGAAAATCGAAAGAGGGGCGTTCATACTATTATAAAAAAATGCAGCAACTTTCCACCGATATTACAATCCGAGTTATACAGGGTGTCCCACGACGTTTTGACAGTTCGATTTCTCGAAAACAGTCAAAACTGATGCTTATATTTATTATAAAATGATCTCCGTTATTCCTGTCATTTCGGGTCACGTGACCCCAACATAATTTTTTCAAATGGGACAACCGGTATAATATTACAATTTTGGATATATCATTCAAAAACAAATTCAATGATACCACACTTGTCATCATTGTATTGTGCAGTAATGATAATAAGGGCTATTAATTTTTACTAAATGTATTAAAGCAATATTTTGCACTTAGAAATTTAGGTGGCTATGAAACAAATAACTATAGTAGCAACAGCATAGGTTGTCATTCATTATTGTTAGGTGAAGTTTATTCAACCGAAATGAAACTTTTTTGCATGTTTCCTTAAATTAAAAATAGCACTAAAGCTTTTTTGACACTGGAAACATGGACGATATCCATTTTTAAAATATTTTTAACCGTTAAGGAGGCAATCTACAAATTGAAAACAACACCACTTCTTTCCCGCCCATACTTTTGGCGGACTTCGGTTGAATTCGCAAATCGTTCGTGGTTGGGAATACTTTTCGCATGCTCTCCGAATCCGCGAGTGTATCCGACACCGAATCATGAGTCAGTTATGTTTCAGAACCGCCACCGTCCGCCCGTGCAACCAGACCGTTACGCTGAATCCGAAGGTGCCCGATCAAGACCGTCCGAACCGGTATCCTTGGTGAGTTACTAAATTAGTCTATGGGAATACCGTTTTTAACCGTCTAAGAGAGTTAAGTCAGTCCGAAGGGGGAAACCTGCTACTGAAGGAGCTGCCTCGCACGTTCCAGTAGTAGTTGCATTTGAGCCTTAAGCTAACCGTCTAAGGGAGAAGAACTGCTACGGAAGGAGCTGTATCGCACGCTTCAGTAGTAGTCGTGTTTGGGCCTTGAACCAACCGTCTAAAGGGGAAGAAATGCTACTGAAGGAGCTAGAGAAGTGGTACTGAAGGAGCTGGAAAGTGGTACTGAAGGAGCTGGCTCGCTCACTTCAGTAGTAGTCGCGTTTGGGCCTTAAATTACCTGTCTAAGGGGGGAGAACTGCTACTGAAGAAGCTTCCTCGTACGCGTCAGTAGTAATCGTGTTTGGGCCTTAATCTAACCGTCTAAGGGAGATAAACTGCTACTGAAGGACTTGCCTCTCACGCTTCAGTAGTAGTAACATTTGAGCATTAAGCCAACCATCTAAGGGGGAGAACTGCTACTGAAGGAGTTGCCTCGCACGTTTCATTAGCAGTCGTGTTTGTGCCTTAAGCCAACCGTCTATGACTGGAGAACTGATAATGAAGGAGCTGCCTCGCACGCTTCAGTAGTACTCGTGTTTGCGCCTTAAACTAATCGTCTAAAGGAGGAGAAATGCTACTGAAGGAGCTGCCTCGCACGCGTCAGTAGTAGTCGTGTTTGGGCCTTAAGCCAACCGTCTAAGGGAGAAGAACTGCTACTGAAGCAGCTGCCTCGCACTCTTCAGTAGTAGTCGTGTTTGGGCCTTAAGTCAACCGTCTAAGGGGAGAGAAGTGCTACTGAAGGAGCTGGCTCGCACGCTTCAGTAGTAGTCGCTTTTGGGCCTTAAGTCAACTGTCTAAGAGGAGAGAACTGCTACTGAAGAAGCTCCCTCGCACGCATCAATAGTAGCCGTGTTTGGGCCTTAAGCTAACCGTCTAAGGGAGAAAAACGGCTACTGAAGGAGCTGCCTCTCATGCTTCAGTAGTAGTAACTTTTGAACTTTAAGCCAACCGTCTAAGGGGGAGAACTGCTATTGAAGGAGTTGCATCGCACGCTTCAGTAGTAGTAGCATTTGAGCATTAAGCCAACCGTCTAAGGGGGAGAACTGCTACTGAAGGAGTTGCCTCGCACGTTTCATTAGCAGTCGTGTTTGTGCCTTAAGCCAACCGTCTATGGCTGTAAAACTGATAATGAAGGAGCAACCTTGCAGCACGCTTCAGTAGTAGTCGTGTTTGGGCCTTAAGCTAACCATCTAAAGGGGGAGACCTGATACTGAAGGAGCTGCCTTGCACACTTCCGTAGTAGTTGCGTTTGGGCCTTAAGTCAACTGTCTGAGGGAGAACTGCTACTGAAAAATCTTCCTCGCACGCGTCAGTAGTAGTCGTGTTTGGGCCTTAAGCCAACCGTTTAATGGAGAAGAACTGCTACTGAAGGAGCTGTCTCGCACGATTCAGTAGTAGTCGCGTTGGGCCTTAAGCCACCAAAAACCAATGGGGGGACAAATTATCAGTTGGGGTGCAAAATTCACCGTCATACATACAGGGTTTTGTTATCGTGAGACCTGAGTGTAGCCCCATAAAGTAGAGGTTTGACCGACCGAGAGACCGCTTTTGTTATGCTCCTGCTTCCGTTAGCTCACCACTTTTTGAACATTAACCGTTGATACCCGCTTGATAACCGTTTATCCCCCGCTTTTGTAGTAGCTCGCCGCCGTTTTGGTTTGAGTCCAATTATTGCTTTCGCCTGACAATAAATTTTTTGCCGATTTCGTTATATGTACTGTTGATTTTTGTAAATAAAGCTCTTTGGTTTTAACTGGTATTTAACTTCGATCACTTTCTCCCAACTCCAGATTTCGATAACTTCGTAGAAGATCTAGAACTTTTGCAGCTAATACCCAGGTTACGAACCCAGGAGGACAAGTAAAATCTGTTCTGCTGGCCTCAGAGCTTCTGGTCACCACCATAGTGACCACTGGGGTATTTATTATTTTACTGACGCTGCCCGGAGCAAGTGGAGCATACCACAATAAAAAACTGGCGACCGAGACAACCCGTTACCTGGACTCTAGGAGTCAAATAGTGACGAAAGAGCGTTACACATTAAATGTAGTAAATGATACGTTGTCCCTTTCACTATTTTTATTCCATTAACGCCAACTGGCCAGGAAGTGTACACGAATATTACACCTTAGCTCACTACCTTCCATTCCCTTGCCTCCTCCGCCGTTACATTATTGGTTTTCAAAATCCCAAAAACAATCGCTTTCTTGTCTTTAATAACGACGATACAACCAGTTTCTTCTCAATTGTCTCTTTCCTTTTATCACTTATCCTTCATTTTCGTGGTCTGACATATAAGAAACGTCACTTCCACAGTCACTGCATACTTTGTGAAATATATTTTTCAAAACTAAAAATATCTACAAAGATTTGCAAAGAAGTATTGAAACATTAACTTTGCAGTTTGTGCCAAGTGAAAAGTTGCAAAAATGTTTGAGGGAACTGGGCCCAGATGTTAGGTTGTGTGGTTAAATGGCATTTTCAACCTTATAAATTTTAATATTTAATAAATACATACCAACATTATTTGGAGTGTTATAAATCCTAACGATGTAAACACGTTTATGAAACAAAATAAATTTAATGTTTAATATATTATAAATAATATTTTTTATTAATAATAAAATAATTGGGGGCATATTTTTATTTAAAATATTTGGCTTCTGAAATGACTAAAATATCCAGCAATAATCTTATTAAAACATAAATCAAACGGAGAAATGTTTACACAATTATTTAGTTAAATATTTATATAATTTATATGCTTGTTTGTTACGTTTAACAGAATTTTGCAATTTAGAATTTTAATTATTTAAACAGAATTTATTTTGTCATGATACCGACTTAATTACATAGCTGAATTCGTACAGCTATGATTAGTAATACTACAATTTCTAGGTTAATGAGTAATTAGTTTTTATTGTGTTTATTGCGAAATCAATAA
The DNA here is from genome assembly GCA_963921935.1 of Galeruca laticollis. NCBI lineage: Eukaryota > Metazoa > Arthropoda > Insecta > Coleoptera > Chrysomelidae > Galeruca > Galeruca laticollis. The sequence continues at coordinate 179,163,998 of OY998175.1, forward strand.
ATGATGTAAGTAAAAGGCCTGATTGTATGGATGGCAAAATATAAATCAGGAACCTCTATTATAGATGGCAGTATTGCATTTATTTGGTACTAAATTATATCAATTAAAAAAAGTTAACAAAACAATAGCCAATGCTAACTTAATGTTAAGCCAATTCCTTTGCTGACATTTCAATACTCAATCATCCCCCATTATCATCGCATTTAACGAATGTAAACAGTAGACCAAAAACAACGAGTCGATGATTCCGGTCACTGTTTGGTGCTGTTTTGGCGTTGATTTATTTAAAGATGAACGACACTTGCATTCACAATTACACACGTTTATAAAGCTAGCATGGTCACATCAGCAGAATCGGTTAGGAATAAGGGCAACAATTAGTGCCAAAAGCTGAAATTTGATGCTCTCATATATTACTAGAAAATGAGAATTCTGCTTTTAATTAAGCTAGCAGTGTACACCCTCATACGCCGTAAGAATCCAATATTAGTTCTAAAGCAAAATACAGAAAATTTAGTGCTCAATGAGTGCTGGCGATATGTGATAAGAAATTCAAACGAAATTTTTATTTTTTATTTTTATTATCAAAACTTCTAGTATGACACTCTGAGCATGTTCCTGGGGTGAATTCACAGATCTGCATCAGTAATGAATAATTCTAGGGGGTTTGGTATTTAGTGCTCAATTAGTGCTGACCGTAAAATAGCAATAATTTACTTGGAACAATTTTTCAATATTTTTTAATGATCAAAACTGCTAGATTGACACACTGAGCATGTTCCTGGGGTAAATGCACTTATTTACATTAGTAATTAATTATTCTGTGGTGTTAGGTATTTAGTGCTGGCAATATGTGATAAGAGATTTAACGGAAAATTCTTTTTCCAATTTTTATTATCAAAACTTCTAGTATGACACTCTGAGCATGTTCTGGGGGTGAAGACACAGACGTCTATCAGTAGTCGAAGCCTTGTGGATGAAATATATAGTGTTTCTTGATCGTATGCAATATTTCTTCATGACACGTTATCGCTTTATGTGTATGTAACGTATAGGTTTGATAACAATACCTGTTGTTTCGATTTAATGCAATGCGATTAAATAACAATAATGTTCAAATATACAGAGTGATTATATTCATTGCAGATGCTCTTTTATTTTTAGAATATACATTCAGTATATTGTCTGAAAATTCCAAAATGATCTGGTAAATTGTAATGTATGAATTGGTAAACCCATTCAAGAAAAAGTTTTACTATTCCTTCGATTAATATCAACTTGCATTCATCTATCCATTGGATAATTTTTTTCTAAATTTTCAATTTTAATATTCCAAACCTGAGATATTCTCCTCACCGCCAGCCACCTTTTTTTAGAGGACCTCCAGGAGATCGTTTACAGGGGCAATACAACTGTGCATTTTTTGAAACGAACAATGGAGTTTTAAAGTTGTAACAAATTCGCTGCTTGTGCAATAATTCCACGCTTACTACAAACGATGTGGATAATTAATTGTAGTGACATTTTTGTTTTTGGAGTAGAAATTGTAATGCCCGAATAATAAAATCGTCAATTAAACCATTAACACATCATAATATTCTTCCTACAAAACTTAAAATTGTATTACAATATACATACTACAAATGATTTTAGATATATTAAAGTAGTTTTCGTTTTTATCTGATGATGTGTTAATGGTTTCATTAACGATTTTATTTTTCGGGCATTACAGTTTTTAATACAAATATAAAAATGTTACTACAAACTACATCAATACTAAACCCCAAACCCCGCAAAACTATAATGCAGATCTGTGTATTCACCCCGGATCTTACGTAGACTATCCTACCAACACTTTTTATCATAAAATAATATCATATAATAAATTTCTGCTCTGTTATGGACTCATTTTTTCCGTTAAATCTCTTATCACATATCGCCAGCACTAATTGACCCTAAATACCTAACATCATAGAATCGTTCATTACTAATGTAAATATGTGTATTTACTCCAGGAACATGCTCAAAGTGTCAATCTAGCAGATTTGATCATTAAAAAATATTGAAAAATTGTTCCGAGTAAATTATTGCTATTTTACGGTTTTCACTAATTGAGCACTAAATACCAAACCCCTTAGATTACTGATGCAGATCTGTGTATTCACCCCAGAAACATGCTCAGTGTCATACTAGAAGTTTTGATAATAAAAATTGAAAAACTTTTTTTTTCGTTTGAATTTCTTATCACATATCGCCAGCACTGATTGAGCACTAAATTTACTGTATTTTGCTTTAGAACTAATATTGAATTCTTACGGCGTATGAGTAAAAAAACTAAAGGCAAACTTTTAAAAATAGCCACTAGAAATATTAAAACCCTATTAAAAATTGATAAAATGGAAGAAACAGCAAGAGAGTTGGAAAAATACAATATAGATGTAACAAGATGGGAAAAATCAGGAGAAATAACAAAAGACAAATACACGTTCCTTTATAGTGGAGAAGAGAAAAGGAGTAGGAATGGAGTAAGTTTTTATATTAAGGATTTAATGAATAGTATTACTCAATTTACGCCAGTAAATGGTAGGATTGGACTACTGAGGCTTAAAATGAAAAACGGTTATATCTCAATAATACATATTTATGCACCCACGGAAACAACGGAGGATACGGAAAAGGATCGTTTTTATGAAAAATTATATGAGGTATACGAAGGTTGTCCAAAAAAAAATATGAAGTGATGATATTAGGAGATGCAACTGCCAAAATGGGAAAGGAAGTACATCTAAAAGATATAATAGGAAATGGAAGGGGAACAATACATAAAGAAACTAACAACAATGGACATAGAGTAATTCAGCTAGCAGGATCCCTAAACATGACCTTCCTATAAGAAGACACAAAGTGACTTGGAGACACCCATCGGGAGAAATCAAATAGATCATATACTAACAACAAAACAAATATGTAGACATATAACTAATACAAGATCGTACAGAGGAGCACAAGCGAAAACGGACCGCTATTTGGTAATAGCGACGATACAAAATTTAACGATACCAAAACAATATACTGCCCGCAGTAACAGTAAAAAATGGGCGTAGGTAAATTGCGCACAGTGGTCATGAAGTTTCCCAATATTGGGAAGGGTTCGTCAGGTAGTTGCAGCCAGGGGATTAAGTCTCTGTATAGGTAAATTGCACACAGCGGTCAAATTGTATCATTAGTCCGGTATACCTCAAAACTGTTTCTTTCTGATATAATCAACGAATAAAAGTTGATGAAAAGAACACTTCTTGTAAACTATCTAACCTAACCTAACTTTTAAAATTCGTGGAGTCGGTAGAAAGTTGTATGCCATTTACCTAGACCCTCTTTAGGGTCACTTGTGCGCAATTTTCCTATGAAAAAGAAACATTTTGGGTATACCTGGCTACAAACTGACCGCTGTGCGCAATTTACCAACCCCGTAAAAAATGGGATGCTAAAACTCTACAAAAGGATGAAGTAAAAGAAATTTTGGAAAATGCATACAAACAGAATAAAGCAGATCATATATTAAATACAGATATAGAAAACATCTGGCTAGAAATGAAAAATAATATAATAAAAACGACTCAAGAGGTTCTCAGAAAATCAACAAATGAACAAAGAAGCAATTTGTTTGATAATGAATGTGAGGGTATTCGAAAACAGAAAAACGTAGCAAGAATTAAATGGACTAGGACAAAAAACAACATGACAGAATTAACTATGAATTAAAAAGGTATGCAGCAAATAATTTATACAAAAAGAAAAAAAAACATATGGTTAAATAATATATTAGAAAATATAGAAAAATAAAGATGTCAAAATAAGATAAAATAATTTTACAAAAACATAAAATTATAATACAACCAACCAAAAAACATAATAAGAGGAATAAAAAACAGAACGGGGAAAACAGAACACGACCATAAAAAAAATAGAAAAAATATGGGGAGAACGCTACAAAGGAATAGTGTACATGGAAGAACATAACGATGCACTTACACAATATGTAGATGGGCCACAATTGCAAGAAGGAGAAGAGGAAGAAGGAAGAAGGAAGTCCAGTAGTAGATGAAATAAAAGATGAAATCAGAAAACTAGAAAATGTTAAGGCTACAGGGAACGATGAAATAGAAGCAGAATTGTTGAAATATTGAGGACAACAATTACAGTAACAAATATGTCATCTAATGAAAGAAATATGGATTCAAAATTAGATGCCGGAAGATTGGCGTACCCGTATATAAAAAGGGAGAAAAGGAAAACTACCAAAATTACCGACCAATAACATTACTAAATGTAACATATAAGATACTTGCCAATTTAATTAAAAAACGTCTAAAACTACATGCAGAAAAAATTCTCGGGAGACTACCAAAACGGTTTGATGCCAGGAAGGTCGACAATTAATGCAATACTCATTCTAGAGCAAATACTGCAAAAAACTGAGAACATAACAGAAGGACACATGGAGTCTTCATAGATTTAAAAAGTGCCTTTGATACAGTATTTTGAACGCATATGTAAACGAACTAGAAAGATTGACAATCCCAAAAAACCACTAAGAAAACTGATTAGCATCGGTTTAATAAATACGAGAGCAAAAGTCAAATTTCAGGCCATAACAACACATCTATTTGAAATTAATAGAGGGGTCAAACAGCACAATCACAAGTTATAGCATATGCAGACGATGTTACGATAATAGCAAATACAAAAGAACAACTAATAAAATATATATATAAGCTAGACAGGGAAGCAAAAAAAATTGGTTTGTATATAAATGAAGACAAAACAAAATATATGTATATAGGAAGAGAAGACAATAACGCAGAAAATTACTTTGAAACAGAGAAGCACATATTTGAGATTGTCAACCACTGCAATTATTTAGGAGTTATAATTGGCAAAGATAGAAAATAACGAATGGGAGATAGGATATTAAAAGGAAATCAAGTCTATGGTCGGAATCGAGCAATGTTAAAAAGTAAAACATTAAAAAAAAGCAAAAATAAATATTTATATGACGATTATTAGACCAGTTATCACATACGCAATGGAAACAAGCACAATAACAAAACATGAGGAAAATGATATTAAACTATTAGAGCGAAAAATAATGGGACTATATATAGTTCTGGGACCAGACACTACAAGAGATGTGACCTGTAAGGCACAAAAGTAATGAAGAAATAGAGGATGAACTTCAAGGCGAAAACATTACAAGGTTCATAAAAGCACAAATATTACAATGGGCAGGGCATATAATGAGAAGAAAACCATCAGAAATCATCAGGAAAACTACAGAGTGGATCCCAAACTGGTCTAAACAAAGAGGAAGGCCTAGAAAAAGATGCAATAGAAGCAGATTCAAAGAGCATAGGAATAAATAGCTGGAAACTAAAATGTAAAAACAGAGTAGAGTGGCAAAAGATAACCTGAATAGTCAGGACCCACAACAAACTGAACAAAAATAGATGAGAAGAGAAATGTTCCACCTCAATAAATGGATAAAAATGCAATACATTACCCATAATCCGTAAGGATCGAACGGCTTGATGATGATTTGCTTGCAAACTTCTCTGCCTTTTTTTATGAGTAAATGACTCATGCCTCGAAGGTCTGCCTGCTTGAACCCGTTTTGCTCATGACGTACGCCCTACCAGAAACTAAAATAGGTTGAGCACTTATTTGAGTTTTTCTAGAAGTAGGTAGTGAATAAAAAAAATGTAAGAAATTAACAAGATTTTCTATACACTATGTTTTCTTTAATTTTACTTCAACTTAGAGACAATATTTGTTATTCGTTGAAATTGATGTAACATTTCGGCGACTGCAATCGAATGTTCGTAACCATCTCTGCAGTTATTGCAATTCGATATGTTCTCTAGTTTGGGAGAATCTGTCTGTACCGCAGGCATATTTGTATACAACACCCAGGATCGTCTGTCGGCTTTCGCCCGAACATCTCTGGTAAATAGCAGACGATATGGCAAATCGCTTGGGTAACTAACACCCATGATCGCAAAAATGTTCAGTTTTGAAAAAAGCGCCAAAAGCGGATAAGATTGATGTTAGTACAACGCAAACCAAACGATTAGTATTGATTCAGTACGGAGGTTTAGGTTTTTATATTTGCTTTTATGATTAAATAAAATATGAATTTGCCACCAAATTATGAATACAACATAGTTGATGACCACACAGTTAGGACCACCTTATCTAATAAGGAAGAAATAGAAGTAAGTACCTTTTATAATTCTTGAATACTTAATTGAAGCCGGTAAAAATGAGGTTATGTCCGGGTTAGGAATTTTATCACAAATGTGTACCTACAATGTAATTGCGTTGAGTGTTATACAGGGTCTGCTCAAATTTGATTAGAATTGGTTAAATTAGAATAGAAATGCCTGTGGTTAAATTAGAATAGTTTGGATCAGATGGGTTACGGCGTTAGTTTTGGTTAGTTTCGGTTGGATATAGTGATGCTTTAATTTTAATAACAGATAATAACATGGTCATAGCCATCATATTATCTATTTAAGTTGTGAAATTTTAGAACAGACTAGTACAAGATCTAGCGCCACTGAGGGCGTGCTCGTTATTTTGGCTGTCTCAGAAACTTTTTATTCGATTTTTTTTTGGTTTTGTAACGTCACATTTTCTTAAATTTGAGACACCCTATATATTTGATCCCACATTTAGTAACTTTAAAACTATTTTTTTATCAAGTGCAAACATTTTATCAAAAATATTTGCGTATAGAGTACCTTATACAAAATTAATAAAGAATGTAATTTTTTTACAGAAATGGATGACAGATTATCAGAATACTACCAAAACAGCTTGGAGCATACACAAAACTGTTCAAAACCCCATTAAGACCGCCAAGAAAAACTTATTTAAACGATACTATTATTGCCATTTTAGTACCCGTGAAACAAAAATTTCTGAAACTAATCGAAAGAGAGCTCATGCATCGCGAAACATAAATTGTCCTGCCAACATTATAGTCACAGTACATCGTATTCCTCCTCAATATTCCAGAGCAAATCACCCTAATAATATTGCTGAAAATTGGCCGTGTCTGATTGTTATTTAATAATAATCACAATCACACAGTTGATAGCGCAGCAGCAGACCCATTGCAAATGAAACCATTCAAGAGATTCTTCAATATTTTGAGAGGGTCCATTCAGTGTCATCGGCTTACCATAGTTTCTGTTTTTCAAAAATGGAGACACTTGGAAATGATTACGATGAAATGATGTCAGACAGACATTATTTTCCAACAAAAAATGATTTTTCAAATATTTGGAAAAAGTATTTTAAGGCATCATTTGGTGCTCGTTCTGGAAAAGCTGCACTGGAAAAAAATTTGTCTTCTACTGATACTCTATATAAAATTGAACAAATTTCAGAACATTACGTCGTTTCTCTATGCACACCGATGATGCAAAGAGCAGCAAGTCTGCTAGTTCAAACTTCTGAAATATTATTTGTTGATGGCACTGGAAACTGTGATATAGAAAATCACCAAAATATTTTTTTTGTAACGCAGTTTTCGGTTGGAGTTATTCCAGTTGGATGTGTCCTTACAACTTCTGAAAAACGTGAGGTGTTTGATGTGGCTGTAAAAAATTTAATAGAAATTATGCCCACAAAAATATGTTCTTTAGTTATTTTAACTGATGATGATTTAAAATAGCGAAACGTGCTCCAAACATATTGGCCAAATGCGACATTGTTACTCTGCACATTCCATGTGTTGGAATCGGCCTGGAAATGGATTTGTGCCTCCGGCAATAATATTGAGCGCGATAATAGACAAGATTTATACAGACTTTTTAGACAAATTTTAATGTCAAATCAAAGTGAGGATCAAGTTTAGTCCAACATTGCATTATTTTTTGAAAAAACTTCTAAGTATCCCAAATACCAAAACTATGTACAGAAAATGTTGGAAAGAAAAGAGGTTTGGTGTCTTTTTTACAGAAAAAACTTTCTTACACCAACAATATGGTTGAAGTAGTATTTAGGCTTTTTAAAGATATACCGTTAGAAAGAACGAAAGCCTACAACCTTGTCCAGTTGGTAGATTTTATTACAACAAATTTAAACGCCTATTATAAACAAAGATTATTAGATGTGGTTACCACCAAAGTAGATATTAGGAAATATACAGTAAATGATAAGGATGTTAAACCAGATAACATAAAGGAATTGAATAAATTTCAATATTCAGTCCCAAGTTCCTCAAGCTCTATCGAATATTATGTTGATATGCAAAGTTTTACTTGTTCTTGCCCCGAAGGCTATACAGGGAAGATATGCAAACATCAATCAGGTATTATAAAAAATACAACATAGCATCGGCATGTAATATCTTGTGTCAAGACCAAAAAATAATTTTATATAAGATAGCTACTGGCACGAACCCTCCTAACTAGTTGTTAAAACCACTGCTTTTAGTAAAAGAACCGGAATCCAGCACTACCTGTGTAACAAAAAATACAAATTATTTGTCAGAAAGACTCATCACAACCTCTTCATTAGATACAGGGGTCAGGGCAGTTGAAATTTGCAATCACGGTTGCTATTTAGTAAATAGGATTTGCGATATCATATGCTCTTTACGGAAGAGGTTACGGCAGCGTTCGGGCTACAACCGAATCGCAATCATGGACGTCGTTTACAAATATGCGTGCCGCAGTAAGGAATGATATATCAAAATGAGTTTACAACAACTGCATTGTTTATCGCGGTGCAGATTTGACTTCCGCTACGACGTAGTAAAGAATGTTTTACAAGAACAACATTATTTCTTTTACATTACTTACCTTGGTACAGCCTCGCTCTCTGCTGTACCGCGGTTGATAATGTATTTACGCGTACTGATGCTGAATATTTTACTCTAGTATTTAACATTTTTCAATGAAATGTTTTGACACCCCTTTGTGATGTTGTTTGGTATGTTTCTTATAACATAAATCATTTCAGAAAACTGGCTGCGTCATCAAAAGAAATGCACTTCATACGTGTACTGTATTGGAAAAGCTAATACAATTAATTAATTTTTTATTTATCATTTTAACCCTACAATATTTTGATGTATAAAATAATAAAGTAATCTCAGTGACATCAATAAACATTTTGTAGGTAATGGAATTAAGAATACAATAAGCCGCCACTCGATCTGATCTGATAATTAGAGGCGGTGAAAATTTAGAAAGAACGGAATATTTAATTTTTATTTAACTAATTGATATCTCCGTAATTTTTATAAGATTAGTGCTGGATTTACGATATAACCCATCGGTACCTAAATACTAACCCGATATCGTAGACATATTCGAGGGCTCTCTTTTCTCTTCTTCTTCGTCCTCTTCTCGACATTGGGACAACCTTCTAGACGCCATTGTCATCTTAGAAGGTAAGCTATTACTATGATTACTGAAATATCTGTGGAAGAATGTATTACTAGTCTCTTCTTCGGGTACTAAATCCTTCATACCACCGATAGATGAAATTACTTTGTAATTTATAGTTTCTACTAGATCTGGTTCTACGTCACTTTCTTCCGAATAAGAATCTTCCGATTCCTTTTTCGGATTAATATTTATTATATCTTTGGAGGTCCCTGCGATGGAATGGGTATTATTTTGAGGTTCTTCGATAACAGTATTTGTTTGTTGGGTAACATCTGTGTCCATCTAAAGGTACATTGCGATTAAGTAATGCCAGTATGCCAGTCAGAAAATTTTGGCGAAAACAGGATTTTGACTACGGGAAATGGTAGTACTAGAAGTGAAAGAATGGATAAACGACCTAATATTCTGAGATTGGATGAAAGGGGTTAAAATATCGGTTTTCGATATTCAAGCAAAGCTAGACTTCTATACAAAATATGTATATATATATATATATATATATATATATATATATATATATATATATAAACAATGTAACACAATTTGGTTGTTTTCAAGCAAAAGTTAAGAGAGAGTGAAGCCTGTTATTGATAATAATAATAATAATAATAATAATAATAATAATAATATAATAATAATAATAAATCAATGTTCTTGAATACGATGCTGCTTATCCCGAAGCGCCATTACGCTGTGGTGCGAGAGATGTAGGTGTATTAAGGGTATCCAATCAACGAATGTTTTTAACCCAGTTCAAAGTTTAAAGCAAACGGACTATAATAAAAGAATAGAATTTGCAGAATTTGTGTTGGTAAAATGTCAAGAAGATAATGAATATTAATTTGAAGAATATTATATGGTGCGATTAATCAAAATTTACGAAAAACGGAATGTTTAATAGGCACAATTCGCATTACTGGGGCGAAGAAAATCAACACATAACAAGAGTACGTAGTATTCAAGAGTGATGGGAGTTTAATGTCTTTTGTGCGATCAGAGACAACCAGGTTGTAGGTCTTCACTTTTATGAAGGAAACTTAAATGGTCAGAAATGGTGGTACCATTATTTTAAATTTTGTTATTTTCTAAAAATTACTCTTTTAGGTCAAAGATATCTTGACACATTGAGAGAATTAAAAACAAATTATTTATTTAGATCGTTTACCACCGCATGAATTTAGAAAAATATTTTTACTTCACGATGGAGCTCCTCCTCACTCTTCCAGAATGGTAAACCAATTTTTAAATAAGACGTTTGAAGATAGGTGAATAGCTAACAACGGTCCTTTTCGGTAGCCTCCTCGATCACCAGATATAAGTAACACGTTTAGTTTTTTTATATGGGGCTACATCAAAAATAGAGTGTATTCCCAATCTATAACAACAAAAGAATATTGTGAATGTAGAGTTCTCAATGCATTCAATTCTCTCCCTACAACAATGACGACAAACGAAGGTGTGATGAAAATGATTACTAAATGTTTGCAAGTTCAAGGAAGAAATTTTGAACGATGAAATAAAACAATATGATTTGTTTAAAACCTCATTTATTTGAACTAATCTTCAATTTAAACTGGTTGACGCGTTTCACTAACACAGTAGCTTTGTCAAAACGAATGAAGGTATAATTTAAAAATGTTTTAATATATACAGTGCCTAAATACAGAATTCTATTTACTAATGTTAACAAAGGTATTGAAAGAAATTACCTGGAAATTCATTCACTACAAACATTCCTAAGGTATCTTCTAGGTAAAAAGGTTTAATAAAGATAGCTTAGGAATGTTTGTAGTGAATGAATTTCCAGGTAATTTCTTTCAACACCTTTGTTAACATTAGTAAATAGAATTCTGTATTTAGGCACTGTATATATTAAAACATTTTTAAATGATACCTTCATTCGTTTTGACAAAGATATCTGTGTTAGTTAAACGCGTCAACCAGTTTAAATTGAACATTAGTTCAAATAAATGAAGTTTTAAACAAATTATATTGTTTTATTTCATCGTTCAGTATGGATCTTCATCAAGTAAAAGCCTCATGTATTCAAATTTTGAACATTTGTAATTTATGTATGTGGAAATACATTAAAAAACACGGCCTACTTATAATAAGCAACAATACGCCAAAAACAACTAAAATTTCATGATTATCAATAACAGGCCTCACTCCCATAACTTTTGCTTGAGAACAACCAAATTGTATTATTGTTTAATATTCTCTTTCGCGTGGGTCGTGGTCGATTTAGATATCCTGTGCTTGTGGCAAATACAACACATGTTCTAGTAACAACTGTGTCACATTCACCATGTATTAAAAGTAAATTTAGATAATATTCATTGTTTAATTCCAAACGAGCCATTTATATCACTGTACTATGCGATTGACTTCAAATAATGACAATTAATACCATTTAATTATTACAGGTAAATACACAGCCTGCTAAAATAATAGAATAAATAACGAGACCTACACCTACGCAGTGATAAGGCGGAAATAATGAATATTTATAAATACAAGTTAATATCTCAAAAACACTTAAGATTGGGTATAGGGTAGTGAACATAAACTGCCCTTATTTTCGGCCTTAGAATTAAGTAAAATAAAAAAATATGGTTGTTTCGTTTAAAAAATTAAGATATTTGACATTATTTAACTTGAACTTTTCATCGTTTTTTTAACAGCCCTGTATAAAAAAAAGAAGTTTTCGAGATGTCACCAATTTCCTTGATTGTCCTACTAATCAACCCGACAAGATGTTTTTTATTTGGTACTGGGGATGTTCACACAGAATTTTCAATAAAGCCTGTCAATTTTTTATTAAAAAATGATAAGTATAAATTTTAGATATAGGATATTCTATACAAAGTGACATTCAAATTTAATAATTAATCCGAAAAGTTAATAATATACAGGGTGTTACATTTAAAATAACAACGTTGCCGTTCACTTCCGATATAAATTTGCCGTAAAACCTGTTATACACCTATACCAATTTTTATCAAAATCGTGTGTGTAGTTTCTAATATATAGACAGTGTAAGCTCGTCGTGAAACAGCCTGTATACAATGAAACGTACTTTTGATTTATTTTTAAAACCCTTGATTCGCCAACATAAATATACAGACTTTTCAACTCGAATTTTAGAATGAAATAGTGATATTTTTCAGTTTAGATGAAAAAAATTCTTTTACAGTTGAAAATAATTTTTGGTTTAAAATAAAAAATATTTTAATACTGAGCAACAATTCAAATATTACACTTTAGTTACTAATTTATTCTAAAATCTCCAAATTGTCGGTAAAACGTATAAAAAGATAGTTTAACTTCACTTTTTTGGAGACTAAGTTAAAATGAAAGTTGAAAAGTTTAAATAATTACGATAAATAATATTGACAAATCCAGCTGTAATTAATCAAAAGCACTTTTTATGGTATTTTTCTCCACAGAACAGGCTCAAATTGTTAATGTTCTATAATTAAGGTAAGCAACCAGTAATTGACTTTATTTACTCTTGTGCTTTTGTGCCACGACTCAATTCCAAGTTGCTCTTCTAAAATAATTCAAAAGAATGTGCGTTTGCCGGAAATCAGCATACCCTCCTTTGATGATCCTAACCCCCTAGAATACGCATATTTTTTTGATTTGTTTAACGCTTTAATTATTCACAACGCACAAATTTCTAGTGATAGCCAAAAATGCTTCTACCTCAAAAGCTTTTTAAAGGGAGATGAGGATCAGCGACCATACTCAGGTATTTATTTATAAATTTGCATTCGTTTTTTCGTCACATACTTGAGCAAGAGCTAATAAAATGTGATCATGTTAAATTGCAAAAATTTGCCACAAACACGTGCGCTTTGCTCGAACGCTTAAAAAATTTCAATATATCACACGAAGTAATGTTTGAAAATTTAATAATATTTTCATTAGAGAGTAAGCTAGATTTCAATACGAAACGTACATTTGAAGAAAGTTGCGAAATAGGTTCTCTCCCATCAATTAAAAAATTCCTAGACTTTTTAGATTGGAAATTCATGATTTTGGAAAATGTTACTTCCCCATGTCCTATACAGAAACTAAGGCAACCGGGCATCCGTCCCATTTTAAAGATAGTAAAGCAAAGTTTACACCTCAGCAAAGATCTCAGTGCATACAAACACTGAGCATAATATTCACTCCAATCAAAGATCCTACGCGTCCTTTCGCACAAAACGCCAAACACTGTATATTTTGCAAAAACAACTCCCCTAAAATATATTATTGTCCCAATTTCACTGCTCTAGTCCCTGAAGATAGGCGCAAATTTGTAACGTCAAATGCTTTGAGTTTTAACTGTCTTGGGAATACACACTCGATCCGCGCGTGTCTCTATCCCAGAAAATGTACTGTTTGTGCAAAAAAGCATCACACTCTATTACATCTGGAACTCCAAGTTGTCAATACACCACCTCCAGCCGATAGTCCGCAACCTAGCTCTCTTAGCACATTTTCCATTGGTCGGAATTCACAACTTCCAGTAGACTTGTCACATATTTCGATCACCTAGTTGACCGCTCTCTCGTCCAAAAAATCTCATGTTGTATTAGCCACCGCACAGGTCTATGTGAAGCCAAAAATAGGATAGCTATTTTCTATTAGAATTCTTTTAGACAATAGCAGTCAAACTTCATTCGTCACTCACTCTCAAGCTGCAAAATTAGGCTACAAAATGTATCCCCATACTCTCCAAGTTTCCGGTATTTTAGAAGGTAGCACCACGTTAACCGATATGATAGATATTACCTTGTTTACAAAAATCACAGAAAACAAAAAAATTAAAGTTTCGTGCGCAATTTTACCTAAAATTACTCACCCTCTGCTTCAGGTATCTCTTAATGTTGAAATACTAAAGATTCCCTCACAACGATTTTCAAAATTAGCTGACGATCAATTCAACACTCCTTCTCACATAAATATGTAACTCGGTTGCGACATTTATTATGCAATCCTTAAAAATGGTATTAAACACTTAGATTCTGGACTTCTAACGCTCATTAACAGCCATTTAATCTGGGTGTTATCTGGAAATGTTCCACAAAATTGTATCAAGGAAAGTTCTCTAAAGGTTATATACTCTCATTATTTCTTGGTTAACAGTTCTTCAGCAACTGAAAACAACTCAGTCCCTCATAATAATGACGCGGATCTTACCCTATTGATTGGGAAGTTTTGATCTCAGGAAGAGGTTGATTCAAGCACCGCCCTTCCCTCTTATCGGCTGAAGAAGAAAAGGCCGAAGAAATGTTCTCGTCCTCCACCAACATTTTAGACAACGGACGATATCAAGTAAACATCCCATTCGTAGAAGCCAATACTCACAAATAACTTGGAGATTCTCTTTTTATAGCAAAACGTATATTCGAATCACTCGAAAGGAAATTTACTCACAACGCAGTTCTTTTCTCAGAATACAAACAATTTATCGATGAATATATTTCTCTCGGACATGGAAAATTTGTTTCTTTATCTCTCACCAACTCCTCCAACGAAAATAAGTATTCTGTACCCCACCTACGTGTTCTGAGAGAACTCAGCGTAGCCACCAAATTGCGAGTGGTCTTCGATTTCTCCTGTAAATCGACTTCCTCTTTCTCTTTTAATGACGTATCTCTCAAAGGTCCTTAGGTGCTGCCCAAATTATTCGACATATTATGTCGTTTTCGCTCTTCTAGATACAGATTGACAGCGGATAAACAATAAGTGTACAGACAGATCTCCACAAACCCTGATCAAAATTTTCAGTTGTAATTTAACTAGTGCAATGAAAATTATCGAAAAATTTTGGGAAAGATGCTCGAATGCAAGTTAATTTGAAAAAGAGCACGAGTGCGCGGAGGGCTCGAGTGCATATTTCAGTTTAACTTGCACGAGAGCAGATTTGTCAAAAATTATCGATTCATTTTCATTGCAAGAGTTAAATTTTATAAGAATAGTATATTACATTACAAGTCATGAAAGTGAAACTTTGCAGAAGAGGAGGCTTATTGAAGAGTACGAGGGTGCGTTGTAAAGTGCTTTATAATATGGAAAACACTTTTCGCACTGGAATAGCGTGAGTGAAATTCCTTCAACAAGTGCATTTGATCAGACTGCTGCAGCTGACAATGTTAATATTCCTAACATATATGTCAACGAAAAAGTAGTGTTATCAAATATAGCTAACGCAACAGAAAACAGAAATAATAATGCTTTGAATTATATACCTGGAATAAACTTTTCTAATGTGCATAATACTAGTGTTGGCAGCATTAACATTAATTTTCATTTTCATAGTTCTAATACCAATTAATAATATTTGATTGTTAGTGTTTTTAATTATATTAAATAAACGTTTCATAAGATAAGTGACGATTTCTAATTCAATTGCAGTCTAAAAATGACAGATGAGTCTTGTAAAGTGACAGGAGTCTTGTAAAAATCATGAAAGTGACTAGTCTTTAAAGTGACTCTCATGACCAACCTGAGTTCTGTCATGACAAGCTTTCTTGACGATTTCAGAAAAAAATTTATGAATCAATCAAATCGTATTGTCACTGTCAGTTGCTGTCACATTGCCGTCACCTGTGGCGACAATAATATTGTATACTTTATACTCATCGCAGGCACGTAGGAGCTGTCTGAAACAATCGTTGTTGCGGACAATGAAACATTTTTTAGTAATCGATGCTTTATAAAATACCCATTGTAACATTTTCTAAGTGCAATTTCGCGATTTGGAAACGCTTCTGCTACAGATATTGATAAGAATATAGACAATCTTACGCCAACGAATACAAAAAAGTCAAAAACGTCAGTATGGAGGCAATTTCAAGAGTTTTGTGCCGAAAGAAATTATTTATTAGAACGAGGAACTTCGGTGTAAAAAATTGCCTCTATTCTAAAGGACTGAGCAAGCAATATGCGCAAGAAGGATGGATCCCTTTATAAAGAAAGTGTGGTGAAAACAATGTGGAACTTTTACTTACAAAGAATTGCTGCAAAGTGCTAACTCACTGTCCGAACTGAAACTATTGCAATCCGATTTAAACAAGTGTCTTAGAGAATTATGTTTCACGCTACACAAATTTCGTTCAAATTATCTGGATTTCCATAAAGAATCAGTGCACTATCAAGCATTAGATCTAGACTTGAATTTTGATATGTTATGTAAAATTTTTGGGCTTAAGTCGAATCCAACACACGATATTTTTCAAATTTCTACTCCCTTAGATCTTGAGCTCGAACCCTACATCACAAAGCGAAAAATTCTATCGGCAATCTCACAATGTTATGATCCGCTAAGATTAGTCAACCCCGTCGTTGCCAAAGGAAAAATATTAATGCAACGCACATGATCTCATGGGGTCACGAAATCACCGATCTGTCCATTCTCCTAGACTGAAAAGATTTTGTGAATAGTATCTCTTCTCTCTCCAACGTTAAGATTCCACGCTATCTATTTACTAATGAAAAACCGATAGAATGTCAACTTCATGCATTCTCAGATGCCAGTTCAGTGGTATATGGTTGCAACTTATATATTCTTTCAAAATATGCAAATGGTGCAATACATTGTGCATTAGTAGGTGCCAAATCCCGAGTTGCGCCATTAAAAAAATGTTGACTATTCCTAAATTAGAACTGTGTGCAATGTTACTGTTAGCCCAATTTACTCAACGAATTACGCAACTTTTTAAACCAAAAATGTCGGTATTGCCAGTCTGTCAAAAGGACTGACTCCTGTATCTCCTCCGACTCTTGTACAAATAGTTTTACGTTGTGCATACCATGTAAATTTTCATTTAGGTGGTGACCGCGGGCAGTATGTTCGAAAATACATTTTTCTCTCTGATGAATTCTCTCTTTTGTATCGAATTTACAACATTTTTTCACAACAATAAATAAATAAATAATATTTTGTGCTGCGACAGTATTCAAAACCCCCACTTTGTGTTTCAAAAACTGTTGTTCGCGCGGCTTGAGCCAGTATGATCCCTATCATAATATTCAAGGTTTATTGCTACGTTCGAAATATACTCTGACGCATTACCTCCCATATTTTTTAATTTAAGTTATAATACAGGGCGAGTCAATACTATACTTACTCATGTTTATGCGTTTTTATTTATATCTCGAGTTCGACAAAAGCTATCAACATGCGGTTTGCGCCATTTTGTTACGAATTTAATCCAGTTCTATTATAATTTACAATAATTAGGTGTTTTTACGAAAAACAAATTTTAATTTTTTTCATTCGAAAGTACCCTACCTAATGCTACCTAATGACACTAATTTCGTTAAAATCGGCTGACCCAAACCAAAGTTATAGGTATTTATCCACAAACACTTCCCCACTCTCCCCCTTCCTTTATTTGAAAAAATGAAAAAAAGTACTTAAACAAATTTGTGCGGAATTTAGGCCTCTTTATTGGTTACTTATTTAACACTTGGTATAATTGGGCATATTTCACAAAAAAAAACAGGTTAACCTAGAAACTTGAAAGTTATTTCGAGCGATTTCTCTTGGCAACTCTGATATATTGCCGAGAGATCGGCTTATTGGACCACCCGGTATTTATTACGTTCAAGCCTCTTTCATTAAGTCTATATAAATATTGTAAGTTCAGGTTATGGGATTATGGTCAATAAAACAATGAAAATCTATTATTTTTTCAGCCTACGTTTCGACCTTTATTGGGTCATCTTCAGGGCGTCAAAATTGATTTTCTTCTTGTAAAAATTCCCTATCATATCAAGCCTTCCAAAAACCATTTTTTATCAAAAAAGGAAATAACATTTCAGTTTATTGTGTGTGTTCATGTTTGGATACGGTGGGAACAGACCCAATAAAGGTCGAAACGTAGGCTGAAAAAATAATAGATTTTCATTGTTTTATTGACCATAATCCCATAACCTGAACTTACACACATTGACTTGGTCAAAAAAACTATTTCACAAACTATATAATATTGTTCTTGATTCATTGCAGTAGTTTAACGCCATGACTCCAACGTCTTCCTTATCAAAGATATATCCCGGGAGCATTTTTGTATCGAGCGTATAGTATACCGCATTCGGGTAACGTCGTATTTGCCGATGCCTGTCTTGAAACGAGCGAACGATATCCCGCCCTATTGTCGGGCTACCATACGCTCGATACTAACGGTTGCAAAACAGCGTTATTTTTCTATAAAAAAAGCATCATTTTCGTCATTACATCTTCAGGTGATCTATTACGTTATTACGCATTAGGTAAATCTATTACGATTTGAAATTATTGTTAAATAATTCAAAGAAATGCGAAACATTGAAATAATACCGATTCTAGAACTGGCCAATAAAATTACATATGAAAAACAACGATTTAGAAATTTCAGATAAATCCCTTTTTTAATAGCAGATTTTTCCGGTTCTGATGACGTTTATTTTTGATGTATGACATATGTTACAAAAATATGAAGCATTTTAGAGGCTTATTGAGTATTACATCGTATGCCAGTGAAAATAACAAAATATTACAGCATTAAAAATATAACATTTGGCAAAGAAATTTAAAAAATATTTGAAATTATAAGAATAGCTTCATGAAATCATGGGCAGACTTCTGAAACAATACTTCTTTTTTAGAG
Organism: Galeruca laticollis; assembly: GCA_963921935.1. Lineage (NCBI taxonomy): Eukaryota > Metazoa > Arthropoda > Insecta > Coleoptera > Chrysomelidae > Galeruca > Galeruca laticollis. The sequence goes on from OY998175.1 coordinate 179,183,109, forward strand.
ATGGGTTCACGATCTGGAACAAATCTCAAAAAAATACATCGTATATCACTAGGACCATAAATACACCAGGCGAAAAAGCCAGACAACATATTTTTAAGAGAACTTTCATTGCCAGTTTAAATTAAAGCAAATAAATTGAAAGGAGAACGAAAAAGGGAACATTCTTCAAGACATATTAATTGCCCAGCAGAATTAATAATTGTTATTAAAAAATAGACATTCCATCACTCTCGAAAGTAGGAAAATTCTATACATTATCGCAACTGGGACACAGAGCCTCCGGAAAATATGTTGTTGCCTCTTAAACTTGTTGACTGCACAAAAATGAGCAAAAATAAGGTACCTAGGCTGATGCAGGAATCCACAAATATCGAAAACAGTGAAAGTATTGTAACCACAAATGACGAACAACCCATAGACTCTCCTGAAAATAGCAGTAGTGATATTAAAAAAGCTTGGTGTGAATTTATTTTAAAATTTAAGGAAGATGTCATACAAAATTTGGAAGACGATCCGATAGGATTTAGCCCAGCCATTAAAAAATGTATGAAAAACTACCGGAAAAATATTAATAGCAGTTCAACTCTTATGAGTGGCTTACATAGAGCATTTAAATTTGACCACTGGCCGCGATCATTAACAGTAAGCTCGAAGAAAATTGCAAGGAAAAAAAATTTCAGATCAGCCTGCTTCTCTGTGTCTCGGAGAAAAGTGCAAATAACAGGTAGGAGATCAATGCAGGCAGGAAGAAAAGTGGGAAGTCTTAGAGTAAGGAAGCCTAAAGCTGCTCATTCTCCTAATATTTGTGTTAATAATGTTACGAACTCGCACACCAAAGCAGATACTAAGTACGGTCCTGTAACGTTATGTTAACCGAGTTAAAAAAAATGGCGAACGCGCCGAATTCTGAGGTCTATTGGGATTTATTGTGACCGTTTTTATAGACATGTTCTCGGAAGGTCTTTTAAGGATTAAGCCGGCAATCGAGAAATATCGCGAAAGGCATTTGTTTTGTGTAAGCCGCAGTCCGGAATGTTCTAGTAAAAAAGGATTTGATATAAATAAAGGACCGATCAGCGGATGAGTTAGTTTATAATTTGACATAGTGAGTTAAACAGTAAATAAGTGAATATAAATTAAGTGATTACATAAATTAGTTTAAGTGAATGTACTGAGTATATATAAATTAAGTGTTAGTGATTAGTTTAGTGTTTAAATAAATAACAAAAACATTACAATAACAATGTTGGCCTCTGTGAAAATGTGCTGAAATTTTGAAAATTCGTAAAGCAAAGAAACTGGTAATGGAGCAACGTAAAATTGCCACCAACTTTAATACCCGATTTCAGCAAGAGATGTGAGAGGAGAATATTCTCAAGAGAAGTTTTTCTACATCATTTACACTGAAAAATGTTGCAATGATTTTTAAAAATTTTCAGTTTTTCTAACCTTTTCTATACGGTGGTCTATCAGGACCAATAATGATGACGTAATATTTTTGTCTAATATGGTAATATATGGAAAATTTTACTGTAATCTATTTAGTATAATGTTTTTTTTCAGTTAACAGTTATAAAAAATCTTTAAATGTCCAATCTTACCATATAATATAAAAGCAATACGAAAATAATGCTATTTTGAAACTTTTATTTCAAAAATAATAAAAAATACAAAGGAACAAAAAATTCACATTTTTTCGTTTAAGAGGAGGAACGTAAATATAGCACAAATAAAAACTGATGGGGAAAATATTGGAGGTCTAATTTACATCACGACTTTCTTTCATCTTATCCGCACATTCTCTGCAACACGCAAAAATGTGGTCCATACATAACCATTATTTGCACAACTTATAAAAATATCTAGTTTTCCTCTTTTTACAATATTTACAGTGTCCACTTTTATTAGGGGGAGGATCTGGTAAACCTTGAGGTTTAGTATATTTGGCAACTGAAGTCTGGATAAATGTGTGTAACCTTGATGCAGGGGCTCTGGAACACATGTATTCCTTTATCAATTCCAGCCCCAGTTGTATTATAAACAGGCTCCTATTTTTACTATAATATTCGTCTGGATTATTGAACCTAGTTATGACAAAAGCATTGACATTCCAAACGTTCAGCATTCCACAAACAATGACTAATGGCCAATGTTTAGTATTTCTTGCAACTTTATAGGAAGAAGACATTTTATCAATAATGTCTGCACCACATTGTGGAGAATTATAAAATATAATGGTCTCTGGCTTACCACTTACTGGATGAAAGGAAGACACCAACAAAACATTTTTATTTCATCGAGGGACATATGATGAAGCCATCATGTGTTTTCCAAAAGCAAATATAGAAGACTGTATGCGACGATTTTATACATTGGTGATAATGGCTGGGCTGGTACTTGTGGTTATTGGTTTTAATAGTACCTACAATTGTTAATGTGGTCAGTTTTAAGTTGCTCGACAACTTGGCAAGAAACAAACTAACGATTCATCATTACATTCCATCCTGAACCGGACAAAGGTAGACACATTCTCAATGTAACCGCTGCAGTGGAATTATCTAGTTTGTTAGGTCCAGGTGGCTGATGTCCTGCATATATTTCCATATGATATGTATAAAAGGTTCTAACGTCAATGGTGGCAAACACTTTTATACCATACTTTTTTAGTTTGTTGGGCACGTACTTTCTAAAACTGAATTTGCGCCGAAAAGCAATAACCATTTCGTCCAGAGTGACATACTCACCTTCCGAATAATAATTTTTACAATTCTGAACAAACGTTTCGAAAATATTTTTTATAGGGGCCAATTTAAATGTTTGCTGTCTTCAGCCCTAGTATTCTTGTCGTCAAAACGTATTACTCTTAGAAGAAATTTAAACCGCCTTTCTGACATAGTTCCAGTAAATATTTCGTTACCTAGTCCATCTTGAGCTCAAAATTCCATTAGATTTTTTCGAGATCCACGGTCTAGGCCTGCCAAATACAGCAAACCAAAAAATGCTGGCCTTTCCACAACTGATGTTTCTTTTATATCTCTTTGATCTTTAAAATTTTCAGAAATGTTTCCACGATTCAATTGGAGTTCTTGTATCTTTTCCAATACCAATAGTGCCTGGTAGATGTAGAACAATATTTTCTTGTCTAGTACGGACATTTCTAGGAGGTGTATATTTTAGCCATTTGATCCCATCTTTGCCACAGTAATATAATCGCCTATCTTCTATGGAATTTCCGTTTTCCTCATCTTGTTGTTCTGTTTCTGTCGCCTCTTGCACAGAATCAGTTTTGTGGTCACTGAATTCATCTGCCTCTACATCAGAATTAGAGTATCATAAATGTCTTCGTCACTGGGAACTTCATCATTTAGAGCAAGAAGATGACGTACTTCCGTTTCATAGGAGTCCATATTACTAAATAAAATACTTATAATAGGTACGTACGTTTTACAATATAAAAACCACCTACCTCAGTACAATAATCAATTGTAAAATCACTTGTACACCACAAAAAAACTGTCCCTGTGTGAAAAATCAAGAATAGTTTGAAGCATCCCACATTTTTATGGTATACTAAACTTCATCATAAAAACCCGTTATCTGCGCATTCTGGGGTTTCCCGTAACATACTCTGCCATCTACTATTGTTTAGTCCTATTTACCAACCTCCAAACGTGGCTTTAACCTCTAGCCGCCATATGGATGTACATTTTCTTAAAGTTACAAGACTACACGATGGCGGTCTATTAGGACAAAGCGATGAATTTCTCAAAAACCAAAGTTTTTCTTGTGTGCCAGTACTCTTGTTCTGACAGACCACCGTCGTGCATCGGAGCGTTAAACTAATTGCATTTAAAAAAATACAAAATAGGGTTTTATTCATGACAAAAAAACTACCTTTCCACCAATTGTGAGTAAAATCGATACATTTCTGGCGAGAAGAGAATTAAAAACAAAAAAAAACAGTGAAAATAGCATCTAAATGATAATTATACATCTCTAATTTTATACAACATGTACCCTTCATATTTTTCGATAGGAAGTCTCGTTTTGCCTAAATTCGGACTTGAACATCGAAAACCGAGATTTTCAACCCTTTCATCCGCCTTCTCCACTATTTACAATCTGATAATATTACGTCTACTTTTTCCCTTATTGAATACAACTTAAGTACTACCATTCCTTGCAAACTTTTTTGACATCCAAAATAGTCTGATGGACATACTGTATGATGAACTAACAATTATTAGAACTATTAAATTAACTATGAAATTGTCAAGGAATATTTTTGTCAACAATTTTGTACTCTATATTTTAAACAAATAAATACAGTGTTATTAACGATTCTTCTTCAGATACAACTGAGGTGGCCAAATATGTGGAACTAAGACGTCTATTACCCTAGGGTAACCGATTCATAAGCTGGCACCCAAAGGTACACATTATTTTGATGCTAATTTGTTGCTAGTGTAATATTACGCTAGCATAACCGCGTTTTTTCAAAGATCTATTTGAGGAATAAAATCAATTCTTGCGGCACAAATTAGTAACAAACTACTGTATACTTTTGTGAAATGGTTACACTAGGTTAATAGACTTGGAACTAAATAAGTACAGATAGTATGTATCCCTGATGTATCTGATTCTGAGAGGATTTGTTATGGATAGTATGTGTCTAAATGATAGTATAATCCAACTAACCAAGGATTCAGCATTCGAGGAAAATGGAAATGGTAGAGTGGAATTTGCAAGAGAGAGAGAGAGAGAGAGAGAGAGAGAGAGAGAGAGAATCATGGGAACCTTTTCCGACATGTCCATATATCTCTGAGTGGTTTCATACGATTTTATCTATCATGAAATTTTTTGAAACAACAGATTTCAATCAGATTTAGTAGCCAAAATAAAATTAATTACGAAAATCCCAATGACACAGGACCAATTGGACAGGCTTATTTCAGTAACATTATTGCATAAAACCCAAAATAAAAAATTAAATACAAAAGTAATAGAATGTTTTGAGATGTACAAAAAACCAAAGTAACATTTTGGCATCAAATCAAAAACAAAAAAATAAAAAAAAAACCTGGTAAATTTGTGAATTTTCTTAAATAAATGTTTTAATGTACGATTTAGAGAAAAATGTTAAATACAAAAGTGGTAGAACGTGGTAAGGTCTACGAAAAAGCTCAGTAACTTTTTTGCGTCAAATGAAAAACAAAGGAAATACGATTTTTTTTTCAAGGCCACCATTTTGTTTTTACTAGGCCGATTTGGCTCAAACGAACTCGTTCAATATTTTGGCTTAACCGATTTTTTTGTAGCGAGTTTGGTTTCGATTCGTCAAAAAATACGCCGTTATAACACATCTATATATATGTATAACAACAAAGAGATTCATGGGTAATTCACGCATGAATTACCCATGAATCTCTTTGTTGTTGTTGTTAACATATCACGCGATATTCCTACATCTATACATGTATATATATATATATATATATATATATATATATATATATATATATATATATATATATATATATATATATATATATATATATATAACCTTTGGAACGGGGGTTGATTTTGGCATCTAGGAACACCAAAACGAAAAACTGCATTGCGTCATGCTACTCTCTACAATAGCCCTATTTCATTCTGAAATAAGCCTAAAAAGAACTGAACTCAAATGCAGCATGGCATTACTGAACGGATTATGCTGAATTAAATAAAAATTAAGCTATTTTATGTAAAAACTGTTCAGCAATGGTTTTTATTGGGTTTGCTTTTTTTATTCTTAGAATGACATTTAAGCACAAAAAACTTTGAATAATAGTCAATATTCATTAAATTGTTTATCTGATCTCTACTTCTAGACATGTTGAAGAAAATCTACAGTCATGCTACTGTATTGTTAATAAAATATACATGTTTCTGCAGGACCAGATTAACAATGGAGACAAATTTCAGGAAATATGAGATCTTTCTAGACTGGTTTAAAGAAACAAAGTTCATATCAATTAAATTATTGAAAAATTATACTACTCAAGTGCTTCTATCTCATAGGAACTGGACATTAGATGAATGGGAAGGGGATGAATTAAAGTTCAGATGTTCTGATCCAATAGAGGTTGTATGCTGGTCAAAAGAAGCGAGAGCGTACAATCCCTACTAACAAACGTAATAGCGGTAATGTCTTGATTTTGGGACAGTTTTGGTAATTTCCAAACAGGTTTATGATTCTCCTGCAATGGCCATCTCAATCACCTGACTTTTATTCCATTGAACTTATTTGGGATATACTCACTTGAAGAAGGATGAAACATTGATTTCTTATGAGCTCAGAATATATGTGGTAACTATTATAAAGTCGAACCATAAAGTTTTGAAAGTGCAATAACATCCGCCTCTACCCATATAAGTAAGTTTATTGATAAATAGGAAATCCTAATATTCACAATACAATTGTTTTACAATTTACAATAAACAAAACATAAATACACACCAATAAAAATAATAAATTTATCCGCTATAGCTTACATAAGTGAAAGATTACAAATATGAAAACAAATTTAGCAATACCTAGAAATATACAAATAAATAAAATACAGATATTTTACAAGGTTTTTATTGAAAGCTATGAGAGTATCACGGGCTTTAATTTCATTTGGAATCGCATTACATTCATTCAATCCTTTTACAAATAATGGGTTCATATGTTTTCTAGTATTAACTTTCTCTATGTGTAAATTGTTAGTGCTTCTTGTATAGTGTTCGTGAATTTCGTGATTGAATATGATGAACTGATTGAAATATGCTGACATCAATCCTTTGACTATTTTGAAAATAAATATCATTGCATAATACGATGTTAGTCTTTTATTTACTGATTGCCACTGTAGTTTCATGCATATGAATTATTGGTGTAAGTCTGTTGCATTTTAGAATCAATCTCATACCACGATTTTGGAGTATTTGAAGAGAGGCTTTAAGCTGGATTTATAAACTCTGTTATTCGTTATTGGTTGTTCGTGATTCCCGCTGCTCGAAAATGAAACATTGATATCACATACATGCGTTTATAAACCGTTGTTGTCGTGTTGTTCGTCGTTTCCTCGTCGTTTCCACGTCGTTCGTCGTTGCTCCCAAATAACCAAATTTTATATCTTGTTATTCGTGATTCGCAGTTCCACCAATGAAAACTGAAGTTAGTGCCACATGACTTAATTTCTACCAATCATTTTAAACTCAAAATTGACACTACTGTTTTTACGGTCAGTCAAGAGAGGCGCTACATTCAAATAAGCTACTATTTATTGATGCATTTCGGCAGCATGAAATGAGGAAAACTATTGGTGCTACAAGCTGTCGAGTTAAAAGCACTAATCAGATTCACTCTTGTGATGCGCGATTTCTGCATGTGAAGTTGACATTTCTTACTTGACGTGAAGCTGTTTACGATACAAGCTTGTGTTTTGGTTTGGTTCGTTGGATTTGCCATTTTTGTATTTCGCTATTCGCAACAGAGTTTATATTTAAATCCACAAAAATGTCTCAAGAGGAACAGGATTTTGATGGGGAAGATGAGTTCGACCTAAATACGATCCTAATAGATATGATACAAAATTATGAATATCTATTCAATTTAAGCCACAAAGAATACAAAAACACCGCGAAGAAGGAGGCAGCGTGGTCCGAAATAGCCACAGTGCTTAATATTACGGGTAAGTTGACAATTGATACACATATTTATCACTTGCCAGCCTAGATTGGATTATAAAATGAAGCGAATCAACATAAAATTTGTATTTTCAGCTGAACAATGCAAAAAAACTTGGATAAGTCTGCGAAACAAGTTCACGAGAGAGAAAAGAGAAGGTACTCGATCAGGGTCGGCAGCAGAAGAAAGATGGCCTCTTTTTTCTAAAATGCTTTTTTTTGAAAAGTATAGCCGGCCAAGAAAGTAAGTAATTGACTATTGTTGTTGAAAAGGCACACGATTATATAAAATGCCGTTTTTAGGACATATACAAACATTGAGAGTTTGGCATCCAGACCAGGGCCTAGTGGCCTTAACAGACCTCGGCCAGCAGCTTCATTGCCTTTGACACCTCCTGGCCCCTCATCATCACCTGGATCTCCATGGTCGACAATGGAGTGTCTGGTATCTCCAAGTGAAAATGTGGTGGAGAACAGAGAGAATTTGCAAGGCAGAGTGGATGAAACGCCTCGATCAGGTATGTTTTATTATGAACTTGAGATGTAGATACTTATTATTTTTGTAATTTTTTTGGGAAATCAACCGCAATCCTTTTTCTTATATTTGAATTTCAATGTTACTGTAGCATTCCAGTTACCTTTTCAAGAATAATATAGTGTTTAAAATATTTGCCCCTACCTGACACAAAGAGAATCGACAACCAAGCGCTCAATATTATTTTGAAGTTTATACTGCAAGTACTTATTGTAATGATGGTAAAACTTTTTAAGGTCCATAGCAGTAGATAAAAAATGTTTGCAGTCTTAAACTTCACAATAATATTGATTGTCTTGTTGAATTATTTTGTAATTGTCAAGTAGGAACAAAAATTTGGAAACCAATTTATACTTGATAACGGTAGCTGTAACGATACAGAAATGTTGAAAAAAAAGGATTGTGGTTTAATTTCCCAAAAAATAGCAAAAAGAATAATGAATATACAAAAGATATTTAGATACTTATTATGTTTCCAGTCAAAAAAAGAAAAACGAGCAATAAAGAAGAGGAGTTGATGGACATAGCTAAACAATTAGCAAATAGCATAAGCAAGCCAGCCAACCAAAACCGGACTTTCGTAGAGCATGTTTTTACGGTCTTGGAGGAAATGACTCCTGAGGAGTCAAAAGCCAAGAGGAGGGAAGTACTAATGATTTTATATGAGTGAATTGTTTTTTTTTTAAATTATTTTTGTAAATATAGTATAAATAAATTCTTTTTGTAAATATAGTATAAATAAATTTTTTTCATATATCTGTGTTTATTCATTTTTTCTCACATCTGTGTTATGTTGCATCTAACAATAAGGTAGGTATCTTAGTTTGTGTATATCAATTTTCATTGGTTTTTTCTAAATTTAGCATAAATAAATTCTTTTCATATATCTGTGTTTATTCATTTTTTCTCATATCTGTGTTATGTGACATCTAACAAGAAGGTATCTTAGTTTGTGTATATCAATTTTCACGTTTACTTCTGGGATGATGCAAATTTTACAATTTTTGAAACCTGTCAAGTAATATGTTATATATCTATTGTGAAATTTGTTATTTATTGATTTTACTTGTTAGTATCAAATCGAATAAACAACCAAAATAAAAGTCATAGGCACAATTTTTTTGAGAATTTTAATATAATTTAAAACCAGTATAATTTGAAAATGTATCAAAACAAATTACATTGTCATTAGATTATTATCTACAACATTATGCTGCCATGGCACTTGTCCAGCCTCAGAAACAAAATAGTCTGCGAGACTGCTCCTCAGTTGGTAGAGAGCAGTACGACTCCTATTTGCACTCATTCTTCCTACTGACTGCAGAGGTGTCCCATCTTTTCTCCAATCTCCATTTTCCATCCCTGCTCCATCTGCGAATCCAGGAGGACAGTACATATTTTCTTGACTATCTGTCTCCATCAACTTTAAACAAAAATTATGTAAAACGGTGACAGCTTTGACAATGTTGTCAACATTTTCAGTTTTGGCTATAATGGTAGTTTTTAGAATTCTCCACCTAGCAACTAAAATGCCAAAGCTGTTTTCAATGGTTTGTCTGGCACGTGACAGTCTGTAATTAAAAATTTTTTCATTATAACTGAGGTTTTTCCCTGGATATGGTCTCATTATATACGACTTCAATGGAAAAGCCTCATCGGCCACAAGAAAATATGGCATTTTTATATCAGAGTTAGGTAACTCCTTGTCCTCGGGAAGATTTATTTCTTCATTCTCGATTTTTTGTCCAAATATACTCTGCCTAAAAATTCCTCCATCACTTTGTGCACCATAAGCCCCAATGTCAACAAGGATAAATTGATATTTGGAATCACATGCTGCCAGTAACACGATGCTAAAGTTTTTTTTGTAGTTATAAAACTGTGATCCACTCTTTGCAGGTGCCTGGATGTTAACATGTTTCCCATCTAAGGCACCAACACAATGGGGAAAATTCCATCTGGTTTCAAAACCTTCTGCAATTGACAACCAATCTTCTAAGCTTGAAGGACTTTTCAGATATTCCGGGCTAAGGACTGTCCATATCGCTCTGCAAGTTTCATGGATAATTTTATGCACAGTGCTATGTCCAATCTGAAAACTCCAGGCTAAAACCTGCATGTTCGTTCCTTGAGAAAGGTACCTAGGTAAAAATATAATTCAATACACAAAGTTATTAATCAAATAAATAAATACTTACTGCAAAGTAAGCACTAGTCTTTCTTCAGGGGAAATACCATCAGAACGTTGTTGTTTTCTAATTAGAGGTCCAACTTTTTCTAGCAGCTTATGGAACACCGGTCTGGTCATCCTGGTAAATTTAAAAAATTGAGGGGCGTCCAAACTTTTCATTCTATGAAAATAGTCAAAGTTTCCCTTCTGAATTCTTTGCCTGTTGATAGGCCTTACTTTAAAGCGCCGTGTTCGCCGATTTTTCTTAATTTTCACAAGTAAATAAGCGCACGTGACCAATGCAAAAGCACCAATTAAGTTTCGTCTCCACATATTTTGATAATAGATCAACTGTTCAAAAACAAATTTCTATTTTACTTTCAATACACAAACAATAACAAAACATAAATAATCTGCCACGTCAAACGCCAATGTTTCTGGCGTATGACATACCTCAGACGTCATCGTTGTGACCAATCAAATTTCAACAACGCCAGCAACGAAAAACCGATATAAATTAGTCGACTCTGGAACAACTGTGAATAACGAATCGCCAGCAACTTGGAAAAGACGGCGAGCAACGAACAACGGGAACAACAGAGTTTATAAATCCACCTTTACTGTTGTTGTCTAAGAGATAGAGTATGTAGTTGGATAATACTATTGAAAACTGTTATTTTTGCTTTCACTGATATTTGAGCAGTTATTCTTGAGAAAAAAAGTTTTTTCGAAAATTTTTTTCTTGTTTTAAAGTGTTCTTTAAATTTTCATCCAACACAACTCCTAAGTACTTGAAATTCTCCACAATGTCAATTTTTTTGTTTTCCATAATTAATGTTATACCATTTTTATATATATTTTTAGTTTTATTCGGATTGGAAATAATCATAGCCTTTGTTGTTAGAACATTCAATTTTAGTTTTTTATTTTTAAATAATTCTGTAGTTGGTACAATTCATCATTCATTTTCTGAGTTGCCAACTCCAAGGAATCATCACTAATCGCCAACAATATAAGTTGATAGATTCACAATCAAGAGAGCAATCATATACAGTATAAAAAGCGGTGGCAATATGACGCTTCCTTGTGGCCTCCCTATATATACCTCTCTCACGCTATAGAAATTATTATTTATTTTCACAACCTGTTTTCAGTCTTTAAGGTAGCTGTCCAACCATTTTAGTGCATTGAATTTAATACCATAACATTCGAATTTTTGCATTAGTATGCATCGATCAATTGTTTCGAATGCCCACTTCAAATCAATGAATACTGCAACAATATATTTTCCCTTATCCATCAATTGTTTCCAACTAGTAATGGTAAGTTGTAAAGCTGTTTCACAGGAGTGTTTGCTACGAAAACCCGATTGATTACCTACAAATATATTGTTTGCATTTACATGCTCAACAATTTGATTATATGCTGCACGTTCAATCACCCTTTCAATATCAGGTAATGTATTTATTGGTCTGAAATTTATTGCATCGTTTGAATTTTTAACTTTTGGTATACGTGTTATAATAGAAGTTTTCAGCTCATTGGGAAATATGCCAGTTTGAAAAGATGTATTAGTAAGATTTAATAAATGGAAACCACAAGTATCAATGACATTTTTTAGAATTAGACCACTCATAACATCATGTACCTTACCCGTATTATTTAGATTAGAAGTAATATTCTTCACTTCATTTAGGCTGGCTGATCGGAAATTTTCTGATAGTTTCGATTCTTGGCGCATGAAAGGGAGACCATTCATCACCGCTATCTATCCTCTACACTTGATATGAAAAATTCATTGAAATAATTGGCAATTTCGTTCTCCGATTTGGCAATAATAATTCTATCATTAAATTCAAATTTCATAAATGGATATGTAAATGCAAAACATCATTTCTAATCAACTATTTTACAATGGCATTTTCATAATAAAGTTTTCTTTTCAATTTAAGACCGTTAATGACTTCATTTCTATACACTTTATAAATATTCTAAAGACACTGTTTTTCTTCCAAATTATTGCATAGTCGAAAAATTTTATGTCTTATCTCGATTTTTTGATTTAATATGAATTTCCTTGTCATACCAAGGTAAGCTATTCCTTTTGTTCTCGAAAATTTTCACTGGACACACTTTCTTGAAATTATTCAATATTTCATCAACAATAGTGTTAACATCAACACAATTCCATGGCCAACTACATTCAATGAGTTTTACATTTATTAGATGAAAATTATCTACATTATATTCTCTGTACATTTTTTAAACTTCATTTCTTGTTCTGATATTACTCCTAATATTAATGTCTATGGTATTATGATCATTGGTAACTACATAATCAATCAGTGTTTCACTAATTAGTGTGCATCTTGTTGATTCTCTTACCATTTGTTCTAGACCATATTTCATGATTGTTTCTTTAAATTTTTTACTATAAAAAGTATTACTCAGATAATCCAAATTAAAATCCCCAATAATTACTAGACGTTCATTTTTTGTAGTAAACTTGTCGCATAGTTCTTCAAAATCATGTATGAATTTTCCATGGTTACCTTTTGGAGAATGATACACAGGTCTAAGTTTGTTTTGATGTCACCGAACTGCACTTTTGTAAAGATGCACCAATAATTATTATTCTCCTCAATTATTATTTCTGTGTTTGTTGCAATAAAGCCCTGTCTAATGAACATATATACTTCTCCTGTATGCTTTTCGAGTTACATTTGATTAATCAATAATTTTTTATATTTAGCTCAACTTCCTCTGTGGTCAGAGTTTCACTTAAAAGTACTATTTTGGGGTTATAGCAGGTCAGCTCCTCGATTATTTGATCTTTGTGTGCTATGAAACTTTGAGCATTAATGTATATTATATTCATATAACATTGAATATTAGGATTTCTTACTGAAAATTTCGAGTTTTGTCAACGATTGTTGGTATGTTGTTTATATACCTGATTGTTTTATCTGTATCTCCTGTCCGTTTCAGTTGATCCAATTTGCCTTTGATGTTTAGAAAGTACTCTCTTTGCTTTTTCGTTTGGTCAGCGTATATGCGAATGCTTGGTATTTATCTATAATTTTGTTTCTTCCTTTCATAAGTTTTATGGCAACCTCTTTACTTTGGAAACAAACTTTAATTGGACGTGTTTTTTGTTGATAATATTTTCCTAACCTCTGAAATTTGAAATCTTCAGCTCCAAAACTTTCCACATTGTTTACTATATCCGTTATGTTGTTGGCGATCTAACATTTCCTGTATTATCGTCTCGGTGTCCATTTCACTCTCTACTTTCTCAACACGACTTCTGAGTTCCTTATTTTCATCACTGAGAGTGCTAAGATGGTTATTTGTTTCTTCACACAGTTTGTTTTGTTGATTGAGGCCATTTCTAAAACTATCGACAGACTCTTTGAGCTCATGCATTTCCTATTCCCAATGATGTTTTATGGGTTCAAAGTATTCTTTCTGGACAGTTTTTAGCATATTTTTCATTGCAGTTTCATATTTGAAAACATTTCACTGGTCTTTGGTGTTTTAACCTCACTTTTATCTCGCTGCTTACAACATATGATTTCCCCACAACTGTTTTGCAACTTTGCCTGTGCCGCACAACTGGGATGGAATGCTGATTGACACATAACACAATTTTCCGAATTGATTACTTTTTTTGCACAATTTGCAATACTTTTCCTGCATCACATTTTTGGGTGTACTTCCAGTCGCCATTTTGTTTTGACAGGTCTTGCACATTTTCCTGAACTATTTTTTGGATGTGCGAAACATTAATAAAATAAAGAAAATTCTTCAATGAAAGCAAATGGAATTTTTTTTCCAATAAAGGAAATCATGGGTACAAAAATACGAATTTCAAAAATAAAACTCGTAACACCGAAAAACAATGTTAGAACTTACCCTTAGTCATTTCCCGATTTTTCATCATCAATATCACTATCACTAGTACTTACATTGAAAACAATATCGTCGATAACTTTATCAGCTTTATTAGCTACATCCCACATTTTATTTTCTTCCTTTTGAACATGAGCACTTGCTCCAGTTTTCTGCTGTCACTCATTCAAATGATTTCGTTCCACATCGGCTAACTTAAACGTTAGATTTTCCTTTGCCATATCCCTTTAACTTGTGCTCAAATTAATTCAATTGGATTCAACTCACAATGATACTGGGGTAACCTTAATACAGTTATTCATGGCTCAATGCTAATTAATCTACAGCAAGTTTCTTATATTTACAGACATATATCTTCACAATTTGAAACAGGAGTGCATTTATCCTGTAACCATTCTTGAATTTGAGCTTTTCTCCATGTCTGTTGTAGCGCTTTTTTCGCAGTATCAACTATGGTAAGGAGCTTTATCCATAACAACGACAGATCCTGGTTCTAAATTTTCAGTAATGCGTCCAAACTACTTCTCGTACACCTCTGCGTTCATCTCTTCATGGCAGTCTCCCGTTTTCTTGGTAAATATTAATTTACCATTTAACACAAATCTGCTATCACTTCCTACTTGTGTAATTATTAAACAACCGCATTTTCCAGATGGCATTTTTAAACTAGTTGACCAGCCTTCAATAGCTGCTTGTGTCATGCAATTTTCACATTTCCATACTTTTTTCACCCTGTGCCCCTCGTTGACCCATGTTTCATCCGTGTAATAAATCTTTCTTCCTTGATTCCGAAAATCGTTAATTTTCCTTAGGTACTCTCTTTTCCACAATACTATTTTAAATCTTTTAAAAAGAACACTCTTTCTATTTATTTTCTCATAACTAAAATTCGAGTAATACAAGAATTACGCGTCACTTGTACTAATCGACTATATTGACACTTTGATCCGAATTTTAGAAAAACTATATTTTGTATAACTAATTAAGTCTAACAGATATTTCCTTAATAAAATAAAAAAAAGCGCGCGAACCCACCCAACCGATGTCCCTACACTATTGCGATATCGCTGCCTGACAAATATCAACATACATTTGAAAGAGGCGTCTTTCAACTGGCAGTTGGGGCAGACGTTGCCACTATTTGAAGAAACTTGTTAAACATGAGAAATATAAGTATAAAATTTATATAAAGTATTTATGCTTAGAGCTTGAAATGTGGGGAATCGTAGTATTACATACATTACTGAATTTTAGAAAATTCAAAGTATTTCCGAATTATCCACAAAGATAAAGAAATTTTAGAATTAGAATTAGAAATAGAATGACAACAACGCTTTTATCTTCAAGTTTAGGTTTCCAGGTCATTACACTTTCTAAACTTCTTGGTTGTAGTGTAGGTATCGAACAGACAAGGAGATAACCTCAGTCCAATCCTTCTTAACGTCCTCATGGATGAAGTCATGAAAGAAGTGAAAAGAAAGAGGATACAGAATGGAAAAACAAGAATTTAAAATAATCTGCCACGCTGATGATGAGGTTGTAATATCGGAGGATGAGGTCAATCTACTACTATATAGATTTGAAACAGTTGGAAGAAAATACAACATGATTCATGGTTCATATTGAAACAAAAATCACAGTCCTTGACAATATCTAGGGAGCCCAGAAGTTGAAAATTTACAACAAAATTGTGGATCAAGTTATGTGTTTCAAATATCTAAGGATTAACATTACAAGCAATAGGAACCTGAAACTAGAAGTAAAAGTACAAACATCAGCTGCTAGGATAACGAGGTTCTTTTGAGACATAATATGGAGAAATAAAGTTCTAAATGTTGAAAGCAAGAATATATAAAACATGTGTTAGGTCCATTATGCAATACGCAATAAAGATGAGGGCACACAGCGGCCACTAAACAGCTGTTAAGAACAACGGAGATATAAGCATTATGTTCAATCACAGGCAGAATACTTAGGGACAAAGAAAGAGCAATAATATCAGAATGTTACATCAATACAAATATACATGAATGGCTTTGTTGTGTTTCATTTGATTTTACCTTGTTGTTTGCAAACTTTTGAAATGTAGTGTTTATTTCTTAAGCACAACGTTGGGGTGGTGAAAGAGATGTTGCTGAAGTTGCTCGTTAAAACATTAAAAGTTTTTGTCTACACCTGTGATTAACGCAATATAACATGAGCTACAATGTTTTAGTTCCGAATTTGTACCTGTACGTAATGATTCATCTTCCCTATCTTCAATACTACGTTTTACACCTATGTTGTCTAACTTTTATTGGTGTAATAGATAATGACAAACCATCCCATTTCACAGATTGATTTATGATAAACTTCATTGTTAATTTATTATATAATATAACCCTGTTTGTTTATGGATATAATAATGTCTGATAAAATATTACAGTATGTCCATTAGACTAAGGAAATATGAGATTATAACTTAATACACATATGGGTGTATAGTATAATTCAATGAGTATTTTAAATTAATGTGCTCATATTCTTCATATTAACATAATAATGAATATGGAGTATATGTTACAATTTTATGAAGCATGATAGTTAATACATATGTGGATTATAAATGTTGGTAAACTGAAACTTGTACTGAGCTTTATATACTTACTATTTTATTCACAATCAGTAAATTTCACAATACATCAAAATCATTCTATTCTTAAAAGATTGAGATTCATTTCACTGTTTACTTCATTACTTAAGCAGCTTTATTTTCAATTTATATTTTGGTGTCACTGTCAAAATATAATTGAGATGTCATTGTTATATATATTGAATTATTCTTATCAGTAACACTACACATTAATTTGCAAAAAATTAGTAATTGTTAGATTTAATAATTATGTGCAACAAAAATACCTCAGACAATAGTATACTATAGTTAGTCGAGGATTTAATTATTTAATATGTGCCACAGAACAAGCAAGGTAAAAGAACTCAACATATAACTATTACAGTGAAAGGGGAATTTTCCCCAAGAATTCTAATAACATGACCCGTTTGACCTAAAACTTAAGCAGTAAGCAGAAACTAGCAAAAGAAACAAAAGTTTATAGAGTATTCTGGTGTGTTTTTGCCTTGTAGGTGGAAATCACCCATGTTAGGGGGTTAAATATATAATATCAAAAATAACTTTGGAAATCGATAGAGGGGTAAATTCTAAGCAAAAAGTTCCTTGTGAACATTTTTCAATAAGTCAATATTTTCTTAGTTAATCGCTAATAAAAATCCATTTTTTTCATTGAATTTTCTTTTAAAAGACAGGTTTTTCAACAGTTTTCCTCGAGTAAGTTGGAAAATTGACATTCTACTTAAAAAATATTAGAGAGAAAATGAAGATTATAAAAAAAGGTAAGTATTAAGATTTTTCATTTATATATCGATGGTTTGGTTCCAAATGTGGCTAACTGCAAATATCCAATTTTGGAGCTGTCTATACAGTTCTCGATACAGTCCTCATGAAAATAAGGGTCTCTGCTAGTTCCAAAAGTAATCATATCAATGAATTAAAATTTGGAGCCAGAATGAGTATTTCACAAAGTGTATCTACTATTAAAATATTTTTATTAGTTCCCTATATGGTCAAAATCACATAGCTTGTTTTGGAACTGTAAAATAGTTATTTGTAAAACAAGTGTCACAATGACTCGTTGTGCAAATCAAGAGTACTACAGAAAGTCATTGTGGCACAAGTTTTACACAATATTTTTTATAATTTGCATTTATTTAATTATTTAAATAAAATATAATTTCATATAATCCCAGTTTTTAAACTAGGAGGAGTGGTTTAAATTTAAGTCGGCAATTCTGTTGATTCCTAATTGGTCAGATCACAGATGGTTTTATTCAGCACTTCTGACTTTTGACATATAACGGAATAATTGTGTAAATTGTAAACAAACTTTCATTTAAGCAAAAAGAGGATGATTATTTGTTTAAAAAAGAGCTTCATCGTATATGCTTTAGCCATCTATTTATGTTATATCATGAACAGAATTATTTCTGTAATACATCTTCACATAGATATCTGGTAATTTATCCCAAAAATCGAACGTTTTGTATACCTATATATTGACCCTATACAATGTAAAAATAAACAATTGACAAATCATTGATAAATAAACGTTAGCGTACTTTATTCATTAATATGTTTAATATATAAATTATTCTAATTTATCTTTAATATAATAATTTGCTAGCTAGAACAACGCTAGACCATTTTATTTATAATTTGTGTCAAGGTTAAAGTCAAATGTCAAATAAAAATATAACTAAATACAATAACCAACTGTACACTAAAAATTACTATAACAGTATTCAAAGAGCTTCATTGTGACACTGTAAACAATGTTATAATGAAGTCTCTTTTATACGCGAATTGTAAAAATATACTTTTGCTACTTCCATATGTGTCCAAAATCTAATAGCCTTTTCTGGAACTAAATAATTTAAGTGAAATTCTCGTGCGTAACCCAATTAGCTACTTATACGTACAAGTCAGCTGATTAAGATACTTGTTTAGTTTGATTTTAATAGCAGTAATAGTTTGACTAGCGAACTAGCATTGTGTGTGTATCAGTTCTGTTATTAAAAAGTAAAAATACAACATTTTTCTTACAAAATGAACTCCAGAAGCAAAAACATATTAAGTCTGGTGTCCTGGTGCTCCAATGAAATATCTTTAGAAAGGGCAGGTTTTCCTGTGGCCAAACACAATTAATGTTAGGTGCCTAGCTCCTCATTCTCCCAAATTGTGTGCACATAACAAACCCAATCTGATATTATATAAAAATGTACTAGATAGTTTTATGTTTTGATTATAAATTCTGGAAATCCTTATATCAACACAAAAGGAAATGACATTCCAGGCAGGATCTTAGGTGAACCATGCAATAATTCTTGTAGGTAAGGATAAGGTTAAAGGTTCTGTTAACTTAGACCCTAGATTTTTTATTTTCATTTTAGGATTAGATGCAGAACTTGAATTAGTCACAAGAAAGGATTAACATTTTTACATCTTTCTGGCATCTTTCAAATATTGACAGGCAACGATATTTCCTCTATAATTTGGCAGATGTTGTCAATTCTAAAAGAAAAAATACTGCAAAGCAAAATAACTCAAACATATCAAAATCCATAAAATTTTACCTAAGCATCAAAAACTCTAGAATCAATGTATGCAAAACAATGCTGCTTAACACCATTGGTGTTAAAAAGGGTTTTCAATGATGCCATAAAAAGTGTGTTATAAATAGTAACACTACAGAAAAATATTTAAGAGGTGTTTTGGCAACTCAAAAATATTAGAAGAAGCAGTAGACACTGGAATGTGCAGGAAAAAACCCTGAATTGCTTGAAGGAGTCGTACAATCGCCATATTTTTAGGAAACATTGTAACTTAAAATTCCATAAGCTTAGAAAGGGTCAATGTCCCACATGCACTTCGTATGAAGCTGCTATCGCAGTAACCAAAGCTAGTATGCTAGAAAAATATGACCGTCACATAAAAAAAGGACAGAGACAGATAGGGAAAAAGTTTGGACAAGAATACATCCAAATAAAATCCTGGAAACATACATTCTGCTAACTTTGATTTGTAGCAAGTATTGTATGTGCCAACAGATTTCACAAAAACGACATTGGCTTATTGGACTGGAAAATCCTGGCAATGTGGTAAATTGGCACCACATTAAGTGGATAAGACCTCTATTAAGCTGGACCCCCCACCATCACAACTCAAGTTCGCAACCAGTCAGAAATTTAAGTGCTAATTTAATACCATAGTCCAAATTTTAGTGCTCAAACCGTTTAGCAGGAAATCGCGTGAAAAATGGGTGGGGGCCAGCTTGCCATTAAGCTGGACACCCCCATACCAGAAAAAATGGTGATCTAGTATAAACGACAAGTTCACTATAATTTAGTGCTAATTAAGTGCTCTAAGATAACGTTAAAAAATTGACCAAATATAACATTCTTTAAATAATTTATCTGGGGAACGTGGGCGCCGCGCTCTAAAATTCGTTAGACGATCGTCAAAGAATTTGGTGCACGCAAGATTATGGTACTAAAATATTCCTTCTGCATCGTATTTTAGAAAAAATACAATGACAGAATTTAGTGCTACCTGCATCACGTGAAATTAAATAGTTTATACGGGAAAGAGAGAGCGCCGCGCTCTAATATTCGTTAGACGAACGTCAAAGAATTTGATGCTCGCAAGATTATGGTACTAAAATATTCCTTGGGCATCGTACTTTTTGCGTAGGATTTGACCCAAATAGACAGCATTACATTCTGGACATTTAAGTTTATATATATATATATATATATATATATATATATATACCAGATTTCTTTATTGGGAATATTGTTGTTTTTACATTTAACAATATTGTACTCACATTGCTTTCTGATTTGAAAGAAATTGTTGTATTTTTGCTAAAATTATTTATATTTGATATATATTATTAGAAATATTATCAGCATAAGTAATGGTTTTGTAATTTTTTATTTCCTTAGTTTGTTTGGGAAATATTAGTTGTAATGCCACTTTTCCTCGTTTTTATTAAGTAATTTATTTATTATATGTAATGGATAACCGTTGGATGTTTCTATTTGTTTAATTGTATTAATTTCTCTATCAAAATTATATTTGTTGATAAGAACTGAAAACGCTCTATGTATCTTTTAATTATATGCTGCTAATTTATGTGACATGTGATCATTGGAATTATATGGAATAGGGAATAGTCACATCAGTGTGTGCTAGTTTTCTGTTAACTGAATAATCAAGTACATTATTAACTCATTGAATTTTTAAATCAAGAAAATTTAATTAGTTATTTTCTTCAACTTCTAATGTAAATTTAATTTTTGGGTGTAAATTATTTATATGGTTGCAAAATACATCTAATTGTCGTTCACTGCCTATAAAACAAGTTAATATGTCATCTTCATATCTATACCAAAATAAGAAATTTTTTGAAATGTTACCTACCTACTAAAATTTTTCTTTCTAAACCGTCCATAAAAATGTGTGCCAAAATATATCGTGTTGACCGATCACGATGGAATTCTGTCAGTTGAATCGGGGCGCTGAGGTGATGCTACAGTAAAATTTTCAGCCCCCTAGCTGTACTCGAAGCTGAGACACAGGTACCCTCGTTTTAGGTAGTGTGTCGGTATATATATATATATATATATATATATATATATATATATATATATATATATATATATATATATATATAACAACAAAGATATTCATGGGTAATTCACGCAAAATGAAGGGTTACTGAAACAGTCATCTATAGCTCTCCCTCCGTGTCTCTGTTGGTTGTTGTCCTGAAAACTCGGGATCTTCCATTTGAAGGCACAAATGTGTGTTTGGTTATCTTGTTGAAATCCGTTGTTTGTGTTTTCTCATGTTTCAATTAACATCCTTGCTCCCAAGTTGTACACCTTTTCTTGGTTATGCCGTACCGATGAAGGCTAATGAGCCAGAAACATGCATGTCTGCGGTTACCACTCTTTTCAGTAGCCCCTTCTTCTATTTGCGTGCAATACCCACTAATCTGTTCTTTGTTATTGTTCATATGTCACGCACTATTCGTACATCTTTATATATATATATATATATATATATATATATATATATACGAGGTCTGACAATTAAGTAATGCGACAATATTCAAAAATCGAGTATATTTAAAAATTAAGGTACATCAATGCGATCCCCTTCAAAGTAGTCCCCTCCCGCACCTATACACTTATTCCAGCGAGTTTTCCAGTTTTCGTAACAATTCTGGAACAGTTCTTGCGGCACCTCTCCTAGCACCCTCGTCACAGATTCTTGGATATCTTCAACGGAGTCAAAATGTCGACCTTTGACGAATGTTTTCATGTGGGGAAATAGGAAAAAGTCGCAGGGTGACATGTCCGGTGAATAGGGCGGTTGCGGTAACGTTGCGATGCCTTTAGACACCAAAAACTGAGAGACACTAAACGCAGTGTGACAGGTAGCATTGTCGTGATGCAGAACCCAAGCCTTCGCGATCTCTGGACGCACTCTGAGCACCCTTTTTCGTAATCTTTCGAGTACATCGCGGTAGAATACTTGATTTACGGTCTGTCCAGGTGGTACGAACTCTTTGTGAAGCACCCCTTTGCTGTCGAAGAAGCAAATCAACATGGTTTTCACCTTGGACTTGCTCATTCTCGCCTTCTTTGGCCTTGGCGCCCCAGGGGATAGCCACTGTTGACTTTGTCGTTTAGTTTCGGGGTCATATTGAAAAAACCAACTTTCATCACCAGTAATAACTCGATCGAGAAGAGTTGGATCACTTTCAACCTGCTCGAGAAGATCTTGAGCGATGTTCAATCGGTGGGCTTTTTGCTCATCTGAAAGGTTCTTCGGTACCATCTTCGCACACAGCTTTTTCATGGCGAAATCTTCGGTTAAAATCTTTCTAACTGTTTCCCGGTTAATATTCAACTCGTCAGCCAACATTCGAATGGTTAGTCGCCGGTCTTGACGAATAAGGGTCCGCACACATATATATATATATATATATATATATATATATATATATATATATATATATATATATATATATATATATATATATATATATATATATATATATTTGTGGCAACTTTGTAATGGCTCTAACGATTTCGATCACATCATACCACGATCCCTGAAAAATTCTCAAGGGGTCCAAATGTCCATCTAAAATTTCAAAAATATGGGTATTTCAAGTTTTTACCAATTTATACAGTTTTTGACCTCAGATAGAGAAAAAAAGCCTAAATGTTGTTTATGCTCTATTCAAGACCTTTCCAACGGTATACAATGATTGAGATATTTGGTGTACCCTTGTGGAGTTAAAGCCAAAATAAGTGGTCTACCTTTTGATTTATTTTCATTTCTTCAAGTTTTTTCCAATTTATATGGTTTTTAACCCAGATCAAAATTGTTTTTTCTAAAAAAAATTCCTTAAATACTGCATCCAACAATTGCAAGCTCTTAAAAGTGCTTTGCCTGCCGATGTTCACGAGTTTTATGATAATTTTCCATATTAAATTTAATTTTATTTCCGTTGGAAATTAATGTTTTTATACATTTTTTGTTACACACAGAAATATTACAAGTCTATTTTGTAATAGGTAGGTACCATTGGGTTTAATATTGTTTACAATCAGAATAAAATATTCAATTATTTTCCAACGCACTTTATTATTATTGAATTGACTAAAGAAACACCACGAAATTACATTATGAGTGAAACCTCGTAACTGACCCATTATATAGGGGATGAATAACCAAAACCACGCATCTAACATTAAAGGTTCTTAAGTACCTAAAAAATGCGTAATCAAGACCAGTTTGTATTATTTTATATCATTTATAAAAAATTCGGCACAAAAAGTCAAAACTTTACTCTGCAGACAGTTTTTTCTGTAAAATTTGCTTTTCTCAGATACGAGGTTTTGCCATTTCGCCGACGATAAGTAGATATAGTATAGTACCCTATACATCGTATGATTTGATATCACATCTTTTGTAAGCGCTGTAATTGCGTCACCTATGTTTACCTCGTCAAGAGGTTTTTGGACTGATGTGAACTTTACAAATAAAAGGAACCAACACATTCCCATTACCCTAAATAATACCCAAATACATTATTACAACAGGGCAAAATATCTGGGTATTACTTTGGATGCCAAACTACGCCTGGAGGGCTCACATCAAGAAGAAAAAAGAAGAACTAGTTATAGAATTTAGAAAAATGTGTTGGCTACTCGGAGCTCTTATATAAGCAAATAGTTAGGAAAATGTGGACATATGGTTTACAACTCTGGATTTGTGCCAAAAAGATTAATTTAATTATAATACAGGGATTCCAGACTAAAGTGCTGAGGAATATAGTCAACACTCCTTGGTATTTCCAAAACAGTGACCTTCACAGAGACTTGGTCATAGAAACTGTTAGTGAAACCATCAAGAAATTTGCAGACAGCCATGAGCAGCAACTCCTACACTACTCTAACATCGAGGCTAACCAGCTCCAAGAAAATGTGGGTTTGAACAGAAGACGAATGTGTCCTATAAGTTTAAGCGGTTCAGAATGATTATTTTTGGTAAAACGATTTTTTTAAATGAAATAAAACAAAAAATATGCAATGGATAAAAAGTTAGATTTTTTGTCTCAGAATATTTTTTGTAGGATAAAAATGATCAGAAGTTTGCAGTTAAGAGAGACAGCCACTTTTCTGAAGCCTTTTAATCTGAAAAATGACAATTTACAGAAAATTGAATTTTACAGAAATTGTACCTGTCGAAATTTGCTGCAAAATGGTTTTTGAATCAATTTAGTAGGTTTGAAATTAAGGAAGTTATCATTGTAAAGGCAAGCCGATCAGACATGGTGGTGAACACTGAAAAATAAACGGTTTTAAGGATTAAAACGAACTTTTCCGCATCTGTGAGACACCTTGAACAATATTCAATCATATACTCTCTGGAGGCTGTATCGTGCTAACAAACTGAAAGTTCTCCAAAAATGACAAGAATTTTGTACTTCAAGTACCATAGCACCCGTTGTACTGGCTTTAGTGAGCTAAATATCAATAGGGTTCATCTTTGAGACGCTCTAAATAATATCCAATCATAAAATTGGTCACTTGTATATATTCCGGAGGCTGTATCGTGCTAACAAACTGATACTTCTCCAAAAATATCGTACTTAAAGTACTGTAGCACCTGTTGTATTGGCTCTGGTAAACTGAAAATCAATAGGGTTCATCAGTGAGATGCCCTGAATAATATTCAATCATAAAATTGGTGACTTGTTGAATTTCGGAGGCTGTATCGTGCTAACAAACTGAAATTTCTTAAAAAATGACAAAATGTCGTACTTCAAGTACCATAGCACCCGTTGTACTGGCTCTGGTGAACTGAAAATCAATAGGGATCATCTGTGACATGTCCTTAACAATATTCAATCATAAAATTGCTGACTTATTATTGCACTCCGGAGGCTGTATTGTGCTAACAAGACATGTAAGGAAAAGTGGCCGACGACGACATACACACAGGATTTTTTTTCTAAAAACCGTTTTTTCGTGTTGTTGTTGATGGAAAACGTAAAAATAACTCAATTTTTTTTTCTAAATTTCAACTTTTTTTGGGGTAAACCAATACTTTTCTCGCATATAGAAAGGTTGGGCGGAAAAGTAATTTAGCATATTTTGTTGTTGTTAGGGGCGGTTTTTAAGGGTTAAAACAATGCGGTAATTTATACTGTAAAAAGTTAATAATAATTGATTTTCAGTTATTGTGTATGTATTATCAAATCACTTCAATTAGTCAATTTTTTTTTGTAAATATCATTATGGGTGGTTTTACTTTTCCGCCCAACCTATCTAATATGCGAGAAAAGTATTGGTTTACCCCAAAAAAAGTTGGAATTTTGAAAATATTTTTGAGTTATTTTTACGATTTCCATCAACAACAACACGAAAAAAATGGTTTTTAGAAAAAAAATCTTGTGTGTATATCGTCGTCGTTGTCGGCCACTTTTCGTTACATGTCTTGTTAGCACGATACAGCCTCCGGAGTGCAACAAGTCACCAATTTTATAATTGAATATTGTGAAGGACATGTCACAGATGAATCCTATTGATTTTCAGCTCACCAGAGCCAGTAGAACGGGTGCTATGGTACTTGAAGTACGAAATATTTGTCATTTTTTGAGAAATTTCAGTTTGTTAGCACGATACAGCCTCCGGAGTTCAACAAGGAATCAATTTTATGATTGAATATTATTCAAAACATCTTACAGATGAACCCTATTGATTTTCAGCTCACCAAAGCCAGTACAACAGGTGCTATAGTACTTTATGTACGACATTTTTGTAATTTTTGGAGAAATTTCAGTTTGTTAACACGATACAGCCTCCGGAGTGTATACAAGTGATCAATTTTATGATTGGATATTATTCAGAGCGTCTCAAAGATGAACCCTATCAATGTTCAGCTCACTAAAGCCCGTAAAACGGATGCTATGGTACTTGAAGTACCAAATTTTTGTCATTTTTGGAGACTTTTCAGTTTGTTAGCACGATACTGCCTCCAGAGTGTATACAAGTGATCAATTTTATGATTGAATATTGCTCAAGGTGTCTCACAGATATAGCCCAAGAGCGTATCCACGGAGGGGGCTTTGGGGTCTCAAGCCCCCCCCCCTTTACGAAGACTTATGTCATAAAAAGTCAAACATCGCTATAAATACTAATAATAAATACAGTAATTATATATTATGTTTACCAAAAGCTTTATTTGAGAATATAAATAATAAAATAAATATCATTTTATTAAAATAATCATTTAATTTTATTTATTTTACGTCCACAAAACCAGCCGCGCCGAGTGCGTCTGAATTTAGGTAGTCGGCAAAATGCTCAAACGCGGCGCTTCCCGATTGAAGATAAAGACAATCGCAGGCTGCGTCTTTGGTTTGCAGAACATTGAAATAAAAAACGTGTTTTTATGCATTTTTTCTCTGTGAAATGGCTTTAAATAATAAATCTATATTTCTGGAAGATAAGAAGAAATTTATTTTATTATTCAATTATTCAGATTGTGTTTGACGTTCATAGCGAATACAAGTTATTTTTTGTCTCATTTGGACCTGCGTAAAGCGATCACAAACGACATTAACATCTTTTTTTACAAAAAATCCAAAAAATAATACGGTTGTGGAGGTGGGACCTTGTGGTAGTATTGTTATAGAAGAAAACATCGTTATAGTAGCATCAACAAGTAGTGGCAGTACTGGCAGTGGCTCGCAAGAATTTGAGGCAAGTAGTAGTAGTCAACCTAGCCGTTTTCCTAAGGAGCCCTCACAGCAAAGCGTAAGTATATAATTATAATATGCCTTTTCATATTTCGTAATAAATGATAAAAAAGAAAAAGGGATAAAAATAAACAATATTTTTTTGTATGTTCAAAGAATTACAGGATGTGACGTACAGTTAGATCTAAAAAAAATATTTTAACATTTTGTATTTTAGTTTTACTTTACGTTATTTTCAAATATGTGAAAACTGTTGAGTGTTGATTTGGGTTAGAAGCTTCTTAGAGCAAAAAAAGGAATTTATATTGATTTTGGTTTATTTAAGCATTTTATAGAATGGTAATGGTATTTTGTCTTTGCGTTTGAGTTTAAAATCTTAATTACATAGGCATAAAGGGATTTTATTGAATTCGTACTATTCGTTCTATTTTTTTTTTCTGTCATATTTGTAAAATTCAAATTTGGTATATAATTCTAACTTAATTCAAATAAAATTATAAATAATATACTTTTTTGAATTTAATACCTATGACCTGCTTTATTTGTTAAATAATGTATAGGTCAACCAAAAGTCAAAGAAGTTTGCTTTTAAATATTGTAACGTCAATACAATACGTCAAAAATATCGTATAAAAATAAAAAACTTTACAATACAACTATGAAATTAAATTTGTTCATTTTTTTTAAGAATGGCTGCCAGCTATGTGATATTGGGAATGCAGTCGGACAATCTTTAAGTGTCCATGAAAGGGAAACAGCAAATGCGTAAATTCAGTGTTCATTGGCTACAACAGTATAACTGGCTTGCGTATAGCGAAAGTAAAACTGGAGGATTTTGTAAATTTTGTGTGCTATTTGCACCAGATGGCGGAGGAATGGGTAGCCAAATAAAAATAAAATAGTTATATAATAGGCTCATTTAGTCATATTTCCAAAGTTACTCTTTTTATACGATTATTGTAGTTTACCTTTTATTTTAAGCTTTAAAAAAAGAATTAGCCCAATTGGACGAAAATTACCAAAAATTTTAGAGCTAGAATAATCTAAGGCTATTTTAAAATGTGACGCCATACAATCTTTTTTACATACAAATTGCGATCTTGGACACCTGCGCTACCTGCTTCGAAAAACATTGTCCTTACCTTTTTCTGACATTTGTCACAAAAAGTGTTAATATTTTTCCGTCAGGCTGACAGACGCAAAGCAAAGGTAATGCGTTGTGGCAACGAATTACCTGGTGAAAAAAGATGGTCTGACGTCATAGTTTTAACTAATTTTATAAACTTTAATAATTTTTTTAGGTGGTCGTTACCTTTTTCTGACATTTGTCACAAAAAGTGTTAATATTTTTCCGTCAGGCTGACAGACACAAAGCAAAGGTAATGCGTTGTGGCAACGAATTACCTGGTGAAAAAAGATGGTCTGACGTCATAGTTTAACTAATTTTATAAACTTTAATAATTTTTTTAGGTGGTTAAAAATCATTAAAAAAATTTGATATTTTGCATACTTACTAAATTTATTATGTTATTTCAGAATTTACAATAAAAAAAATTGGTAAATGAGCCTATTGTTTTAATGAAATAAGGTTTTAAAAAACTAACTGAAACTAACTAAACTATATCGTAACCTAAGATTATTTTTCAGATTCTTAAAATGCTTGTAAGGGAACCGCTAAGTTTAAAAAAGCCCGGGAAATGCTCACGCAGCATGAAAACACCAACTACCCTAAATTTTCAGTTAAAAAGGCAAATTATTTTTAAAACATACAAATGTCTGAAAAGTCTGTCAGTATTTCTGTGCAATTAGATAAACAAAAAGCAGAAATAATTGAAGCTAATCGACAGCGGTTAGTGCCGATTATTAAAACAATTCTATTTTGTGCCCATAACAAATTACCACTTAGAGCGCATAGAGATGAAAGTAATAGGCATTTTTAGGAACTTATTAACTTTTCGTATAGATTCTGGAGATTTAAACCTTAAAAATCATATACTAACAGCACCAAAGAACTGTACAATGATTAGTAAAACAATCCAAAATGAAATAATATTTTGCAATGGGAAGGTTATAACTACTGAAATCGTTAATGCTATAAAACAATCAAAATTTTTTACAATAATTTGTGACGAAACAACCGATATAAGTACCAAAGAACAAATGACATTCTGTGTGAGGTATTTGGATAGTACGTATGATATAAAGGAAGTTTTTTTGGGTTTCATTGCGCTGCACTCTACAACTGGCCAATGCATCAAAGAGGCCATAAAAAATCAAATTAAGCACCTGGACTTTCTATTGATAATCTTCGTGGACAAGGATATGATGGAGGCAACAATATGGCTGGAAGGTTCAATAAAGTCCAAGCCTTAACTTAGCTATTTACAAAAGTTGTGAAGTTTCTGAAATTAGGAACATGATGGGTATTTTGAGTAGGGTATGTTATTTTTTTAGTTGCTCTGCAAAAAGAGTTTTAGTTTTTCAACAAGCCATTTGTTCGAAAACTAGTTCGAACTAGAGAATTCAACTAAACGTTTGTTATTCTGAGTTTGATTCGCCCTGTACACCACATTCAGCGGGTTTTGCAGTTTCCTTGTAAAAATGTTTGGTTAAGTTTTTGCATTCTGACGTAGAATTTGAAAAGTCATTAAGACGTCAAAATATATATACACGACCCACCCCGTACAGTAGTTGGCGACGGCATTGACAAAAAGGTAGAGTCGAGTTTTTGATGTGTCAAAGTGACAAGTCGGAAACGAAAAAGTTCTTGTAAAGTGTTTATTAAGTTGAAGTAGTTTCTTCACCAACTAACGTTTGGTGTTAACTGAATAGAAAAATCTATTAAAAGGTACCAGAATGACAACCACACGAAACCAGTGAATATTTTATTCAATTTGATTCACATAAGAAGGATAACAGGTATCAAAAGATATTCAAACATGCAGTAACTTACAACGGGAACTTGTGTTTAACCAGATTCACAATTACGAATATCATTATTTTATTCAATTTGATTCACATGGGAAGGATAACAGGTATCAAAAGATATTCAAACATGTAGTAACTTACAACGGGAACTTGTGTTTAACCAGATTCACTATTACGAATATCATTATTTTATTCAATTTGATTCACATGGGAAGGATAACAGGTATCAAAAGATATTCAAACATGCAGTAATTTACAACGGTAACTTGTGTTTAACCAGATTCACAATTACGACTATCATTGCAATTTTGACAGTTGTCTTTCCAATCTTTTACAAACTTGTAGCAGTTCTACAGAGAGATTCTAGCAAGG
Organism: Galeruca laticollis; assembly: GCA_963921935.1. Lineage (NCBI taxonomy): Eukaryota > Metazoa > Arthropoda > Insecta > Coleoptera > Chrysomelidae > Galeruca > Galeruca laticollis. The sequence goes on from OY998175.1 coordinate 179,213,641, forward strand.
TTGTACGTAAGTACTTTATTTTACAAAAAAATGTACTGTTGATACACATAGATTGTGTTTAGCTGCGACTACCACCTTCGAAACGGTCTAAGTGAGTAAATAATATTAAGTAACTTTGTGTTTATTCTCAACAAGAATACATTGGTCGTGTGGCCAAATTGTTTCTTTCAACAAATTTTTTATGTATTAGATTTAAACTTATTCTCGCATTGATTATTATTAATGTTCTTATCAGATGTAAATTGAGTTTGTACATTTTTCACTATTTTTAATATTCATGAAGAACGGCCGTTCAATTTGGTTGTGGGTATTTATTAATTAGTTTTCTTTGTATTTTACAGGAGATCAATTCTTTATTATCTCCTTCAATAATTAAATTTGTTATTTGTTTATTTCGAGTTGCATTTAACCAATCCTCGCTTTAATCCCGAAGCTCATTAATTTAAATTGCTAATCGAATACCAGCGCCCTTGGCTGATACAATGGCTAACTAAAGACCTTGAGTCTAACTTTTTTATTTGTTTTGGGCTTAACCTCTAACATTTAAATGGTCCTTCGAGTCGGATGTAATTAAATTAATTAGTATAATTAAATTAATTAACAAATCATTCATTTCTGTATTATAGTTTCGCAAATAGTAAATAAATTGGATCAAAGGCGAGGATTTAAGTTACTTATGGTATGTTACAATTTTTATATTTTACTCCTTTCACCTGTCAATTCGTGATAAGGTTGTTGTGGTTAAAGACAACTCTTTCAATGTTTTGCGGTTTAAATGTTTTAAAATAGTGTAAAAATTTTTGAAAGACAATTGAATATTTCTCTTAACAAGTGGTTATTTGAATAAGATCATTGACATACATTAGTCAGCATTATGGACCACAGTCAAACAATTGAAAAGTTAAAACTTGATCTCAAAGTTTCACGAAGTAATATCACTCGCGTTGAAAATTTCATGAACAACGTTACTGATAATGTAAATCTACAGTTACTAGAAGCTAAACTCAAAATTTTGACGTCAAATTATGATAAGTATAATGCATCTCAAGATTTTTTTGAATCATTGGGCGACGACTTGAGCTCAGATAGGGACGTAATGGACATGAGATATTCGATTATTTTGGAATCTATAGAAAACAGGTTAGAAGTGTTAAAAAACAATAATGCTTCTTCAAATGTACCAGTATCAAATGTTTCAATTAGTACACCATTAGTTATGTTGCCAAAGATAACAATTAATCCTTTTAGTGGTGAAATATGTGAATGGAACACATTTTATCAGTTATTCAAATCTTTAATTATTGATAATAATTATCTGTCAAATGTGCAAAAATTCATTTATCTTAAATCGTATTTATGTGATGAACCTCTTAAATTAATTAGTAATATTGAAGTAGTTCATGAAAATTTGAATGTTGCATTGCAGATTTTAATTAACAGATATGAAAATAATTGTGTCGTTATTAATAAACTTCTCGGAAACATTTTGGATTTAAAACCAGTGATACAAGGTAATGCTACTACTTTGAGAGAATTCCACGTTAATTTTGTAAAAACTTATGAGGCTATTAAAAACTTAAAGTTAGGCTCAGAACAAATTCTTGATTCATTATTAATTTTTATTTTAGAAAGGAAATTAGATTACTCAACAAGAAGGCAATATGAATTAGAAAGAGATTTAAATTCATTACCAACTCTAAAACAATTTCTTAATAATATTGATATGCAGTGCAAATCATTGGAAAGCCTTGGTATGTTTGATAGTAATAATAAACAAAATTCAAAGGTGGAAAATAAAAATACTTTTAAACCTAACGCAACTCAGGTGGTAAATGTAGCTCAGGTAACTGCAAAATGTGTTTTTTGTTCTATGCTGCATAAAATTTACGCATGTGAACAGTTTCGTGCATTGCCACAGGCAGATAAATTTGAATTTGTCAAAAACAAGCAATTATGTTTCAACTGCTTAGGTTCAAATCATACTAGGCAAACTTGCACTAGCAAAAATTGTTCTTTTTGTAACTTGAAGCATCACTCATTGTTGCATAAACCAACAATTCCAACTTTTCTGTCTAATCAAGGTGTTGACACTTCATCATCAAAGCACTCTTCCAGTCATCACACACCCACTTCTTCATGTGGTGTTGATGTATACAATTCGTCTTCTAATCAAAGAAGTTTACCCTTATTGTATGGATCAAACGTTGGTTCATCCTCTATTCCCGCTGTGGTGTCAAATAGTGATGATAATCCAAACCCAACGCCCAATGAGGCAATCGCTAGTAAAACATCAGCTTTTTCGGCCATAAATGTTGACAGCTCTCATGTGCTGTTAGGCACTGTGCAAGTCTGTATCTACACACCAAACAAAACTCCTATACTTGCAAAGGCAGTCCTAGACCCAGGAAGTCAGCATTCCTTTATTACCACAGAATTTATTAAGAAATTAAAATGTAAACCATATGACAAAAATCTCTATATCTCAGGTATTGGTACAGGGACGTCTATCGCGACCAAGATGGTAGATCTGGTCATTCATTCACGGACAAACATGTCCAACTTTCAAGTTCATTTTGCAGTGATGGACTCCATAACATGTGATTTAACCCAAATTAAAATACAAACGTCCAAGTTAAAAATCCCAGAAAGTATGATTCTGGCGGATCCAACATTCTACAAACCCACAAAAATTGATATACTGATTGGTGCTGATAAGTATTATGACATATTAAGCACAGGCCTAATGAAACTAGGTCCACAATTACCTACTCTGATAGCTACGCAGCTAGGATGAATAGTTGCAGGAAATACTCCAATCTCTCACCAGAAGAATTCAAGGAATGATTCTCATGTTGCTACTCATGTTTGTCACTCATACAGTTCCCCACTATCGAGTTTCACAAAGAAGGTGGAACCAAACACTTTAGCTGAACCAAGTGTATGCACGGATACTGGCTTACCTATCACTCAATTGGTGAACAGCCTAGATACAGAGGACGTTCCCTCTGTTGATACACTTCTGGAAAGGTTCTGGCAACTTGAACAAGTACCAGAAAACCTACCCCTCTCCAATGACGAAAAGCTCGCTGAAGAAATTTTCATTAATAGAACTATTTGCCTACCTGATGGATCATACCAAGTAGATCTACCATTCAAAAATCCCCACGAATACAAGAAGTTGGGCAATTCAAGGAAAATTGCTCAAAAACAGTTTGAACATTTGGAAATTAGACTGCAGAAGTCTCCTGCCCTATCGAAAAATTATACCTCGTTCATTGACGAATATGTCGCATTGAATCATGGGCAATATGTGCCACTTATGGACTTTAATGAAACGGGGGAAAATAGATACTTTTTACCTCACCATGCTGTGCTTAGAGAAGACAGGCAAACGACTAAACTTAGAGTAGTTTTCAATGCTTCATGTAAGACCACTACAACTCTTTCACTGAATGACGTCATGTTAAAAGGATATCAGGTGCAACCCAACCTTTTTGACATTTTGGTAAGGTTTTGTTCGTTTCCTTTGGTATTGACGTCGGACTTAGAAAAAATGTACCGATGTATTAAGGTGAATCCAGCTCACCGTTTTCTGCTCAATATTCTTTGGAAAAATCACCCTTCACAACAGCTACAATGTATTGAACTTTGCACGGTTACTTATGGTACAAATTGTGCACCGTTTTTAGCTAAAAGGCTACTAAAGAAAATTTCCGACGAAAGCGTTGACAAGTTTCCTGTTGCATCAGCTATGATTAGGAGTCAGACGTATGTCGATGATATTTTAGCTGGATGTGACACCTTACAACAGCTATTTGAAATATATGATCAGCTAAACTCATTACTAAATCCTGCTGGATTTAATTTACACAAATGGGCATCAAACTCGAGTGAGTTTCTGCTATCTAAACATCTCGAACCAACCGAGCAGTTGGATATGAATAAAGAAGCAAACCCGTGTAAGGTACTTGGATTAAAACGGAATCCTCGTCTAGATATTTTTACTGCCACTGTTCCGAAATGTAATTTTGTAGAAAAAGTTACAAAGAGATCAATACTTTCTATTGTTGCTCAATGTTGGGATCCTCTCGGATTTTTTACACCTATCATTGTAATCGGTAAGCTCATAATTCAACAATTGTGGATAAGAAAGGTTGGCTGGGATGATATAATTACGGATCCCCAATTGGTGTAATTTCAAGGATAATCTTCATATTCTTGAAAACTTCACAATTCCAAGGTACTTTGGATCTCGAAAACCCATAGTAAAATACGAGTTACATGGATTTGCGGACGCAAGTTCAACAGCTTATGCGGCTTGTGTGTACATTCGATGTTGTTATAGTGATGAATCAATATCATCCCACTTGCTGACGGCGAAGTCAAGAGTGGCTCCTTTGAAAACTGTCTCAATTCCTCGACTGGAATTATGTGCTATACTTCTTCTTGCACAATTGTCTCACTCTATTGTAGAAATTTTCAACGATCGAATTGAAATTCAAAGCATTCATCTAAATTCAGATTCAGAAATAGCTTTATACTGGATATCTTCACCACCCTGTAAGTGGGCCACATTTGTGGCTAATCGTGTCTCGAAAATTCAAGCGCTTACTTCAAACTGTACTTGGCATCATGTTTCTACAGATGATCTACCCTCTCGAGGGGTTACTCCCCAAGAATTAATTTCATCCAAATTGTGGTGGAATGGACCGCCATACCTCTTGCACGAACCACTCACTTTGTCTCCTTTTGCCCATTCCAACAGTTACTCTAGTTCTTTGCTAGAAACAAGAGAATTTAAGCTTGTCTCACTTAACTTAATGTCTTCTACACATTTTTGGAAATCGCTGTTTGAGAAATTCTCTTCATTTTCAAGGCTACTACGAACAATAGCTTATTGTAGACGCTTTACGCAAAACTCCAAAAATAAGCTCTACAAACTTCCTGTAGTGTACGGTCCGTTGTCAGTAGATGAGCTCAATAAAACATTGAATAGTATCTTGATCAATCTTCAAAGATTATCATTTCCTAAGGAAATTGAAGAATTGCAAAAGGAACATCCATTATCTAACAAACAACTTCAACATCTTACACCTTTTTTGAGCCAGGATGATGGCCTCTTGAGAGTTGGTGGCAGACTAGATCATGCAAATATTCCGTATGATCAAAAGCACCCGATATTGCTACCCTCACACAATCATATGGTCAAATTAATGTTGTCTTATGAGCACAGCAGGTTAGGCCATGCTGGGGCTCAAACAGTCTTAGCAAACTTCAGACTTAAATATTGGCCTTTGAATGGGCTTAAGGAAATTAAAAAGATAATACACCAATGTTCAAAGTGCTTTAGATTTCGTTGTAATCAATACTCTCAACTCATGGCTAGTTTACCTAAAGAGCGTATAATGATGTCTCGACCATTTGAACAAGTAGGAGTAGACTACGCAGGCCCATTTTATTTAAAATCCTCCCATTTACGCAAGGCTCCAATCATTAAAGCATGGTTAGCCGTATTTGTGTGCATGTCGACAAAAGCGATTCATCTTGAACTAGTCACCAGTCTGTCAACTGACGCCTTTATTTTAACATTGAAACGGTTCATTTCTCGACGTGGAAATCCAAGTTGTATCCATAGCGACAATGGAACCAACTTTATCGGTGCGAAAAATGAGATAAAAAGATTGCGCGAATTTTTCTTGTCGCAAACCACTGATACTATATTTCAAGAATTTTGTTCTCAAAACTACATTCAGTTCAAAAACATACCACCAAGTTCTCCCCATTGGGGGGGACTTTGGGAAGCCGCTGTTAAAAGCGCTAAGCAACTGTTGTATCGCATGATTGGTGATGCAAATTTCACTTTCGAGGTCTTTTACACAATTCTTACTCAGGTAGAGGTAATCTTGAATTCAAGGCCTTTATGTCCTATTTCAAGTGACCCAAACGACTTGCAAAGTCTAACTCCCGGACATTTTCTTGTCGGAACCAGTCTCACATCATTTCCCGAACCCAATCTGACAAATATAGCAATCAACAAACTCTCGTTATATCAGCGTATCTCGCAAATTCAGCAAACATTTTGGAATCGCTGGTCGCGCGATTATCTAAATCGTCTTCAGCATCGTCCGAAGTGGCGTAACCCTTCCCGTAATCTTGAGGTAGGAGAGTTGGTTCTTTTGAAAGAAGATAACACGCCCCCTTTACTTTGGCCCCTTGCTCGCATCTCTGAGATTTTTCCGAGTAAAGATAGCAAAGTTCGTGTTGTCAAACTAAAGACCTCTCTGGGAGAAGTTATACGACCAGTCGTAAAACTGTGTCCCTTTCCAGATAGTAATGAATAAAGACATCATTTTTTTTTCATGTAAACTTAAGTTCCGTTTTTATTTTTTGTTGCGAATAAGGTGCAAGTTAAATCTATTCACCTCAAAGTATGTTACATCTGTTTTGAAAGCCGTGCTTTCAACGGGGGGGGGGGGGTATATGTTCGAAAACTAGTTCGAACTAGAGAATTCAACTAAATGTTTGTTATTCTGAGTTTGATTCGCCCTGTACACCACATTCAGCGGGTTTTGCAGTTTCCTTGTAAAAATGTTTGGTTAAGTTTTTGCATTCTGACGTAGAATTTGAAAAGTCATTAAGACGTCAAAATATATATACACGACCCACCCCGTACAGTAGTTGGCGACGGCATTGACAAAAAGGTAGAGTCGAGTTTTTGATGTGTCAAAGTGACAAGTCGGAAACGAAAAAGTTCTTGTAAAGTGTTTATTAAGTTGAAATAGTTTCTTCACCAACTAACGTTTGGTGTTAACTGAATAGAAAAATCTATTAAAAGATTCCAGAGCGACAACCACACGAAACCAGTGAATATTTTATTCAATTTGATTCACATAAGAAGGAAACAGTCATTGATAGGAAAAAGAATTCCTTTTTGAGATAATACTGCACGAATTGGTCGATTGTGAATTTAATTAAGTTTAGTTAGTTTTATTTTTAGTGACGATTCATTGGTTTTTTAGTTAAGTGACATTATATTGACTGCACTTCAGTGATTTGTGAATAATTCTCCGTAAGTTAACCTAACTTAATTTTTTTGCCACGTGTTCTACAAAAAACGCTTTAGTCTAAGTTTCCACCATCAAGATGGGGGATGAGGCCCCCAATAACTCTTCCTCAGATTCCCTACATAATGCTTTATCACCATCTTCCAAAAACTTAATAAATTCTTTGCACCAACTCTCTCCCCTATTAGAAAAAGACATTAAAAACTTGGAAGATGAACTCGCTTCCACTAAAATCTGTTTTCAAAACGATCCCGAAGTCATAAAGGAAATTTTAATATTGGAACAACGCGTTAAGGCTTCTAAAGGGAGAAGATTGAAGTACTCTGATATCGATTTTGGGCCCCATTTAGTTATAGTAGAACCTATTAAAAGTAGCGGCACTCCCCCTAGTATTCATCCTATGGATGTTGGAAAAATTATACGAAAACTGAACATTCAAAACATTAAAAATATCCAAAAGAAAGGTTCCAGCAAAATAGGAATTACCTTCAAAACTTCTCGTGATGCTAATTCTTTCCTAATGAACCAAGCTTTCAGAAGGGAAGGATATTGTGCTTACATACCACAACGCCTTCTCACCTCGAGAGGCATTGTCAAAAACGTAGGACTCTCTATTACCCCAGATGATATTATTCAAGAAGCTTATTTGCAAAATAAAAAAGTGATTGGTGCTAGAAGACTTAACCGCAGAATAACCAAAGATGACGGATCTTATGAATATGTTCCCTCCACAACAATTCTTGTAACCTTTGAGGGACGTCCATGCCCCAAGGATCTAGAAATTTTTTCAGTTCCAGTCCAGGTTGATAAATATATTGCTCCTGTTACTCAATGCAAAAACTGCCTTAGATTCGGACACTCTGCCAACTCTTGCCGCAGTGCCAAAAGGTGTAGTAGATGTGGAACAATCCATTCTGACCCATGTTCAAATTCCTTAGACTGTTTTTATTGTTCTGGACAGCATCTAGCTTTTGACCGCTCTTGCAAAGAATTTAATAGGCAAAAAAACATTAATGAAGCAATGGCATTCCATGACTATTCTTACTTCGAAGCCTCTCAACTTTTCCCTCCTCTTAAATCTTCTGTTAAAAACACCTCTTTTGATAGATCAATCACATCCTTTCCTCAATTACAGACTTCTTCCCCTTTTCCAATCTCTTATGCTCAAAAAGTGACACAAAGTCCCCCTAGTAACAAATTCACTACTCATAAACGCAGACGTCCCACCATCTTAGAAAAAAGAACTGGATTTGATAAAGATACACATAATGCAGCTCTATTTTCCTCCTCATGCAATGAACTCTGTCAGTCTCCGATAACAAATAAATCTGCACTTCAAAACAATGCTTCATCTCCCTCTTGCTCTCACATTGAAAGAATTGATATGGACTTCACCCCTTCTGATACTCCGTTTTTGTCTGATTATTCCCTTTCTATCCCTAGCTCTCAATCTTTCGCAATTTCTCAGCTTACCTCTCCTCAAGAGGTGAGCAATCATAATATAACTTGAATTTCTCCCTCTAAGTACCTCCCCCCCTTTTTTTATTATTTCATTTTTTACACTATTGCTTGAAATTCAATCGTATTCAGGATAATACCTTTAAATATAACATACTCCAATGGAATATTCGCAGTTTTAATGTTAACAAAGAGGTACTCATTCCTATTATTAGAGATGAGAGTATTAACATTATATTACTAAATGAAACTTGGTTGACTCCAGGTGGATCTGCACATATTAAAAATTTTAGCTGTTTTAGACAAGATCGACAGGATGGCTACGGAGGTGTAGCCACTTTCATCAACAACTCGATTCCTTGCAAAAATTTTGAACACAAAATTCCAGTTCCTCCAAAAATACACTTGCTGGTAGTAGAACTCCAAGATCTATTCATTATTAATAGCTATATTCCTCCCGACCCCAACATTCCCTTCCCTCACAGAATGTTTAATCAACTCCTACAACAAATAAAACATAAGAATTTTATCTTAATGGCTGATTTAAATGGCCAAAATCAAATTTGGGGCTCTGCCATTAATAACCCTAAAGGAATTGCACTCTGGGACTTCATCTCGCATAATGATCTCACCATCCTTAATGACGGATCTCCAACCCGTATTCCCAACCCCAATGTCAATAAAAGCTGCCCGGATATTACAATTACTTCCTCAGCCATAGCTCTAGATTGCTCCTGGAGAACGATCCAAGAATCAGGCTTCAGCGATCATTTTCCTACCCTTTGTTCCTACAAAAAACAAAATACTGTGCCCATCCATATGAATTCCACTCACGTCAAATATAACACAAATAAAGCCAACTGGGATGCATTTCAAGCATATATTGAAAATAATATATATCATAATGATATGGAATATCCCTTGTTCTTGGATGTCTTAAAAAGAGCCATCTCTTTATTTATCCCACTTAAGAAATATTTCACTCCTTCTAAACCTTATCTTCCCTGGTGGGACAAAGAGTGCTCCCAGATGGTACAAAAGAAAAAAGAGGCTTTTAAACTATATCTAAGAACTCTCTCCATGGAAAATTTCATTAATTTCAAGAAAATAAGAGCTAAAACTCGACTTTTTCTGAAAACAAAAAGATTAGAAGGCTTTCGTAAATTCACGGAAGAACTGAACCCCGGAACACCTGTTAAGAAGATTTGGCAATCAATAAAAAATTTCTCTAGATCTATTGAAAATCGTAATTTAATTAACACGCCTCCCCTAGACAGTTCCATATTCCAAAGTCTCTTAAACAAGTTAGCTCAAATCCCTTTTCAAGACCTTAACACTATTCCCCAAGCCATTAACGACTCCTTTACTCACCCTTTTACAATAGAAGAATTGAATTTCAGCTTACTAAACAAAAATGATTCAAGTCCTGGATTGGATTCCATCACATATTCAATGATCAATCATCTTCCCAAAATAGCCCTAGAAACTCTTCTCTCTATTTTCAATAAAATACTCAATAAATATCATCCGATCCCTTCAGATTGGAAAAATCATCTAATAATTCCTATTCTTAAAAAAAACCAGGATCCTAACGATGCCTCCAGCTGGAGACCCATAGCCTTATCCAGCACAATAGGAAAAGTTTTCGAAAGCATGATCAAAAATCGCCTTGACTGGTCTCTTGAAAACTCCCTAAAAATTCACCCCTCACAACAAGGTTTCAGGAAAGGCAGAAGTATATCTGATAACCACATTTTCATCTATTCCGAAATATCATGTGCATTGTCTGGCAATAAAAACCCAATTGTTGTTTTTCTCGACATTAAAGGTGCATATGATAATCTTTTTTTATCCTCTATTTATTCATCTCTAAATTCCCTTAATTTGCCTCATGACATTTGTGACCTCATTTTATCCTTTCTTTCAGATCGAAATCTATTCATTAAATCCACCCTTAACAATGAACTTATAGGCCCTGGTGTTTCTTGTAGAGGTGTCCCCCAAAGTTCTCCACTCAGTCCACTGTTATTCAATATATCGTGCAACTCTCTTCAGAACATACTTCCACCCTCCATAAAAATTAGTGGTTATGCAGATGATCTTGCTGTGATATGTGCCGAAAACACCATCCAGGAGTCTATAACATCCCTCAACACCTTCCTTTCTAATCTCAATCTTCATTTATTGTCTATGGTTTTGACACTGGCCCCTCAAAAATGTGCCGCCATGATTTTTCAGAAAAACCATAAGCTTAGTCCAGTCCATTCCATAGTCATTAATGGTCAACCTATCCCTTGGAAATCTCAAGTCAAGTACTTAGGAGCTATATTTGACGACCAACTTAACTGGAAACCACATATTGAATTTATTTCCTGCAAAGTATCAAAAGCTATTAATTTAATTAGATCCCTATGTGGTAAATGGTGGGGTAGCCATCAAATCTCTCTTTTAAACATATACAAAGCGACCATACTTCCATTATTTGATAATGCGTGCATGCTATATGGTGGCTGTTCTAAATACCTACTTAAAAAATTAGATCGTTTACAATATCAAGCCCTAAGGGTTATAGTAGGCTATCTAAAATCTACTCCTATCAACATCATGTTATCTGAATGTGGGCAGACCCCCCTGGAGGTACGTAGAGAAATCTTGTCAGTTAAATATGTATCTAAAGCTGTTGCATATAAAGACCTAATAAAAACCTCACTTATAGAATTATTCACAGAATGGCCTGCCGATCCCATATACTGGAGACTGAGAAATACTCCTCCTATTATATTTGCCTTTCAATCAGTATCTAAATTCCTTCCCTTCATTGAATCGTTCAACAAATTTCCTTGTCATCACTTCTCGCTCGAATCTCAAATTAGTCAAACTAACACGATAGATCTGGAAATTAAAAAAGATTCGGACTGTAATCAAGTCTTTCTGGCCAAAATGAATTCTATCAACTTTTCTGGCCCCATTTTCTTCACTGATGCCTCTAAGACTGACAGTAATGTAGGATACGGAATTTATTCTCCTAACATCTTATCATTATGTGACAAACTCCCCTCTCATTTCTCCATCTTTTCAGCAGAATGTTACGCTATACTAATTGCGATCCAAAAAATTTCAAAACTTGACCTTCCCAAAGCTATAATTTTTTCTGACTCCCAAAGTGCCATAAAATGCATTTCTAAAAAATCCTTCTCCTCATCTTCTAATCCATTTGTCCTAAAAATAAAGGAGCTACTACACAAGTTGAATCAGCAAGGGAAAGACATACGAATTGGCTGGATTCCCGGACACAGTCTTATACAAGGAAATGTTAGAGCCGATGATCTTGCAAATCTTGGGAGAACTATAAATCGTGCCACCCTCCCAACTGGTCCCCATTCGGATGTGGTGCATTCTATTAAGAAATCAATCTTAGATAAGTGGAATTCTACTTTCTCTACACTCAGCTTGACAAAAGGAAATCTATACTCTCAATTCATAAAATATCCAAGAAAAAATCCATGGTTTTCTTCACTTTCCAATTTGTCCAGAAGAGATATCTGCATTTCTTCAAGAATTCGATCCAACCATTGTGCCACTTTGTCATATCTACACAAATTCAACTTAGTACCTTCGGATTCATGCCCATGTGGTGAAAAACAAGATCTCTCACACATCTTTTTCAACTGTTCCTTAAATAGTGTTAATACAGATTTTCTTCATAAATCTGTTAAGGTTCCTAATAATGTTTATGGCCCCTACACACTGCAAGACATAGTGCTGAAATTCCCAAACAGTGAAAACATTAAACTCATCTCCAAATTTTTAAGTGCTTCGAACATCAAAATATAACCTCAAAACCGAACAGTTTACAGATAAAATTTTGAACAATAAGTGCGGTATCACTCTGTTTGTATTTACTTTCGTATAAACTATATTATAGACAATCATAAATCATCCCGGACGCAAAAAACAGGCCGAATAGCCCTGGCAGCTGAGGCCTTAAAACAAAAGAAAGAAAAAAGAAGAAGGATAACAGGTATCAAAAGATATTCAAACATGCAGTAACTTACAACGAGAACTTGTGTTTAACCAGATTCACAATTACGAATATCATTATTTTATTCAATTTGATTCACATGGGAAGGATAACAGGTATCAAAAGATATTCAAACATGCAGTAACTTACAACGGGAACTTGTGTTTAACCAGATTCACAATTACGAATATCATTATTTTATTCAATTTGATTCACATGGGAAGGATAACAGGTATCAAAAGATATTCAAACATGCAGTAATTTACAACGGTAACTTGTGTTTAACCAGATTCACAATTACGACTATCATTGCAATTTTGACAGTTGTCTTTCCAATCTTTTACAAACTTGTAGCAGTTCTACAGAGAGATTCTAGCAAGGTTGTACGTAAGTACTTTATTTTACAAAAAAATGTACTGTTGATACACATAGATTGTGTTTAGCTGCGACTACCACGTTCGAAACGGTCTAAGTGAGTAAATAATGTTAAGTAACTTTGTGTTTATTCTCAACAAGAATACATTGGTCGTGTGGCCAAATTGTTTCTTTCAACAAATTTTTTATGTATTAGATTTAAACTTATTCTCACATTGATTATTATTAATGTTCTTATCAGATGTAAATTGAGTTTGTACATTTTTCACTAGTTTTAATATTCATGAAGAACGGCCGTTCAATTTAGTTGTGGGTATTTATTAATTAGTTTTCTTTGTATTTTACAGGAGATCAATTCTTTATTATCTCCTTCAATATTTAAATTTGTTATTTGTTTATTTCGAGTTGTCTTTAACCAATCCTCGATTTAATCCCGAAGCTCATTAATTTAAATTGCCAATCGAATACCAGCGCCCTTGGCTGATACAATGGCTAACTAAAGACCTTGAGTCTAATTTTTTTATTTGTTTTGGGCTTAACCTCAAACACCATTGATGACTTAGAAATAATCGAAACTAAAAAAAGAAGTTAAAACCTCTGTGTGCTACGCGCTGGGTTGAGCGTCATAATAGCGTAATAACTTTTAAAGAACTATATGAAGCAATTTGCAATGCTCTTGCTAGTTTGGAACAGGACAACGGTACAGAGACTTCAAGTAAGGCAATGGCTTTTAATGCCGCCATTAGAAGAAGTGATTTTGTTATAGCTTTAGAAGTCGCCTCGTTTTTAATGTCGTACACTGTAAATTTAAGCATGTATTTACAGAGTGTTAAAATTGATCTTTCCACTGCCTTTTCATACATAAACGATATTACAAGCAAACTAGAAAATATAAGGCAAAATGAAGAACTCCAATTTAAACCAATTTTCTTGGAGGCCCATCACGCTCTTCAGAGAATTGGTACGACTATTACTATGCCTAGATTTTGCAACAAACAAACAAACAAACAAACAGGAGCAATATAAAGGCAAATAACGAAGAAGAATATTACAGAAGGGTGATATTCATACCTTTCCTGGATCATATTATAATCCAAATGAAAGACCGATTTAATCAACTTTCTACTGTAATACCCATAGAAGGTATTATTCCAATACACCTTAAAAAATATACTGATGCCAAAATTGTTGAGGCTGCAAGAATATATGAAAATGATATGCCAGGATCCATGCTGGAATTACAGGCGGAATTAGCGATATGGAGACATAAGTGAAGTGACACTGTCAGTGTTGATCAACCAAAATCATCAACAGAAACCTTAAAACGTATGTCCAAAAAATGCTTTCCTAATATAGAGATACTACTAAAAATTTTTGCCACAATCCCTGTAACAAGTGTTACGGGTGAGAAAAGTTTTTCATCGCTAAAACTACTAAAATTCTATTTGAGATCAACGATGGGACAGGAGAGACTCAATGGGCTAGCTTTGGCATACATTAATAAATCTAGAGAACTTAATATAAATGATATAGTTAAAACTTTTTGTCAAATGAAGGCCAGAAGAATTGAAACTTGTAATTGGGCTACTTAGATTATTGTTAATATAAGTTGTTGTATTTATGTATATACTATATTATAATACATTTTTTTGTCAAATTAAAAAACTTGAAAAAAATTATTCAAGCCCCCCTTTGTTAAATCCTAGATCCGCCCCTGATATAGCCTATTGATTTTCAGCAGACAAGAGCGAGTACAGCGGGTCCTATAAATCCAGATATACTACATTTTTGGTTATTTTTGAAGAAATTTCGGTTTGTTGGCACGGTACATCCCTCGAAGTGTATACAAGTGACAATTTTATGATAGAATATTGTTCAGAGCCACAGATGCGGAAAAGTTAGTTTTACTCTTTAAAACCGTTTATTTTTAATGAATTGTTTAACGTTTGTTTTTTTGAATTGTTATTGTCTCCTTCACAAAAAAAAGAGCACTGAGAGGGCTTAAATGCCCCAAGCTTAACAATGTGGAAATCCCCTTCTCAAAGAAGGTCAAGTACCTGGGAGTCACTTTTGACCAAAAGTTGACTTGAGGTCCACATCTTAACAAGGTAATCCAAAAAACAAAAATTGCCCTTGAGAGATGCGGGAGGCATTGTGGAAAAAGCTGGAGACTCAGTCCAAGGATGAAACTATGGCCATATAAAATGGTAATAAGACCAATGATAACCTATGGTTCTGTTGCCTGGGGTACAAAGGTCACACAGATTGTAGCAATCAGATAGCTTCAAAATGTGCAAAGCTGCAGTCTTTACATATCTACAAACAGGGAGAGGTAAAGACGGTACTGTACAGACTCAAACAAGGCCAGGGTCCAATTATAGAGCACCAAAGGGCCATGAGCTGGAAAATAGAGGAGGATCAGGAGGTCACCTCCTAGTTTGAGATGCCTTCAGATAAAACAACCCCTGTTTTCATTTTTAGCAGGCACTTTCAGATTGCCATACCAGAAAGAAATTACTGGAAGGAAGCCCCCTCCCCCCAATTCAAGCAGACCAAATCTGGTTTACTTATAGCTCCAAGACCAATGAGGGGGTAGGAGCTAGTATCTACGGAGACAGACAGAGGCTATAAGCTTTGGACAGCACGCCACGGTGTTTCAGGTAGAAATCGCTGCAATAATGCACTGTGCCATGCTGATAAATCAAAAAGAAGTCAAGAGTAATAACGTTATTTACTCGGAAAGTCAAGCGGCCCTAAAAGCATTCAGCTCTCAGAAGAACAGTTCCAAACTGCTCAGAGACAATATACACATCCTAGAGGAAGTGGGAAGGTCTAACAAACTTACAATAGCCTTTGTATCAGTCCATGAAGGAAGCAAGGGGGCTGATGACAGCCAAAGCAGGCTCGGTCACAGAAACTATAGGACCGACCTATTCTGTGGAATCTCAGCAGGCCTCTTTAAAACAGCTATCAAGAACATACAAAATTCAATAGGAAATTCAAGGTATGGTACTAGCCATACCATAAAATCTTAGTTATTAGTACATTTATCCAATTTATCACTATAAAATTTTAAATGCAGAACGCTTTAAAGATTTGATATAATGCTATTTTGTTAATTACTTATTTTATGACTCTTGTTTATTAATAAAATACACATTAATTTTGACATTTTTTATATAGTTCATGACATAGAATCTGGATTACTTCATCTTAATAAACCTTATAACAACTCACATAAAGTTTGGCCTACATATTTAATTAAAATGCTAAATGATATATATACTGAAATGAGAAATCAATCGGGTAATTTATACTTGATTTTATGGCCACATTGTATACAAACATTTAAGTTAAAAGATAAATTTCTCTGCTTATTCAATAGTAATCAAAAAATAATGGCTACAATAAAAATGTTATTTGTTGACAACATTTTCAATTGAGCTAATTAGCAAATGAGCAAACTTTGGACTAAGTTTTCACAAGCATAATTCAAATATATTGTGGTTACCCAAGTCAAGAGAAGCTATCTTTATGGGCATGTTTGTCATTCGAGTATTGGTAGTTATGGTATGCCGCATTTATATAATTAATTTAAAAGAATAATATATTTGTTTTGTAAATAACACAATATCAAATGTTGTCGTGCTTGTAATGAGATTAATTCAATGGGTTCTTAATTAATTGACATGTCACTTGCATATTGCTCGTCAAGCAAAAAATGGGCACTCAAAAACATTTGAACATACAAATATTGTTATTTCTGTTCAAATTTAAATTAAATTAAAAATCTGGTACCATCTTCCACAAATTTCCTAGTGGCAAAAATGCACAAATATTATTATTCATTAGCTATATATTTCAAAATTGTATCTTGTCTTGTTATATCATTCAAACATTTCCACTCTTTTCTCTAGTAAGCACTTTCATGTGTTCTTTTATTTCCTATTTCTTCATTATCACCAATTTATTAATTTCTAGGTTTGGGTTGAATTCCTCGTTAGCCCATTGTTGTGTGTTTTGTAACAATTTAATGGCTTCTTATTTATTATCTTCATCATTTATCTGTTTTATTATTTTGATTCTTTTTATAATTTTGTTTCATCTAGGTTTCTGTGACTATGTTTATTTAAATTTTTATACATTATTGTTGTGGAAAGTAGAGAAAATAAATTAAAGAATATATCACTAATCCACTGTACCTGAATGATAAAAAATGTTGTCTGTATTTGTATATTAATTGGTTCTTGCTATTCTCCATTGATTTATTGGTAAAATAATATAATCTTATTGTATTTGCTCTCTTTGTGATTTCATTGTTTATTTTAGCAGCTCTTTTGATCATTAGGCCTTCACAGTTTCTTTGATATTATCATTTCTTTGTATCAATTGAATTATGAGCCATTTAAAATAATAGTTCATGTTACATTTTAAGCATTAGATAAATATATACAAAATATGTAAAATATACAGGCAAAGAGAAAACAGACGATGCATCTGTTTCGGAGAAAGTAATAACAGAATTAATGGATGGTCTCTTTAATTCAGGAAGAACTTTCTTCACCGGCAATTGGTATACAAGTGTCTCATCAGCAAATAAAATGACCAACAAGAAGACCCATCTCGTCGGAACTCTAAGAGTTAATTGAAAAGACAATCCTCCAGAAGTTACAAAGGCAAAACTAAAAAAGGGGACGTAGTTGCACAACAGAATGAAAATAAAACAGTAGTGGAAAGACAAGTGTGATGTCCTAATGCTTAGTACAAAACATAACGATAGGGTCACAAGTTTTTTGAAAAAGGAAAAGAATGTAAGAAACCAGCTGTGTTGTTAGACTACAATAAAGGGAAGAAATTTATCGATTTATCAGATCAGATGGCAGCATATGCCGCACAGGAAAATGGTATAAACATTTACTTTTCCATCTAATAACTGCTACCACAGTTATAAATGCCTCATGTTTATTCAATAAAGCGAATAATAAAAAAATGGATATAACACGATTCAAGTAATTTATTGATTCGGCCTTGGTAGAATCTACTAATACTTTGGATACGTCGCTAGTGGCACCAACCTCTAGAGAGTCCCAAATCCAAAGACACGCATTGAAAGAAGTGGAGTGTCAAAAGAGGGTGACCAGAAGAGATGTAGTGTATGCTATAAAAATATGACACGGCAACACAATTCATCCTATGCTCGAAAAAATGCTAAAAAGGTGAACACTATTTGTGAGCCGTGTGAAAAACCAAACCCGTGTGAAGTTAGCCACGGATTTTTTTTCCCATCCAAAAATATTTTTTAACAAAATAAACTGTACTTTTGCAAAAAAAATGTTAATATAGGAAACATATAATGACATTTTAATAGGCTACATAATTTTACTACCAAAAATTAACGATTAAGTGAATAAATAGTTTTCAAAGAACTGTTCTTGTACATATTTCACGATTCTGAATCGAAGAACCAGAAATTAAAAAAAAATTATTGTACAATTACAAATAACATCTAATTATAAACCAATTGACAAAAAATTGAGATGTAAGTATTTTTTATAACGTCAAAAAAAATTCATAAAGATTACGATTGAGCGCCGATACGCATGGTTCGTTTTAAGCTCAGAGCCCCAAATTTTTTTTACGTAGTTTTCTCGCATCCAATTTAATAATTTTTCGTATTCCATGTCGTAAGCTTCTTTAGACTTTTTTAGCAAAATATTTTCAGTTGCTTTCTTTGCTTTTTCAATAATTTCGTCAGGAATTCCAAAATCCTTCGATCATTTTGACTTCTAACTTTGACATATATAAAAATTATTGTGATTTTATGACATTTACGCTTGTCAACATTCATCTAGCAACGATAGTGTCTACTATGATAAAATGGCAATGTTATTAATTCAAACCGGATTTTTTAAAATACTGATTTTTATTGTGATTGGATTGCAATAACGAACTAGTATGACATAAAAGTTTGTATGTACCGCGGGCATAAACAGATGTGTATACCCTCGGGCCAGAGGCCCTCGGGTTCGTAAGACGTCGCCCTCAGAGCATAAACATCTATTTATACCCTTGGTACATACATAACTATTCAATTTTCTTTAACTATTTCAAAGGACACTTAAGTAATTAGGAACCTATTAACGAAAAATTGTGATGTAAGTTTTTTTATTACGTCAGAAAAAATTCATAAAGATTACGATTGAGCGCCGACGCGCATCGCTCGTTTTGAACTCAAAGCCCAAAAATGTTTTCAAATTTTCTTTAACTATTTAAAAGAACACTTAATTAGGAACCTATTAACGAAAAATTGTGATGTAAGTATTTTTTATAACGTCAAAAAAAATTCATAAAGTTTACGATTGAGCGCTGACGCGCATCGTTCGTTTTGAACTCGAAGCCCCAAAATTTTTTCAAATGTTCTTTAACTATTTCAAAGGACACTTAATTAGGAACCAATTGACAAAAAATGGTGATGTAAGTATATTATAATCAGGCCGTACTACTATAAATTCTCCCGCTATTCTTGCAGGCGATTTTAACGCCCACCATGAAGTCTGGGGATCGCACAAAAACGACCAAAGAGGGAAACAGCTAGATAATATTATAGACAACCAAGAACTAATACTTCTAAATGATGGATCACTGACTAGACTAACACACAACGAACACAAATCTGCAGTAGACCTAACTTTTTCTTCACCTAATATATCCAATAAAATAACCTGGAAAATGCACACAGATACCTTAGGATCAGACCACTATCCAATCATAATAGAACTCGCTGTCAAAAATAAAACTGAAGATAAAGAATGTACCATATACCCCTCCAGCAGATGGAATATAAAAAAAGCCGCTTGGAATTCTTATAAACAGAACATTGACAACTTCTTTGCACAAGACAATCCCATTTTCAGCAACATCAATGAGAAATACTCATACTTTATGGAAGGAATAAATAGTTCAGCAAATAATTACATCCCAATAAATAAACCATTTAAACCAAGAGGTGGAAAAATAACACCGTGGTGGAATGACGAGTGCGAAGAAGCAATTCGGGCAAGGAAAAAATCAATGAGAAACTTTAAAAATACCAGAACACTGGAAAACTTCCTGTCCGCAAAAAATGAAGCTGCCAAAACTAAAAAAATTCTAAGAAATGTGGCAAGACAATCCTGGATTACATATTGCAATAACCTCAACAAAAATACGCCCATGACTCAAATATGGAATCAAGCAAAAAAAATGAAAGGAAATCTAACTAACCGAACCAAGTCCACAGATGACAACTGGGTAGAACCCTTTTTAGACAAAATTACACCCCCAATGGTACTATTAAATCCCAAGGAAATTACAACAGCAAAGCAAGCAGAAGATACACCAGAAATTTTCCAGCGGAGCCTGGAATTTGGAGAATTAGAAAATGCTCTCAATATTTCAAAAAATACGGCACCTGGAGAAGATGATATTAAATATGCAATGCTGCTACATTTACCTAAAAACGCCAAAATGTTTTTATTGGAAATATTCAATGAAATATGGTCAACCGGAAATTGCAACATACAAGATTGGAAAAAGGTGATAATCATTCCAATTCTAAAACCTGGGAAAGATCCTGAATCTTTCAGAGGAATATCGCTTCTCTCATGTGTTCAAAAGACCTTTGAGAGAATAATAAAAAATCGACTAGAGTGGTGGATAAACCAGAACCAAATATAACCCATAACCCAATATGGATTTAAAAAAGGATTCAGCATCACACATTACCACAGATATACAGAACACATTCTCAGAAAATGGATACTTAATTGCACCATTCTTAGACCTTCAAAGTGCTAACGATACAGTGAACATCCCAATACTGAAAGAAAAAATGAAAGAATTGAACTTTCCGGAATGAATCTGTAACCTATTATGTATGTCAATGCTATCAAATAGGAAAGTATATATTAGACACAATAATTCCCTAATCGGACCACGACATACCTCACTGGGACTACCTCAGAGATCAACATTATCTCCCCTATTATTTAATATATTTACCGCTTGTTTACACTCAATAACAGAGGAAACAATTATAATACAATATGCAGATGATATTGTTTTATACTCACAGGAAAAGAAATACGATCATGGATTACAGAAACTAAAGAACTCATTAATTCCTTTGATTACCACCATCCAGAACCTAGAACTTCAGATCGCACCTCATAAGTCAAGCATCAATGTATTTTCTAGACATATTTTACAAAAACCTGAAAATATCCAATTAGGTAATGCTCTACTACCATACAAAGATGAAGTCAAATATTTAGGAATAGTGCTGGGTAGCAAACTAACATGGAAACCATTCATAGAACTCATACAAACAAAGTGCACAAAAGCAATTAATTTCCTGAAAATGATTATGAGGAGGTGGTGAGGAGCTAGTCTAGATATGGCACTTTTCTTCTACAGAGCGTACATCCGATCTACCATGGACTATGGAAGCATACTGTACGCATCAGCAAATGACACAAACCTAAAACAACTAGATCTTATCCAGAATAAAGCTCTTAGAATTTGCATCGGAGCAATGAAGTCTACACCTGTCGATGCTATTAGAGTGGAAGCAAAAGATCCGCCAATAAAATTGAGAAGAGAATACTTGGCTGAAACAATGATTTTAAATGCAAATTAAAATAGTCGCCACTAATCCATAAAGTATCTGTTTTAAACTGCAACGATTTGGCAAAAACATAATGGATCAACAAAAATTCTCCTCCACTTTGTATAGGTTTTCGTAATACAAGCAACACGATATTGATGCAACACATGAGAGATAAATACTTTGAATTATATCAAAACAAACCAAAAATTATAATACAGAAATACTCTGAACTGCTCCTTATAATCAAAATTTACTCGAAAGAATTACAGACAATAAAGAAAGTAACATGGCAGTATACACTGATGCATCAAAGAATGAGTTAGGTACTGGGTGTGCATTTTATGTCCCCGAAGGAAAAATAGAAAAGAAGTTCAAAATCAATTCTCATAGTTCAATTTACACTGCAGAGGCATACATAATATCGAAAGCCTTAGAATACTTAGCATCTCAAAACCAACATAAAAACATTACGTTATTTTCGGACTCACTATCCGCCCTACAGAGTATAAATAAACCAAACAATCCTAGCTCCCTTGTATCTCATCTGTATATTTACAAAATTCATGTCATCTTAGGACAACTCGCCTCAAAGAAATTCGACATACAAATGGCTTTGGTTAAAGCTCACATAGGCATAAAACAAAATGCGCACGTAGATATTTTAGCAAAATAAAGTGTCGACACAGGAGAAGCATATTTTGAGAATAATTGCCTATCAGATTGCATTAACATATGCAAAAACAATTTGTATAAAAAATGGACCATACACTGGGAAAAAAACTTTTGCAATAATAAAAATTCACAGTATACTCTGTTACAAAAATACATACCAAAAAAATGCTGGTACAGGAACACTCCTTACAGCCGAAGACAGACGGTCTCCTTAATAAGAATGGGATTCAGACATGCATCTTACCCCGCTTATCTCAACAAAATCAAAGTAACAACATCTGATCTATGCGAAGAGTGTAATGAAAGGGCTGACTTAGACCACATCTTCTTAAAATGCAAGAAATTCGAAACTTACAACAATATCCTAATAGGAGATCTTAGAGAACTTGGGATTGAATTCCCAATCAACATGCCATTCCTCTTAGGCACCAATAACAAAAAGGTCCTTGACGTAATCATCAAATTTATCAATAAGACAAATATACTTATCTAAGAAGTCCATTGTTAGATGCTAATACCTATGTTTTGTTCCCTTCCCTTCCTATCTGTGGTCCAACTTTTTTTTTCTCCGAGAGGAAATCTTACATTAGACCCTGGTCTTTCCGGAGTGCCCGATTCCTACCGGCTAAAAACCACTCCTCTCTTGCATCTCCCACTGGAACCGCTCACGCATTACTTCGGTGGTCCACCTGTATTGTTAGAATAACGCCTTGACTGACCCCTAGGCGAGAAGCATGTGACCTTGTCTTTCCTCATAGTCAATGTAACCCTTAAGCATGTACACAAACCTATAGAATACTTATTGCGATTTTACGATTTTATCAATAGTGTTCCTGGCTGCATGGATCCACTCCTGATGCCAAATAAAAAAAAATTAGGAATTTTAAGATAACCGAATAATTTCTGTTTTGTCCGATATTCGGAAAAGTGGTTATTGTATTAATCAGTCATCACTGATCTGATGACTGATTATTGGGAAAACCAGTTATTCAGATAAGCATTTATTCAGTTAATCAGTTATTTGGATAACCGATTATTCGGTTTAACCAGTTATTTGGGAAACCGATTATTTGAATAACAGGTTTTAGAGTACTTGATTTTAATCACTATTCAGTTTACCGGTTTTTTCCGAAACCGGTTTGTTAAACCAGTTTTATATGAAACCGGTCACCGGATTCACTTTTTTCCTGTATTTGCCAGCACTAGTTGTGATTTAATATATCCATTTTATAATAATATTTATGATTTGAGTTGACAGTTGACAAACTGACAAGTGCATTTGTCACACTATTATTGAATCTGGATTTAATTTATTACCAGTGATAATGATTCAAGGTATTTAAGCAAAAGAAAGTATCTACCTCATGATGGCCATATCTCAGAAACAGGGGGATTGGTTGGAAAAAATGCTATACAATCATATAGATATTACTCGAGAGATTCCAAACTTATGTGAAAAGGCATGTTTGGGTTTGACCTTGAACTGCCAAAATGCCAACTGATGGCCATATCTCGGTGACAAGGAGAGGGGGTAATACATTTGAAGACAGTTTCTTAATTATATAACTTTTTGACTTTTATACTGCCTGACTTCACAAGCAATGTGGTTTTTAGTGATATAAGTTAACATTTTTAAGTGTTTTCATTCAAACGTGTGGCATTCACTGGATTGTGATCACAATTGTAGGGAAATTGTGGGGATTGTTGCAATACTGTCACAAAATTTGAGAAGATGTTACCCCATTGAATTTCTCAATCAAAATTATATTTGTTCATAGGAACTGAAAACGCCCTATGTATCATTGCTGCTAATGTGACGTAGGATGATTAGATTTATATGGTATAGTCACATCTGTTTGTGTTGGTTTTCTGTAAATTATATATAATATATATAATCAAGTACATTATAACTCTTTGAATTTTTAAATTTACAGAAAACTAACACACACTGATGTGACTATACCATATAATTCCAATCATCCCATGTCACATAAATTAGCAGCATACAATTCAATGATACATACAGCATTTTCAGTTCCTATGAACAAATATAATTTTGATAGAGAAATTAATACAATTAAACAAATAGCAACATCCAACGGTTATCCATTACATATAATATATAAAATAAATTACTTACTAAAAAAGAGAAAAAAGTGGCATTACAACTAATATTTCCTAAACAAACTAAAGAAATAAAAAATTACAAAACCATCACATTTGTAATATTTCAAAGATAGTATCTTTAGCAACAAATACAATAATATCCTTTAAAACAGAAAGTAATGTAAGTACAATATTGTTAAATGTAAAAACAAAAATGTGCCCATTAAAAGAGTCTGGTAATATAAACTGAAATGTCCAGAATGTAATGCTGTCTATACAGGTTAAACAATTCGAAATTTTGAAATCAGGCAGAATGGACACTCACAAGCATACCGATTTAAAAAAACAGATAAATTCCATTATGCAAAACATCTACTTGACTCCATCATTAACACCTAATACAGAACTAGAACTATATATTTGTGATAAGGAACAAGAACTGGGTTTCCTTGAGGAATTAGAAATTAGAAGACAGTTAAGAGACACACAATATGAAGTCATCAATGAACAGATAAATCTATGGAGCTCTCCACTATTAAACTGCCTTCTTAAGTAATAATTGTAAATATCAGCAGATATTACAATTATTTTCCTATATCATTGCATAGTTACACTGTTCTTAAATGGGAAAAGATATCCAGGATATCCCCATAGGTAATAATATCTAAGTTTTAGTATATGCAATATCATATCTTCTTTTTTCTATTTATATATATATATATATATATATATATTAAGTCAATCACAAAATATGTAACTTCATGGTCTAGCCACAAATAATTATTAAATGTCAGTAGGCATCACATAAAATGTAACTTCTGTCATTCTAAGGATGGTATTTTATTACATTGAAACAATATTGTCAATTTTTTTAAAAATTTTATAATTTTCTTATTAAATATTGGAATTATTTAGAAGCAGTTAGTTTCATTTAAAACAATAACATGAATACATTCCACATAGTAAGGGTCGAAACAGTAAATTTTATCTCTAGACTCAATAGCTATTTAGGTATGTTTTCCTTAAAACTTAATAAGAATATCATCTACTCATAGCATAAGCATATTTCATTCAGTTGCATCATTTAGAATAATATATGTAAATAAGTAGGTGTCTGAATAATAGTATCAACAGTTAGTTTATAAAGTTGGTGCTGAAGCATAATTTCATTGGAACAAAACTTGATGTTCTTATTGTACTAAAAAACCAATCTGTGGTTTATTTATTACTAACGATTATTTATTCACACGCCCCTATATATACAAATTCCGGTTAAATATACAATATTTGTTTTTTCACATTTTAACCTCTAATAGAGAAATTGAAAAATAAAAGTAAACATGTTTTTTAGTTATAGATTTTTCTACGTTTAAATTTAAGCAAGTCAGTACATTCATTTATGTTTGTAAATCATTAGTAATGAAGTAATCAATTAACTATTATGCTTCTGAATAAGCGTTAAATAAGTATGAAAACATGAAATTTTTGAAGGTTACCTTTGGTGCTATACATTTATTGCCGCACTTATTAATGCGTTATACATTCCAATAACTACATAAACCACTTTTTAACACACAAAATCACCTTACTGTTATTATCACTAAAATCTGCTACTACATATCACTTCACACATTTTTAAAGACAAGTTTTTATTTAAAATACTGTGT
Organism: Galeruca laticollis; assembly: GCA_963921935.1. NCBI lineage: Eukaryota > Metazoa > Arthropoda > Insecta > Coleoptera > Chrysomelidae > Galeruca > Galeruca laticollis. The sequence continues at coordinate 179,239,651 of OY998175.1, forward strand.
AGGTACATCACCTATTTTTAGCGGAATAATTAGAGAGAAAAAAATCTTGAAAACTAATTTCTGATGCTGTAAAGTGACAGCTGTTAAAAATTAATAGATTTTCCAAGAATTTCCTTAGCTCTCCATTTGATGGAAACTTGTAATTCAATTGAACAAACATAGGCGGCAATAGCATCGCAATCAGCTGATTATTTATTACAGCAGTGACTAATACACCAACACTGCTACATTTCAGTATATTTTATTAAAATAATGGAACATATAATTAATATTAATGCGTGTTTTCAGCACACGAATAATATATGAAAATAGAACTTAATTGGGAAGCGAAATAAAATAATTGTAACGTTCAAATCAGAAAATTTCTTCAGAAGAACTTAACGCGATATATCCATTTAAGATTCAACTGTAAAAATAAATGATAGGTTGGTGGAAAGCAACGTTTTAATTTTTAATTTTTGAACAGTAATATTTTGCCAACTTAGTTACTATATATATGTGGATTTGTGCCAAATGTTTACCATATGTTCAAAGTTACCCTGTCATGTAAAATCTAAAATCACATACTTCCGGATTTACGTAAGTTAAATATATTCTCTCATCTAGGTACACAGGTGTTAATAATTTATTTTGAAATGCGAAAAGTTTTACTTACAGCACTTTCACTGCTTTCATCTTGGCTGAAATCCCACGAAGGTGCCGGAGACGCAGATCTGCTATTATTTGTCGAATGTCTAGGTTTGTAAATTTCAATTTGTGACTCTTCATCGGAATCTAACGCATGGTCTTCTGGTATACTTGCAAATGGTTGACCACGATGACGTGGGACCGGTGATGAAGAATCCAAGCGACATTCTTTACCGCTATCGTTTACCACTGTCACATTAAAACGGCGGACGGAAACTGAGCCACTTCCAGCTGAAGAAAATAAATACAAATTAAATTCAATCAGTTGTTTACCCATGATATATCCTCTATTGTATCATGTTGTATACCTACATGGCGTTACGAAAAATAAGTGAAGTTATTAATTTTATACTTTATTCTGATACATAAATTGATAAATAGTAAAATTTCATATTTCATAATTGAATTTCCCCCTTTAAAAAATCGGTAGTGTCTAATGCTCAATTGAAACAGTACCCTATTCATAGGTACATTTAATAATCTAATTTTTTCTAAAATAAATTCAAGTGTAACTGACAGTAGTGTATAATTCACTAAAACAAATTTGTTATTGAACAGGACGAAAGTCGAATCAAACATTCATGCATACAGTACTAAATATTACTTTCTTTTGTCATAATCATAATTATGTGTATAACTTGCATGTTATAATAGCTCCAGTGTGTATTTCCTGACCGTATTATTTAAATTTTCGTTTTAGTTTATTCCTGGTAATCGGCCAACACTGTTAATAGTTAAAAATAATAAAGAGATTTATTTGTATTCTTACATTATTTTCTCATTTATTTCATTTTCCCAAACTACGTTTCGGCGTATTGCCTTTTTTTCTACAATGAATAATGTGTTACTTAATTATAATACATTGAACAATAAAAGCTAAGACAAAATTAATTAAAAACAATAATAAGCTATTAAAACTTACACATTATAAATCTGCTGTCGACTGTGGACATTGCGTTCTAAAATATTTTAAAATAAAATAAAGGTAATCGAACCTGTCTGATTTATAAAATCATCAACAAAACATACAAATAACTGTCATAGGCGGGTAAGATGCAAAACACCTACAGCTACTCTCTATCAAATGGTTGTATATTTTTGGGAGACTTTGAAGGTCCGTCTTATAGTTAATTGAATTTTTGTTTTTTTTGATATAAATCATTTCTTTGATTTCACGTTTGATTCTGTTTTCTTCTTTATCTAAACTTTTGATGTTTTCAAACTCAAAACTATGGTGGTTTTCGATTGCGTCTTTTGAAAGGGCTGTGTAATGTTCATTGTTAGTTTTTATGTTGTATTTGTGATTGTAAATTCTGTTATGTAGGTATTGAGATGTTTGACTCACGTATTCACCATGGCAATCGTTACATTTGACATTGTACACTACATTACTTTGTTTCAATTTTTTTTTTCGGTTTAAGTTTTGTGAAAAACATCTTGGTATAATTATTAGGTTTGTGCGCTACATTTATATCATTTTTTCTCAACAGCCCTTGAATTTTTTCTACTATAAGACGGACCTTTAAAGTCTCCCAAAAATATACAACCATTTGATAGAGAAGCTGTAGTTGTTTTGCATCTTACCCGCCTATGACAGTTATTTGTATGTTTTGTTGATGATTTCATAAATCAGACAAGTTCGAGTACCTTTATTTTATTTTAAAATATTTTAGAGCGCAATGTCAACAGTCGACATCAGATTTATAATGTGTAAGTTTTAATAGCTCATTGTTTTTAATTAATTTTGTCTTAGCTTTTATTGTTTAATGTATTATAATTAAGTAACACATTATTCATTGTAGAGAAAAACAAACACTTGAAAATGGCAATACGCCGAAACGTAGTTTGGGAAAATGAAATAAATGAGAAAAGAATGTAAGAATACAAATAAATCTCTTTATTATTTTTAACTATTAACTGTGTTGGCCGATTACCAGGAATAAACTAAAAAGAAAATGTATAATAGCGTAAGAGATATAGTGCGAACATTAAGGTTTCGGCTTATCGTTTGACTTGAATACCGTCATAGTCCAGTCAATATTATACTTTAAAATGCTTATTTGACGATATATTCATTTAATATTATAATTTCAACTAATAATCGTTAAAAGTGTATTGATTAATTTTATAATTATTAAATACATTTGTCGACTGTCTAACGATTATTTTTAACCCGCAATTATGGAGCGCCATCGTACTTTTTAAGATACTTAGAGTTAATGTATAGAACAAAATGCATTCCTTCAAACAATATTAACCTATTTATATTTGAAAACATCTTAAACATAACACCAGACAATTGAAACTACCTTATATCTCGTTTTATTAGGAAGAATTAGGAATATAAATTTCAAATAACTTATTATTTTTCCCATCTTTTACTGAACTAATACAATATATTGAGACGGCAATTTTAGCGAACACAACTGCACAGATAACCGCACAACAGACATTCACTCTTTAGCTGGTAGGTTGACATCAAGAAAGAGTGTAGTGTTTTCTAAGGAATTTGGGTAAGAATACATATTTATTATATAGTAATTATATTTTTAGTTAAAAAATAAATATTTACAATGTATTGTCCTTGGGAAATATCGAGTTCGGTCCAAAATATTGTGTGTAACAACAACGAAAATTTAAATAATTGTGATCAAAGTGGAAACAGGATTCGACGAAATTTAAATTTGGAAAGATATGTTTAAACGTGTTTAAGAATCTACGGGAAACGTTTGGTTTCGGTGAAGAAACAGAATTAATACAAGCAGTATCTGATTTAACAGAAGTTCAGTGTAGTTGTCAACTACACATAAAATAGCGAAAGAATGGACTTTACGAACGCAAGAAGCGATGTGATAAGGGATTGATAAAACCTTTAGATGTGTCTGTAATAAAATACCATTTGACTGTTACAGAAGTAATCAGTTACCAACGATTGAAATAATAAGAAATAAATTGACAAATGTCGGTCGTAATGTAAATGTCTGTAAGAAAACTATTGAAAACTGGATTAAAAATTGGGATTCAAATTCAAAACGATTAATAAACGTCAAACAGTCATTGAAAGGAGAAGAATAGTAGATATGCGTTATACATACTTGGAACAAGTAACTTAGTATAGAGAAAAAAACCGGCCAATTGTCTATTTGGACGAAACTTGGTATAATACACACTACGCGGTTAACAAAGGATGGACTGATGGGTCAAAAATATGTATGCCAGCAATGCCTGCAAACGATGGATCCAGACTTATTATTGTGCATTGCGGTGGAAATGAAGGATGGGTTCCAAATGCCTTAAAAATATGTGGAAAAAAATGGAAGATTGCAACGTTGACTATGATAAGAACATGGTTTGAATTCACATTGATCCCAAACTTAGAGCCAAATCGTGTTGTAGTTCTTGATAACGCTTGTTATCATCCACGACAGCTCAATAAAATAAAAGCAACAAGAAGACCAAAGTACAAAATTAGTACTTTGAAGATTTTTATACAAAACAACAACTGATTGAAATTTTACAGACAAAGAAATTTAAGAAATTATACGCCCTAGAGAGTATTGCTGAACAACATGGACACTCTATAGTGATATTCCCTCCTTATTTTGTATTTTCAATCTCATCGAGTTAATTTGGGCACAATTAAAACAGAGATTAAAAGAGTAATCAAAATTGAAGATGAGTATAAGAATATTGGGCAAGTCCATATTAATGGAAGAAATAAATTTATTATTGATTTACAAGACGATATAGTGATAGTGAAGCAGACGATATGGGAGAAGGATTAATAGAATATTTGGAAGAAGAAAATTAATTAAGTTTAATATATTTTTAATGTTACTCATATAGTAGTGACAAACAGGAGTTAGACATAATATTTATTTTTAAAGAATTGTTTTATTCATTGTTATAAAATTTCTTTTTTCACAGAATTTTGTTTTGTCCATAAAAACTCGAATGAGATACAAAAAGGGCTCAGTTCACGTCGGGTATCCCGATGAAACCGAACGCCCTTTCAACAATTACGTAACATCAAATACAATAGGTACTGATAAAAGTAATCAAAACATTAATACCTTTCAGAATCTAGCTCCACAACATAACTTAAAGGGGATATACGATTACATTGCTACACTATATGTTTTGCGCCAACTAACACCTATTGTATTAATCTTGATTTTCTTTCATAACAATTTCAAGTTACCATTAAACTATTCAAAAGATTATGGTTAAACTAGCTATATGTATATAGTAGTAACTAAACATCGATTTAAAATTTGTTTAATACCAATCATAAAGAGCTCCACTAAAACATTAAAATATTACCTTGTCGTGGCTGACGAAGCCACGTGATTTTTTGCGACGACGACGTTTTGATATTCCTTAAACTATTATCAGAAAACTGTTAACGACATAACTTTACGAATGTAAAAAATCACAGAACAACTTGACTTATCACTTTACTTTAGGCCTATCAATACTATATTTTTTTATTATATCCAGATAAGCTCATTCATATTTGACTTCGTTTCACATTTTGCACACACATAAACTTGTTACCGTTGTCTTTAGAAACTATTAATAAAAATAATTACGCATATAAAGGGAGAAACAATACAATTCTTGGCCATTCGACAATAATTGGCCACATTTAAAAAACAATATTACACTGACACAATTAAGTCATTAGCGCATAAAAATTCTATATTCTTCTGGACTGGATGTAACTTTCCTCATAATTTATAGATTCATGTGTGTATTTACTCGATAAACTGACCAAATCTTGAAAAGTTACGACGTTTTAAAGAGAAATCTATTAACAGAGGCTTCACTATATGCATAGATAAAACTGATAAGGCTGATGAAAATAATGGAATCAAAATGCAATTACTGAATATTACAAGAAAATCATGGTATTATAACTGTAAAGGAAGTTTAAATGATAGAGAATTAAATATATTATCAATGAATTAAAGCTTGATAATATAATAAATAAAAGAAGTTGCTACATCTACTCCTGAATAAATTTAAATAAACTAGGATGGATGAATAAATCTATGAAGCAGAAGATAAAATGAGTGAAACACATTATAATCTATAGTTTATGAAAGCACAAACTATACTTGGAATTTAGAAGTTAATGTAGTGGAAAGTAGATCTCATTTTTCTGTTAGAAGTAGTTATATAGTCTCACTATACTTGATTTATCTCAATCTCAAATAGCTCCAAAATTCGAAAGATTTTCTGACACAACCACTAACACCTAAACACAAAGCGAAAACCAAGTAGTTTCTTAGGTAAAAAATTAGATGAAGAAAACAAAGTAAACCCAATGAACAAAAAAAACAAGCATAAAGAAGCTTTTTAATATAAACTGAAGGAACAAAAAACAATAATAAAATTACAAAAGTAACCTGGTGTAGCCACGACGAAGAGAGCAGATTACGTTAAAAATTAAAATGGACCACATGTGACATTTAGATTACAAACTTTTATTAGGCATTTAGGTTAAAGCAAAAATATATTAATTAATCTTTTAGATTAGGCGCATTCCCATTGTTAAATAATTAAATAAACAACAACCTGAAAAAATACTAAACAATGTGGCAAAAAATCAAACAAGAAATGATCGGGAATCAAGAAAATATTGATGACAAACAAACAAAAAATTAAATAAAAACAATTTTAATCCTTAAGAATTTAATAGCAATCCTTGATATTATTACCTGTATTTATATTAAAATTTCTATTTCATACGTACAGTGTGTCGCATTTAAATGAAGACACTTCCAGATTTTCGTTATTTGAAGGAATTCAGATATGAATTTTTACAGTCATTTTTGAACATAATCAACTGAAATTTTGAATTTATACCCGGCCTACTACGACTTGACAAATATGGTCAATTCTCGATAGGGAAGTTGCTGTAGAGTTTATCTTAAGACATCTTCAACGTCATCCCATTACCCATGGAAAAACAGTTGCGATAGACGACCGGAGTAATGACGTACGTAGATCGGCTATCTTGTTAGGTTTGGTCAGTGTCTACTTTCCAAGCAATGTTTGTTGATTTCATATTATGTAATACTCTTATATTGCTAGCGACTAGCGACTAGCCTTTCGTGGGGGAATTGGCAAGTATGCTGAAAGCTGAAGCACGCTTGTGAGTATGCTCGGACATGCGCATAAGGTTCGACGTTTCACGAGAAGGACATAATGCACATAATGTCTGCACCGTAGTGATTTCGCCCATCTCCAGGCCCTACTAGCAAAATGGGAGCATTACATATATGGTCGGTTGTGTGACTTGTGTATCTTGTGACTTTTTAAAATCATTTTTACAAAGTGGCTTTATTTTTTTTTGTTATGTCTGAATATTTTTTAAGTGTTATAATGTACTGTTGAATATCATTTAAATAAATTTCAATAAGATTCATATACAGTATATTTTAAAAAGTGAGGTTTTATTTCTCCCAATTTTAGAATGTGACAACAAAACGTGTTTTGCGGATATCTTCCAAATATAAGTAATATGCAAAAAGCAGTAGCGTAGCCAGACGGGGGCCAGAGGGGGCGGCTGCCCCTCCCGCCCTCCTAACTTGGCGCCCCTCCCGCTTAGTGAGTGCATTCACAATAAACATTTTTTCGTCACACCCTTAACAAAGTATTTTGTAACATACGTATACGTAAAAAAACACCGAATGAAATGTCTGAAAGAAAAAAAAATATTGATTCACATTTCTTCGGCTCAATTATACAGTTGTATGAAATATTTTTTTGTAACGTTTCAAACACAGGCGTCAATTCTTAGAATCCTATTCGTAGTCATATTAGTTCTCCAAAATCAGTACACGACGCAGCGGTGGTCTTCGTCATGTTTTTTAAATACATTTAAAAATTTAAAATACCGTCTTTTCATTATAATAAGAGTGCTTCTAAAGAATCATAAAGCGCCCCCTTATATGTTTGCCCCCCTCGCCCCATGTGGCTGGCTACGCCACTGGCAAAAAGTACTTACGGTTGTAAAAATAACAAAATAGCATCTACACACTAATTTAAAAAACTTTCTTATAACACAATAAACACTGTCAGAACTTTGTATGGAAAATAACCCCTAACCTGCCCTAACAAAAGGGCCGGTCTACGTCACACTCCGGTCGTTTATAATTTATAAATGTTCTTTTTAATGAAACTGGTAGTGTTAGCCACAGATAACCCACAGAGTGTTAGCCTAGCCGTCCATTGGAAACGCATTCGGCCGAACACTCATTCGACCGTTGTACGGTCGAATAATCCACGGACGACAATAGAACTGAAAGACGGCCCATTGGAGCCAACATTCGGCCGTCAGTTACCATTTGAGTGTCCCCAACAAGGGACCATTAAAATGGATGTGGATGAATCAATATTACTATTAGATACCCCTTACTATATAAAGAAACAGAGGGCAAAAAAACCTGGACCCATCCGATTCTTTCAGAAAGGTGCCGTTTTGGGGGTTTTCACGATTTACATAACAAGCTCCAAGGAGATAGTGTCAAGTTTTTTAATTACTATCGAATGAGTTGATGATGAAAAAATTCACACAAAATATTTCAAAAATGTTGCACGTGAGTCCTTTTAACAACTATACTCGTTAGACTGTTCGGCCGAATGAGACCCCATTTCTATCGGATTGGCCCGGCGGACGGCCGTAAACGGCCGACCAGTAGTGTCTAGGGAACGAGCTCCTATGCTTTCTCTATTCTATTGTAATGGGATCGTTCCACAAACCACCTATTCTGTAGACGGTTCACGCACATGACTCAACGTTAAATCAATTTAGAGCCCTAGGCCCAGCATAAATAGAAATTAGGTTGATAAATTTTACAAAAGTAAATAATTTTATGTTGGTACTGCATTAGTGATTTGTTCTGGTTGATGATCCATCATCATCATCATTTATTGTCTTGCTGTGTTTTTGTTATTTATGTCTTTTCGATCATTCTACCGATCACAGTATTAGTTTGTTCTATTTGATTGGTGAAGTTTTGAGAATATTTTGACATCTTTGCAAATTTTGTAAAAATCTGGGATTTATAAACGGACAATTACTCCAAGAAAACAAATTGTATGCTGCAGTGAAACAATTACATAAAAAATGTAATTCGGAAAGAACTTTTAAGAAATCATTTAGATGTAGTCTTTTCGATGCGCAAAAATTTTAAAAAATTCATCTCTAAACTAATATGGAACAGCTAAATCTCATGGCAGCTATGTTAATTCGTTGTCAATCATTCGTCGTCAATTTCGAGAAGCCAATAAATAAAAAAAAATGAGACGCTTTACAGTGGATGAAAAGTTTCAACATTGTCACTGTACAAGCAGAGTGCAAAATCTTATGGAGTTTTCTCTAAAATATTTATATTGCCAAGCAAATCTACCCTGACTTCTTTATAATATTCTGTATAGTCTTTGTTTTATATGTGGATATGTAGCATTTAGTTGTCATAAACATGTTTCTTTTCTTTGTAATATTTTTTTGATTATAGGGTTCAAATAATGAAGTTTATTAAAATTTAGGTCGTACTATTCAATTATTTCTGTATGCAAACATATATATATATATATATATATATATATATATATATATATATATATATATATTATATTTATATTTTTGAGATGAGTTATTTGCCAACTTTATAATTAATATTATTTTTTTGTGTATGTGGCAATAAATACCAAGGTGTACTCTTTTAAATATTCATTTTCCGAGCTTTCGAATACTCATGTATTCAATGTCACGGTATAATTAAATGAGATTGATGGTACAGTAAAATAAATATATATAATGAATCATTCTAAACATTTTCCAAATATTATTAATAAGCAGTGTTAAGGAGGTTTACTGGTGCAGGTGGAAGTAGAGTGTACATTGGTTCCAATACATTATCAATTAGTTTCCAGCCTCATTCTACTGAGTCCAGTTGTTTACCAACCTGGTAATATTAAAATACACGATAAAAATTTTGGTGATCAGAAGCCGTGGTTGGAGGAAGAAATGCTAATTACACAAGTTTGTTCAAGACTAACGGCAATTTTGTTGAAACCATAGAAAAATAAACGGTTTTAAAGATTAAAACTAACTTATCCGCTAACAAACCGAAATTTTCGAATATCTGGATTGTACTGGTTCTAGTAAGCTGAAAGCCAATAGGGTTCATCTGTGGGACTCCTTGAATAGGACGTAAGACGTGGGACGCCTTGAACAATATACAATCATAAAATTGATCACTTGTATACACTCCGGGAGTGGTAATGTGCTAACAAACTGAAATTTCTCTAAAAATGTCGTACTTCAAGTACCATATTACATCCGATGTACTGGTTATGGTGAGATGAAAATCAATAGGGTTCATCTGCGAGATGTCCTGTATAATATTCAATCATAAAATTGGTGACTTGTTGCACTCCCGAGGCTTTATCGTGCTAACAAGGCATGTTATGAAAAGTGGCCGACAAGGACGACGCCGACATACACCTGGCTTTTTTTTCTAAAAACCGTTTTTTTGTGCTGTTCTTGCTGTAAAATGAAAAAATAAAAAATCCAAAATTCCCACTTTTTTTTTGGGTAAACCAGTACTTTTCTCGCATATTAGATTGAGTTGGACGGAAAATTAAAATGTTAATTTTGTCATGAAAATCGATGTACTTACAGGGTTAAAATAATTTTTTTACCAACTTTTTCTAATAATTTTTTTTCGATATCTCTAACGTGAAACAAAACTATCGAGAATTGGCCTTATTTGTCAACTCATAGTAGTCCGGGTATAAATTTTAAATTTCAGTTGATTATCTTTTAAAATGAGGTCCATGACTGTGTAAAAATTCAAATCTGAATTCCTTCAAATAATGAAAATATGGAGATGTCTTCACCTTAAATTCGACAAACTGTAGATAAGATTACTTGAAAAAAAAGTACGTCATTTTAGGAAGCGTTTGTTAATGATAATTGTTTGTATTTTCTGATTACTTACATTAAATAAAACTTCGGACAATCACTATCAATCCATTAGAGAAATATGTACTGTATTTGTATAACTATCATTTTTGGTGAATTGCTATTTTTCATGAATATTTTAACTATTAATTCGATTATTTATTTCAATAAGAATTAATCATATTTATTTCTATAATTTGAATATTATATCAGTTTGTAATTTCAATCATATACTGTTTACCCATTAGTGCTTGTTTACATGAATTAGGTATATAATTTAATTATGTGATTAAAAAAATACTGAAGACGAAAGTAGTAAATAGTATTATAACATTATTTAAAGAAAAATGTAGTTGTATCCATCGGGTTTAGGAGTGAATAGGGATATGAAATTTATAAATGAATGCCGGGAACTAGAAACACATAAACAATACAAAAAAAAACAGTGTATTGACTTTGGACCGGTGGGAATAGATGTTGGTACCTACCTCACAAAATAGAGCAGACTTTTTGTTATGACATTTACAGTAAACTTGAATGTTAGTTAAAATAAAGGATGCTTGAAAATTGTTAATAAAATTAATAGAATCGAAAGCATGTTTATTTTATTTTGTTTACCTTGTAATATATGTATATTAGTTGTTATTGAATATAAAAATGAAAGCTTTTGTTTTCTATTTTTGCAATAAAATCTTTATTTTTTGGTTTATTTTTAATTTTCAGAAAATATAGACGTCGGAGATTAAGGATATTAAGGAAGCATCCTTCCAGAAGGGTTGGATAATTTGATTAAAATTAGCACTTATAGGTACTTTAAAAAATCCATGATTAATTTTAAATACCTATATGTATATGTGAATGCGATTTGTAAGAAATTAAACTAAATATTTTGCAACTACTGCTAAAAATCTATATATAGCTATAATACAAAAAGCAAAACAAGCTGAAGTAGTTTGTGGTGTGCAAAATCAGAAACGAAAAAAATATGTTACGTAAATAGATGACCTTTATTTAACGAATCAAAGAAAAATGAGCACTTTTTCACTAGCTTTTAAAATATACACTCACGTTGCGCTGTTTGAGGGTTGCTTTCCGCGGATATTTCATGAAAGTCGATTATTTCAGAATATTTCAGAATCAACTGAAATGTTCAATGGCGCTCCTTATTCTAGGTCATAGCGGCGTTGCCGAGTCTAACTAATTTTCGGGTTTTCTTACAAAAACTTGATTAGAACGCGAAGTTAAAAGAAAATCACTCACTGAAACTGTACTCAAATTCATGTTACGAAAACAAAAAAAAATAATTTGAAGCAACAAACGTAAGTCGCTGTTGAGCTTAACGATTCAGATCTCGTTCTATACTGATGCAGATACTATACTGAGTTTTAACACACTAATAAAAACTATAAAATAAGTTAATTTACTTTAAATTTTTGTAAGCGTGGAATATGAGCATTAGAATAGACAAAGATGCGCGTGTTGGCAGCCATGAATATTAGAAACGTTATTTTTTTACATCAAAATAGTCTTCTGTCACGTTAAAAAATGTACGATGTATTTGTAATAAAAATTATCGACAGCTTATAGTAATTTATATATATATATATATATATATATATATAATATTGGAAATGTTTATATTCTTGGGTTCATAGGTTGTTTTAAAATAATTAAAATACGATTGTATTTCACATTTTTCTATTGAAAATGGATAAAAATTTTAACGTTTCGCCTCCTCCTTGGAAGCATTTTCAAAACAATATCATTATAAGAATAAGGTACGATTAAAATATTTGTAAATAGATAAAAACATAACATTAGTAGGTTTTTTTAAAAAACATTAATAAAAACACAGAATTAAAATTGACGTACTCACCTTAGAATTTCAATGTAACGATACTATACGAGGGAAGTTGAAATGAGTTAATTAATCAGCTTATAGTAAATTTGACTCAAGTTTTTTATATCTTGTCTATCATTCACAGAAAACTCATCTTGTTTTATGTGTATCATTTCTTTAATTGATAATTTCTGATCTGATCTGATCAGAAATTATCAATTAAAGAAATGATACACATAAAACAAGATGAGTTTTCTGTGAATGATAGACAAGATATAAAAAACTTGAGTCAAATTTACTATAAGCTGATTAATTAACTCATTTCAACTTCCCTCGTATAGTATCGTTACATTGAAATTCTAAGGTGAGTACGTCAATTTTAATTCTGTGTTTTTATTAATGTTTTTTAAAAAAACCTACTAATGTTATGTTTTTATCTATTTACAAATATTTTAATCGCACCTTATTCTTATAATGATATTGTTTTGAAAATGCTTCCAAGGAGGAGGCGAAACGTTAAAATTTTTATCCATTTTCAATAGAAAAATGTGAAATACAATCGTATTTTAATTATTTTAAAACAACCTATGAACCCAAGAATATAAACATTTCCAATATTATATACAAATGGTTGAAGAAACTAAATGAATTTATATATATATATATATATATATATATATATATATATTAGCGGCCATATCACGCAAAAGATGTTAAATATATATATATATATATATATATATATATATATATATATATATATATATATATGTATATATGTATATATATAAATGAATTTGAATATATGTATGTATGTATACTTAAATTTTATTTATTTAAGTATCACCCTATACAATTAAAAAGTAAGTCAGTTTTATCTCCTTGTAACTAGTTTGTTTCTACACTTTCTATAACAAAAAAAACTGGTTGTTAATTTTTATCAACGTGTTTAATTGTAAAATGTACCTACTGTTTAAAAATGTGTTGAACGTGTTGTGCTGTTTTATATTTTAATTAACTGACACCAGTTTTCTGTAGTAATTTTAAAATATTTTATTATTGTATTGTTTCATTCAATAAATCTTGCCCTGATGAAACCATTAAATAATGGCGAAATATTGAGCAGATAAGAAAAACAGTTTTTATTTCTTATGACCGCAAACCTGAAATCTTCGCTAAAGAAATATATATATATATATATATATATATATATATATATATATATACATTAACCTAACCGATCATCATGAAAACTGTATGTATTTTTTCATGGAGAATGTTTTTAGACTATTGTTACGAAACCGCACACTGGTGTAGGGCCTAAATCCGACTCTGCCTACGCTATGTATGAGAGTTAAAATTATGTTTTGGTATTTCTTCGAACTGTTTAACATTATTTTTTTGCGACTCTTCTTATCTAGAAATTTCCAGTGAGGTATATTGTTTTTGTGACTAGTCTTATCTAGAGACTTCCAGGTAGGCCGTTTATGTGTGAACCGCATTCTAGAATGATCTGGAATAAAAAGGCACTAATATACAATATGTCCACCTAAGTTGGAATCACATGGAAAAATTTTTATTATTAATTTTAGGAAAAAAGTTATTCTTCATAAAAAGTTCTGCATCATCTAAAACCAAAAATACAGTCATCAAATATCAAATTTTTTAGTTGTATACGAGGTTTGTCAAAAAATATGTGTTTCACTCAAGAGTAAAGTACCTTTAAATTAGACAATATCGAAATATGTTACTAAAAAAAGTTGATCAGAATTAAAAACTACATTTAAATATTCAACTACGCCCATTTAAATTAAAATGTCAGATTATCTTATTTTTAGTAATATTTCTATTTCGAATGAACATTTATCTCTTGTAATTACGAAACACATGATAACCTTTTAGTTTTTCGATGTTTTCTAATAATTTTGCAATTAAAACGCGTAGTAAGTGCATATTCATTTATTTTGCAAATAATAAAATACATTTAAATACTAAATTATTAAAATAGCATCATATTAATATTACAAACAAACAAATTTAATTTTCACTCATACTAATGCTTCGACATATGCTCTCGCTCAATACACTTAATCGTTCTATTTGAAAATTCACGTAATACATTCCTTATCATTTGTGGAGAAATTTCTTGGTTTCTAAAATTATCCTCAAGGGGCGTTAGGTCAAGGGGGGTTAGGTCAGGGGATCTAGCAGGCCAAAAGAGATCAGAATATCTGTGAATAACTTTTCCATGAAACAAATTTTCAAGATAGTTCCTAACATTTATTGTACTGTGGCCTACGGCACCGTCTTGTTGGTACCAAATACGTTGACGTTCTATTAAGGGTAGTTCGTTCATTGATATGAGTTTGTAAAAACTGTAAATAACATTCGGCATTCATAGATTCGCGAAAAAAATGTCCTATTAATTTGTTATTATAAATGGCACACCACGCGTCCGTATTAAACGAATATTGGTCATGAGACTTTAATACAAAATTGAGATTTTCTTCAGACCACTAGCGACAATGTTGCGACGAGACAGTTCCATTTGACGAAAATGTTGCCTCATCGGAAAAAATTATATGCCTCGTAAAAAAGGGTCCTCCTCTAACTCTCCTTGGATGAGAGAGCAAAAATCAAAGCGTCTATCATAATCCCTTTCTTTCAATGTGTGTATGATTTTTGGATTGTATGGTTTGTATTTATTTAGTTTTAAAACTCTTGCCACTGTAGCTTACTTACATTTTGTTGTAACATCGACTTTATTTTGCGCAATGACAATTTTGGATTTGCTACAACAGACAGCATTACATAAAACTGCGTATGCTCATCAGAAACCAGTATTCGACGTTTTCCATTAAAATTATTTTAATACTTCCAGTTCTTCTAAATTTATTTACTATTTTCGTTACAGTTGATTGTTACTAAAACCGCATTTAAAATACGGGTTTGACATGCGCAAAACGACTCTTTAAACACTAGTGTTGAAAATGCGAAAAGTCACATCTCTTTTGTTTTTTAAACGTCACATCAAATGTATCTTTTGTATGTTAAATTTCGTTAAATTCCGTGATAATTTTGTTGTTCTGTGTCATTTAATTGGTCAGTCAGCCGTCAGCCATCGTCCGCAATGTTATGAATATAATTGAAATATAACATAATTTTTTCATTCCTGCGGGCGAAGAAAAATTATAGTAAGCACCTCGTGTTAAAAACGTCTTAGTCATTAGTTTCACAAGGCACTCGTTCCGCTTCGCTCCACTCGTGCTTAATAAAACTCGAGACTAAAGTAACCTTTTTGACACTTGGAACTTAATATACTATATTGGGATTTCTATTCTTGAAAATATTTGCTGCATCTCTATGCGTTATATAGTAATCTCTCACAATCAAAACAATTTCTATTTTCTCTTCATCAGTTAATAACGCTACCATTTTTATGTGTCTTTTAAATTCTAATGCGGTTTGAAATTTACTGATATTATTTCCTTCTATTACCAAATTATTTGTTTGTCAGTGCATCATAACATGTAACTACAGTTAAATTTGCATTATTGTAGACATACGTTTTCAAAATAATTTTATTAATGTAAATGAATGTAATTACATATTTGAACGTAATTTTTAATTCTGATCAACTTTATTTAGTAACATTTTTCGATATTGTCAAATTTAAGAGTACTTTACTCTTGAGTAAAACTCATATTTTTTTACAAACCTCGTATACGACCAAAAAACTTCATATTTGATGACTGTATTTTAGGTTTTAGATAATGCAGAACTTTTTATGAAGAATAACTTTGTTTCCTAAAATTAATAATAAATTTTTTTTCCATATGATTTCAACTTAGGGGGTCATATTGTATTAAAAGGACCGACCAGTGGAAGAAGTTTAGTTGATAAATCTCGTGAAATAAATAGTGTAAGTAAATATAAATTAAGTAGTGAAGTGTTTATATGAATTAATGTAAGTGAATATACTGTGTATCTAGTATAAATTAGTGAATAGTGTAGTGAATAAATAAATTAAGTGAGTAGACATACCGTGTGTATAAATTTATCCCACCCGGTCAAAAAAAAAACTTTAAATAAATATGAAAAACATTACATTGATGTCAGAAGTGGGATAATATAAATAAATTGCTACGTAAAAATGGCCAAGAGACTATGTGACCTCAAAGTGACGGAGCTAAGAGCAGAATTGGAAAATCGTGAGTTGGAAAGGTCCGGTAAGAAAAGTGAATTAGTAGAAAGACATAAAGTGGCACTGGAAAATGACGGCTTTGATCCAGAAACGGTTTTATTTAATGACGAGGCTTTCACCTTAATCTCGTCAATTTCTGATATGAAGAACGATTTTTCTGATACGAAGAACGATATTTGTACTATGAAGAATGGTGTTTCTACTAACATGGACGTTTGGAGATATTGCCAAGCCCCTAACTCGACTCACAGAAGAAACAAGAGCTTTCCAATAGGACGAAGACTGTCAAACGGCTTTTGAAACCTTGAAGAGGCATTTAACCACGGCGCCGATATTAGGATATCCATTAGCAGAGAGAGACTTTATTCTTGACACTGAAGCAAGCAACGTAGGAATTGGAGGAGTGCTCTCACAGATCCAAGGAGGGCAAGAAAGAGTGCTGAGATATTTCAGTAAAGTTCTCTCCAAACTACTGCGTCACAAGCAGAGAACTTTTGGCGGTAGTGAAGTCCGTGGAACACTTTCACCAGTATCTCTATGGTAGGAAGTTCTTAATCCGGAGTTCAAGAATCCTGAGGGCCAGATCGCTAGATGGTAGATGGATTGAACGAGTTCAAGAGTACGATATCAACATCAAAAGTCGAGCTGGTGTGAGTCACCAAAATGCCGATTCCCTGTCCAGACGGCCGTGCCCAACAGACTGTTCCCACTGCAACAAGGCGGAATCTAGGGAAGTTTCAAGAACTACGGTGGTCCACGAAGAATGGTCACCCACCAAGATCAGAGAATATCAGGAAAATGATCCTCACCTGAAGAAGATTCGGCAAGAAGTTTCAAGATTTTCACCAACTCCCTTGTCTTAGAAGAAGGCCTGTTGAAAAGATTCCTTGAAAACGATTATGGTTCCGAGAGGAGGAGACAGCTAGTTATCCCGAGAACAAGAGTAGCTGAGATATTGAAGAAGTTACACGACAGTCTATCGGGAGGTCATCAGGGAGTGAAGAAAACCCTTCAGTGAGTCCGTGAAAGGTTGTATTGGATGAACCGCTCCTACGATGTGAAGGACTGGTGTAAGAAATGTGCGACTTGTGCTACGAGTAATGGACCACATCGCAAGAGAAAGGCACCTATGATATAATGTTGGAAGCCCTTTCGAAAGAATTGCTTTATATTTTTTTGACTCTAAGTTTTACTATAAAGATAATGTTAGATTGTTAAAAAAAATTTGAAATTGACATTTCCGAGGGGAAAAGTGGCGTAGCGTGTACTTTTACCACTCTAAATTATTACTTTCCCAATGAATATTAAAGAAATTAAGAAAAAGTCTACTTTGTTTATAAAAGTTTGAGTTGAAAAGCGTATTTTGCATAGTGACTGTAGAAACATTTTATTATAAAATAAAAATGTTATTAATTACTGAAAATACCCATAAATCTCAATTTATTTATTTATTGGATAAATTTTAAAAGTGGTTATTTGCAGTGCTAATATGTATAAAGTATGTATTTTAAAACAAATATCGATGAAGAATTGCAGAAATCTAATCCTTATACTTCACTAAATTTATAATCAAAACAATATGTTTGGGTTTATGCAGGGCCGGCGAAAGGTTAGTATAACGCCCGTGCGAAAGGCAAATTTTCCGCCCCCTCCCCCTCCATTTGATGAAACACATATTTTTAAAATTTTGTAAGTTTTGCAATAACTGTAATGTGGAATCAATTTACAAAGTTAAAATAAAAATACTCAAAGAAAAACTAATACGTTACTATATTCACTTTCATAATCGTGAATCGTGTGTAAATTAAAATACAATAGAACAGAAGAAAATTATTTGTTAAATATTAAAAAAACTAATAATGACAATTAATGTTATAAACATCTAAAACATTGTATTATAAAAATAAACATAATAAAAATATTTCCTCAAAAAAGCATAAAAATTATATTATTCTACTAAATACAAACTAAATTTAATTAAAATTAACTTTTCTGGCTTTAGTTTGCGAAAAATCCTTAATAATATTGTCAATATTAATATTCATTATTTTATCAAATTCTATGCTCAGCATAGTCAGATTAACACTGCTGTAACACACAGTAGGTAGCAACTAATTATTTCTTAAGCGTTGCCAATATGAAATGTGAAATTTACTCACATTGCGCAGCTGTAATCCTTAACATTTATCGCGTCCAAATTTGAAAATCCTCACATTGATGAAAACATTAGAAGTCTATGTGATGATTTGTTTCTATTCACCAATACATAATTCATGAAAACAATTTCGAAGGGGGTTGGTAAATGAAAACATGTTTAAATCGTTTTTTTTTATTTGAAATAGAAAGTCTCCAAAAACATCACGTTGCAAGAGAAATATAACAATAAAATAAATAAAAATATCTTCCATTAGAGAAAAATGAAAAGCAAATAAACTTTATTAATGATAATGTCACATTTTAAAAGATAAATAAATATTTAGTGACTGGCCTGGACTGGAATTGAACATCTTTTATATATGTAATCTAACAGAATATTTACATCCATAGTCTTAGGTCGTTTCATTAACCAGTCCATTTTCAATCTCCAAGAAGTACTTCTGATTACCACATTTTAACGTTCTAGAACTTTAAATGGTTTCAATTTTCATTTCCAAAACATCACATCAGTCATATGTCTTCGTTGCTTGTCAGTGGCTGCTTGTCGCCCTTGTCAGATTTTCAGTCGAACTTACGCCACACGCCCACAGACACACGAGCTGTCATGAAAATGAAGCACGGAACGGTATTATTTGACCTTCGATAGTATTTGGTGTTCCTGCCATACTAGAACTCTATTTTCAGAGTGACTTTTCACCTTTAAGAGTCAATCTTGAGTGCTCTTGGGCTCTTACCCAAGTTGCCTGAGAACGGCATCAATCGCATCATATATTGAAATCCTCACATTTGAGGTAACCCTCACAAATTACTCACATCAATGTAAAATCCTCACAGTGTGAGGAATTCCTCACACATTGGCAACGCTGTATTTCTTTTTGAATTTGAAAAGGCTACCCTGATACCGGCTAGACAAAACAAAAAATATTTATTACCTGCAGGTGGTGCGGTGGCGACTGGCGGTGCCTCTCATTCCCCAATAAAATAACAGCGCTTGGGCTTACTTATCTTCTGACCGACTGGCGCGGCGACGACGCCTTTCTTTGTCAATAAAATAATACCGCCCGTCTGTTCACGCTCGGTAAGGCACAATACATCATAAGCAAATGAACTGATTGATATATTATGCACTTAATTTATACTGGATAATAAATAATTTTACACATTTTCTTGTGCTCTAGTTTATCATTTATATTTTTTTATATTAGACACTTTTAGTTCTTGCCAGTTTTTTATTCACTATCTTTTGATTTGGCGCTCCTAGATGTTGGCGCCCCGTGCGGGCGCACGGTTCGCATAGGCCTTCCGCCGGCCCTGGTTTTATGAATCGGTATCAATATATAAAGTAATTACTGAGTAGCTTTCAATATAACAATCATTGACCAATGTTTCGCAGGACAACGTCTTCCGGGTTCAGCTAGTTGTATAATAATATTAATAAGAAATGTTGAAATAGAAAACTAGTAGGTACAATTCGTTACGCGAGATTTAGCTAGCGGCCACTTTTACTCTAACTTTTAAGTAAATAGAAAATAAAGCAAGTAGAGATCTAAATTATTCCACTGCTATCCAATTAATAACATACACTCAAATGGTTTCATAGTGTACTCGTTTAATGCAAATGCTTTATCAGTTAGTATTACATAAGGCATTTGAACTGCATACGGTACTAGTAAAATTTCAGGATGTGGTATATTCAACTCCTTCTTTTCAAGCTTCTTATAGAAGGTAATGTTTTTGAAATCTCCGTCGTCTGATATTCTGCCTTGACAACCGACATCTGCATAAATAAAGTTATAATTTGCATCCACTAAAGCAAGAAGAACTATACCAAAAAATGATTTGTAGTTATAAAACTCTGTCCCGCTATTTAGAGGTATTATGACCTGCTTGCCATCTTTAGCGCCTATGGCGTTCTTGTTCAGTTGTTCGCCATTCTTACTTACTGAGAAAATCATGAGGATATTTTTCAATTTAGTTTTGTAGATAAAATATTGAAACGTCCACACATGTACAAATTTTAAAATAAAGCCAACAAAATGAGATACTTATTTGTTGTGAGAATGCTGAAATAATGCATATAATCAAGATAAAAATCTAAAACAACAGAAAATTCGAAAATATTAACTAAACATTATTTCGTTCTGCGGCGCTTTCCAGTTTTATTACTCCGTTATACTTTTTATGCTCCTTTTTACTTCGACTATGATAAAGAAATATAGTGCACTTTGCGTTATTTTGCGTAAATCAATCGGAAAACCCTGTATATTCCATAGACGTCCTTTCGCATGCTTAATTTAGAATACATTTATTATTACAAATAAAAATTCTAGGCACATCAAAATAGTTTGTATCAAAGTCATATCATTCTTATTATAGATCAATCCCAGTGATGAAGCGGATTTAGCCGATCTGACACCATCAAGTGAAGCACCACCAGAGGGACTTGTGCAGGCTCCAGCTTCAGCTTCACAGACAAAAAAAGAAAACGCCATAAAGCAACGGTATCTGAAGACCCCATTCTTGAAGAAGCGATGACTCTCTTGAGAAAAAGCAGCAACCATTTAGCCACAAATCCGTATATACCATTTGGTCAACACATATCCAATGAACTGAGAAAGTACGATCCACAAAAAATGGCGTACATGAAGCAAGCAATAAACAATGTTATTTTTGAAGCTGATATGGGCTGATTTCAATCAACAAACATCGGACATTACTTGCGGCATGGATCTACTCTTGGACATCCTTTGTCAATACCATCTAGTACAGTAACTACTCCAACTCCATCACAGTCTCCACAAACCGTTGCCTACTCTACAGATCTCTGAAGTTGTATAGACTGAAAAGAGACAAACTGGAGGCTCTGAAGATTATATCCTATCAGAACTAATGAGCAGAATCAATGAATAATATAAGAATTATGAGCTAAATAAATTATTAAATAAAAAAATACTTTGTACAAACATACCTTAACATAATCCTTCAGAGTGTTAATAATTGCATCGCAAACTTGAGGAACAATCCTGGAAATAGACTGCTTGGAAACTCTAAAGAGGTACTGTAAGCTCGTGTAAGAATCTCTCGTAGCTAAAAACCTCAAAGTGATAAGCAGCCTTTCCTTTGGGGGCTTTGCTTCTCGCATATGCGTGTTGGTCTTTTCTATTTTTTCACAAACCATTGTTAATAAATGGTTAAAATCACCCAAGTCATGCGAGTAAAATTTTGATACTGTCCCGTCTACATATTCAAATCTCAGATCATCCAACAATTTGTTCCATACTGCAAGCGATTTTTATACAAGTGCTTCGTCCACCAACGTGGCTTTTATCGTTCAAGGAGCCTTTTGCGTTTTTTCTTTTTTATAATATGATTAATTAGAATAACTGCTGCGGCGACACTGCGTATGTGACGAGGAAGCGACATTATTGCCTCGTGAATACAAATTAAATAAACGGCTCGGGGCTGTTTCGTGACTTTGCCGCACTTTGTTGTCTACATTCGCCGAGACAGGATCATGCTGAGGCTGCCTCGGGAGGCCGCCGCGCGAGCCAGCTTCGCAAAGTCGATACGTGCCTTAACGAGATACAGTAAATTTAATATCAAACAAATGAGACAAAATGTGGAAGAACAAATAAAATAATTGCGATTAAATTTGGAAATATGAATAATATAATAGTGCAGATGAAGATAGTTATGTGCAACAATAATGAAGACATTGGTATACACTGCAAAATGAAAGACGAAGAAATTAAGTATAATAATTGCGTAGCTAACAGCTTTTCTTTTAACATTTTTTAAAAGTTTCATGTAATTTACATAAAATAGGATATTATTCTACCTCATTACAAGAATCTAAAAAGAATTCTCCAGGGAGTCTTCATGGTTGTCCATAGCCTAACTATCGGTAGGAAAAAGGGGAAATTGACTGACGTTCATCGACTTATTATGCTCTGTATTGTGCCAGACATTAAAGAAACTTACAACAACATTCAATTGATGTTTGCATTAACAAATATCAACAATATTTCTTTCAAGTTTGCTTCGAATTTAAAAATTTTACTTTTAACTGCCCCCGCTACCTATCCGTGCCCATACTGCTTCATAACACTGAATACTTTCCGAGAAGAAGGGGACAGAACAGCAAATAAATGCAAATCCCACAAGCGATTTAAAAAACAGTTATACACTCTGTTCAAGTCGTATCATTACTTCTCTTAACTCTGTTTTGCTTCTTTATTGTCACTATCGCAATGTCGTCTGCAAATGCTAGGCACTGATGCCTTTTATGATATATTAACCCTGACCGGTTTATACTAGCTTTTCTCACAATATATTCCAGAACAAAATTAAACAGCGTTGCAGATCAAGGGTCACCTTGCCTCTCTCCTTCCCCCACACAAAAATTTTGGTTACTTCGTTCCCTACTTTTACACGGCATTTTGTCTCTCCTAATGTTAGTTTTATCATTCTAATCACTCCCAATTCTATTATGCTGGATATAACTTGTGTCTTTTTACTATATCGAATGCTTGCTTAAAATCTATGAATATTATGTGTGTGTGTTTTTCTGGATTTCCCTAAGTGTGAATATTTGATCTACCACTGATCTTTTTATGAAATCCACATTGATATTCGCCGACCACTTTCTCCATTTTTGGCAAGAATAAGTTCTTCTGAAGTGTATACGTACTTCTTTTTATGTTTCTCTTTTTCTTCCTATATTCTAATTCTGGTATCTCTTGTTTCATTTGAATTCCTATATAAGCTATATTTAATAGTACTATGCCTCTGTAGTTCTCACAAACAGATTTATCACTTTTCTTGTGTATTGGGCATATTAACGCTTCTTTCCACTGTTCCGGCATTTTTTCCTGTTTCCATATTTCTTTCATCAGTTTGTGCATGCATTTAATTAGGTTTTCCCCACCATATTTAAACATTTCAGCAGTTATGTTATCCTTACCAGCACTTTTGTTACTTCTCAGTTTATCTATAATCTCCTTTACCTGCTCTATTTGCGGTACTTCTTCGTTCATTTCTGTTTCTTCTAGTTCTACTTCGCGCACGCCGTTACTTGAATTGTTCTGAGATCCCAGTAATTCTTCAAAGTATTCCTCCCACCTTTCTAGTATTTGGCTTTCTCCAGCTATCTTTCCTTCACAAACTGACTCCTCCCTTGAAATCCCTTTTTGAACTCTTTGATGCCTTTGTACATCTTCCGTATCTCATTTCTTTGGTAGTTCTTTTCTATCTCTTCGATGCGGTGCTCTTGATATTTCCTTTTTTTTCTCGTTCTCTTGTACCTCCTTCTTTGTTCTTCATACTTATATTCAGCTTCACCTGTGTTTTGCTTTAGCATATATTCTCTTCTCTTATTCCTTTCCATAGGTCATTTTCACATTATTAATCGAACCATTCTCGTCTTTCGGTCCTACTTTTCGCTTGACACTCTTCTACCACCTGAACTATACTTTTACTCATCTCCTCTGATATTTCTTCAATGTTGCTACTAACGTGCACCTCTTCCAATTCTCTTTCTAATTTCCTTTTATACATCCCTCGTGCCTGATTCTTCTGGAGTGTATACGAACTTCTTCTTATGTTTCTCTTTTTCTTCCTATTTTTTAATTCTGGTATCTCTTGTTTCATTTGAATTCCTAATAAAAAGTGATCAATATCTACGCCTGGTCCTCTATAGCTTCCAATTTTTGTCATACATCTTTCTTGGCATTTTTCTATTAGCACAGTGTCTATTTGATTTATAGTCGATTCATCTGGTGATCGCCAAATTCCTTTATGTATTTCCTTTCTCTGGAAGTAAGTGCTTTTTATTCTCATATTTTTTTCTTTTGTAAAATCAATCAATAGCTGCCCATTTTCATTTATTTCATCATGTTTACTATACTTTCCGATCGTTGGCTGGTAAATTGTTTCTTTTGCTATCTTAGTATTTGCATCACCAAGTATTATTTTCAGATCATATATTCCTATCCTCTCATACTCATCATTTAGTTTATTATAAAATTCTTCCTTAATTTGCACATCCTTGTCTTCAGTTGGGGCATGTATGTTTATTAATGTTATATTTTGGTATTTTCCTTTAATTCTTAATTTACACATTCTATATGAAATTTCTTTTGAATTAAACTATCATAGACTTCAATTTTTTATGCAATATGAATCCTGTACCAAACAATCTGTTACTTCCACCACTATTTAGGAATAAATAGTCGTCAATTTCTTTTACTTCGTTTACCTTCTGTTTTGTCTCCTCCATTATGTCAAACTCATATTTCTTTATTTCTTGTATTAAATGTTTAAGCGCTTCCTCCTCAAAAGTGCCTCTTCCATTCCATGTTGCTATTTTTAAACTATTCTCTGCCTTATACCTTATTTTATTATTTCTAATCCTCTCCTTATTCATTGTATTCACCGTTACTCGTTTTTGCACTTCTGATAAGGGATTTACTACTAGTTTTTTTAACTTTTTCCAGTTTCTCAACATCTTTATTCTATCTCCAAAGGATTCCATCTACCACTATTTTATTGTAGCCAGACTTTACCTGTTTCTCTTTATCTATTTCTTGTTTGGCAACTTTTATTATCTGTTTTGCTTTTTCTCTTTCCATTTTTGACATATCGTGATTTATGTAATTTTTTTCGTTTTTTAGTGCTCGCAGCTTGAATTTATTGTTTATTACTAATTCTTTACTCTTTGCGTTTCTCAACTCGACCAGGTAAATTTTCTCTCCGAATTTCCGTGCATCTTCCACTTCTATTCCTACTTGTAATTGTTCGTCGAACAATTTTTCTATGGCTTGTTTAATTATTGTATTATCATCAGTATCTATATTTAATCAATTTCCACTTCCTTGATATGCTTTTTCATGCTTTAATTTTCCTCTTTCATTTCTTGATTTTATCTAAAGAGTTGCTTGTTCTCATCTCTAATTTTCGTTATCTCGTTTTTTGTTTCTACTTGATCTTGCCTTATTTGTCTCGCTTCCATTGCTCCTGCACAAATTCTATTATTAAATCCAACTTCTCTGTTTTTTTGATAGTTTCTCTATCTGGTGTTCTGTATGTTTTCTTGCTTCGGTTAAACAGTACATCCTCTAGTTCCCTTTTACCACCGTCTTCACTTGTGTAATAATCACTATCCATTATTGCCTTCTTAACTAAACTATAATTTTATATCGCCAACATTATTCACTCGTTAATTTATTTTAATGTAAGTCTGCCCCTACTTACTATATTCATCGCTAATCACACTGCGGAAAAAGTCGTCGGCCAGCTATCCCTTCGAACCTTCGAGTCTTATCAGTGGTATTTTAGCTTTTATTTTTACTTTTTATAATAATCAGTAATTTAATAATAACCAAATTATAAATATCTATATATCTTACTGCCATAAATTTACTGGGCACTAAATAACAATCCACACAATACTCTTACATCGTTTTGTTGATTTGTTAGTTCGTAATTCTTGGAATAAACGGAGTTTATTTACGGAAAACTTAACACTACCATACAGGTATTTACCAGGACAGGACTCCGGGACAGAATGTTAAATCTGCACTGGAATGTTTCGAATTATTATTTGATAATAATATGCTAGACGATATTGTGAAATGGACTAATTTAAAAATACGACAAAAGGCAGAAGCTAACAATGAGGATCATAAGTACGTAGTTCGAGAAATCGACTTTGCTAAAATTAGAGCGGTATTAGGGCTACTTTATCTTGCAGGGGTTTAAAAGTCTGCAATACTAAATTCAGAAGATCTCTGGTGTGCTGATGGCTCTGGCATTGAAAAGTTTAGAAAAACAATGTCTCTGCAACGATTTATTGTTCTAAAAAGCTGTTCAATTCGACAATATAGAAAAGATAGAAAATCGCACAGAACGAAGACAAATCGATAAGTTAACAGCGATAAGAGCAGTTTTTGAAAGATTTGTGCAGAATTCTCAAAATGTATATACTCTAAGCGAGTATTTGACTGTTGTTGAGAAACTGGAATCATTTAGAGGGCGCTGTCCGTTTCGGCAGTATATGCCAAAAAACCAGCGCGATATGGTATAAAAATATTCGCTCTTGTTGACGTAAAGTCATATTATATCCTCAACATAGAGATATAGGCAGGAACCCAACCCGACGTTCCTTTTGTCGTAAGCAACAAACCAACTAATGTTCTTCTAAGATTAATTCCACCAATATCTGGCTCAGGCCGAAGCATATCATTTGATAATTGGTTTACTAGTTATGAACTCATCCAAACATTACTGAAAGAACATCGCCTGACGTCTGCGAGAACAGTCCGTAAAAATAAAAGACAACTACCTCCCAGTTTCTTGGCTATCAAAAATCGTGCAGAGAGTTCAACTAAATTTGGATTTCGAAATGTCTAAAGTAGTTTTACTTATGTATGCATTCCATCACACCCCATATATTTATGCTGAGACTAAAAAGCCAGATATAATCACTTTTTATAATGAAACAACAGGTGGTGTGGACAGTGGCGGATTTATAGATTTGCCGCCCGTAGGCTATTCAATTTTTGCCACCTCTAAATTTTGATATCTTAGTCCACAATCATATCTATTTTCTATCAATAAAATTCCAACTTTATAATTTGTGCTCCATCATCCTCGTTACATCAACTTTTCCCATATAGTTAGATCCTCGATGATTTTTACAGCAAAGAATTATCAAAAAACATTATTTTAAGGAAAAAATATCTCAATCGTATACCACTTTTAAAGTAAGGTAAGGTATGTCTTAAAACTATACAATACTTACAAAATATGAATTAAGCTTAGGTAAAAAACATACATTTGGCGAACGTTGATTAACATTTATTATTACACTCACAGTTTAAAAACAATACAATAAATATATCTGTTCTATATTATTTGTTAGCATTATGATTTAAGTTAAATTATAAAAGCATTACAATACTTTTTTGCGAGACTTTGAATTCGCAAAATCATTTATTATATCGTCGTACGAAATATTGTTCATTAGCTCTGACTCTATGCACAAGAGAGCTAAAGCGTTTAGCTTTTCTTGACTTAAAGTCGATCGTAGGTAGTTCTTTACTCTCTTCAAGCAAGAGAAGCTTCTTTCACCTGAACAATTTGCCGCTGGTGTACAAAGAGCCATACGAAGTGCTATATCCAAGTTTGGATAAATGTTTCCTAGATTCTGTTCTTGCAGGAATGAAGACAGACTTATTAATGATCCAGAAATTGGTTTTATTGAAATTCTTTCAGACGAAAGGTAGCTTTGAAAGTGTAGTAATTCCTGAACTAAGTCTGTTTCTAAATCATTAGGATACATTTTTTGTAAAAAATTGGCTTTTTCTGTCAGAACTGATGGTAACAACTCATTCATTTTGGTAAGAAATGAAAATTTTTCGTTAAATCCTTGATAAGCCTCTTGCCGTTTTGCTAACTCGGATATGAGTCTATCTATGACAACGAGAAACGTATTAACCCTGAAGTGATCACTCGCAGCTATTCCAATATCTTCTGGTGTCTCATCAAATCTTTTTTTTCTTTTTGGTTGTCTTTTTTTCATCTCTCTTGTATATTCTTTCGATACACTTAACTCGATCGCCTTTTCTTCGAAGTACTTGAAATTCTCTCGTTCAGCTATGAAAAACTTACGAAGTGATTCGTAAAGATCAGCAACGGTAATCAAATCTATGTTAGAAGTCTGAATTTGAACATTCACTTTGTTTATTCTCTCTAAAAAAACATCCCATACAACAACCATTACCGCCGTTTCCAGTTTTTATAAATTCAAAAGTATTCCCGCCGCTTCCTGTCGCGTTACAGGCTTTTCGGTACAGTCATCGTTGATTGATTGCAAAGTTTTAAGAACTTCGGGCCAAGATTCTTTTAAACTTTTACATGCATCCTCTCTAGCTGACCGTGTCAGATTTACCCTTTTAACACTTTTTCCTTTTCCGATTTCAGTCATTAACTTTTTCCAGCGTTGTGTGGAGTTCACAAAAAAAACGTAGATTTCCTGTAGCAACATGAAAAAGCGACACGCTTCTGTAGACGATTCAGCAGCCGCAGTTGCCACTAAATTCAAAGAATGGGTAGAACATGGCACAAAAAAAGCGAAAGGGGCTTGGTCACGAATTTTAGCTTGCAAGCCATTGTATATGCCAGACATATTCGCGGCATTATCATATGATTGTCCTCGGCAGTCTTCAATATTTATACCCAGTGTTTCGAGTTCGGAAGTAATGGCAGAAAACATTTCTTCAGCTTTATGTCCCACTGACGGCAAAAACTTGAGAAATCTTTCACAGGGTTTACCTGAATCTAAAACGTATCTAATGACAAGCGTAAGTTGGTCTATATGGGCTATATCTGGTGTTGAATCAATGATGAGGGAAAAATATTTCGCCTTTTTTATCTCATCTCTAATCTGTTTCAAGACTTTATCACCCATTAAGAGAATGAACTCATCGCAAATGGTCTTTGATAAGTAACTGGTACTTCCTGATCCTTGATTGCCAAATCGTTCAATATGACGAGCTAAAAAAGGATCAAATTCTGCTAATAGTTCTAAAACCATACAATAATTTCCATTATGTGGATCTCCGAACTTTTCATTTTTTCCTCTAAAAGAAAGACCTCTTGAACACAGTCGCTTCACAACGGCTACAACTCTCATCAGAACATTTCTCCAGTAAGTAATTTCTTCATCAATCTGGACCTGTAGTAGATTATCGAGTCGGCCATAAATTTTATTCCTATCTCTCAAACTAAGGATACTAGATTTATGACGTACAGAATTTTCATGTTGAGCTACTCGATGTTCTGCATTTTTCCAGTCACTGAATCCTCCGTTCTCAAAATGAGTTATACACTCCAATGGACCAAATGCCAAACAGGGTCCACAATACACAGATTTTTTACTTTCAGAATAAACTAGCCAATTTCTGTCTTTCACTTCATTATTTCTCATTTTTCTTTGGAAAATACTAACTGGCAGAAAACGACGCTGATCAGAATATATTCTTTCACTTTTAGAGATGTCACAAGATTTGTTTTGATCAAAACCGTACCTTGCGATAACTTCCCGCAAGTTATCGTTAATTTCCCACAGCGCTGCATCTTTGTTTAGACTTATGGTTGATTGTATTTCCACGTTACTTGTACTTGACGTCTGATTCTGAGACATATCTTCAATTGTGAGGCTTATAGATGATTCCTCTTTTGTCTCTCTATCAAAAACATGAAGATCTGTTTTTTCAAAATCAGAATGTTTAATGGGCAACGGTTGTTCTGGAACAGCAGAATATATATCGGTCACATCTTCTTTAGATTGTGTTGTATCAAGACATATGTTTGAAGCTTCCGGGCTCAAAACACTGCTTTTACTTTCAGTTTTAAGAAAACTGTCAATTTTTACTGTCTGTCGAATGATTTCTTTTTGCTCTTCTCTTTTAATTTTTGCTCTTTTCTTGTACTCAGTTCCACTAAGTCGCTTTCGTCCATCACTCATTCTAACAATTTTTGATTGAAAAACTGAAACAAAACAATATTCAATTAAAAGTTTTACACGCTTTGCTTAATAATGAATGAATCAACGTAATCACTCGAATTATTTATTCAATATAAATTTTTATTGTACTCACCAGAGATGTTACGGTATAAAATTATTCACACAATCCACGAAACACTTCAAGAAATTACAGTACACAACTAGAAATATGGGTTCCTTTAAATATTAGCATTAATATAGTGTTAGAAATTGCAGGGCGCAAACATCAAAAGTGACTTTTCTCATGTTTTTGAACTAAATAGAAGACGTGAATTCCTCGTTGGTATAGCCACACTATCACTATATCTGTCTCACTTACTCTCGAACTCAATGCTTCGACGCAACGTATGTATACATACATCAGGAGCCCGCTTCGGCTCACGTAGTCACCCTATCGCGCTGCAATTGTGCTATCCATTCAGCCAGACACTCTTACCGAATCGTCATGTCGTTTGTTCTGGCGTTACAATACAAATACGACTACGCAATTGCATGCCTTAAGTGCGAAGCGCGTAGTAGGTATGCTCTACTCTTGCCTAAAAATCTAAATCCGATGTTTTCTCACATTAAACCGTACCTAACAAATATGATGTACATGAATATTATTTAAAAAGCAACTTATCGGAAAGAAAAATGAGCGCTGAGCTTGTAAAAATTATTTTTTCGGTTATGAGTTATGATTAATTATTTTTTATTTAAAAGGAAGTAATTTTAATGCCATATCGTATGGATTTTGGATGATCGTGTTCACAGTAAACACAACTTTCGAAAAAATAATTTTTTCACTTCAATTTTTTTTTAATAAACTTGTTTAACTGGAGAGAAGCCGTTGAATAAAAAATTGCAGCTGAGTATTGTTTTATCTTATTATAATTAATTCATTCCGATTGGCATTTTCTGAAAAAACTGGCTTTGCGAAAAAGTTATCAAATCTACTGATGTAAACATTCCATTTAAATAATTCGTGTACTACATGAGCGCTTAAGGCCTGCTCATTTGGATTTTCCAAACTTTTTCTTACTGCAAATAAAATAATTAACTGATAAAATGTATCAATTTTCTAATGAGCAAATTGTCTCACTTCATATTTTGTGGAGGGAATTTTTTTATTGTCAAGTCACAGTCGTTCAACTATCAGTTATTTGATTAATATGATCTCTATAAGATATTGAACTAGTTTTTTATTTAATAAAAATTAGTCAATTTTAGTCAGTATTTTTATTAGACCATCGATATTATATCGATTGAATTGGGTAAGCAGATCTCATAATTATTAGGTACATGGAAAAAAAATTATAACAGTTATCAGTGAAGAATATATGTAAAAATTACTAAATTTCGATTATAATATCGAATCGCGATATTCTAAAAGTTCATAACCATTAATGTATAATTACTAAAGTGTTTAGGAATTGTTCATGCAGAGATGTTGAAATATTTATTAATTAGCACTGTATATGAGAATATTTCGATTTTTGTTAAATATTTTAATTTCTCTCCAATTTTCGAAATTCGTATTATGTGTGTGTATAATAATTTTTTTTTTAATTTGTAAACCGAAATAATAAATTTATGAACTAAATTTGCCGCCCTAGGCTCCAGCCTACTCAACCTGCTGGTAAATCCGCCACTGGGTGTGGATGTAGTAGATAAAAAATCAGCTTCGCACTACGTAACACATAATAGCAAGAGATGGCCTCTGACTGTATTTTAAGCTTTACTAAACTGTGCTGGAGTAAATACTTAAGTAATATATACGTGGAAAACGAATAATACAGCAAAAATACGAAAATTAAAAAAATGCATAGGTAACACTTTAATGACAGTCGTTCACAAAATCCACAATTATCACGAAGTTTCCGAGCCAAAAGTAAATTAAGCAGACATGGAACATGCCGGAAAAAGAGATTTGCAAGAAGATGTTTCTTATGTCCTCGAAATGTAGACAGGAAGACTTTTTATAACTGTCAAAAATGTGCCAACTTTGTTTGTATGTCTCACGCATTTCTTATTTGCGAAACGTGCAAATATTTAATGGACAGTTTAATATGTTTTTAATTATTCAATGTAGTCAACCTGACTTAAAATGTTTCAATTTTTATTTTTGTTTAAAAATTTATAATATAGGTTTGTTTCATAGTTATTTTCTAACATAGTAGATTAATACAGAACTACTCGTATATATTTTTTTTAAATTTAAAATTATAATAAAAAGCAACTATTAATTCTGAAGGATTTTCTTTAATAAAGTGATGTTAAAAAGTCAAAAAATAGTTTTTGTCTTTAAACAATCGAAATCAAAATGGCGTATACCATACCCCACCACACAGGTGTTTGTAAAATTTTCTACCACACAGTCGGAGGGTTAAAGAATGTCTAGAACATGGTATAAAATGTGCATTATTTGTCTTTCCTTTTTGCCTGCAATCCGTTATCTTTTCTCAAGATATTGGATGCGTTATCATAACTTTGGCATCTACAGTAATTGATACTACATATTAGGGTCACTTAATTTAGTTTGTAAAACATTTGATAGACTTTCTGCAGTATGAGAAAATATTTTCACAAAACCTAAAAACCAGATACGTCATTTTTGCTGTTTTAATTAAATTAATTTATACTTTTTTCAAGGCCATTCTTCGTGCCCCACTTTCTACTGGGCCCAAGGGCCCGGCCTTATGTGCCTTTAGGTAAAACTAGGCCCTGAATACGAGTCAAAAGTGATGTGAGATATCTAGGCCTGCGCCTAGATCGAATATTACCATTTACAAACAAAACGAAGACAACTAGACATCAAATTCAAACAAATGTACTGGCTAATAGGCCAAAAATCCAAACTATCAACCAAAAACAAGTTGCTGCTGTACAAAATAACACTAAAATGTGAATGGACATACGGCGTGCAACTGTGGGGGTGTGCAAGAATAAAAAAATAAAATATTTTAGTTGAAAACCAAACTCACCCCGATTCCTTTAAATCCCGTATGTCACAGAAGAAATAAAAACAGCTTCCGCCAATTACCAGATGCGACTATCTGGCCACCCAGACGACCTAATAGAAAATGTGTAAAGGGACAGACCAATCAACCGAAGATTAAATAAAAACTGGTCTGAATATCTTCTCCAACAACACTAACAATGATTAGTGCACTATACGTGAAAAGGCCAATTGACATCTCACTTCCAAGCTCGAAAACATCCAACTCTTTTACTAAATACTTATTAAATACTAAATGAAGTAGATTGTAAAATGGCAAT
The DNA here is from genome assembly GCA_963921935.1 of Galeruca laticollis. NCBI lineage: Eukaryota > Metazoa > Arthropoda > Insecta > Coleoptera > Chrysomelidae > Galeruca > Galeruca laticollis. The sequence continues at coordinate 179,273,342 of OY998175.1, forward strand.
AAATGAGTTTTAACTTTAAGGGATGGACGTGAATTTAAACAAATCTTAAGTAGTAGAAAAATGAGTTTTAAAATTTTTTATGCAAGATCGAGCTATAAAGTGCACTTCATAGCGGGCGTAAAATACCACACATTCAGAATCGACCGCAAAGGTTAGAAACCACATGTAAAGTTGATTTCATTTAGGAATGCTTATAAATAAACAAATTGAAGTAGGCTTCTCAGAGAACCACGTTTTTATATGTACTTACATGAATTTATCAATAATTTTCCAAAAAGATGCAGATATATATGGCCCGTATGTCTTTGAAAAATGAGGGCCGATGAGACGTCCATTATGTAAACGACCCCAACACCTTCACATCCCACATTGTTTGAAAATTTGTTTCTCTTATCCAGTGAGGGTTGTCCTGTGACCAATAGTGCAGGTTATGTCGGTTAACTGTGCCATTATTATGGAAGCGGAATTCGTCACTCCACATAAGATTTGATTGAGGAAGTTGGGATTGTCATGGATAGAAATTTGAATGTGAGCAATGAATGTCATTCGTCTTTCAAAATCTGTAGGTCTGAGTCCTTGGTGTAAATGTATTTTTAAAGGATGATAACTGTACTGTTGGAACATTCTTGGCACATATGATTTAGTGATCCTAATCTTCACCGCCAATGCGCGAACCAAAATATGAGGATGTGCTTCGGCGTAGGCCAAAACATTTACACAATTTTCCTCAGTTCTCACAGGAGTGGTATGTACTTACTGGTTTTTCCCTGGCAATGATCCCGTTCGCATTGTATTTTCTACATAAGAGAAATTATTGCGACCTGGTTGTCGAACATCAGGAAAGCGCTGCTCATATTTCCTCTCTACAGCACGTTTATTACTTTGGTACTCATCAAAAACTAAAAGCATATCAGCGTATTTGTTTGGAGTCAAGGTGAAAGGCATTTTGATATTTAACAACAATCTAACGACTGAAGGCAATTTGTGATCCATATACTATTGTTACGAAATAGCACACTAGTGTAGACCCTGAATCCGACTCTGTCTAAGCCATGTATGAAAGTTAAAATTATGGCGGATACGCAGGGATTTCTTAGAATTGTTTACGATTGTGACTATCTTATCTAGACATTGTTTTTGTGACCAGCCTTATCTAGAAAATGCGAGAGCCAATTGTGTTTGTGTAAGCCGCAATCTAGAATTATCTAGTAAAAAAGGTACTCATGTATAAACGACCGACCATGGAGAGTTAGTTAGTTTAAAAAGTGATTTCGACAAATAAACAAGAATACACCGAAATAGCAAACAGTAAATAAGTGAATATAAATTAGTTAAGTGTTTATATAAATTAGTTTAAGTGAATATACTGTGTATATAATTAGTGAATATTGTAGTGAATAAATAAATTATGTAAGTGATCCTACCGTGTGTTTAAAATTTATCCCACCCGTAATAAAAACGTTTTAATAAATAGAAAAACATTACACAAATCACATTTTATTGTCTCCTTTTCTTTACCATCAATTTTTTCTTGTCTGTACAATGTGAAACAATTAATTCATACAAATTAATAGTACCCACTACATATTTTTGAAATATCGTTGAATAAGAAATAAAAAAAGGCTGTAAGTTGAACAACATGGGGTTGCAATTTAAAAAACAAAAGTAAGGGATGGTTTCTCTTGGGGGTTGTTTGCCAGGGGGTGGATTTTGCTATGCTGCATGAAAGAGTTATGGTCTCCTACGACATATATTTTTTTCAATTTTTATTTTCTGCACATAACTGAAATATCTGCTGGCCTAAAATCACTGGGAAACCCGGTATAAAAACAATTTATTGGTTTCGGATTCAATAAGCAAGAAAAACCTATTAGAATGCACAGTTCGTAAAATAGACAGGGAGGGAGAACTAAGATTCTCGGATAATGCCTTCTCACTCATACTCGGACTTCTTAATATTAACGCATGCGCAATACTCATCGTCGAGCATCCATACGAGTAAGCAATAGTCCTCTCTTTTTAACTGGGGACTTCATACAACGGCGTAGGAATTGAAAAGAATTTTACACCTGTATAAATTCACACCTGAACAAATATACCAGATAAAGAAATTGAATGGTTTAATTTCGGAAATTTTATGAGGAATCTCTAAATATAGCGAGAAAAAATTATTAATTAACTGGTAAGCATTCAAATTTCAATTCGAAAATTTTATATTGTTATACTTTTTTTTTCGACAAAAAAATAAATCTGCATCTGTGGAATTCTAGATTACAACTTTTAAACAGTTTAAAATTTACGTCCACCCATTAAAGTTAAAACTTTCCTAACTTATTTAATATTGAAGGGAGGAAAAAAAGTCACAAGACTTTTTTATGTATAATTTTATGCTCTACAGTTTTTGATAAGAACGTTTTTGTTTAACTTTTACGTTTTCGAGTAATTGCGAAAAAACACTTTAAATATATTTTTTCAACCCTTGCCGGGGGTTGTAGACACTAAAACCTTTACACATTGTTATTGTATCTTTGAAACAACATTATATCAAAAATGCAAAGTTGTGTAAAAATTTTTGATTTCAGACGCTATTTGACTGGACTACAGAATTCAAGATCCGCAACTATTTTTTTTAAACTAAGTCGGTACCGTTTAAAGCTTTCAGAAGAGCAATAAACTGTGAAGTAGGTATATTAAAAACTTACTTTCGTCGTCCTTCAAATTAATCCAACCTTGTTTCATTGTTTTCGTAATCGTAAAAAACAAAACTGTAACTTGATATTATTGTTGATACATTATCCTAACACACAAAATATAAAACTGATTATAATACCGAGAAATAATTTGAAACTTAACGTAAAAATATTACCGAGACACAATGCAATTAATGTTGTAGATAAAAGAAAACAAGAGTTATAGCAACATAATGATCATAACTGAAGCGTTTGGCTATTTTTCCAAAATTGTAGATGTGAAATAATATTACGAAATCAAGTAACTGAATACAATATCGGGTGTTGGTTTATCTAGTTAATTAGCGTCCAGAATTTTAAGTGTTTTTAAGTCGCATATTTTATACATACATAGATATAAATATCGTTTTAGATGTTTATAGAAGTTGTCTGTCTCCCAATATTTGTTATTGTAGTAAAATAATGTTTTACAGGGAAGTATACAAAAAACAACAAAATTAACACCGAAATTGTACCGAAACGTTAAATAGTACATTGTGTATTTAGTAGTAAAAGCAAAATATTACTACATTTCATGACAGGATTCCTCGGAAAAATTGCTTCACAGCAGACTGAAACTGTATCATTTGGCAAGTACACAAAAAATGCGTCCACCGCCCTACATAAACACGAAACAAGGGAACACCATGAATTTGACTTAAATAGTACAAAAATACTAACCCGGGATTCTAATTACCATAAATTAGCAATCAAAGAAATGGTACATATAAAAAAAGAAAAGTGTGATATCGGACACTTTAGAGGTATATGGAAACACTACCTTCCTACACTATGGTCTTTATTTGTAACAACTATTGTAATTATAAGAATACAATTTATGAGACATGTGTTTTTATATCTTAGATCTTATATATAGGTTAGTAACATATATGGTTCTGACATATGATAGTTGACAAGCCAAGGTTATCTACGTGCAGGGGTTGACTCAATACATTACATTCCCTTCCTCGCAAGTTACGAATTTACAAATGTAGACGATCGGGTGGCTTAATGACTCGTCGGGGTCTGGTACTTCCAAAACTTTCTGATTCCACTGCCTTTTCTTCTAGTTTCTTATTTTCCCTACTTACCTCATTCTCCTTCACCTCCAGCACTTCCGATTTTTCCTTAAGACCGTTCTGAAGAGATTTTTTGTTTATTTCCCTTGCCTGTTCTACATTGCCTTCATTGCCATTTTCAATGTCAACCAAATCTGGTGTATCCAACTCTATGCTAACATTATTATTTACAATATTAGACTGTTTTGCAAAATAACCGTTTGTAGACTCATAAAACTTACCAACTTGGACAATTTGATCAAGATGCCTTCGCCACTGTACATTTTGTTCAAGCATAGGTTTACAGAGATATGTTTCAAGCCCCAATTTTTTTACAACTACAGCTTTTGTCCAGGTTGGTTTGTTTGGGTTATAGCGATAGTCTCTAACATAAACAATCTCCCCTTCTTGTAAATTTATAAAACGATTACCTTGGTGGTACTTCATTTGTTTTTGTTTTGCTTTGTCAACAACTGATTTATTTAAAAAATCAAATCTAGTTTTAATTTTTCTCGAAAACATTAATTTAGAAGGAGTTTCATTAGTCACACAATGTGGAGTATTTCGGTAAGAAAATAGGTACTTACTAATCAAGGTCGATAATTCATCTGAATCCGTTGTTGCATCTGCTAACATTTTACTTAAAGCTTGTTTAAATGACTTAACACTATTTTCAGCGGCTCCATTAGTTGAAGGATGATAAGGCACAGATGTTAAATGCACTATGCCATTATTTTTGCAGAATGTTTCAAATTCTGCGGACACAAAAGATAAGCCATTATCGGAAACTATTACATTGGGTAACCCATATCGGGCAAAACATTCCCTTAATTTATTTAATGTAGTACGAGTATCTATTCTAGGCATCTCATATACTTCAGGCCACTTCGAAAATGCATCCGTAATTATTAAAAAAGACTTTCCTTTAAATGGACCTAAAAAATCAATATGTATGCGATCAAAAACGTATTTTCCCGTTTCAAATGGAATTAAGATTGATTTATTGGGAGTTTTCGAATGTGTCATTCACGCATTACAACTTTTTACATAGTTCTCAATGTCTGCATCTAAATTTGGCCACCAGAAGTATTGTCTAGCTAGAGCCTTCATTCAGACCACACCATTGTGTGAACCATGTATTTCATCTAATAGTTGATTCCTAAATTTTGTAGGAATCAAAACCCTGTAACCCCACATCAATATGTTATTTTCTATACTTATTTCTAAAGACCTCCTGAAGTATGGTTTTATTTCTTCAGTTACTACTTCGGCCCAGCCTTCCCTGGCATATAAAAAAACTTTACTCAAAATGGGGTCTGTTCTAATCTCTTTTCTAATAAGATCCGCTGAAATTGGAATTTGATCAATTAAAAAATTTAAATAATCATAATCCCCTTCTATGCTTTTAGTTGAACTTACTGGCATTCTAGATAATCCATCGGCTCCCCCATTATCTGTCCCTCTAATAGATTGAAATGTGTAACTAAACCCACTCAAAAATAAGGCCCATCTCTGCAATCGACCTGCTGCCATTTGTGGAATACCCTTGTTCTCCCCAAAGAGTGCCTTTAAGGGCAAGTGGTCTGAGCACAAAATAAACCTGTTACCCATCAAGTATTGGTAAAACTTCCTCACTCCCCAATATATAGCCAAGGCCTCTTTATGAATAACTGAATATCCTAATTCCGACTTATTTAAAACACGTGATGCAAAGCTGATTGGCTTTTCGGTGCCATCAGGATATACATGTAATAATACTGCCCCTACTCCCACTTTCGAAGCATCACAACTTAATTTAATAGGAATGGATGGATTAAAATGAGCTAGATTTTGTTCCGATAACATGATTTTTTTAGAATCTACGAAAGCCCTCTCACAATCTTTTGACCATATAAATTCTACATCTTTTCTTAATAGTTTATATAAGGGTTCTAAAATTGTTAATAATTTTGGCACAAACTTACCATAATAGTTAATCATACCTATATATGCCTTTACTTGACTAACATCTGATGGTCTTGGACACTCATTAATTGCTCTTGTTTTTTCTGGATCCTTATGTAATCCCGTTTTGTTTATAATATGGCCCAAATACTTTATTTCAGGTTGAAAGAACATACATTTTTTTAAATTTAACTGAAACCCTGCCTTTGACAATCTATCGAAAACTCTTTCCAAGTTTTTTAAATGTTCTACTTCATTCCCTCCTGTAACGACAATGTCGTCCATAAAGTTTATAACCCCATTTAGACCCTGTAATACTTGTTCAACTGTTTTCTGAAATATTGCACAAGCAGGTTTTGTACCATATGGAAGGCGATTACATTGGTAAATTCCTCTATGTGTACTCCAACTTAATAATTTTTTGGTAGTATCAGTTAGTTCAATTTGGTTGTATGCATTAGAGAAATCTAACTTACTATAACATTGTCCCCCTTCCAACGCTGCAAACAGTTCCTCGATGCGAGGCAGAGGGTGCCTCACATCCTGTAAATATTTATTTACTGTAGTTTTGTAGTCTGCACATAACCTTAACTTACGCTGGCCTTCAACATCCTTTACAACTGGAACTAATGGGGTACCCCACTGTGATGTTTCTACCAATGAAATTACTTTTAATTTTTCCAACTCATCCAGTTCCTTATTTATTGAGTCTCTAAATAAAAAGGGAATTGGACGAGGCTTGCAAAAGATCGGCTTAGTTCCTGGGTCAACTTTTAACTCAACCTTCTCATACTTATAAAGCCCCAACTTTTTTTCAAATAAACTTTCATATTTCTTTAAAATCTCCTGTAAACTCCCATTATTGCTATTTTCGGACAGATTATTTATGTTAGAGATAATACCCTGTATATTAAAATTAAAAAGTTTCATTAGATCCCTACCTACTAATGGAATAGAGCCATTCTTTATAACTACTAATCTACAATTTTCTATGCACAAATCTTTATACTTAATTTTAACATAAATTTCACCTTCAGGTGTAATGATACTGCCATCATATGTCTTTAAACGTACTCTAGTTTGTAATAATTTTGAATTATTTTGGAATAATTCCCTATATAGATTGTCAGGAATGACAGATATTCCTGCTCCAGAATCGAGTTCAAATGTCACTACCCTATCATTTACAGACATTTCAACTTTGACCGGTTTAACAATATTGTTTTCAGATATAAAATACATTTCGATAAAATCTAGTTGACTTTCTGCCATGTCCGGTTCTACATAATGATTGGACACATCATTTTTGAAAAAACAAACTTTAGCAAGATGACCTACCTTCTTACAATTGTTACATTTAAAAGTTTTATATTTACAAGTACTAAAATTATGATTTGTCTCACCACAGCTGTTACATTTGGCTTCTTTTTTGTTGTTGACTGAACTTGAGCTGGCTCCATTTTTCTCTTTTCTGTCCACTTGTGAATATTTGGGTTTGATGCTCAGTTTGTGGATTGGTGCATAAGATATGACTATGGTGGCTTCTTTATTTAGTGCTACCTCTACTATATCATTTAAGTCTTTCGTATGATCTTCCTCCGGTTGGAGTAGGGCTCTTGGGTCTAGCATACTTCCATACCTGATAAAAAATTTTTTTTCACGGGAATGTATTGATGGATGATTACCTTTCATTTTAACCAAAATCAGTCATCCCCCACCCACCCCCTAAGGGCGGGGGTGGGGGTGACTTTGTAAAATAGTCGTAAAAATAAATTTTTGAATTCGGAATCAAATTCTACGTAATGTTTTACGTATACACCCAAAATTTCATTTTGATAACTTGTTTTTTTATAAAGTTATGCGAAAAAAATGTTATCAAAAATTTGATTATTCGATGGTGTACAGCTCTCGGGTCTAGCATACTTCCATACCTGACAAATTTTTTTTTTCACGGGAATGTATTAATGGATGATTACCTTTCATTTTAACCTAAATCAGTCATCCCCCACCCACCCCCTAAGGGCGGGGGTGGGGGTGACTTTGTAAAATAGTAGTAAAAATAAATTTTTGAATTCGGAATCAAATTCTACGTAATTTTTTACGTATACACCCCAAATTTCATTTTGATAACTTGTTTTTTTATAAAGTTATGCGGAAAAAATGTTATCAAAAAATTGATTATTCAGTGGTGTAGAGCTCTCGGGTCTAGCATACTTCCATATTTGATAGAAAAAAACTTTTCGCGGGAATGTATTGATGGATGATTACCTTTCATTTTAACCTAAATCAGTCATCCCCCACCCACCCCCTAAGGGCGGGGGTGGGGGTGACTTTGTAAAATAGAAGTAAAAATAAATTTTTGAATTCGGAATCAAATTCTACGTAGTTTTTTACGTATACACCCCAAATTTCATTTTGATAACTTGTTTTTTTATAAAGTTATGCGGAAAAAAATGTTATCAAAAAATTGATTATTCAGTGGTGTAGAGCTCTCCGGTCTAGCATACTTCCATATTTGATAGAAAAAAACTTTTCGCGGGAATGTATTGATGGATGATTACCTTTCATTTTAACCTAAATCAGTCATCCCCCACCCACCCCCTAAGGGGTGATGACTTGAGAAAAATTTCAAATTTAAGATAAAATTATGAAAATTTAGGGCCGTACATAAAAAAATTCAAGGAAACCGATGACGTCGTTGGAATTTCATTTTTTTTGAAATTTTGACAAAGTCCATACGTGAGAAAAATTTCAAGTATAAGATAAAATTATGAAAATTTAGGGCCGTACATAAAAAAAACTCAAGGAAACCGATGACGTCGTTGGAATTTCATTTTTTCCAAAAATAAGGGTAGCCACCCCCCAAAAAAACCGCCCCCGAAAGGGAATTTTTTATTTTGTGTATTTTTTTGAGATTTCACGCATCGTATATGCCCAATACCAAAAATGGAGTCTCCATGTCTTCCCGTTTCTTATATAAACGAGGGACCCAAGATCTAGAATCGTCGCGTTTTCTTTGAAATTTTGACAAAGTCCATACGTGAGAAAAATTTCAAGTATAAGATAAAATTATGAAAATTTAGGGCCGTACATAAAAAAATTCAAGGAAACCGATGACGTCGTTGGAATTTCATTTTTTTCAAAAATTTCTTATTTTGTGTATTTTTTTGAGATTTCACGCATCGTATATGCCCTATCCCGAAAATGAAGTTTCCATGTCTTCCCGTTTCTTATATAAACGAGGGACCCAAGACATGGATACCTCATTTTCGAGATAGGGCATATACGATGCGTGAAATCTCAAAAAAATACACAAAATAAAAAATTCCCTTTCGGGGGCGGTTTTTTTGGGGGGTGGCTACCCTTATTTTTGGAAAAAATGAAATTCCAACGACGTCATCGGTTTCCTTGAATTTTTTTATGTACGGCCCTAAATTATCATAATTTTATCTTATACTTGAAATTTTTCTCACGTATGGACTTTGTCAAAATTTCAAAGAAAACGCGACGATTCTAGATCTTGGGTCCCTCGTTTATATAAGAAACGAGAAGACATGGAGACTTCATTTTCGGTATTGGGCATATACGATGCGTGAAATCTCAAAAAAATACACAAAATAAAAAATTCCCTTTCGGGGGCGGTTTTTTTGGGGGGTGGCTACCCTTATTTTTGGAAAAAATGAAATTCCAACGACGTCATCGGTTTCCTTGAATTTTTTTATGTACGGCCCTAAATTTTCATAATTTTATCTTATACTTGAAATTTTTCTCACGTATGGACTTGTCAAAATTTCAAAGAAAACGCGACGATTCTAGATCTTGGGTCCCTGGTTTCTATAAGAAACGGGAAGACATGGAGACTTCATTTTCGGTATTGGGCATATACGATGCGTGAAATCTCAAAAAAATACACAAAATAAAAAATTCCCTTTCGGGGGCGGTTTTTTTGGGGGGTGGCTACCCTTATTTTTGGAAAAAATGAAATTCCAACGACGTCATCGGTTTCCTTGAATTTTTTTATGTACGGCCCTAAATTATCATAATTTTATCTTATACTTGAAATTTTTCTCACGTATGGACTTTGTCAAAATTTCAAAGAAAACGCGACGATTCTAGATCTTGGGTCCCTCGTTTATATAAGAAACGGGAAGACATGGAGACTTCATTATCGGTATTGGGCATATACGATGCGTGAAATCTCAAAAAATACACAAAATAAAAAATTCCCTTTCGGGGGCGGTTTTTTTGGGGGGTGGCTACCCTTATTTTTGGAAAAAATGAAATTCCAACGACGTCATCGGTTTCCTTGAATTTTTTTATGTACGGCCCTAAATTTTCATAATTTTATCGATCAAGGTTATTTTCTAAGTATATATATATATATATATATATATATATATATATATATATATATATATATATTATTGTGAAAAAATAATGCTACACCCTGTATATCAAATAATGAAGAATTAAGATGCATAGTAGATAATGCAACTTATTTTGTAAATAGTAGATTTAAGAAATTTTGCAATGAAAATCAAATACTTGTAAAAACAATTAGTATCAGACATCCACCTGCAAACCCCTCAGAAAGATACATCAGAGAAGTAATAAAATTCCTAAGAATAGCTTTGAAAGACCAGACTCATGAAAATTGGGAGAATCATATTGAGGAAATTCAGAACTACATAAACAATGTACCTAACACTATCACCATGGAAAGTCCAGTATATTTAATGAAAAAATTGATACCTGAAAGGAAATGGGAGAGAGAAACCAATAAAAATTATGAAGAGGTTTTGGAAAAAGTCAACAAAAATTTACAGAATAATGCCAATAAATATTTAAGTAGAATGAACAAGAAGAAGAAAGTAAAGACGACGTTTCAAAAAGGAGATTTAGTAGTAGTACGTGCTCTAAGAGTATCAGACAGAAACAGGAGAACATGTGCTAAGCTAAAACTACCTTTCGAAGGGCCATACATTGTAGAAAATGAAGATGGAGTGAACAGTTATGTGTTAAAATACACAGACGGAGAAAGGACTAGAGGTATATTTAATATACATGATTTATATAAATATCACCATACATAAAAAAAAAATGGAATGAACGTTTCCATAATGAAAGTCTCCATGAATAATCATGTTGTACATAAATTGATACAAAAGTAAATTAAAAATTTGTATACATTTAATTATGGTATTGTAAATAGAATTAAAACTAACTGAAGAGGATACTGCAACACAGGATTCCAAAATCATCTTTGTAACAGCAACCGGAAATAAAAAGAAATGTATTATTAGTAAAATAGAAAGACAATCCTAGAATATAGTACTTGAAGTAAAATTTGCGTTCATAAAATTTTTCTTAGAATAAAAAATTTGATAAACGCAAAATTTAGGGGATGTTATTGTGAAAAAATAATGCTACACCCTGTATATCAAATAATGAAGAATTAAGATTATGTATTGTAATCTAAAAGAATTTTTTTTAAGTCAAAAATTTTTTTTTAAACATTTGAATGGAGAAAATCTGTACGATCCACTATTCGATAGAGAAGACATACAGAAAGGACAGACTGTATAATGTAGGGATAATTGCGAATGGGTGTGATAAACAATTTATATGAAATAAATTACCTAACGAAACTTTTATCAAAGAGATCAAGTATCAAAATTTGTTCATAATAAGAAACTAAATGCTTTATTCTGTAAAGTCAAGCTAATCTCGTAATATTTGTTGATTAAGACATTAAAATGAGATAGTGTAGATGTTTAGACATAACAGAGCAGGAAAATATAAAATAATGTGAATTTCAGAGAACATGACTTATAAAGAAAACGAATTTTCATTTTGCATACATATTTAAAGGTAACAGCTGTCATCTATTAAAACATTATGAATATTCATTTGACATACATACTTAGAGGTTAGGAAATGTCATTTTAACAATACTAAGAAATATTATTGAATGAAAATAATATAGGAAGTCTAAGCAATTAAAAACCTTAGAATATAATATCATGATATAATGGATGAACATTCCACTGGTTGAAATGAAGAATTTGAGTTATAAAATAAATAGTCAAATTTGATTGGTTAATAAACATTTAAAAAAGATCACATCGGCGACAACTGTGTTGCTAACGAAAAAAAAATCAGAATGTGAAAAAGTTGTTGATTATGGGGGCTATTGACTAGTAGGTTTTCTTTTTGGGAAGAGATTTTTGGAGCAGCAAAATTTTTTGGTAAAGTAAATCAATTGAAATCATTTGGAAGACAAAATTTGACCATAGAATTTAAAACAAATACATTATACTTACAAGAGATATATCAGTGTAAGTAGTTTAGTTTATATTAATAATTAAAAAAAGGAATTGTTGAATGTTGTAAAACACTAATCATGGATTTTATTTTATAATATGGTGTCTTGTGTCTGGTGGAAGTAAATTAGCCACAATAGTTTTCGAAAAACATTGAATAGTGGAATTTGTGTGAGCTGTTTGGACTTTGAAAGAAATACAGCATCGATTCCTGTTCTGGTAGAAGCAGAATGCCAACAGGGAGGTTTTCCAGGAGGAGAATCTGGAACAAATAAAGGTGAACAAACAGAAATCGTGAAGTAAATAAGGTAGTACAAGTTAATTTATTAATGTATTAAGAGGTCAAGCGTACTTACTAATTTGTAAAAAAAAAAAAACTAAAATTTTGTGATGCATAGACGCTGTTAAGAGTGTATTTCGTCGTTTTCTGAAAGTCAAATGTTTATGAAATTATATAACTGTATTTTAATATTATAATAATATCTCACCAGAGTGCGTGTGATTTGTATGAAAGAGTCATCCTTTTAGATAGTTGATTTTCTTTAAAAAAAAAACACTTGTAAAAGTGTAGTGTATTTATTTTCATTAAATTAAATATTGTTTTTCCTTTTGAAGAATTTTTTTTTAAATTACTTGAGTTAATCATTTCATCTGGTGACTTGTGCACCATATACTTACCACAGGCAGAAGCTCTGAATGAAATCGATTGAACTATGCAGATATTTTTTAAGTAGGACAGGACCGTATTTAATTTGAAATCATTAAAAAAGTAACATATTCTGATTAACAAATTTATTTTTAAAAATATAAAGCATTTATTAACTTTGGCGCTAACATATATAAAATTATAAAATCATTTTATTTAAAATACTTGAACTCTACCCTGAGATGAGAAGTTTTCATGTTGGTTAAATAAACTGTTTATCATACATATTAAATCCACAACATACCGGGCAAATTAAATTCCCATATAAAATAAACTATAATAAAAATGGCGCCCAACGTGGGGCTAATATAGAAATTTAGTAAATAATAATAAAAAGCATTGAAATAAGTTTTTTTTTACTGTATTAAAAGATTTTAAATGCATAAAATGGAAAGGAAAATGACATTAAGGGACGGAAAGCAGGTAGGAGTCGAAAGTAGGTCTGATGAAGAAAGAGAAGAAAGGAGTAATGGTAGAGTAGATTTTCAGATACAATATTTGGAACAGGGGAGAGAACATTCGGAAGAAGATATTGCAGAACAAAGACAGGAAGAAGAAGATGTACCGTTGTCAGAAGAAACAGGACAAGAGGTCAAACAAAAATCAAAAGAGAAAGAGGATATGGACGTGATGAGTATGCTTCAAATGATGATGAAAAAAATGGACCAAAATAGGGAAGAAATGAAACAGGATATGAATATAAATAAGGAAGAAATAAAAAAAGAAATGAATATTAAAATGGACCAAAATAAGGAAGAATTAAAAAAAGAAATGAATATTAAGATGGACCAGAATAAGGAAGAAATGAATATTAAAATGGACCAAAATAAGGAAGAATTAAAAAAAGAAATGAATATTAAGATGGACCAGAACAAAGAAGAAATTAAACAAACTAAGGAACTGATAATAAAATTGATGGATGAAAAATTGGGACACGTTGAGAAGAAACTAGAAGAATCAAACATATACATGGAGAATAAAATTGAAGACACTAAACAGGAAATAAGAGGAGAAGTGATTGGACGTATAATGGAAATAGAAAATTTACAAATCAACAGAATTAAGGAAATAGAGGAGAAAGAAAAGGATTTCAAAGGAGAAATTCAAAGAGAAATAAATGAAATCAAAATGGGAGTTCAGGACACTCAGGAAAGAATGGGAAACCTAGAAGGAAAATGGGACAGAACCCTTACCGAATTTCAACAAAATGTAGAAGAAGCGTGTATAGAGAAACAAAAACAAGAGGAAGGGAAAACAGAAAAGAAGATTAAGGAAATACAGAAGGAGATGGAAGCTCTGAAAAGAAGAATTGAGCAAACTGGAAGTAGAATCCACAATGGGGAACAATCAAAGGAAACAGTGGAAATGACAAGAAAATTGGAAAACATGGAAAAGAGACTAATTTACTTACAGGAAGAGTATGACCACACAGAGGGTAGAAATTTTCAAGAAGTGAGAAATGGAATGATGGAGACGAAAATAATAAATAATTATATAGGAAATAGAGGGGAACACAAATTTGAAGGGGATAATAGAAAAATACACCCAAAAGTATTTATAAAAATTTTAAGGAACAAGATGAAAAATATCCGAAATAATGAAGACATGAAGGAAATGATTAGGGAAAATCTGGATAACCATGCTTTAGTGTGGTATACAAGTAAGGAAGAGGATTTAAAAGATTTTGAGGAATTCGAAGCTCAATTCATGAGATATTTCTGGGGAAACAATGCGCAAACAAGAGTGAGAGAAAAACTTTACTCTGGAAAATTTGAGATAGGTAGAGGAAATAGTATGAATGATTACGCTATGAAGGTTTTCATGAATGCGAAGTTTTTAGATCCACCTATACCAGAGGAGGAAATTATTATGTTTATCTCGAGACATTTTAAATTTGAAATCACTGAAACAATTGCTATTCAAAATATCAAAAACATAGAGGAGTTAACTAATTATCTACAAAGAATTGAAAGAAACAAGATAAGCAATAACCAGAACAGGAACAGGAATCAAAATGAAAACAAAAACTATAATGGTTACGATAATAAAAATTATTATGAGAATAATAACAATCAAAATAATAGATCGAATAATTATGAACAAAACAGGAACAATTACTTTAACAGAAATAATAATAATGGATATTATAATAGAAACAATAATTATAACAGGAACAATAACGCTCAAAACAACTACAACAAAAATGATCAATATCATAACAATAATTATAGAAATAGAACATTTGAAGGAAACAATAGGAATGGATCTTATGAAAACAGACAAAGAGATGAAAAACAAGAGCAAAGAAGAGACTATAATACAGAAAGGACAAATGGAAATTTTGAAGGAAGAGGCAATAGAAATGAAGAACAAAGGAGAGTGAACAATATACAAAGACAGAAAGAAAGAGTGATATCCATAGAACCAGAAATAGTCACTGAAACAGAGCCCGATCAAAATTTTGGATCGAGCACATACCAAATGTAAAGAAAAATATTATCTGTACATACGAACATCCAAGGGAATATATAAAATTTGGGGAAGAATTAGAATTAAAAGAAATAATGGGATTGATAAATATTAAAGGGAAATTAAATGGAAAAGAAATAAAATTATTAATAGATACAGGTTCGGAAGCGTCCATAATTAAAACAAAACTAATAGAAGAAAACATTGAAAATTATGAAAACAAATTAATTAAAATACCAAAAACTACATTGATAGGAGCAAATGGAAAGAAGCTATGTGAAGTAAATAAGTCTATAATACAAAAGATTGAATTGAAGGATGGGAAAGAAGTTGAAATGCAATTACTGTTAGTGAATAATTTGGAAACAGACATAGTAATAGGAATTGATGAATTAACAAAGTTTAAAGTAATACTTGATTTTGAAAAGATGGAGATAGAAATTGATGGAAATAGAATTGAATTTGGAAACGAAAATTTAGAAGAATTGGAAGTTGAAGAGGATAATAAGAAGTTATGGAATATAGAAAGGATTGGAAATATGGAAGAATTGGAATTTGGAGAGGATAATAGGAAGTTATGGAATATAAAGAGGAGTGGAAATATGGAAGAATTGGAATTTGAAGAGGATAATAAGAAGTTGTGGAATATAGAAAGGTGTGGAAATATGGAAGAATTGGAATTAGTGTGTGGAAATAAAGAATATGAAGAGAAAGTGAAGAATTTAATAGAGAAATATAAAGGATTGATTGGAAAAGAAATGAGAATGGCAAAGAACTATGTGCATAAAATGGAAGTTAGAGGAATAGAGAATTTCAGAGTAAGAACATATCCCATACCTTACAAGTATAGAAAAGAAGTTGAATTAGAAATACAAAACATGTTGAAAGATGGTATTATAGAAAGATGCAATACAAGATATGTAAATCCTATTGTGGTAGTGAGAAAAGCAAATGGTGAATTGAGATTATGTCTAGATGCTAGAAACATAAATCAATATACTGTACCACAATACGAGGCTCCGATGAATGTGGAAGCGATTTTTGGACGAATAACGAACACAAAAATATTTTCAAAAATTGATTTGAAACACAGTTTTTGGCTAATTCCTTTGGATAAAAACAGTAGAGACTATACAGGTTTTTCTATTGATGGTGTGTTGTACAGATTTTGTGTAGCTCCATATGGTATACAAAGTGCTTGTTCAGCCTTGGTTAGAGCATTACACCAAATATTAAATAAATTTGAAGACTTTGCATTACATTATATAGATGACATATTAATATTTTCTCATGATGAGGAGGAACATTCGAATCATTTAGAAATTATTCTAAAAGAACTGGACAAGGCAGGTTTAAAGATAAACCAAAACAAATGTAGGTTTTACCAGAAAGAAATATGCTTCCTAGGATACAAAATAGACGAAAATGGAATGATGATGGATGAAGAAAGGATTCAAGCAATTATAGAATACAAAAGACCATCGAATTTGAGAACACTTCGAGGATTTCTAGGAATGATGAATTATTTCAAACGTTTGATACCAGATTTAAGTAAAAAACAGATACCGTTGATAGAACTTTTGAAAAAGGATAATAAATGGAAATGGAATCAAGAGAGGGAAATGGCATTCAACTGTCTGAAAGAAGCATTTCAAAAACAGTTAAGAGTGTATCATCCAAATTACAGCCTACCTTTTATATTGCGGACTGATGCATCCAAAGAGAGATTTGCAGGGGTGTTGTTACAGATACAAAATGATATGGAAGTACCCATATGTTTCGTGTCAAGGGTCACAAAAAACTATGAAAGGAATTATGGGGTATCAGAATTAGAGTTGGCAAGCATAATTTTCTGTATTACCAAATTTAGATTTTATTTACTAGGGGCAAAATTTACCATAGAAACGGACCATTCTGCATTAACAACAATTTTAAAAAACAGATTTGGCAATAGTAGAGTTCATAGATGGGGATTAATTTTGCAAGAGTACGATTTTGAAATAAAATTCATTCCAGGAAAAACAAATGTTGTGGCAGACGCTTTGAGTAGAGAAAGTAAGGGGGAAAATAATATAAATAAGAGAATTGTAAAAATTGGGGTGAATGTGATGAAAGATTTAAAAGGGATATTTTCTTTAAATAAAATAATAGGAGATCAAATAAATTTAACTGAAAAGGAAAAACAAAGGGGATATAAAAAAAATAATATATTTGTAAAGAAAATTGGGGAGTCAGAAGTATTCATCATTACGGAAAATTTAACTAGGGAAATATTGAAAAGTTTGCATGAACAAAATGGGCATATAGGATCTAGAAAACTATGGTTGGTATTTAGGGAAAATTATATTTGTAAAGGGGATCAAAGCCTTGCCAAACAAATTACTCGAACATGTCATATATGTCAACTGGGAAAAAGTAGAAATAAAAGAAATGAAAACATCACAAAAACAATTTTAACAACTCGATGCGGTGAAATAGTTGCAATGGATTTTCTTAGTAACCTAATACAAAGTAAGCAGGGGAACTCTCATATTTTAATAATAGTAGATTTATTTTCAAAATTCATAAAATTATATCCTACTAAAACGACTAAGTGCAAAATTGTAATGGAAAAATTGTCTGATTACATGAAAGAGGTTATAAAACCAGAAAGATGCATAGTAGATAATGCAACTTATTTTGTAAATAGTAGATTTAAGAAATTTTGCAATGAAAATCAAATACTTGTAAAAACAATTAGTATCAGACATCCACCTGCAAACCCCTCAGAAAGATACATCAGAGAAGTAATAAAATTCCTAAGAATAGCTTTGAAAGACCAGACTCATGAAAATTGGGAGAATCATATTGAGGAAATTCAGAACTACATAAACAATGTACCTAACACTATCACCATGGAAAGTCCAGTATATTTAATGAAAAAATTGATACCTGAAAGGAAATGGGAGAGAGAAACCAATAAAAATTATGAAGAGGTTTTGGAAAAAGTCAACAAAAATTTACAGAATAATGCCAATAAATATTTAAGTAGAATGAACAAGAAGAAGAAAGTAAAGACGACGTTTCAAAAAGGAGATTTAGTAGTAGTACGTGCTCTAAGAGTATCAGACAGAAACAGGAGAACATGTGCTAAGCTAAAACTACCTTTCGAAGGGCCATACATTGTAGAAAATGAAGATGGAGTGAACAGTTATGTGTTAAAATACACAGACGGAGAAAGGACTAGAGGTATATTTAATATACATGATTTATATAAATATCACCATACATAAAAAAAAAATGGAATGAACGTTTCCATAATGAAAGTCTCCATGAATAATCATGTTGTACATAAATTGATACAAAAGTAAATTAAAAATTTGTATACATTTAATTATGGTATTGTAAATAGAATTAAAACTAACTGAAGAGGATACTGCAACACAGGATTCCAAAATCATCTTTGTAACAGCAACCGGAAATAAAAAGAAATGTATTATTAGTAAAATAGAAAGACAATCCTAGAATATAGTACTTGAAGTAAAATTTGCGTTCATAAAATTTTTCTTAGAATAAAAAATTTGATAAACGCAAAATTTAGGGGATGTTATTGTGAAAAAATAATGCTACACCCTGTATATCAAATAATGAAGAATTAAGATTATGTATTGTAATCTAAAAGAATTTTTTTTAAGTCAAAAATTTTTTTTTAAACATTTGAATGGAGAAAATCTGTACGATCCACTATTCGATAGAGAAGACATACAGAAAGGACAGACTGTATAATGTAGGGATAATTGCGAATGGGTGTGATAAACAATTTATATGAAATAAATTACCTAACGAAACTTTTATCAAAGAGATCAAGTATCAAAATTTGTTCATAATAAGAAACTAAATGCTTTATTCTGTAAAGTCAAGCTAATCTCGTAATATTTGTTGATTAAGACATTAAAATGAGATAGTGTAGATGTTTAGACATAACAGAGCAGGAAAATATAAAATAATGTGAATTTCAGAGAACATGACTTATAAAGAAAACGAATTTTCATTTTGCATACATATTTAAAGGTAACAGCTGTCATCTATTAAAACATTATGAATATTCATTTGACATACATACTTAGAGGTTAGGAAATGTCATTTTAACAATACTAAGAAATATTATTGAATGAAAATAATATAGGAAGTCTAAGCAATTAAAAACCTTAGAATATAATATCATGATATAATGGATGAACATTCCACTGGTTGAAATGAAGAATTTGAGTTATAAAATAAATAGTCAAATTTGATTGGTTAATAAACATTTAAAAAAGATCACATCGGCGACAACTGTGTTGCTAACGAAAAAAAAATCAGAATGTGAAAAAGTTGTTGATTATGGGGGCTATTGACTAGTAGGTTTTCTTTTTGGGAAGAGATTTTTGGAGCAGCAAAATTTTTTGGTAAAGTAAATCAATTGAAATCATTTGGAAGACAAAATTTGACCATAGAATTTAAAACAAATACATTATACTTACAAGAGATATATCAGTGTAAGTAGTTTAGTTTATATTAATAATTAAAAAAAGGAATTGTTGAATGTTGTAAAACACTAATCATGGATTTTATTTTATAATATGGTGTCTTGTGTCTGGTGGAAGTAAATTAGCCACAATAGTTTTCGAAAAACATTGAATAGTGGAATTTGTGTGAGCTGTTTGGACTTTGAAAGAAATACAGCATCGATTCCTGTTCTGGTAGAAGCAGAATGCCAACAGGGAGGTTTTCCAGGAGGAGAATCTGGAACAAATAAAGGTGAACAAACAGAAATCGTGAAGTAAATAAGGTAGTACAAGTTAATTTATTAATGTATTAAGAGGTCAAGCGTACTTACTAATTTGTAAAAAAAAAAAAACTAAAATTTTGTGATGCATAGACGCTGTTAAGAGTGTATTTCGTCGTTTTCTGAAAGTCAAATGTTTATGAAATTATATAACTGTATTTTAATATTATAATAATATCTCACCAGAGTGCGTGTGATTTGTATGAAAGAGTCATCCTTTTAGATAGTTGATTTTCTTTAAAAAAAAAAAACACTTGTAAAAGTGTAGTGTATTTATTTTCATTAAATTAAATATTGTTTTTCCTTTTGAAGAATTTTTTTTTAAATTACTTGAGTTAATCATTTCATCTGGTGACTTGTGCACCATATACTTACCACAGGCAGAAGCTCTGAATGAAATCGATTGAACTATGCAGATATTTTTTAAGTAGGACAGGACCGTATTTAATTTGAAATCATTAAAAAAGTAACATATTCTGATTAACAAATTTATTTTTAAAAATATAAAGCATTTATTAACTTTGGCGCTAACATATATAAAATTATAAAATCATTTTATTTAAAATACTTGAACTCTACCCTGAGATGAGAAGTTTTCATGTTGGTTAAATAAACTGTTTATCATACATATTAAATCCACAACATACCGGGCAAATTAAATTCCCATATAAAATAAACTATAATAATATATATATATATATATATATATATATATATATATATATATATATATATATATATATATAATGGCTTGATACCCCTGCTGGGGTTTCGCCGCCTCACGCTTTCTTGATCCATTTTTTTTGGGGGGTGGATCAATCCCCGTTTTTCCTTTTAGAGTTTCTCTGTCAATGCTCTCCATAGTTTCCTATCCTTAACTTTGTCCTTCCATCCTCTAATTCCGGCTCTTGTCATATCTTCCTTCACCTGTTCCAGCTATTTTATTCTAGGTCTACCCCTACGTTTTTTCCCCCAGGATCCCATTGTGTCATTTGCAGTGTGATTTCTTGTTCTTCTGCTCTATATATGTGTCCCAGCCATTTCATTCTTTGCCTTTTTATTTTCCTTACTATGTCCTCTCCTTCCAGTTCTTGCTCAATTTCATAGTTCATTCTTTGTCTGTACTCGTTATCTCTCAATTTAATAGGTCCCAATATTGTTCTCATTATCTTTCTTTCTATTATTCTCAAGTCTTCTTCTTCCTTTTTAGTAAGTGTCATTGTTTCAGCAGCATACAACAGGACGGGTCTTATTATCACTTTATAAATATTGATTTTGGTTTGTCTTGAGAGTAATTTGCTTTTTAAAAGTTTTTTATTGGCATGATAAGCCCTATTTGCATTAATGATTTTTACTTCTATATCCTTTTTCCTGTTTCCAGTGTTTGTTACTGTGACACCTAAGTATTTGAATTTCTCCACTTTTTCAAATTCGAAATCTCCGATCTTTATTGCATTGGTTTGATTTATTTTACCAAAAATCATAATTTTTGTTTTATCTGCATTTATTTCTAATCCCATCCTACTTCCTTCACTTGTGATTTCCCTTATTGTGTTTTCCAGAATCTCCCTTGTCTTCGATATGATTACTATATCGTCCGCATAAGCAATAATCTGTCTTCCGCTCGTCCTGAGATTGCTTTTTTGTATTCGTCTCATTGCATATTCAAGTGTTAGGTTGAATAATGTTGCAGATAGCGAATCACCTTGTCTTACACCCTTATTTATGTTTATTTCATCAGTTTCTCCTCCTTGTGTTTTTATCGTAGCCCTTGAGTTTTCCATAGTCATCTTGATTAACCTTCTTAATTTATCATTAATGCCTAGTTCTTTCAAAGCAGATAAAAGTTTGCCTCTATGTATTGAATCGAAAGCTTGCCATAAGTCTAATATATGGTCTATTTGAGTTGTTGCTTTGTTATCAGGCGACATCCATGTTATTTTATGTTTTTTTGGATGTGGAAATTTTGTGCTGCTTATGTACATATCCGTGCTTGCTGCGAGGTTACACAGTCGCTGCCCATTGTTATTTGTTTTTTCGTGTATAGTTTCCTTTCCTGCTACGCATTTTATGTAGTCTTCTTTGCCTATTTGGGCATTAAAATCTCCTAATATTATTATAGTATCCTCCTTTGGTATTACTTCTATTTCTTCTTCTACCTTTTCGTAAAATTTATCCTTTTCTTCATTGCTGTCCTTCTCTGTTGGAGCGTAAATATTTAATAGGGATATGTTGCATGGTTTTGCTTTCAGTCTTAGGTATGCCATCCTTTCATCTATTGGTTTGAATTCAATATTTTTTTGTTTCATTGACTGGAATACCATAAATCCTACTCCCCGGTTTCCTTGCTTTTTGTTTCCAGAATATATAAAACTATACATGTTCTTATCAATTGCCCCTTGATCCTTCCATCTTATTTCCTGCAAAGCCGCTATGTCTATATTGTATCTCATCAATTAATTTCCTACTTCTTGCATTTTCCCAGGTACCAACATTGTTCTTATATTCCAAGTTCCAATTTTTATTTCGTTTTTTCTCCTATTTTTTGGCTTCCTCATTTCTTTTTCATTGTTTCTTTGTATAATCGTATGTCCTTTTTCATTCCGAGTCATTATCCTGTCCTTTATCTTTATATTCTCCTGTTTGATTATATTATTTTCTTCCCGTAATAACTCATTTTCTTTTTTCATTGACATTATTTCATCACTAAACTTTTTTTGTTCGATTCTTAGTTGCTGCAGCTCATTTTTTATTAACGTTTGATCTTGTTTCATGTCTTTCAGCATCGAAATCAATGTGTCCAAATTATCTTCTTCCATTCTTTGTTGTTTCGTAGGGGTTCTGTGTGTTTTTCTACTTTTCTCAACTCGTCCTCCAAGGTTATCCTCTGCAGATCTTTTCTTACTTTCATCTGTCACATAATCGTCGCTGTCTGTGTACATTTTATTCCAAATTCCTTACACTAATATTTTATTTATTATTGCGAATATAATTAAATACTGCCCTGTCCTTATTAACTTGTAAGCCGCGCAATACTAGTTTTTTGAGGGCCGCTTATTGAGTTCTGATATATCAATTTATTATTATTAATCTTATTTTATTGTTTTTCAAATAATTATGCTTCTACCCAACTTATACTTACGGTATTTTTCACTGTAAAACTTGTTTTTATAATTATTGTTTATTAATTTCTGTAAATAAAGCACTTAATTGCAGATCGATACAACACACAACTAATCACTTTCTCGCCAGAATCGGACTCTAAGAGATATTCTAATAAACACTCACCTTTGGCGTTGTTGTTAGTGCTTCCCCACACGGTATTATGTGCGTTGGCATCACAACCAATTATGATTGGCAGCCGTCTGCTATTGCAGTGTCTCACTAGCTCTTGTACTTCTTCTGCCAGTGTCATCGGCCCGTGTCCAGCGAAGTAGGCAGAGGCAATGACGATGTCTCGGTCGATACCCCCAATGTTGAGGTGAAATATGATTGGAGCAAGGTCCCGTGGCACGTATTCTGAAGCACATATATATTTTATGTTATTTCTTATGATTACACAAGCACGCGGAGATACTTGCCTTTGATCATAAATCAATTTAGAATCCTTGCATGCCAAACCTTTGATTTGGCCTTCTTTGTTGATTCATGGTTCTTGGATCAGTACAATATCCAGTTGTAGTTTAGCAAACAACCTTGCAACCACGGCTGAAGCTCCCTTCGCGTGATGCAGGTTTCCCGGGATACAGAGGCGATCTCCGCATCCCTAGCCACTCCAGCAGAGCCGGAGGAGATCTCGGGCTAACCCAAGGTCAAGCTGTCGACGTTTTCCCCTTTTCCAGAGGTTCCGGATGTAGAGGGTATCTCCATGTCCTTTGGATCCTCCGCGGGGATCTTTTTTTTCCAGCCCCGAGACAGGGATACGCCCAAAACTGAAGGTTAGCGCGTAACCTCCTGCCTTCAGAGCCTCCCCAGATTGGTGATAGATCCCAATCGTGAAGATAGTTCCCTGTCCCTCTTTTTTAGAGTTCAGGATCTTCCAAGCCCCAGTAGTGAGGTTGAAGTTCTGAACCTCGACAAGTTGGAGGATCTTCTCCAAATTTATGTCGTGGCCTCTTGGAAAGAACGCCCCTATGGTGACCGGCTTTGGGATATCGTCTCCACTTCGAGCTACCAATTCGGGTCCTTCCCAAGAATTTAATTTCGGCCCTGACCTCATGAGCCAGTCTGCAGATTCTTGGAACCCACAGTTCACCAGTATCATTCCACAACGGAAATGAATACCTGAGAAGTGAATCCCCTTCTCCTTGCTCTAGCACAGCTCTTCCACCAGAGTGTCTTCCAGGGTGGAGAGCTGCTCTGCTTTCAGGATGACCCCATGATAATCCTTGGGCATTATTCCCACTCTGAAAGCCTTCTCTGTTTTAACAGCTGCTGCGTAACCATAAAAATGGTAGCGTTATTAACTGAGAAAATAGAAATTGTTTTGATTGTGGAAGATAACTATAAAACTCATAGAGAAGCAGCAAATATTTTCAATAATAGACATCCCAAAAAATATAACCCAATCAACTGTAACGAAAATAGTAAATAAATTTAGAAGAACTGGAAATATTAAAAATAATTTTAATGGAAAACGTTGAAAACTGGTTGCTGACGAGAATACGCAGTTTGATGTAATGCTGTCTGTTGTAGCAAATCCAAAATTGTCATTGCGAAAAAGAAAGTCGTTGTTACAACAAAATATAAGTAAAATACAGTGGCGAGAATTTTAAAACTGAATAAATACAAACCATACAAACCAAAAATCGTACACACATTAAAAGAAAGGGATTATTATAGGCGCTTTCATTTTTGCTCTTTCATCCAAGGAGAGTTAGAGGAGGATCCTTTTTTTACGAGGCATATAATTTTTTCCGATGAGGCGACATTTTCGTCAAATGGAACTGACTCGTCGCGTCGCAACATTGTCGCTGGTGGTCTGAGGAAAATCCCAATTTTTTATTAAAGTCTCATGACCAATATTCGTTTAAGACGAACGTGTGGTGTGGCATTTATAATAACAAATTAATAGGACCTTTTTTATCGCGAATCTATGAATGCCGAACGTTATTTACAGTTTTTACAAACTCATATCAATGAATTCATGGACGAACTACCCTTAATAGAACGTCAATGTATTTGGTACCAACAACACGGTGCCGCATGCCACAGTACAATAAATGTTAGGAACTATCTTGAAAATTTGTTTCATGGAAAATATATTCACAGATATTCTGTTCTCTATTGGCCTGGCAGATCCTGACCTAACCCCCCTTGATTACTTTTTACGGGGTTACCTGAAACAAAAAGTTTACCAGAAAGCGCCGTTTCAAGGTATTGACCACTCGGAGAGGATAATTTTAGAAACATGTCAAGAAATTTCTCCACTAATGATAAGGAATGTGTTACGTGAATTTTCCAATAGAACGATTAAGTGTATTGAACGAGAGGATGGATATGTCGAAGCATTAGTATGAGTGAAAATTAAATTTGTTTGTTTCAAATATTAATATGATTTTAGTTATATAACTTAGTATTTGAATGTATTTTATTAATTGCAAAATAAATGAATATGCACTTATTACGCGTTTTAATTGCAAAATTATTGGAAAACATCGAAAAACTAAAAGGTTATCATGTGTTTCGTAATCACAAGAGATAAATGTTCATTCAAAATAGAAATATTAATAAAAAATAAAAAATGGATGTACTTATTTAAACATGTTTTTAATTCTGACCTACTTTTTTAGTAACATTTTTCGATATTGTCAAATTTAAGGTACTTTACTCTTGAGTAAAACTCATATTTTATGACAAATCTCGTATACGACTAAAAAACTTGATGTTTGATGACTGTATTTTAGGTTTTAGATAATGCAAAACTTTTTATGAAGAATAACTTTTTTCCTAAAATTAATAATATAAATGTTTTCCATAAGATTCTAACTTTTAGGGGGACATATTGTTATATTAAGTCTAGCCAAAAATAATTATTAAACATCAGGTAGGCATCACATTAAATGTAACTTCTATCTGCTAATCTGATATTTTACATGGATATTATTGTTTATTTTTTAACATCGTTGTAAAGATAAGAACACTGATGTTGTTTTTAAGACATCGAAATTTGCTCTTGATGTCTCCATCGTTGATCAGCATCAAACAATGCGCAGATAACGAACTTTAACTAGATAACAAACACTAAGTCTTTTTAAAAAATCTGTTCGGAAAAGCTGAGTTAAACTGTTGATTATTTTATCTATAAAATAAGCCAGATTAATAAAAACCAGAGTCAATTCAGTACTTTCATGAATATATTCGCAAACTTGAAAATATAGAAATCCGCAGAGATATCCAGGGCAACAACAATGTTTTTTTGTTGAGCACTGTTATCAGTCAAAATAAGAAAGAAACTTTTCTTCTACTATTATACTTAACATTAGAATAACAATCAAGAAACGCATGTGAAACTTATACAGATAAATACCATTTTACATTCAAACTCCGATAAACAAATCTGAATATTCCTAACGAAAACATCCGGTATGATTTGGCTCGGTTCGAGATAAATTATAAAATGTGTATGATACTGTTGCATAATTAGATCGTAAATCCGACAACGCTGTATATAAAACTAGCGGTGCCAGCATGACTACCGCCGAAGCTTGGAGTATAACCTGGATTACGAGATTCATCGTCGCGACGCGAGCGTCTTTAAAAGCGACGTTGACGATATTTGCTATAAAAAGTAACAAGCAACTAATATATGTATTCAAAAACTTGGTTGAAAAATA
The DNA here is from genome assembly GCA_963921935.1 of Galeruca laticollis. Lineage (NCBI taxonomy): Eukaryota > Metazoa > Arthropoda > Insecta > Coleoptera > Chrysomelidae > Galeruca > Galeruca laticollis. The sequence goes on from OY998175.1 coordinate 179,300,214, forward strand.
ATATAAGAGTAACACTTGGTCTTTTAATGCGATTTCTCACGGGCCGAATTTTGTTGATCGATTTTTAAGTTGATCAACAAAATTTGAATGCCAGTTGACTCACTTGACGTAATATATTTGCCATGTTCGGATTGTCGCACGGGCCAAAACGCGCCGACATATTTGTCGGACAAAATTTATTTCGTTTTTTACAAAACAAGAAACTTCCATTTAAAATAAACATTTTGAATAAAGTAATAATATTTTTCCTAATACCAAATTGCTGACGCTTGCTATTAGAAAGTTGTCCGACTCAACAAATACACATGAGCCCACGGGACATGATAAGGCAATCGCACTATAAATTCAATAGTTAAATTCCACAAGAATGTCGAATTAGCGACTACATCTCTATTTGAACAGACGTGCCAGAACAAAGAAATATTTAAAGCGGACTACATGTGAAGACTGCGTTTCTTAACACATTTTATATTTATGAAAGTTGTGTTTCTCAACACAACTGAATATTGTTGAAACGTTTTTAGGAATTCACCCTTTATTTATGAAATACACTGTGTTTTTCAACACAAAACTACAAAACATTATTTTTGAAAATACAGCTATCCAACGAAGATACAACTATAAAAACTGTCAAGCGTGAAACGCACGCGTTACAACTACAAAAACTGCTGAGGTGAAACGTGCGTTAAAATTAGGCCAGGTATTGAACATAACGGACACAATAAAAAGTAAGTCAAACAATAATCCATATTCTTTAGCGTCTGTTAAGGAACAGGAAGCACTGACGATGGACGAATCTAAACGCCTTCTTCCCTGAAGAGGAAGAAAAGGAAAATGGAGCTCGAACAAGTGAATCAAGCGTTAAAAAAACAACTCACTGATGCTCAAGCCACGATAGAGATATTGAAAAGAACGCTCAACCAACAGTCAGTCGACCTCTCAGAAACAAGAAAGTGAATCAAGGAAAGAAGCCAGACAGTTCCAAGATGAAATAAAGGAATTTCAAGTTCAATTCATGAGCCAATTGAATAAAAAGGAAAGAAGTCAAAAATGATCCAACACCAATGTTAAAGATTTAAGAATCAAGAGAGAAGTCAGTAGGCCCAAGCAGTAAAAAGGAATAAACCGAAGCCGTGGAGACCGCTACTGAGGAAGGTTTCTCTCTGCTCATGAAGGAAAGGCACCGACAAAAAGAGCAGAGAAGAGAAAGGAAGCTCAAGCCCCAGCCTGCAGAGAAAACAACGCAACCAGCGCAACCAAGAACGAGGATGCCACCACCAGTCATAATCAAGACGACGAAGGACTTCCCAAGGATAAGAAGAGAAGTCCAATTAAGAGCGATCCAAATTAAGGCAACATTTAATGAAAGGCTAGGGATCAAGATCCCCTTGAAAACATAGCAGAGTGCAGGAGACTGACGAAGTACCTGGAAGAATTAGAAAGCCAAATTGTGAACTGGTACACCTTCACCGATCCCGAAGAATAGGTGGCGAAGACCGTCATCAAATGACTGTTTCCTGACGAAGACATAAAAGATATAAAAGAACACTTCGAAGAACAGGGAATCCAGATCAAGAGGATCACCCAACTCCACTCCAGATTCGGAGAAAAAAGAAGACTCCCAATCTTCAGGGTGGATCTCAACAAAGAAGACCTGGAAAAATGATGAAAGTGGAGGTCATCCTCACCGCCAAGGTGAGGCAAGAAACCCTAGAAGAAGCAACGGGCCAACGCAGTGTTACAAATGTCAAAGCTACCACCTTGGACAATCGACCTGCCTCGTGGACACAATATGTATCAGATGCGGAGGAAGCCACCAATCCGGGGACTGTGAGAGAACAAAGAACAGTGAGAACCCAACCAATCGCCACCAGAACAGTAGGGACAAGCTACGCCTGTGCAGCCACCAGTCAACAACAACCAGACGGCTTTGAAGCAATGACGATGCTCTCGACGCACATGCAGCAGATGCAGAACATCTTCGCCAGCCTGATAAAACGTTAATAGATCCACACCATCCCGGACCAAACTAGCTGAAGATAGGAACCTGGAACAGCGGATTACTACGAGATAACATCAACCTGATGGGGACCATACGACAACAAGAAAACCTAGACGTATTCGCCATATAAGAAACGAAACCAGGGGAAAACTACGAGATCAGATGGCCGGACTACAGGATCTACAGAGACGACAACAATGGCAGAAGCGGAAGATCAGCGATCATAGTGAAGACCGGACTGGACCGCCACAGAATAACCACACCGGACCTCCTGCCGATGGAAGCCACCATCATTGCAGTCCAAACAGGATTCGACGCAATACGGATCGTATCAGCTTACAAGAGACCTGCAGACGACCTCCACGAATAATGTGTAGAAGTCCTTCTTCCAGGCGACAACCAAGTAATCCTGATGAGAGACCCCAATGCCAAATTCACTGCCTGGAACAGCAGGAAGAAAGCTAACAGACATCGCAGACAGACGACCAGAGCTGGACCACTAGTACGAACACACACACACACACACACACACACACACACCTGCCAGAGGAAACGCAGCCGTACTGGACATCGCCATACTCCAAGACATTACAGAGGTATGGGACATCACCAACGGAGAAGGAGTAACCGTCCACAAGCCAGTCATCTTCACGCTGGGAGAAGGCGATAGAACAACAGGAAGCGAAGTGAAGAAGACCGACTGGAAGAAATTCAAGTGCAGAGCCGGATAGCTGAATGGACCAATACCGTTCAACACCAATGCAGCGGAGCTGGAAGATCAACTGAGACTGCTGGAAGAAGCCATCCAACAAGCGATGGCAGACAGCAGGACAACGAGACGGGTGGACAACTACAAGATGTTCTCCAACATCAGCGACGATCTACGAGCGATCATCAGTGTTACAAACAGAGTGAGAAGAAGAGCCAACAGGACAAGAAATCTAGAAGACAAAAGAACAGACCCAAATAAGAAGTCAAGACGCAACTGAAGCAACACCGATCCAAAGACTGGGAGAACAGACTAGAATAACTAGTCCCAGACACACCAGGACTATAAAAACTAGACAAAATCCTGAGACAAGACAAAATAGAGACCCCAACAATAGACGAGGAAAAAGCTGAAGCCTTCGGAAGAACCATGGAATGCCAGTTCACTCTGAACGAGCACCCAGACGAGGACATAGACTTCTCAGACCGAGTCCGAAACATCGAGGTGGGTCTGTTAGTGGATTTGGCGATGATTCGTCAGGAATTGGAAAGGGGGAAGTTGAGGTCTTTGAGGACCTCCTCAAATTCCTTGTCGGAGAGGGATTGGCCTACATTTCAGCAGACTAGAGAAAAGGTGGGTTTTCGTAGTTTAGAGGGGGATCTGGGTTGGGAAGAGGAATTTGAAGGAATGATGGTGACGTTCTCGTCACCGGTGGCATTACGGAGTTTCTAGGCCAGTGCCTCATAAGGTATGTTGGAGAGTATTTTCAGGAGGGCGGTTCGGTTAGGACTCGCCTTCAAGGAGGAAATAGTAAGTACCTACTGTTGATTCTTCAACATATTTTATTTTGAACTTCAGTCTTGATATTGGGTATGCCTCCTTAAGAGTGATAGAGAAATAATCAAACCGCTTTATGTTGGATAGAGAAAATATCTAACAGATTTTGCCGTCGCAGATAGACATTGGCATTGAAAGACTGATATGGATTTAGAAATAAGGGAAGACTAGACATAGAAGAAGTCGAACAAAGACAAACACTTGCAAATAATGGATAGTAAAGTTCAAGTCAAGAGAATATGCATAGTACATAGCAAAATTTAGAAGTAAATGGAAAATATTTATAGGGCTGAATGTAATTATTCTGGTAATTCTTACACCCAAGGAGTAAAAATAAGAGTTAATAATTGATCAATCTCAAATTTTTTGTTAAAAATGTGTTTATATGAATGTTGAAATTTATTAAAAACGACATATTAAAATATTGATTGACTAAAACAGTCATAAATTGCATTAAAGTGAATGGCATTCATGAAGTAATAACCAAATGTGTAAATATTTATGTCTGTACCTAATGATAAACGTATATTTGTTACTACCATGATTAACATTAATATAATCGCATAACTTTACTCCATTAGGTTAATTGAAAGCCATAGTCATTATGAGAATTAAAAACGAGTGTACAAACACAAATTTAAGATAACCTTCATTTTAACAGAGAATTAGAGAATGACATTATTTATGTTATCTAACGAATTTTATATGTGAAATATCAAAAAAAATTACTAAGAGCTTCAACACCTTTTGTTTACCGTAATATAACTTTTAAGGTTTGTTTAAATATTCTCTTATCTATGGGTTTGTTCCAACAACAGTCAGAAATACTCCGGGATCGTCAGGATCGTGCGCATATCCAATTTAAGCGTTCCAACAAGCAATGAATTGAATCCCCGAGAGTAATGTCCAATATTCCAACAAGCATTTGAACTGATTTCAGACTGTTCTTGGACCGTCAGAAAAGTTTGTGATTTTTTTGGGATTAGGAATTCTCGCTAGCGTAGAACGAATTCTTATATAGGTTTTGTTTCAAATTTTAACGTGGTTTGTTTATGTTAATCTAGCCCTTGTAATTTTTGGTATTATCATATTAATAATATCATATGTGTCTTTTATTTGTGTTCTTGTTCTGTAGTTTTAAGTAGTAGAGTAATTTAAACTGAAACATATTGTATGATTTTTAATGTTTTGTTGTATCAGTATTCAGAATAAATATTGAAATGGAACATCTGATGGATGATATTGACTTGTCCGATGCTTCCATTCAATCAGAAATCCATTCCAACAAAAAATTTTAATCCGGCATTTACAGAAAGCGCACGTAGGTTATCTGTGGTCCGCACCACCGCACATGCTCATTTCTTCTCTTTTATAGTAACACCTTAGAATATTACTACTTTATATTCTAAGAGTAACACACACTACAGTTCTGTGACATACACGATATTCTTCTTCATAATTTCAGCCAAAGGGCTAGTTCACATGACAAGCTCTTAACGTGAGTTTTGATAGCGCCTTTTCGCAACTGCATACATTTTATTCAGGCGCTAACGGGCGTTTTAATAAAGAGCGCATTGAACGCTACGCTAGCACTTGGCACTTGACTGTAGTCATCGTACGTTTTGAGATCACTGGTTTTTTGTTACCGTTCACTTGAGCGCGCGCTTTTGGCTCGGATAAACATATTGGCTGTGTTCATCTGGAAATTTTTGGGATCGCTCTGAAAGTAGCGCTACCTAATATTTTACTCGATCGCTCTTTGATTCTGATGAACGGCTATTTCTTGGGATTTGTGATCACCACTTGCATGCGCATATTATTTATGTCATTCGTTGATTATTTTTTAGTTTCTTGCTTGTTTATTCAGTTATTACCACAGAATACAATTAATTGTTATTACTTCTCAATTTGTATTGTTTTTTTGTGAGTAAAAATAAAAACTATGGCTGAAGGAATAGATGCAAATCTGTTTGCAAGGCTGATGATAATTTCAACTTGAACGCAGTAAATGCAATGGTTGAAAATCTCATTAATCCTATTCCAGGAAATATGTTAGAAGGTAGATTGAGGGAAAGAAGACCAAGAAATACAAATTTTGTTGAAGATTTAGTTCAAAGATTTGACGATGTTTTATTCAAAGAACATTTTAGAATGACGAGACAGGCATTTGAAGTAATTAATTTTAAAAATAATATACTTATGGCATTCTTAAAATGCAATAATTTGTGAGTTTTAATTCCCAAACTGGCTATACCGCCTTTCTCGTCTTGCTCTACCACACAGGCATTATTTGTTAATAGTCCATGAACATTTTTATCTAAGCCCACACGTTCCATTCTAAAAAACTCACCTGTAGCAACAACTCGCTCGCAATTTAAATTCAAAATTCCCACTACTTGTCTTATGATCACCGATACTTGATCGACTTAGCAAAAATAAATATGATTGTAGTGAGTTATAAAAGACAATAAGAACAAAAGGTCTTTAATTAAGTATAAAAATAGAATCTAATAATAATATCTAATTTTAATATTCAAGAGATAATGAACTCATAACATTGAACTCATAACACGTTTGTTTATCAGTCATGACCGAAGGGTAAACAACATTCTTTCATAGTTTGAACTTGAACGTGAAATTGAAGTCATCGACTTGAAGTATTGTCAAATATTTCCTATAAATAATTAAGCATTGAGAAATGGCGAAGAACTCAGTATTTATATTCGATATAGTTCTAATGTAGATTAATGTGTAAATTGTATTTAGATTAATATACTAACCCAGTGAATTAAATCAAAGTGTTTCTTATTCAACCCCAACACATGGTTACGAGGTAAGTGTTTCTCAACAATAAATGGTGTTATGGTTTAATCGAGGTATCTACGAGGGCACTTGCTAAGTAACCACTACATGGCGATCCTGCAAATTAAATGGTAATGCTATTGGTATAATGGTATCGCCATAACCGAGATCCCGCCATAAGGACACGTGAAAATATATGGTTTTTTATCTAAATTTGGGACCTTGGAGAAAACAAACAATGGGAGGATCAGCCACAAAACAAGAGGCAAAAGAAACGGGTACAGTCAACAATACATTCATGGTACAACAAGACAGTTTCACGACGCATGTAATGGTTCTACTATACATCATAACTGTAGCTTTCATTCTAAAATTTATCTGGTCGGTGTGGAAAACTCACAGGAGGGCACTGAAAAGAGATATCAACAGAGGCATTGCAGCGAAGCAGGCAACAGGAACCCTCACCGTGTAAAATAAAACTGTAAGTACCTAAACATTCTATTCTTGTGTACGAATCTTTAAATGTCAATAACGTGGGAAGATTTTGATGATAAGTTACGAATAATTGTGGACGAAGTTAATAAACAGGGAAAAAGAGTTTTGAAAAAAGAAACTCCTAAAAATCCTGATATACATATAGAAGTAATTAATACCATAGTAGGTCTTTATAATAATTTTGTTAGATTAATAGGTAAAAATTGGAAAAATTTAAGTTTATTACAACAAGAAAGTTGTAGAAATTATTCAGATAAAATTAGAGATAAGGCTGCTCGGGCATTTCAAGCGTTAAATTGTATTATTAAAATACCTAACTCTATTTTGGAGGAAATCGATACGGAGGTATTACAAGCAATAAGCAAACAATTGAAAATGGCGACTAGTATGAATGATTTTTTTAATTTTGCGAGTAAAGTGTTACCGAACGAATTTAACGGTGAAGCAAACAAATTACAGTCATTCTTAGATTCATTAGATTTACTACAAATAAATGTGACGGGTAACGAAGAAAATGCTATTTTATTAATAAAAACGAGGTTAACGGGAAAAGCCAGAAGCTTGATCACGACGGAAAACTCCATTGCTGACATCAAGAATAAACTGAAAACAGGGATAAGAGGAGACAATCCAAGCCTTCTCTTAGCGAAACTGGGTAAAGTAAAACAAAATGGAAAAGATGTTACACAGTATGCAACAGAGGTAGAGAAATTGGCGGAAAGATTACAGGCAGCATACATATCGGAAGGGATGCCAGAACGACTAGCCGAAAAATATACGGAGGAGGCGACGATTAAGGCAGTAACTATGAACGCCGCAACGGACGCAACCAAAACAATAATTGCAGCGGGAAGTTTCGAAACGACACAAGAGGTACTATCGAAATTGGTTTCAGTGGAAGGCGTAATAGGACAACAACAAGTTTTACACATGAAAGATAACAGGAATTTCTTCAGGAAGTCAAACTTCGACGTTAGGAATAATCACAGGCGTGGAAACAGCAGAGGATTTTATAACGGTAATCATCCAGGAAGAACGTTTCGACAGTATAATCAAAGGAACAACTATGGCAGATACGAAAATTATAATACGAAATTCAATAGGAATAATAATTACAATAACCACAGTAAAAATAACGTAAGAATATGTGAGATAGAAAATGAAGAAGCAAGAGAGACTCAGAAACAATTGGGGTTTTGAATGAAAAATCAGATAACGAAAACAAAATTTCAGGAACATATTCAGCATACTATTTAGATTTATCACTTTTTAACTTTATAGAAATTCACACAAGCGTATCAGACAACATCTGTAATTTTATATTAGATACAGGAGCAGACATTTCTCTAATCAAAATTTCTAAAGATTTTCCACATCATCTAATTGAGACTAGGAATAAAATAAGCATTAAGGGGGTAACTGAAGGCTCAGCAAAAACTCTAGGTCAAATATGCATAAACCTTTATATCAACAACATAACTTTAAGTCATTGTTTTCACGTAGTGGAAGAAAATTTTCCAATACCTACGAATGGACTAATAGGAAGAGACTTCATGACAAAAAATAATTGTATATTAGACTATTCACAATCAGAATTGCACATAAATTACAAGCCTAACAGGCGAGAAACCATACGAATTTTTGGTAATCCAGAATATGATACCTTAGCAATACCACCTAGATGTGAGGTATACAGGCTAATAGAAAATTTCAAGAATTTGAGAAAGGATACAGTAATAGAGCAACAAGAAATAGCACCAGGAGTATTTATAGCCAGATCCATAGTATCAAGGACAACACCTTACGTCAGAATTTTAAATACAAATTATGAAAGTATTACAGTAAAAACTAGGAACATTGAGACCTTAGATTTAGATTTATTCGATATATATACAATTAAGACTGATAATAGTAACAGACTGAAAGAATTAAGGAAAGCACTAAACTTAGAAGTACCGGAATATGTAAGAAATGATTTAACAAAACTTTGTGAAAATTACGAAGATATATTTGCTTTAAAGAATGATATACTAACGCACAATAACTTTTACGAACAAAAGATATCAGTAAAAGATGATACACCGATATACATAAAAAATTATCGTACACCACATTCGCAAACGACGGAATTAAATAATCAAGTAGAAAACCTTATAACACAGGGAATAATTGAACCCTCAGTATCAGATTATAACAGTCCAGTACTACTCGTACCAAAGAAATCGACGAATCAAGATAAGGCATGGAGACTTTGTATAGATTTTAGACAGTTAAATAAGAAAATAGTCACAGATAAATTTCCTTTACCTCGTATAGACGCAATTTTGGATCAATTAGGGAGAGCAAAATGGTTCTCAGTTTTAGATCTTATGTCAGGTTTTCATCAAATACCTCTAAAACAATCTTCTAGAAAATACACTTCGTTTAGTACAGAAAAAGGCTCATTCCAATTCACAAGACTACCCTTTGGGCTAAATATAAGTCCTAATAGTTTTTCAAGGATGATGTCAATCGCATTTTCAGGGTTAACCCCAGAAAAAGCTTTTCTCTATATGGACGATATAGTTGTGATAGGAATTTCAGAAAATCATCATTTAACCAATCTTAGAAAGGTGTTTGACGCATGTCGAAAATTCAATTTAAAATTAAATCCACAAAAATGCCAATTCTTCAGGCGAGAAGTCACATATTTAGGTCATAATTTATCAAAGGATGGTGTTTCACCAGATAAAGCAAAATATTCGGTCATTCAGAATTATCCAGTGCCGAAGAATGCCAACGAGGTCAAAAGATTTGTTGCATTTTGCAATTACTATAGAAGATTCATTCAGAATTTTGCCGAGATATGTATTCCTTTAAATAGGTTAGCTAGGAAAAACGTGAAATTTGAATGGTCACAAGAGTGCGAAAACTCATTTCAGGTCTTAAAAAATGCACTAATCAACCCACCAATTTTAAGATATCCAGACTTCAATAGACAATTCATATTAACGACAGACGCATCAAATAGCGCATGTTCAGCAATCTTAAGTCAAAATTACGAAGGGATTGACCTACCCATCGCATTCGCATCACGCAGCTTCAAGAAAAGCGAACTTAACAAACCCACCATCATAAAAGAGTTATTAGCAATCCATTGGGGAATCAATCATTTTAAGTGTTATTTATATGGTTCACCACACTTCATAGTAAAAACGGATCACAAGCCACTAACACATCTATTCGCAATGAAAGATCCGACCTCGAAACTCACGAGAATACGAATTGATTTGGAAGAATACGATTTTGAAATACAATATGTTAAAGGTACATCGAATTACGCGGATAGCATATCGAGAATATCCATAGATGAACTTAAGGATTTATACATACATAATTCACATGTCTTAGCAATCACAAGAGCACAAGCGCAAAAAGAAAACGCCCAAACAGGAAAGGATCAAAAGAATAACGTGGAAACAAAGGAAGTAAGAATACAAAAACCAGCAGTAATAAAAGTTTTAAACAATCTTGAGGCACATAAATTACCTATTTTACATTTTGAAAATAACCGTATCTCGCTAAGGATGAGCATTCGGATCAAAAATAAGTTGAAATTTAGTGAAGCCGTAAATACCGGATTAAACAACTTCTACCTAGGACGAACGTTGGAAAAGCTTGAAGAGCTATCGGTAAGAAATGAAGTAAAAAGAATGAAAATATATACAAATGATGATATATTTCAAAAGTGCACAGTAAAAGAATTTACAGAAGTAGTAAATCAAAGGTTAAAAAGTATTCAAATATGTATATGTGAAGTACCAAGAACGGTACAGCAAAAAGAAGAGATCAAAAAGATATTAGAAAGATACCACAACGATCCAATGTTTGGAGGACATGTGGGAAATAATAGATTATTAAAGAAACTAAGAGCAAATTTCAAATGGAAAAACATGGAGAGAGACGTAAGAAAGTACGTAAAGAATTGTCATAAATGTCAAGTAAACAAAGCAAAGATTACTCATAAAGAAAAATTTGTCATCACAGATACAGGGATAAAACCGTTTGATATTATTTACATAGACACAATAGGTCCGTTTGTAGAAAGTAACAACGGGAATCGTTATTGCATTACAATACTATGCGAACTAACTAAATACGCAGTTATGATACCAGTTCAGAATAAAGAAGCACACACTATAGCAAAAGCAATATTCGACAATTTTATACCGAATTACGGGCTGATGAAGGAGATAAGAACAGATCAGGGAACAGAATACAAGAATGAGATAATGAAGAATTTAGCGGAACTTTTAAATATAAAACATAATTTTTCAACGGCTTACCATCACGAAGCAATAGGCAGTTGTGAAAGGTTACACCGAACATTTAATGAGTATGTAAGACACTTTATCGCAGACTCCAGGAATAACTGGTGTGAGTTTGTTAAAACGTTTGCTTACTGTTATAATACTACCCCGAGTACATATCATGGATACACTCCTTTTGAGTTATTATTCGGGAGAAAGCCCAATTTGCCAGAATTCTTAGGTGAAAAAATCGAACCATGTTATAATTTTGAAAGATATGATAAGGAATTGAAGTACAAATTACAATACGCTAATGAAAGAGCCAGACAGTTTCTAATAAATAATAAGCTAAATAGAGTCAGTAGTAGTGAAAAGGATTCCTCACCTGTAAATTTTAGAATAGGGGAATTAGTAATTTTAAAAAATGAAGGTAGAAATAAATTTGATCCACATTATTTATGTCCGTTTAAAATATCGGGAATAACAGGTGTAAACTGCGAGATCACATCTCCAGACAATAAGACGCAAATCGTACACAAAAATCGTATGTTCAGATACGTTGACCGGAAACAAATGTAAATAAGTGAAGAGTGTTTATAAACGAACAAAGTAGTGTTAGTAAACAAAAAACATTTAATAAACAAACTATTTTTATGTATAAGTGATATCGAAAAATTAAGACAGTAATTTTTCTCTCCCAAGAGGGGATGATGTAGTGAGTTATAAAAGACAATAAGGACAAAAGGTCTTTAATTAAGTATAAAAATAGAATCTAATAATAATATCTAATTTTAATATTCAAGAGATAATGAACTCATAACATTGAACTCATAACACGTTTGTTTATCAGTCATGACCGAAGGGTAAACAACATTCTTTCATAGTTTGAACTTGAACGTGAAATTGAAGTCATCGACTTGAAGTATTGTCAAATATTTCCTATAAATAAGTAAGCATTGAGAAATGGCGAAGAACTCAGTATTTATATTCGATATAGTTCTAATGTAGATTAATGTGTAAATTGTATTTAGATTAATATACTAACCCAGTGAATTAAATCAAAGTGTTTCTTATTCAACCCCAACACATGGTTACGAGGTTTATGTTTCTCAACAATAAATGGTGTTATGGTTTAATCGAGCTATCTACGAGGGCACTTGCTAAGTAACCACTACATGATCTATGAAATGGCGACCGCTATCTGAGCGCTCAAGTAGCAAAGTAGGGGAAGTGTCGCGTTCATAAAATTTTTAAAGATCGCTACCTGAGTGCTCAGGGATCAGTGTCTCGGATGAATACACCCATATTGTAAAGTTCGCTCAGTTTTCCAGAAAATCCAGAAATCGTCCGAAATGGAAACGGAAGCTTTTAATACAGAATTATTTATAGATGAAATTGAAAAACGTCCTGCGATATGGGACATGACAATGAGTTGATGGTTATTCTGAAGTAGTTAAAAAATTTGGGTCCGAATTGCCTGGCTTTCAGTCAGCCTATATGAAACTGTTTCTACGTCACTTTTCGATAAATGTAGAACCCAAACTGAACCAGGGCGGCAACGCGCGTTCTACGCCTGACAAGCGTGCACTAAGTGAACACTATACGATCATTCTGCGCGCGTCGAGTGCTTGTCATCAGAATGCGCCCTAAAACGCGTCTACATTTGGTATGTTTGGCAGAATAAAGCTAACTTTAAATACAATTTCAAAGGTAGAAAGTGAGTTTGAATGCTCGGTAAGCGTTGTTACAGATAATGCAGTCACAACTCATTAAATATATCATATAGTTAATACGCTTATAAATAAAACAGCTCCGGGGATGGATGGTATACCAATCTTCCTCCTCAAGAGCCTTCAAAAAAAATCTATAGAACAATTAACGTACGTACATAGCCAATTTCATAATTAAAACTGGAAATTACCCAGATATGTTCAATATCGCCAATGTCATTCCCATTGTCAAACCTAATAAACAACCCTGTTATGTGGATAGTTACAGACCCATTTAAACAGCATAGCAAAGGTGATGGATAAAATCATTCTTAATAGAATACAATAGCATACGTTGATAAAAATAATATAATACCTTTGATTTCGTATGGCACGAGGGGTTGTTGTATAAACTTATCAAATTACCTGACTACTTAATAAATATAATAAATTCGTATATTACAAATAGACAATTCTATTCCAAAGTGAATGACGGCCTGGCGGGCCCATTCCGGATTATATTCTTTATTTACACACGATCTTCCCACCTCCCCACAAATCCTGACAACCATGTATGCGGACGACACTTGCTTCGTATCATCAGCTCCAACATCTGAAACTGCACTACACAATGTCCAAACACATATTAACACACACATATTACCATACATGAGGGACAATAAAATTATAATTAACAACACCAAAACAGAGTACTTGTTACTAGGAGGAGACCAAGGAAAAACTCGTTGCAACTTCAATTGTGTATTGATGGGCAGTACCTATATTACACCCAGTAACACATTGAAATACTTGGGCAATACTGTGCATGGCACCGCCAATGCTAATGCGCATATTGTACAACTAGTTTCAAAAGCCAAAGTTGCAATGAGCAAACTTTACCCGTTAATATTTAAGAATAGTTGTCTCTCTTTCACAAACAAAATCACAATATACAAACACATCATACGACCAATCCTCACATACGCTGCACATGTATATTACACAGCAACAAAACACAATTTCCACACACTGCAGGTGGTACAGAACAAGTGTCTTCGCATGGCAATTAAACTCACAACACTTTATCCAAGACTTCCCAAAACTATTTGGTTACATGAACAAGCATCTGGCCTCTGGGTTCTGTGGTGAGAGTGTATCACCCATGCTGTTAGGGAATCCCATATGTTGCATACTAGTGCGATGCCACATTCAACTGTCTGTTGGATGCGAATTCCATTTAATATCGTGCCTACCATGTATTTTAGTATGTGGAATGTGCAGTATATGCCAATTATACCACTTATTACCGAAACTATTTCCGTGAACCATTCCCAAGTGTGTTTCAGGGTGGATTCGGCTAGGTTTTTGATTTCTTTGGCGTCAAAAATATTTGATACTGTGTATCCTTGACTGTTGACGTTCAGTCCGGCTGCTCTGCGGGTGATTATGTTTTCAACAGCTTTCCTTTCTGTTCCGAATGTGAGGGTTCTTTGTGCTGCATCGATTTCTTCTGGTGTGTACAGACCTTTTGCTCCCAATGGTTGAATGTGACCAAAGTGGAGGTTCATTTCTTCGTCTGGTTTGAGTACTTTTGGTTCGTTAGCTATTGTTGGGTGCGGGTTTAGACCTAACCATTGCTCTTCTATGAAGTATAGTGGTGGTATCATATTATTACAGTTTATTTCTTCTGCGTGATTTCGGATTATTCTGGTTAGTGGAGCCATGAATTTTGTTTCATTGTTAACTTCGATCGGTAACTCGTTGTAGCATTTCTCGGTTCTTCGTAAATTGACTGTTGCTGGCGTACACTTCATGATGTATAGTACTTCGCCTAGAACTCTGCCTATATGACCAGGTTCGTTTTCCATTAATTGACTGACTGCATTAGGTAGTGTGTGCCATTAATAGTCTGTTCTTGAGTATGTCTCTCTTTATTATGCATATTCTATGTATTGTGTCTGTATATAGCATGCTTACGTCTCGTTTGTATGCTTGCTCTATATATAATAGTTTGCTATTTACGTAGTTCACGAGATCGACATTCTGGGGTAGAATTGGCATTGTCGGTTTTGTTTGTCTTCAAGGGCAATGACAATTCTCGGGTGCTCTGTTTGCCATATTTCGATACCGCATAGTAGGTTTCTCTTTTGTAGGGTTAAGGCGAAAACTTTGTCTTTTTCTTCTATGACTATAAGTTTGTCTTGTGTTTGTTTATTCGTGATTTTGTTTCCCATGCCTTTGTATAGCTGGCTTAGGTGGTCTTCGCATGCTGTTGGCTCGTAACTCGACCAGGTTGATTCTCCTGTTGTTGAGTCAAAACAATACCCATTGGTAAATTTGCATGTTATGCCTTCTTTTAAATGGATCTCGTTTGTATCTAGTGTTACTCTGGCTAGATAATATTTTGTTGTTATTTTAACTGTGGCTATTATTACCACGTCATTCCAACTTCTTCCGTTTTCTTGGTAGGAAATACATTTGCAAGTTCCGGTGTTGTCTAATGTACCGCCTATTTTGAGTGATGCTGTTGTCGTACCATTCATGATTATGTTATCGATTGTTTGTTGATACAATTGTATTACTTTGTATCTGTGAGTGGCTCTGCATTCTTCTGCTCCCACAATTTATGTATGTAGGTTGACAGCCCTTCGTTGACTACGGATGTGTGGCTGTGCATCCCGCAGTAAAACATGAGTCTTGTCACTTCTATGAGGCATCACCATACTTTTTGCAGCTTGATTTTATTGCGTTGAATAACTTGAATGTTCGTGCTTTCACTCGCGTACGTGGTCTCGGGTTCCGAGCACTTTTGAACGTCTATTAGTGAAATCACTGTAATGTTTGTGTTGGGATACGAACAGTCGTAAGCAATTAACGAAATTGCTGTCTGGAAACCGCACATGACGAGCGTTACCCAGGTCAGGAGAGCGATGTGTCATTCCATTGCCGTGCACTTACAGTTTGCTACAATTTTTAATGATTACAGTGTTAATATTCGTCTTTTACAATTTACCATAATAGTTATGTTCTTGAAAATGTTAAACAATGTTTTCTACCTTTATATTAACGCTATATTTGCGTTTCCTATTGTTACCTTCTTTTAATTATGGCTACTTCTGAAATCAAATTTAACAAATAAAAAGAAGAAATAAGCACAACAGTACTAACAGTAGTAATAAGAAACTGAAACTAAAATAAAAATAAATATTTAAACCGTAAATTGAAATAATGCTGCGTATATCTACGTTTAGGGTGACGTATAACTTCTTCCCAATGCTTGCAGTTGGGTGAGGAAATGATCGGCAGCTTCATCTTCATCAGTAGTAGTACCAGTAGTTGATTGTGCCGGAGTTGGGGGATTACTAAAAAAGAGCATGATGAATATGATTCCGGGGATTGATGCGGCGGTAAAATCGTTATTAAGGCACTAGAATTTGCTGGATTTGAAAAATATTGCTGTTGATGAGACTGGGGATAATAGTGCTGTTGCTCAGCTTGAGGAAAATACTGCTGCTGTGGTTGTTGTGATACAGGATAGTTGTAATTTCCCAATTTTGCTTGAAACAGAAGCGTGCTTATTTTGTGTTGCACTGTAGCTTGGGCATAAGTAGTGGGCAAATTTCGCAATGTCACAGCCACTTCTTCGCCAAATATGGTAAACACATCCTTTGCTTTTTTGCTGCTAATGTTTGCGTCATTACTTCGTATGCTTCATTGACCAATGAGTCATCGCATCTCCTTTTCCTTGAGGCTACATGGCCAAAAGAAGGCGAAGAACTGTTTTTCTTGTAGTTGCATTTTCCTTTGCTTTTTCAGCATTACCGACATTTACATTAATCTTCGTAGAGCCTTGAGAATTGCCTTCTTCATTATATAAAATGGCTTCTAGAGTATTCCCATGTTCATTAGCAGTATTATCCACATCGTTAGCATATTCCACGGCATTTAACACCGATAAAATCTGTTAATAAAGATTTGTTATTTTACTATTGTTGCTAGGTTTAATAAAATATATAATAACTTTTGATTACAGTTCGAATTCGACAGTCATAGTGAGTGGACGTGTTCGAGTGTTTGTGATTCTACTGGAGTCAGATTTAATCTAGCTAAGTATTTTCCAATTAATAATATTTTTAATATCATATCATTATAAATTTTAAAATAACATATCTGAAAAACGTCTAATTAGTTGAATATGGGAGAAAAAACGGGCGGCGATAAGCCGCCCGATTTAAAAGAATCCGGTTTTATCAAGGAACAGGAAAAAAAGATGAAACTTATAATATTATAGATTTAGAAAATCGTTATAGTCCAGGCGATAAAGGCCCTTTTTTTGTTTTTGTGGAACATAAAGAAAAAAACATTGGCAGGTTATTCCCTATTAAAATAGGTCATTATCTCCTTACGGATGACACATTAAAAAAAGAGGTTGAGGATATTAAATCAGTAGGAATAAACCGAGTAAAAGTTATTTTTAAAACCCTGGAAACGGCAAACTCCCTTGTTAATCATTTGATAATACAAAAAAACAATCTTATAGCATATATCCCTAGATTCTATACTCACAAAAAAGGCCTTATAAGAATGGTGGATACTTGCTTCGATGAAGAGTATCTACTAAATGCGATTATTTCCAATAAAAAAGTAGTAGGTGTACAACGTATGAAAAGAAAAATAATAGATTCAGATGGAAATTCTTGTCTAGTTAAAAGACAAATGATTATCGTACAATTTTTGGGCAATGAAATCCCACAGAATGTACAGATCAACTTGTGTAATTTTCAGGTAGAGCCCTACATACAACCAGTGGTACAATGTTACAATTGCTTGCGATACGGCCATTCGGCCAAACAGTGCAAATCCAAAGAGAGCAGATGTAAAAAATGCACCGATATAAAGCATCGTGAGGAGGACTGTAAAGCTGACAATATCTGTATATATTGTAAAATAAATGATCACCCTTCAGTTTCTAGGAAATGCCCCGTGTTCATAAAACAAAAACAAATAAAACAGATTATGGCACAAGAAAACGTATCGTTTAGGGAAGCTGAAAATATTTACATCAACCCATCGTACGCTAAAATTGTTACAAATAACCGATTCGCGGTATTAAATAACTCTATCAATTTTCCTCCCTTACCTAATTCTAATCAGACATCCTTCCAAAGTACACCAATAACCTTAAGAAAACCCGTTAACAAATCCAATATTCCTTCTCCCAAAAAACGTAAAACTTCCCCTATATCCCCCACCATAGAATCACCTCCTGTAAAGAAAAGCCCTCAATTCAAAGTAAAGATTAATTCAGTTCGCACTAACCCTTACAGGGACGAATATATGAGTTATAAAGAAAAATCAGTATTTATATTATCTACATTTGTCAAAGAATTGCAAAAAAACTTCCCTGCTACTGCAGTCTCTTTTGCAGACTCGGAAATACGAGAATTTGTAAATAATATGTACGACGCCGATAATTCTACAGATAAGATGGATTTGAGTTATAATGGATCCGGATCTGCGTCCGGATCCGAATCTGAATATTAACCTTCCCGTCTAGCAATCATAAAATTATAAAGAATAAACTAAGTTTATTACAATGGAACAGCAGGTCACTAAAAGCAAATAAAGCTAGTTTGAGTAACTTTATTAATAAAACACATATTGACATTATAGTAGTATCAGAATTATGGCTCAAGCCAGACGAAAATTTTGTTTTAAAGGGATTTAACTTAATTAAAAAGTGCAGAATCGATGGTTATGGTGGAGTAGGGATCTTTATAAGGCAGGGTATAGATTATACAGAGGTAGATATTATACAATCGTTTAATAAAGATCTAGAAGTATGCGCAATTACATTGTCCTCTTTAAACATTTCGATAGTATCTTTATACCGTCCATCTGATATAGCCGTCAATTACAACGATTGGCTAAATTTATTCCAGCAATTTGATACCAATAGTATTTTCTGCGGCGACTTTAATGCACACCATGGTATGTGGGGTCCTATACCGGATGATCGGCATGGAAAAATTTTAGCAGATGCAATCGATTATTTAGAGCTTGTTGTGTTAAACGACGGCACTCCTACTAGAGTTAACCCTAGGGGAAACCATTCAGCAGTTGACATCTCATTAACTTCGCACGTTTTAGTAGACAGGTTAACTTGGGAAGTGTTAGACGACACAATGGGATCAGACCACTACCCAATAGCTATCGGAATTCAGATTAATCCAAAGTCCTTCACTGTAAATCCGTCGACAAAATGGAATGACTCTCGAGCAGACTGGGATACATTTCATAAAGTGTTGGAAGCAGACATAAATCAATTACTTACTGAAAATAATACAAATCTTACAGACAAAGTCGCAGCATTTTTTGAGATCATTTCTTCTGAAGCAGATCGTTCGATGCCTGTTAAAAAGGCATTTACTCCCGTTTCTCCTAGACCTATTTGGTGGGATGAGGAATGCGTAAGGATGGTAGAAAAACGTAAAACGGCATTAAAAAATTATAGAATTCATTCCAATTATAATAATTATATAATATATCAAAACTTAGCTGCGCAAGCGAAACGCTTATTCAAAAACAAACAACGCGGCAGTTGGATTAACTTTTTAAATAAACTTAATAAAAATACTCCTTTAACAGAGATTTGGAAATTTGTTAGAAGGCTTAACAATAAAAGTTTTCAATGCCCCAAAAAACCAATTTCAAAAGATTTAATTGATGATATTCTAAATAAAATAGCCCCTCCATCTGCTTCTAATTTTGGGGTTAAAACAGATGTCAAGTTTATATTCAATCATGAAGACGAATTGCTAGCTTCTTTTACGATTCATGAACTGGATTTAGTAATTAAAAAAGGTCTCAACACTTCTCCCGGTCTAGACGGTTTTACCTACAAAATAATTAATAATTTACCTATTTCAGCAAAAAAATTTTTATTGCAATTATTCAATGATTGGTGGAGGAAGCAAAAGTATTCTGATTGCTTTAAAAATATTATAGTCTGTCTCATTCTTAAACCTAATAAAGACCCTGGTTTGTCTTCATCATTTCGCCCCATCTCGTTGATATTCTTGTATTACAAAAACTTTTGAAAGATTAATAAAAATTCGATTGGAACATTTTGTTGAAAGTAGGGCTCTATTGCCAAACATTCAATATGGTTTTCGCAGAGGACGTGGCACTATAGACGCTGTAAGTCATTTAGTGTCAGATATACAAATAAGTTTCTCTAAAAATTACTACACATTATGTTTGTTTGTTGATTTAACGGGGGCATATGATGTAGTTGATCTTAATATTTTAGCAAATAAAATGGAAAATATTGGAATTAATAAAACTGTCTCTACCAATATTATTAATCTTTTTCATTGTAGAAAAATATTTATACGTGATCATAATAACGTATTACATGGTCCACATATAGTATATAATGGCTTACCGCAGGGATCTATACTGAGCCCTATCTTATTTAACATTTACACTGCAGATCTGCACAGGTTAGTAGATGATAAATTTAACATGATTCAATATGCGGATGATCTATGTTTTTACTTTACCCGTAGTTCTTATGAGCGTTGTTTAGAAGATCTGGGAGAATGTATGCAGTTACTAATAAGTTGGTTTAATGATATGGGATTCAGTGTCTCTCAGGATAAGACTGCTTTGGTATGTTTTACTCGACACCGAGTTAGGACTGCTGGAGCTACTTACCTGGCTGGTTTTAAGATTCCATTTGTCGACGAATTCAAATATCTAGGCATTATCTTAGATAAAAAACTGCTGTGGACAAATCATATCAAGTATGTTAAAAAAAAATGTGAAAAAGGTATGAATTTGCTAAAAGTGGTTTCCAAAAGAAAATGGGGAGCAGACGTCAATTTGATGTATACATTCTACAAGACCTATATTCGTTCCATATTGGACTACGGGTGTACATTATATGGAGCAACATCTAAAACAAATCTACTAATTATCGACCGTATTCAATATAAAGCCTTAAAAATTTGTATGGGGTTAATGATGTCATCTCCTAACCAAGCAGTTTTGGCAGAAATGCAAGAACTGCCACTTAACATACGGAGACAATTTTTAGCTAAAAACAAATGATTAAATATAGAGCATTTAATACGGAAATGGTCCAAAAAATCGCTTATATAAATACGTGTAACCTTACAGTTCCGTACTGGAGAATAAAATCTACTCCTCCCTTGGCAGAGGCCTTTATTAATACCAATCAAGATGAAGATTTCATCTTAAATTCTCCTAAATTCCCTATATATAAGTACAGTTACGAAAGTATTATACTTCGACCAACCGTCATATACCCCTTATACACCGAAATTCCTAATCTAAATAACTTAATACTTACAACTATACTGAATGATTTCGGAGACAATATAACTAAAATATTTACAGATGGGTCCAAATATGATGATGGAACAGGAGCAGCATTCTTTGTTTCAAACACTAATCATGTCGAAAAATTCAGAATAGCAGACATATTTTCGGTATACTCTGCCGAGGCTCTTGCAATAAAACAATGCTTAATATGGTGCACACTAAATCCTGTGCAATCAGCAGCTATAATGACAGACTCGAAATCGGTTTTACAAGCTATCGAAGGATCTCCTATAAACATTTATAATCAGGAACTGATCTTAGAAATAAAAAACTTATTGTATCAATTAAAAATTAATAATAAACAAATTGCTATCATATGGGTAAAAGGCCATAGCGGCGTTATAGGCAATGAGAAGGTAGACCACCAGGCAAAAGAAGCTAGCAAATTAAAAGAGTTATTAAACTTTTCCTGTCAGGCTGACGTAATTAACAGGCATAAAAAATCCATTAGAAATAGATGGAGAGAAGCTTACAATAACAACAGCAAAATATCTAAAAGCTTCTATTTCCAGCTTCATCCAAATCTTCCAAATAACATTCCTCATATAACAATGTTTGATTATAGAAAAAAATACGCATCAATTATAACGCGACTAAAACTAAACCATGGCCGTTTCCCTGCTCACCTACATAAATTGGGTATTCTACAGTCTCCATCGTGCAACTGCGACAACGTGTCGATAGGTGATACCAATCATATATTTCTGGAGTGTAAGAAAAACAAAGCGGCTATATCAAATTTATATACCTCTTTAAGGAACAATAACTTTCCTTTTCCATTGAATATGAGTTCTCTCCTGGCATGTATAAATAAAGATACTTTCGATGCAATAATAAACTTCATTAAGGAAGCAAGAATAGATCTGTAAGTATATTCATATGACAAAAAAAATAAATAAAAAAAAAATTCTGTAGCCAATAGTCTTCGACTGAGGCCATCCCTGTCCCCCCAACACACACACACACACAACTTTTGATTAATTTCACATGGCTAAAAACTAAACAGAATGGAAACCCGTTGCCGAGGACTATTACAATTGTTGGAACTTTCAAAATTGCGTCGGAGCTATGGACGCAAAACACATATCGTTGCAGGCTCCAATAAACAGCGGCAGTGAATTTTTCAATTAGAAAGGATTTTTTAGTATTGTTTTATTTGCCGTAGTCGAGACAAATTACAATTTTATTTATGCTAATGTGGCATGCCAAGGGCGCATATCAGAGATGGTGGCGTGTTTAGTAGTACCGTATTTAATGAGCTTCTAGAGGGCAATACATTTACCACAACTTCCAAATAGTGAACTGAAAAGCCCATACGTTTTTGTTGCAGACGACGCATTTCCTTTGTCAACAAATATAATGAAACCATATGCAGGGAACCACATTAAAGGTTCTAGTGAAAAGACGCAGGGCTCGAAGAATATCAGAAAATGTGTTTGGTTTAATATCTAACGTATTTAGAATATTCCACAAACCAATGCTATTGGAACCTGCAAGGTAACATTAGCAGGATGTTACTTAAACAATTTTCTTAGAAAAAGTACATCTAACAACATTTATAATCCTCCTGGAACTTTCAATTATGGCTGCTCTGATTCAAGAGACGTTATTCCAGGAGCTTGGAAGAAATGACAATGGTAATATGCCTGGCTTGGTGGATTTACCCAAAATATCCAGAACCCAGGTAGCACCAGATATCCATGGGATGTTCTGACAGTCTTCGATTTGGAAGTTATATATCCAAATAGTATAGGGTTATTCTGGGGATATCTAGATTATCTGTGGGTATACCTACATCGAATATTCATTGTAAGTCCAGTTGGAATATACTCAGACTATTCTTCTTAGAATATTCGAATCAAATAGTTCTAAGAATATTCTATGATTATTGATTTTTGTTAAATCGCTCTTTCTGTTCCATGCGCATGCATCAGTAGTTGCGGTCGACAGTAGCGAACAGTAGTAATAGTATGATTAATTATTTTTGAACGTTACTTAATCATCAATACGTCAATTTTTCGCCAGTGAGAAGTTGTTCAAATTTGTTTCTACGGCGTGTCCTATGCTACGGGTGAATATATCTAATACATACTACCTCACACATCAAAGCAGGTACGTTTTATTGTATGTTTTTATTGCCTGTTGATTTATCAATACATTTTTTAGAAAATTATCGAGTTGCTGCTAAAACTTCCAATAAATGATGAGGCGAAGTTTGAAGAAGTTGAATCAGCTTTGCTGAACAAAGAATCCTATGAATTTTTTGTAAGTTGAACATTCAATATTATATCCAAATCAAAATGAAACTGCCTCGAAATATTGGAGTGTTTATGTGTTACTTTTTATATTTTAGTGCATGAAAATATTCAAATAATTGTTGATTTCCTAAATTATTGTAACAAAATTAATAGATAAATGTTTTCAATTGTAATTTTTCCTTTTATCATATAAATTACAGCATAACTCCCGATAGCAAAAGAATGCTTGTAAGTAGAATGCTTGGAGTAGAAATTGATCTCGTTGCTAAAAGGTACAACAAAATTTAATTTTCTCAGGTAGCTTCACGTAATTATGTTACCGAGATGTATGCTAGGAGTTCCGTAATAAAATTTCCTATAGTTACCTCTATTCATTTTATCAATTGGGATTTACTTGAAAGCTCTACACAACTGGTAATCTGATAATTCAAAGTTAAATTAGTTCTGACATTTGGTAAATAAAAGTAATTCTGGTCAATTGTCTAGTGGGCATATCCGAACTCTGCCACAAAATAAAATTTTACCTGACTTTTGTATCAATTTGAGGATTACTGAAATGTTCGAACTGTGCCGCAACCATTTAGTTTAATCCTATTAGAGTCATTAGGGTTTATAATAGATAAAATCGGATGCCCATAGAATTATGTATATCTCTGAAAGGTTTCAAAGATTTCTTGTATTAAATATTTTGAAGAAATCTTGATTGTTTTGATCGATATTTAGGGGATTAGGGGAAGGATGTTGATGCACTTACACTATATAAGAGTTATAGTTGTATTCAGTTACTTCATATCGATCTACAGAAATTAAGAGTGTAGTACACATAGCAAACAGTGACCAAAATGGAGAACAAAGCATCTACAATGTATAGTGAAAGAGGAAATAAATTAATAGTGTTGAACAGTTATAAATTTTCGAAAGCTAATACTAGCAAATGTAGAAACATTAGATGGAAGTGCTGTAACGCAAAATGTCCAGTTAGAGTGTACTCCCACGTTTCTGATGAAGAAACAATCACAGAAGTCAAAGGAGAACACAATCATACTATGGAAACGAACCTATCAAGAAAAGCAGTGAGTAACAGCATTAAAAGGAAAGCGACTGAAGATCCCACTGAGAAACCCTCCAAACTAATTCGGCAAGAATTGGTGTCAAATAATTTCGCGAAGGATATCAACACCGAAGATATTGACCGAATAAGGAAAAATATTCACGCGGCGAGAAGAAAAATTTTACCCCTATTGCCTAAAAATCAGGAAGAAGTATTGAATAGTGTTCGTGAATTACAATTACGAACGAACCGAGAAGAGGAATTTCTATTAACAGCAGACCAGGTATTTAAAATTATTGTGTTCTCCTGTTTTTCCAACCTTAATTTTTTATGTAATTCGGATTGTATTTTGATGGATTTACTAGTGTGTTATTGGATTTACAAACGGAGGTATACGCGAAAATTCGTTCGGCAAACCAAAGCCAGAAAAAAACCAAAAAAACTATTAATGTTAAAATTAATTTCATTCATGATCATTTGGATCAATATAGGAAAAATGTTATTTCTCGCTTTATGTTTGTGAAAACGGTTGCATGTAAAAATCTTCCACGCGTTTAATTTTTTTTTTTTTATATGTTTATGTATATTGAATATATTTTATTGTAATGTAGATGTAATTTTTTAGAAGTGGCAAATATACGTTGAAAATATATGTATGTTATTAATATTTTCTTATATTGAATTTGAGTACCTAAAGTTCAAGGTAAATTGTTAAATCGGATTAGGCTATTAGACCCCTACTGGTTTGGTAGTTAATCTCCAAAATTTTAAACACTGCCAGAGTTCGAACAACCCGTAATGATTACCTGCATTTTGTGGCAGAGTTCGGATACTCCGTGTCTAGTTTCATGCATATGTATACTATTCACACAAATGAAAGCGGTCTTATATTTTTGTTCGTTTGTTATAACTTTGCTTATAAACCGTAATTGTTAAATTTTTAAAACATGACATTAACTTCCAAATTAATACAATTTTCGGTTGTACCTCTGGCAAGATTGGAAGGTACTTATTTGTAACAATATATTAAAAGATTATTGCAAAAAATCCTGACAGAGTATCTAATGGAGGGCTACAGTATGTATGCATATAAATGGAAAAAATGCTTTGGAAAAACAAAGCTCTTTGAATCAGTAGTAGGTATAATCATGTTATTTTATTTTGGAATGTACATGTAAATTGATTTAATATAGCATGTACAAGAAACAAATAACTTCTAATCACTATATTTTGTTTGGAATATTTCGCTTTTTACTTGTCTCCTACAAGACTTTTTTTGGCATTGCATGTTTGTTTAATTTCATCTTTTAAGTTTCAGTTTTCGAGATTGCATTTTAAATTGTTATACATACATACACAAAAATTACAGTAGAATAGAAATTACTTACTAGCAAAAAAATAACTATTTTATTGTTTCAGATGCCGTCCAAAAATTGGACAAGAACATAACAAACAAAGAAGTTGAATTGAAAACAGGAATTTTTTTTAGCCAAATGTTAAGAACGGCAGAAACCGGTTTCAAAAAGTGTCGTTGAGTATGGAGGAAGTCAGTGAATTTTGTAATCTCGTATTTGAAAATGATATTAGTTTCAGTTATGTTATGAGGTACATTTTATATTTATGTAACTATGAATAAATTAAATTGAACTCTACGCGTTTTCCGTGATTTAATTTTTTCAATTAAAAATTAGGGTATCATCCATTTTGCTATATATTTTCCACAGATATCCTTATAATATTCCTAATATTACTTGGATATTTGTGGAATATGCCTATTGGAATGTTCTATGAATATTCTGAATTATCTTGCTATATACATTCAATAGATATCCTCAGAATATTCCTGGGAAACTTTTAAAGAATATTCATAGAATATTTAAGTGGGTCCATAGAATATTACAATATCCGAAAACGAATATTTTTAGTAAGTCCATTGAATATATAGTGCTATCTGGGAAGAAGTTCGGTGCATTCCAAATAAGTGAGAAACACTAAAAGATTATTTTATGTCACCCGAAGGACAAGTCCCTTGGCAGTACGAAAAATGTTAAGATTTATAGTTTGACGCTCGTTCGTTTAAACAATATAAATACTAGTTCTCAAAGTCTAAGTACCTCTACCTACCTTCAAACTTTCAAAAGCAAACCATTTACTTTTATACACATCTCCGTTCAGATTTCTTGCTGCCCTTTATTTTTTCTTAATTCTCTTGCAAATTTATACTCCTTATAACACTACACGTGACTATCACTTTGAGGGCTACTGAATGACTAAAAGTCTAGTGGGCGCGTTTCCGCTTATAGTGGCGTTCTTGTAAACGAATTAACTTCGCGCCAAAATTTAAATCTTAAATTAAAACCGTATAAGTAAGTGGGTATAGCAATGAGTCATCTTTTCGACTGCGTCATCTTAACCAACTCTCCCCTACAAAATTCAAAGGCTTTTGCAACACTCTCACTAAATAATTGAGAAGCAAGTGATACTTTCATTTTTTGTTTGCGGAAATGAATATGTTGACTTCGCAATTTGTTTGCTAAATGAAAACATTCCTTCTCCTGTAAATTATTCAATTCTTCAAAATATCTCCATTCTATAATACCATTATTGCTATCAACAAGTGAATACTTCTCCCCTAAAGTATTTCGAACCAATTTTATCATGTGGCTAGGATCTAAAATTATTACGATATTCTTGTTTGTGCAAAGATGCTTGAAAGTAGTTGTTAGATTATTATAATTTAAATTACAACCTAATCGTTTTGCCATAGTTAAATTAACTGGAGCACCATCAAAAGTTAAACTTACAACCTCTACACCAACTTCGTGACACTTTTGAAGGCAGTTTAGAACCGAACCTTTTTTTTTATCTCCTGTAGAACCTGCTGTCAAAAAATATCCAACTGGAATTTTCCAGTTACCTTTAACACAATTCAACAGAAACACGAGCGATTCTTTTGCCAAAGTATGTTCTGTCGATCCTGTCCCAAAATCAATATACCCATAACATTTATTTTTTTGCGGCACCCATTCTTCTTGTTGGCGAATATGCATTTCATCGATGATTAAACTACAGATAATTTTTGATTCTGTATTCGCTGCTTTCAATCGAAGAGCATCAAATGCTTCTTTTGTGAATCCAGGCTCTCCATTGATACTCTGATACCACCTACTGAGTGTTCTTGTATGGGGTAAACAAGTATTGAATGTTCTGCTGACGTCATTGTAGGCAGAAGGTGAATAAAAATGTAAAGTAAGAGCAAATGCTCTTAACTCCGCAGAATTTTTTTTGGTAAAGCCTTCTTCTTACTTTTCCCAAATTGCCTACAAAAAAGTTCTGTGGGACCACCCATTTTTTCAACAACATCTAATGTTTCTTCTTGAATAAAATTTTTCTTTTTCAGTTGAGAAATCATTTGCTTCATGGTTAATAATTTTTTATCTCTTCGGAATAGTTTTCTTCTCATATTTCTTAAATTCTTCCTTCTTTCAGTACTATTTTTTTCAGAATAATGTAATTTATTAATTAGTTGCTGTTTTCTTGGTGTCACTAAAATGTTATCAGTGGATGTTGAGGGCACAACAAAAAAATCTTTATTAGAAGTGGATGTTGAATGTTCAACAGACGTAACATTTGTTGTAGATGTTGATAGACCCATAATGTTGATATCAACTGATTTATTAACCTGAGCCTCACATATTCTAATTTTATGTGGTGGTGAAGTAACTTCCTAA
This sequence comes from Galeruca laticollis, assembly GCA_963921935.1. Taxonomy (NCBI): domain Eukaryota; kingdom Metazoa; phylum Arthropoda; class Insecta; order Coleoptera; family Chrysomelidae; genus Galeruca; species Galeruca laticollis. The sequence continues at coordinate 179,328,506 of OY998175.1, forward strand.
AATTAAATTGCATATTCAGATGTACATAAAAATCATAAACTAATGCTAAATGAATAGTTTTCGAATAAATATTCAATACCTCATCTTTGATTGTAGGAATTGCATTATCTCTCAACCGAACATAGCATAAAGATGTCCGATCGAAATATTCTTCTAAAAAATGTTTGGAACAAAGAGAACTATATTTTGTAGGCTCCCAATTTGGTCGATTAACAAACTTAATCCATAATTTCTTCCGTTCAGCATCTTTAGGAAACCTAAAAATAATTTCTATTTTCATTTCAAGCCTGAAATGAATAACACAGATATCTCATCAGTAAATCTAAAAAGCATCTAATTTCAGAACAATTTCCACACTAAGTGGTAAAATATATGTGCTTTCTAGACAAATGATTTAGCGTAACTTGGATATCGACTTAATACTTCTCTGCATATTATTTACAAAAGTTGCAACTAACCTATGAAATGTTATTCCGGAGTTTTCTTTTTTATCAAGACGACTGCAGCTCTTGCAACTACGTAATGCACAAGAAGACATTATGAACAAAATATTTTATCAAAAATAACAATGAAACTTATTTCACTTTGCAAATAATAGCACTAAGCTAACATTCACGATATTTTGACATAAAATACGAAACAATATTGCGAACCGGTACCATAAATCATTTCGTATCCTCTCTCTTCCATATCACTGTCTTATTCTGATTCCATTTCCAACAAAAATACACGACTACGTTGTCAACGTCACTGAGTACTCAATTTGTAGAATGTCGCAAACACGTCCACACACTAAAGTCGATCGACTGCTCTTTCATGTTTACCGACAGTCGATGGAAACCAATTATTTTATCGATCGACACCGTCGATTGCAACGTACACACATAATCTTTGGTATACACCAAAGTGGAGTGGACACTGTCGACTCGGTGAGGACGCAGCTTAAACAGCGTTGCCATGCGGCAACACGAAACAAGTGCCTGCAAAATATCAGTAGTTCATAAAATTTCTTCTTTTGTAACTGAACTGACTTCGCAAACGCTTCGGTATGGATTTCAGAACACATGTTGTTTTGTAATCTAATTGTTTATTGTGTATTTGCAGTTCGGTAAGAGACGTTTGAAAATAGTACATTTTTGTGGTGAGATTCATAATCGATATTGTATTTCAGTAAGTAATATTATTTATATTTAAGGCGGGTCGCTCCTGAAACTGGTCTTGAGATTTTGCGACTTTGGTCGAGCTATCAAGCGAGTACGATGATTGAAAGGTCGTAAACCGGTGTCTTATAGAATAATATCTCTATAGGGACACTATTTGGCATGTGATATGTTATTCCGACTTTTCGCAGGTACTCATCTTATTGTACACAAGCGTAGGGCCGAGACAATCTATCATAAAATCATTTCGAGGGTTCGGTCTGGTGTTAGCATGCGGTTACTTCTTGATAGACCTCGTAAATATACTTTAGCAGAGTACATTTTACATTCCAAATATTTCTGCACCTATATACTGTTCTTATTAAGAACGATTTTTTTATCAGAGTTTCAATAATTCAATAAAAACATTACATTTATATTTTGTATTTGTTGAAAGTCACACAAAGTTCACGATGTTCTTTTTAATAATACTTTGTAAATATTTCAGAATCTCGTATTGTTCTCCGCCTTGTATTTACACTTTCGACAAACATACCTCAAATTTAAGAAATACATTTTGTAGAGAATAGTTTAAATTTTATGTGGTATTGGTTTGATATCTTCATTAGTTTTTGTGCTACAGGTGCAAAATTATGTACATAAAACCCCATAAAAACTTTCTGTACCGATCCGCCTTAAGCGCAATTTCGTAATAGAAGTAAATAAAACTTTGGTACATTTAACGTGACCGATATCTTTGTGTTGCCATATGTCAACGCAAGGGTACAATTTGATTATTTCTATAATTATTTTTACAGGCGGGGTTTTACTTTAGAGGAAGCTCTTCAAATGGGATATGAAGATGATTTAGATGTGGATCCTGAGCCCAATGTTCTAACATATGAAGAATCTGGGGATTTTGAGATTGAAAGGAGACAACACTGTCTGAACTATCAGACAGAATAGGGTACCAAAGACCTGTCCTCTTACATCTCCAAAAGTTGTAAGTAAAACAGAACAGATAGCAAATTATGTTTCTGCAATGGAAGGAAGTTATGGTATAATATTCATAAGGTGGTTGGACAATAATGCAGTGGCGATTGCTTCAAATGCTTATGGTGTTAAGCCTTTGTCTCAAGCAAGAAGATATTTTAAAGCCGAATACAAATATAATCAAGTACCAAGACCGTTTGCCATTAGTGAATGTAATAATGGAGTGGGTGGAGCTGACCTAAAGGACGGAGATGTCAGCCGATATAGGATTACAATACGTTCGCAAACAAGGTGTTGGGTAATATTTACATAGTTGGTTGATGTATAGGTTGTAAATGCTTGAATTATTCATCGATAGTCAGTTGGAACAAAATATCACAACTGGACTTCAGACGTAAAATTGCAAATATATATCTATCTCGATGTGGAACTGGACCTCAAGGGGGAGGAAGACCAGCTACATCTAGAAATAGTATTGCTTTGAATAGAGTTAGTGATGATTTAAGATATGATGGAAAAGATCATCTTTTGATACCAACCGCATACTAAAAAGAAAAGATGTGCTTGTCATTTATTTATACAATGTGTAGAGACTGTAATGTGGGATTATGTCTAGAATGTAATTTTATATTTCACCTAAAATGAATAACATTATGGAATAAATGTTTTAAAGTGTATGTGTAGTCATTCTCTGAAATAGTTTGTGTGATGCCATATGACAACGTGCATTTTTGAAAAAACTAGAAAACTTTTAGGGAAATAATTAAAAAATTTTGTTTATCTTACATCATTGGCGATTAACTTTATCAAAGAAATGATCATTTTCGAATAAAAAATAAATCGGGCTTTAATGGATTCAGGTAAATGATCCAGTTTTGGCTTTCATTTCAATTTGTTCATATTTGACCTGGCTTATATCATTATTTGATATTGTGAGATCATTAAATTCTATTCTATTCAACTTTAATTGTGCGGAAACTCGTACTTAAACTTAAATTGCGTATAGGTTGCAGGATTTAACTAAAAGTTCCGGTGTTTCGTAAATTAGAATTGAAAATTCACAAAAATATCAAGGTAACAATTTATTGAAAAACATTCAAATATATTTGACATAAATATGGATAAACAATTGAAAATCTTTTTTAAAAATATTTTTATTACTAGTATTTCAACAAATAGAAATAAATTAAAGTACAGTCATTTGTCATTGGATAATATAAATGGTAATACTAATCATATTAATAAAAATAAATGATGCATAAAACTACCTGAGTTCTTGAGTTATCCTTCTTAATCTGTTTTTAAAAAAACAAGATAGTTGAAGAAATTTTTATTTAGTAATTTTGTTTCCTACCTTAACTTCTATCATTCTCCAAATGCACTGTAACTCATTGGTTTTTTGTTGAGATCTGTACATTACATGCAATATCAATGATCATTTTATCAAAACTTTCTGACAAATTCTAAAAGTTATTCAGATGCATTGTTATATCGTCTAGAGAATACCTCTTTAAAATAGCTTGTTTTTAGTGGAATAATGTGACTAATTTCTAAAATGTAATTTCTCAAAATAATTTGTGTCATAAAAATACATCAATTGGCAATTTGAGAGAGATTTTTTAGCAAGTATTATCAAAGAGGAAAAAATAGATTTTCCTTAAATTTGTAACCTGTACAAATTATTTAGTTACAGAGTTTTATACTCTCTAAAAACAAACAGAAATTTTCATCTTACTAAATATTTTTATCAAATCAAATACAGTAAGTAGAACCTCAATAACTTAAAAACCACTTTAAGTGAATACATTTTTCTGTTCCATTCCTCTCAGAGCCTAAAACCTCTTTTATTTCAAATACAAATCCTCTATAATTTCGGCATTGGACCTCAGTAGCAGTAATGTTTTGATGACCTCAATAACTTGAAGCATCTATCATTTAAAATGAATACAAATGTAAACAAAAAGGTCTGTGTAGAAAGTTTGTTTTTATTGCTTAAACATTTTCGCCTGAAGCTTAAGGAATGTAACATTAGCTTTTGACCATTCTCCCAAAAATATCATTGAACTTATTGTGACAAAATAAAAATTATCTAAGTGGAATGAGTTCAAAACGAAAACTGAAAACACTTGCAACCAATTCAATATCAATAAGAAATATAGAAGGCAGATAATAATAATCATGTTGGAAAGCCAGGCGGCCATTAAAGTGTTGAGATCTGTAATCAGTTCTAAAATGTCTTCTTCAGCTCTATAGAAATGTGATGATATTTACCCGATATTTTTTGTTGTTTATTTTATGGCTACTGCTTTGAGGCGCTCACTATCAACCAATAGTTTGTTACTGTTGAATGGGAATCACTTTAACTTGCAATCATGGTTTATCCATTCAATTATTTGGACATAATTCTGTCATGTGTTCTTCAACACACTGGCAATACTACTCTCTGATTATAAATCAACTTCGACTCCAAACTTTTATCGCTCATCTAGGAAGCTATCTTCGGTATGCACATCAGTGATTACATTGCTCATCAACCATTGATGTTTCTAACTTATTGAGGTTCTACTGAGTATAAATTTCATTAACTAATTTATGTGTTGAAAAACAATTCAATTATGTTTACTTAAAAGTTATTTTTTTTAAATATGTATCTTAGATACTTAACACTGTTTACCACCACTAAACCAACACACTCACAAATACACTCTCTGACACGTGTTTCGATAACCAAGTTGTTGTCTTCAGAGACCGAAAGTAAACTTAGTAACCTACAATTTCTGAAGACGATAACTCAGTTATCGAAACATGAGTCAGAAAGTGTAATTGTTAGTGTTTGGGAAGGGGTGGTAAACAGAATGTTCAGCACCAGCACCCAGTATCATTTCTCTTCCCCAAATTTAATTCCATATTGTTTTTTTTGTCAATATTTGAAGGATCACTAGAACTCATCAAATCTATTCTACAGAATATGGTAAACTGAAAACAATTTAATCCCTATTCATCCAAATTATAACTTTCAATAGAAAATATGCAATTCCAAAACCAACAACGATTTTTTCCTTTTGTAATCTATTAATATTTTCTAATTCTAAAGCCATAATTCTTCTATTTAACTTAGCCATCTGTCTCCTTAAATGTATCACTTCTTCAGCAGGAGTTAGACCTTCTCCTGCATATAATTGAGTTGACGAATCGTTAAATTGATTTCCTAACTGGAAACTGACATCATTCATTCTAATTTTTGGGGCAGTCTTGACTACAGGCAATTGGTCTTCTTCATTGTAGGGATTTTCATATTCATCTACACCTGGAAAAGGGTATTTGTCCAAAGTAAGGGTTCGTGGTGGAGTAGCCACTCGAGGTAAGTCATGAGGATAAGGTTCGGTGGGAATAATAGAATTATCATAAACTATTTCTCGAGGTGGGGCTCTAGTACCTGAAATAAGGAAAAAACTTCGAACATGATATGCCATTATTCTGATATAATAGATGTTTGTATTACTTATAACTACAGTTATTTACAGTTGTATTTATTACTTTATATTGAAATTATTTAAATAATTGTTAAAATTCTTTAGTACAAATTAGAAATAAATACACGAATTTGTAAACTATCTTTCGGTATGCGAATTTAACTGTATTACCCAAAACTATCAATTTGCTATGTTGTATATCGTCGGGAAAAGTGCAAAACCTCGTATATGTGTCTTACATAATTTAAGAGAAAATAAAAAAAAACTACCTAAATTTAGATGAAATTGTTACAGTATTGTTTTTTGGCATATTTTTTGAACTACATTGACTTGCATAATTACGGTTGGGAAAATTATTTTAAAATTAATGATGTTAATAAATTAGCAAAATCATTAATGAACACTTTGCAAAACTTAATAAAACAAAATACCAAAGAAATTAAAATAAAACGAACAGATATAAAACGTAAAAAATGGATAACAAAGGGGCTTATCACTTCAATCAACAGAAGAAATGAATTACACAGAGAACATAAAGAACATCCCGATGATATTGATAAAAAGAATCAATATCATTACTACCGGAATTATGTTAATAGACTCATAAAAATAAATAAGGTCAATTTTTACAAGAGTGAAATATATAAAAATAAAAATTATTCTAAAAATTGTAAACTCAACAAAAACAAAAAAGTCTGAGACTGTAAAACAAATACTTACAAAAGACAATAAATTAATATCTGATGAAAAATCAATCGCAACAGTTTTCAATGAATATTTTGTCGATGTTGGTGAAACATATGCTGATAAAATAGAGAAACCATCTGGACCCCTACGAAAAAGAACCTCCATAGGAAATAGTTTGTTTCTAGAGTCCGTAACAGAAAAATAAATACTAAACATAATAAATTCATTGAAAATAAATAAATCTCCAGGCATAGACAATATCACTGCAGATACTTTGCAAGCAGTATCAGTAGAAATATCTAAACAACTACAACATTTAATAAATCAAATATATAGAACTGGTACATGTCCTGCAGAGTTCAAAATGTCGATAGTAACTCCAGTATTCAAAAAAGGGGATAAATGTATAACATCCAACTACCGCCCAATTTCTTTGATTACATCAATTGCTAAAGTGTTTGAAAAGACATTCAAAAGTAGATTAAGCAACTTCTTTATTAAAAATAGTATAATTTCGCCCTTACAATTTGGTTTTAGAGAAAATTTGTCTACTAATGATGCTATTTCGAAGCTAGTCGGAGGTATTTACACATTATTGGATGAGAGTAAACCAACAGCTTGTGTGTTTCTGGATCTTGCAAAGGTGTTTGACACTGTAAGTCATGCGCAGTTGTTGGATGCCTTGCGGGACGCAGGTATACGAGGTATAGCATTGGGGCTTATGGCAAGTTATCTAAATTGTCGTAAACAACGTGTGAAAATAGGCAGAGTGCTTAGTGAAGAAAAAAATATCAAATTTGGGGTACCACAGGGGACAGTACTTGGACCACTATTATTCTCCCTATATATTAATAATCTACTTACTTCTCATAAAAGTACGGGACAGATTATCAGTTTCGCAGATGACACTGCCATTCTGTATAGTGCCGAAAATTGGGATGAGCTAAAAAGGAAAATGGAAACTGATTTGAAACGTATAGTAAACTGGCTCAATCACAAATTACTTACAATGAATTTTGAAAAAACATTTTACGTACCTTTTTCGAGTTACAATGTAAACCTACCCCTATTTCGAGAACTAACTTTGGATGATGAAGATTTAAGGAAAACAATAAGACACACTGACAAAATAAGATATTTGGGTGTTATTATTGACTCTCATCTCAGGTGGGACCAACAAATTAATGAAATTACCAAAAGCCTCAGTTTATTGACATACAAATTTAAATGCCTGAACAAAATATTAGATACTGCACACCTCAAAGTTTTGTACAGTGCTCTTGTGGAGTCCAGACTAAGGTACGGTATCCTTAGTTGGGGTGGTGCATTATACACCCATCTCAGGAAATTGGATATTCTCCAGAAAAAAAATTTGAAAATAACTTACAGAAAGGAATATGTTTACTCCTCTAAAAAAAATTCGTGGACGCAGGTGTCCTCAGTCTGGGAAAGTTGTACTTGCACAGTGTTGTCATCTTTATTTATAAAAACAGAACATCTCTTTTAGAATTATCACATGATTATCTTACAAGAAATAAAACAAATTTATATGTACAGGTTGCTACATCGAGAAAAAGAGTAGGACAACGCTGTTTTACTTACTTAGCAAGCAGATTTTTCAATTTCCTAGACGAAACGTACAAGAATTATATACTGCACATAAATTCAGTTTCAATGATAAAAAAAATATTCAAAGAGTATCTTCTGAATTTGGAGATAGATATTGTTATACAATTCATCGAAAGCAAATCGTGATATTTAAATTCCACTGGTTGTTTCACAAAGTAAAAAAAAATAAATCTTTTCAATTTCAATTGTCTATGCACAGTATGCTTGTAATATTGTTTCATGATGATGATGAAACTGTATGTTGGTTTATTAGACAAGAAGTAATTGGCCATGCGCAACCTACGGGTTCTAATGGGTCTTCTCAATGTTTACAATCCTAATCAATATTCTATTGTTATCATTATGAAAATTTATTGTAATATTTGAAATTTGGAAAAAATAAACATTATTATTACATTACTGATGTAACTTTACGAGTTTTGTTTGTTTCATTTTATATTTGTCAAATAGCGTCATATAATTTCTTTGGAAACGAGAACGTGTACTTAAAAATTGTTCTAACTAGGATTACATTTATTAAAATATATTGTATTAAATCAAAAGTATCTATGTTTATTAAAAATATGAGCATTGAACGAACCCAACGAAAATCCTAAATATTAACTCTTGAAGAACTAGATTTTTCAAAATTAGCAATAATATTAAGATGTAGATGGTCATACTTCTCTTTTTTATTTTTTGACTGAGATTTGTATAACAAAGGAAAATCTAGAGATAGTTAATTGTGGAGAGTCTTTCTCTTTAGTAATGCTTTATAATTATGACTTATGATATCACAAGAGCTAAAATTGTAATGCTTCATAATTATCACTTATCATATCACAAGAGCTAAAATTATTTCCGAAAATTGTTTTGCGGCCACGAATATTTTGAAAATTATCCCTCAAAGACGAGGGATGGAATACAGAATACTATGACAAATAGTGTCAAAAACTTTCGAATAGTCAAAAAGTAGTAGTATTGTATGTATATTTGATTTTAGAGATCGTATAAGTTGCACAGCTGTTGACAAATCTATTAACTTGGATTACAAACGGCAAAAATTTGCAAAATTGACGCCTTATTAAAAATTGGATTGGAAGAAGAACAAAGTTATTGAATTATCGAATAATAAGCAAAAGAATACTGAAACGAATTTAATGTTTATAAGAATTATTAATATTAAAAACACAATTATTATAAATGATTGTGCGCTGGCTTGAATTCGTGGTTTGCATCTGGGTACTGCCTGATTTATGTTCTGTTTTATCATGTGTTATACTCTGATCATAATTAAACTTGCAGATCCAAACCACGAATTCAAGCCAGCCCACAACCATTTATAATAATTGTGTTTTTAATACTAATAATTCTTATAATAATTAAATTTGTTTTAGTATCCAATAACCTTGTTCTTCTTCCAGACCAATTATTAATAAGGCGTCTATTTTGCCGTTTATAATCCAAGTTAATAGATTTGTCAACAGCTGTGCAACTTATACGATCTCTAAAATCCTATATACATACAATACTACTACCTCTTGACTATTCGAAAGCTTTTCGACACTATTTGTCATAGTATTCTGAATTCCATACTACATTTTGTTGAATTTTGTAACCGTCTTAACCGTTCGGTACAAAGTTTTCCAAAGTTCCTTGGATGGAACAAGGATGACTTGTGAAATACTATTACTTGGAACGATTGTGTCACTAAGCTGAAATCACCCGGCCTTATGACTCTCCTCAGGTTGTGAATTCGGCCTCAGTTACACTATTTTTTATTACCTCAATTGGGATAAGGTGAATCAATAAACAAAATTTCGGGACAAATGGATTTATTTGACACAAAAATAAATTTACATAAGCCATATATTCTCAATACAATACGAATAACAATCAGTTATTACAATAAAAATGTACAACTCATGATTTTATATCTACCGATAATAAGTTAGGGACTTATCTTGGGAAGACTCGGGACGTACAGCTCGCAACAGTATCCACGGGTTCTTAAGCCGTCGGTGTCTGGACTGACGACTTCTGGGGTCAATCGGCTAAGCGGTGTGGTACGGTACAGGGCGGTAGAGTACGTCGGGTACGTAAGGTACGTAGGGGCTGCAGAGCAGCAAGAAGAATTAAAATCACACACAAAGTTATCATAACTGAATATTAATATTTGCTTCTCAGCGAAGAATGGTAAAAGAGAGGGAATTCGACTTGAATCGTCGTTTAAATAGCCATACGACGCATTCTTAACACATTGAAATTAAATGAATTAGAATTAGAGGTGGGAGTAGCTGACGAATAAGAAACGCTCCAAAATCATTAATGTAAACAGAAACATGTCTCAGCGACATGTTACACCCCCTCTCCTCGGAGAAAAAAGAAATTCGAAGAATTACTTTTTTTGTAAACCCTAACAGCCTACAAAGAAAAGTAGCCAAAACAACAGGAATGTGGTGACCATATAAAGGAATATGTAGTAGTGCTTACAAATTAAAGGAAACAAATAAGAAATGAAAAGAGGATAAGATCAAAAAGGAGAAAAATAAGAAGAAGAAAGGAACATATTCAATGAATGTCCAAAAATTGTTGCTTTCTAATTTAAGACTTCAATTCATTTTGAAAACTTAACAAAAGTAAAAATATAATAGGTGCTTATGCTTATTATCAATAATAATAATTGCAGTTTAAATGCAAATATGCTCGAAAAAATGTAAACAAAATGCAATAAGCAATTATAATAGGAGTACATTCATATTAACAAAAAATTTATCAAAAATTAAGCGATATCAGTAATTGGTAACGTACTGAGATTCTAAAACAACCGAAATATTAAATTAGAGGGGTAGCCTCTACCAAAATATGAGACGATAAACGCCAAAAAAAATTATAGGAGTAACCTCCACTTAGAATATGAAATGCTTATCACTTTAGCAAAATATCCAAGAAAAAATTAGAGAGGTGGCCTCTAATAAAATATGAAATGAACATCTCAACGATATGACAAGAAAATAACTATATTCCTCGCCTACAAAAAAATAATCACTAAATGTGATATAGAGTGGTTAAAGTACACTAACCTCAAAAGAAAAAACTAAAACAATCAAAAAGAAATAAGGGAGAAGTATTAGGAGAGCAAGACCAATTCAGAGTCATAGATGGGTGAGGACATCAATCATGCAGGAAAAACATCGCGAGAGATGTTAATCGCGTCGTGGTTATTTATTCCACATAATCAACTTCGCATTCCTACAATTACCGAAGTGTAGACATGATCGTCCAACAACTACATTCCTTGCAACTGAAAAAAAGGAATTAGCAAAATCAAATGAGAAAAGAAAAATAAAAAAACGAAGAAATTTTTGAGCAAGCTCGGCTAATTAACGAACCCAGCGTTATGTGGAAATACCAACAACTAAAATGTAAATTTCCAAAGAGAAAAAATGACTGGATCTCTAGATCTATAACACCGTGATGCAATGCCCATGTGACACATCCCTCCAGTGCGATAACATGACGTCATCGAACCACCCTTTTGGAAAAACGGTGTCCCGTAGGTACGATACGGAATGATGACACACCTCTGAAATTCAGTTTTCCACTTAAAGATGTCTAGCATCACGCCTGTCACAGAACTAGTCCTTAACAAAAAAACAAAATCACGGAAATCTTTTTAAACGGGAAAGCGAAAACCTCCAAAAATTCCGTCATGGGAATGCTATTGCCAGATATTGTTTTATAAAAATAATTAATTAAAAAATAAACGGTTTTAAAGATTAAAACTAACTTTTCCGCATCTGTGGCCCTGAACAATATTCTATCATAAAATAGTTACTTGTATAACTTCGGGGGATGTATCGTGCTATCAAACCGAAATTTCTTCAATAATAACCAAAAATTTAGTATATCTGGATTTATAGGACGCGCTGTACTCGCTCTAGTCAACTGAAAATCAATAGGGTACATCTGTGAGACACCTTGAACAAAATTGATCAATCTCTGGAGGCTGTATCGTGCTAACAAACTGAAAATTCTCCAAAAATGACAAAAATATCGTACTTAAGGTACTGTAGAACCTGTTGTATTAACTCTGGTGAGCTGAAAATTGATAGGGTTCATCAGTGAGATGTCCTGAATAATATACAATCATAAAATTGGTGACATGTTGAACTCCGGAAGCTGTATCGTGCTAACAAACTGAAATTTCTCAAAAAATTATAAAATGTCGTACTTCAAGTACCATAGCACCCGTTGTACTGGCTCTGGTGAGCTGAAAATCAATAGGGTTCATCTGGGACATGTCCTTAACAATATTCAATCATAAAATTGCTGACTTATGGCACTCCGGAGGCTGTATCGTGCTATCAAGACATGTAAGGAAAAGTGGTCGACAACGACGACGACATACACACAGGATTTTTTTTCTAAAAACCGTTTTTTCGTGTTGTTGTTGATGGAAAACGTAAAAATTCCAACTTTTTTGGGGTAAACCAATACTTTTCTCGCATATAGATAGGTTGGGCGGAAAAGTAATAAAAAAATAAACGGTGAGATGACCTGAACAATATTCTATCATAAAATTGTCACTTGTATACACTTCGGGGGATGGATCGTGCTAACAAACCGAAATTTCTCCAAAAATAACCAAAAATGTAGTATATCTGGATTTATAGAACCCGCTGTACCTACTCGCTCTAGTCAGCTGAAAATCAATAGGGTACATCTGTGAGACACCTTGAAAAATATACGATTATGAAATTGGCCACTTGTACACACTCCGGAGGCTGTATTGTACTAAACCCGAAATTTCTCCAAAAAGGACAAAAATGTGGCACTTCAGGTACCATAGCACCCGTACTAGCTCTGGTGAGCTAAAAATCAATAAGGTTCATATATGACGCCCTGAACAATATTCAATCATAAAATAGGTCACTTGTATACACGCTGGAGGCTGTATCGTGCTAACGAAGTGAATATTCTCCAAAAATGACAAAAATTTGGTACCTCAAGTACCATAGCACTCGTTGTACTGGCTTTAGTGAGCTGAATCTCAATAGGGTTCATCTTTGAGACGCCCTGAATAATACCCAATCATAAAATTGGTCACTTGTATATACTACGGAGGCTGTATCGTGCTAACAAACTGAAATTTCTCCAAAAATGACAAAAATGTACTTAAGGTACTATAGCACCTGTTGTACTGGCTGTGGTGAGCTGAAAATCAATAGGGTTCATCTGTGAAATGTCCTGAATAAGATTCCATCATATAATTGGTGATTTGTTGCACTCCGGAGGCTATATCGTGCTAACAAGACATGTAACGAAAAGTGGTCGACGACAACGACATACACACAGGATTTTTTTTCTAAAAACCATTTTTTCGTGTTGTTCTTGATGAAAAACTTAAAAATAACTCAATTTTTTTTTTCAAAATTTCAACTTTTTTGTGGGTAAACCAATACTTTTCTCGCATATTAGATAGGTTGGGTGGAAAAGTAATACACGGTAATGGTCAGAAATCTACTAAGAAAAAAATTTTATAACGGGACTCAAAAATGTGTGTGTGTGTGTGTGTATTTAAAATACATTATGTAACTATACGGAAAAATAGAAAGAAAAAACAGCGGAAAGTTTGGAGAGAAGAAACCCACCTAGACAGAACCAATTGCTAGAAATTTAGCGATAACACACACAGAATACTCAAAAACCAAAATAGAAAGTTATATAGAAGAATTTATTATTACAAATTGGAAACGCTTTCGCTATGAAAGTACGAAATTGTAAACTATGGTATTGCAAACCACATAGAAAGTCGTCGAAAAAAATAGTTTTGTCAACAACGGAAAGAGAAAACAAAAGTATGCAAAAAAAAAATATTATCAGTATGTATCAGTACACCAAAATATTCCATAAATTGTCATTTAACAAAAGAACGTGTTTTAGTCGTATCAACATACAGGGGCGATAAAAATCAACCGTATACTGAGAACGAAAACGCTACCAAGCAAAAATATTATTTCTCAGTGCACACAACAAAAGAGATAAGGGACTACTCAAAATTATCTGAATTCAAAATTTGCCTAAAGCAAGAAATTCCAGAAAATATTTCAGTATAAAGGTCGTTCCAAACTAAACTGATTTCTAAAGGTGCATAACGCAAGAAAATCTGAAACATTCGCGGGAAAAAAATTTTGGCGTTTTTTTAAAAACCAAAAACAAAAAAGAGATACGATAAAAACCCAAATATAATACATCAAATGTATTATGCACAACATAATAGTGTAATGTTTTTCTTATTTATTTAAACAATAACTCACTAAGACTTAATTTATATATACTTAACTAACCACTTAAATTTAATTTATATGCACACAAACTTGATTATTAATCAGCACTTTACTGTTCGGTGTATTTTTGTTTATTTCTCGAGATCACTTTATCAACTCCCTCCTCCGCTGATCGGTCCTTATTTATATTAATGCCTTTCTTACTAGAAAATTCCGGGCTGCGGCTTACACAGACACAAATAATTTTTCTGGCCTTTTCTAGATAAGTCTGGTCACAAAAACAATGTTTAGATAAGATAGTCCCAAACAGTGCGTATCCGCCATAATTTTAATTTTCAACCAGGCTTAGACAGAGTCGGATTTAGGGTCTATACCAGTGTGCTGTTTCGTAACATTACCCCCTCCTTAAATGGAAGTTCCTCCTGGAACTTTTGTGTAGCCGAGACTGGATGATTGCATCGGCAACTGGCCCCATTTCTACACTTTCCGATCTTATGGAAATAGCAGGGCACTGTCTTCATCTGATACTGATAACGGGGGTTGTAGCTGCAAATTAATATCTGGACACCGGTATCTCTAAAGATAACTTCTACCATGTTCCTGATAACTCGCCAATCCAACTGGTTACTCGCTATCTTAGGCATAGCCAGTTTCTTCACGCTGGATTGTAACACATGGTCTCGGAGGTTACGAAGTGCTTCCCACACATCGCGGTAGGTAGATCGATCTTTAAATTCATCTTTAGTTACCACGTAGAAGACGTACCGAGAATTATGTTTCAGTTTCAGTGTCTTGCCAGGGGCTGGAATCTGGTCTTCAAATTTTTCTAATTGCCCGAACTTCTTTCGAAAAACGGTTGCCAACCCTCGTGCGTTCTTGATACGGGCGGGGATGTTGTATGCCAGTGAATAATCTTCCGGGAGAGTGAACAAATCTTGTTGTTGTTCCGAAGTGACTCCATATCTAGCTTTCCCGATACCTCCATACGCGCCCATAAATTCATCGAAGGTGGGGTCAGACACATCTCGAATAAGGTTTACTCCTTCCTCTATGTCATGGTCTCCTTCGAATGGCGCTAGTCGGTTTCGGTGAAATACTTTTGGTTTTCCGTTGGGGATCTTGTTTATGCGATATAAAACATCATTGATCCTTTTCTTGATTAAATATGGACCTTCCCAGGATTTTTGTAATTTTGGAGAAAATCCTTTTCTCCTCGTCGGGTTGTGTAACCATACTTTGCCCCTTTCTTTAAAACCGCCTTCTGTGGCCTGCGTGTCGTACCGACTTTTCATTCTGTCGCTGGCAACTTGAAGATTTGTTCGAACTAATTCATGAATATCGTCCAAACAGGATTTTCGCCGATGTTTCACCCGTGGACTCATTGACGGCAGATCGATAAGCCAATGCGAATAGGGAAAGATACTGGTCCCAATCTCTCTGATGGCTGGATACTACTTTGGACATGTATTTTCCAATAGTCCTGTTCATTCTCTCGACAATTCCATCTGACTGTGGATGCAATGCTGTTGTCCTGGTCTTCTTTATTCCCAGCTTCTCGCAAATCTCCTGGAATAGATGGCTTTCAAAATTTCTTCCCTGGTCACTGTGGACTTCCAAGGGCACTCCATATCGGCTGATGAATTCTTGCACCAATACATCCGCGACAGTTGTGTCCTCTTGGTTCGGGATAGCGTAAATTTCCACCCACTTTGTGAAATAATCCATTTCAACCAGTATGTACTTGCTACCAATTTCTGTCGTCGGAAATGGTCCAGCGATATCTAAAGCAATCCTTTCGAAAGGGCTTCCAACATTGTACTGTTTCATGGGTGCCTTTCTCTTGCGATGTGGTCCATTACTCGTAGCACAAGTCGTACATTTCTTACACCAGCCCTTCACATCGTCGGAGCTGTTCATCCAAGAAAACCTTTCACGGACTCGCTGAAGTGTTTTCTTCACTCCCAGATGACCTCCCGATGGACTGTCGTGTAACTTCTTCAGTACCTCAGCTACTCTAGTTCTCGGGATAACTAGCTGTCTCCTCATCTCAGAACCATCATCGTTTTCAAGGACTCTTTTCAACAGCCCTTCTTCCAGGACAAGAGAGTTCCACTGAGCCCAATACGCCTAGAGTTTCGGTGAAAATTTTGACACTTCTTGCCAGGTAGGTCGCCGATTTTCTTTCTTCCATTGCCGGATCATCTTCAGATGAGGATCATTCTCCTGATCTTCTCTGATCCGGGTGGGTGACCATTCTTCATTGACTACAGTAGTTCTTGAAACTGCAGCTTCCTTAGATTTCGACTTGTTGCATTGTGAATAGTCTACAGGGCATGGCCGTCTAGGCAAGGAGTTGGCTTTTCGGTGATTCACATCAGCTGGATGTTCACCCCTGTCCGATTTCCTCTGTGTCTGGAGTTCTTGGGTTACAGGAGTCTTGGGGCGCTTAGACGGACTGTGTACGAGCTCTAGCTCGCCACACTTCTGGCATTTGATTTTCTTCGGCATCTTGTCTGCCATACCTTTCAACAAGTTGATGATCTGGTCAAGTTTGTCATTCGTGTCTGCTTTGCATTTAAGAGTTTTTTGGTTTACAGGAGTCGTAGGACGCTTACACGAACTGCGTGCATGCTCTAGCTCGCCACAATTACAGCAGCTGATTTTCTTCGGCTTCTTGTCTACCATACCTTTCAACAAGTTGACGATCTGGTCAAGTCTGTCATCGTCACCTGCTTCCTGTATGGTCATATCTTTGTTGTATCCCGAAGCCATCGTGGCTGCTTCATATTCAAGAGCAGCAGTCAATGCATCGACCAATGTTTTAGGATGGGCTAATCTAAGCGTCTTCTCCAGATCGTGGTCACACAAGCCGTCAATAAAGGCCTGGATGCCTAAACATTCCATCATGTTCTCTGGTGCTGATGGATAAGCAAATCGGACTAGTCGGGCAATATCCATTTCATACTCTTGAAGGGTTTCGTCACGTTTCCGCCTTCGGTTCTTCAGCTGGAATCTGTACAACTGTTCCAAATGTTCATGACCTTACCGCATGTCCAACTTCTTCCTCAGCTGCTCGAAATCGTTCGTTTCTTCCGGAGGTATCGTCTGAAGTACATCTAAAACATCTCCGCGAAGCGCGATGGTTAAATTCACTGCCTTCTCTCTATCGGACCAATTATTCACTCTAGCGGCTGCTTCAAATTGTTTCACATAATTGGTCCACGACATTTTTCCATCGAACGTTGGGGCCTTGACTCGGGTAAAACTGCCAATGTCTTCAAACTTAGGTAGTGTTTATGGCTTGCAAGATTTCGTTTGTTCGGTATTCTTTTCTTCCTCTGGCGTGCCTCGCGTTCTTGAATCGGCAATCTTTTCCTCTAACTCCTTGATTTTCTCGTCTATCGTTGTAATCTTATTCTCGATTTTCTCGTCCATTGTTGACACTTTATTCTCGATTCTCTCGTCCATCGTTGACATCTTATCCTCGATTTCAGATTTTAGGGACGAAATTTCATTTTCAACGTCAGCGGCAATGTCGTTTTTCATTATTAAGATATCGGCAGATATATCGTTCTTCAAAGTAGAAATCTTCTCGTCCATGTTCTCTTCCATGGAAGAAATCTTCTCGTCCATGTTAGCAGAAATCTTCTCTTCCATGACAGAAATCTTCTCGTCCATGTTAGTCGAAATATCATTTTTCATAGTAGAAATCTTCTCGTCCATGGCAGAAATCTTCTCGTCCATGTTAGCAGAAATATTAGCAGAAATTGACGAGATTAAGGTGGAAGCCTCGTCATTAAATAAAACTGTTTCTGGATCAAAGCCGTCATTTTCCAGTGCCACTTTAAGTCTTTCTACTAATTCACTTTTCTTACCGGACGTTTCCAACTCACGATCTTCCAATTCTGCTCTTAATTCCGCCACTTTCAGATCCCTTAATCTCCTGGCCATTTTTACGTAGATATTTATTTATATTACCCCACATCTGACACTAATGTAATGTTTTTCTTATTTATTTAAACAATAACTCACTAACACTTAATTTATATATACTTAACTAACCACTTAAATTCAATTTATATGCACACTAACTTGATTATTAATCAGCACTTTACTGTTCGGTGTATTTTTGTTTATTTCTCGAGATCACTTTATCAACTCCCTCCTCCGCTGATCGGTCCTTATTTATATTAATTCCTTTCTTACTAGAAAATTCCGGGCTGCGGCTTACACAGACACAAATAATTTTTCTGGCCTTTTCTAGATAAGTCTGGTCACAAAAACAATGTTTAGATAAGATAGTCCCAAACAGTTATAAAAACACTGCGTATCCGCCATAATTTTAATTTTCATACCTGGCTTAGACAGAGTCGGATTTAGGGTCTATACCAGTGTGCTGTTTCGTAACAATAGCAAGGATTCAAAATAATGTACTCTAGACACAACATCAAGAGAGAACATAAGGCATACGAAAAATAAAGATATTAGTACTTTTGCACAACGGTAAACATAAAAACAAAAGATAGTGTATAGAGGTACAATGACATATACGATAGTAGAAAAGCAGATTCTACTAGATAAAGACACAAAATGCCTTTGTGACCTAACACAATTGTTGACATCAAAAAGTCCAAAATACTTAAGAAATATTTTGATATTAAATAAAAATTAAGATAAAAAGAATAGTCACGTCAAGAAATTTTAATCCAAAACAACTTTATATAGAAATACGGGATAAATTACCAAACTATACTCGATAGTCGAAATTGTGTAAAGTGAGTCAGAGCTATCTAATCAACACTTTGGTTAAAGCGCAGTTGCCATATGTATTCTAGAGAGAAATGCTGTATTTTATAAATACACTTCAAATCCATTGTGTCAATATTTCAGGTACAAAAGATGCAATGTAATTAAGTCAATACCAATTTAATATATTTATTTCAAATTTCAAGCAGACTAATAATAATTAGTTTACTTGAAATGTGAAATAAAGTGTTTATGTATATTTCTTGAACGCAAAGTTTGTTGTGAAAAACTCGCCGATTTGACAATGTTGGAGAGTCGCTTCAATGTTCCGGCTTTGAGAACGAGATAGATAGATCGAGCTACGCGAATGAGACAGTGATAGTAAACAGTTATGTCAGGTGTTTATTCTCTTCATGAACGTAACATCAGTATTTGTGTTGTGGTTTTGTGTGATAAATCGGTTATTATTGGTATTTATTGTAATATTTATATCGGTATATTTAGTGACAATAATGGCGGAGTGTAGCGGTGTTGGCGATAAAAAACGGCGTCGTAACAATTTAATTCGGGAAGAAAAAGTCCTCATATTAAATGTGTACGAAGGACTGCGTGCCATGGACAAACAGTTGGGTGTTAGTGACGCTGTGATTAAGTGCAGTTATTTAACTAAAGTTTCTGAGAGTACTATATACAATATTCTAAAGAAATCGCGGGACGGATCTTTGACAAGAGAACGAGGTGAAAACTGTAAACCGGAAAGTAGGGGAAGAAAGAAAATTGTTTTGGACGACCAAACACGGAATGCTATACGTAGGGAAATACATTCTTTTTATTTTAGGAATGAAATCCCCTCGGTAGCTAAATTGAGCAAGGTAATAGAAGCTGATGATACTTTACCAAACATCAGTGATAAAGTTTTGAGACGAACTTTGAAATTAATGAATTTTCGTTACCAAACAAGAAGTAGAAACAGTGCCTTAATTGAACGAAATGACATTGTGGAATGGAGGAGAAATTATTTAAAACAGATACGACAGTTTCGTAACGAAGGACGGCACATATATTATCTTGACGAAACATGGTTAAATGAAGGCCACACTGTGTCAAAAGTGTGGCAAGACATGAATATACGAAGCAATCGACAAGCCTTTATGGAGGGTTTCTCTTCCGGTTTAAAAGCTCCCTCTGGGAAAAGACGTCGACTGATTATCACTCACATTGGCAGAGAGGAAGGATTTGTAAAAGGTGGATTACTAAGTTTTCAGTCCAAAAAAACTGTCGATTACCATGAAGAGATGGATGGTAACCGGTTTGAAACATGGTTTAGATCAATTTTAACAAAGGTAACTCCTGGTTCAGTGATAGTTATGGATAATGCATCATACCACTCTCGTCGACTGGAGCAAATACCTACTTCAGCTAGCCGCAAGAGGGTTATAATTGATTGGTTAGAGAGTAAAAGCATTCCGCACAACGAGGCAATGCTAAAAGTTGAATTATTATCTCTCGTACGGAAACATAAAAGCAGTTATATTAAGTACGTTGTCGATGAAATGGCGAAAGATTTCAACGTCTCAGTTGTTAGACTTCCTCCCTACCACTGTGAGTTGAACCCCATCGAGCTGGTTTGGGCCCAAGTGAAAAATTATGTTGCGAGAAAAAACAGTACATTCAAAATGGCTGACGTTGAGAAACTGTTTGACGAGGCGCTGCATACCGTTACTGCTGAGAGTTGGCGTAAATGTATTCAACACGTATTAAAAGAAGAAATAAAGTTTTGGGATTTAGACATGCGTGTAGAAGTAATGACGGAACCACTCATTATCGATATAGGAGGAGAAAGCGACGATTCTGAGGAGTCGTCAGGGAGTGATACCGCTTCCAGTTAGTCAGACATTTTACAAGTGACCTCGCAACATACCTATACTTATTGGTAATTTATTTTGGTCTTGACAAACAACTTTTTTTTAGTTTTAGTAGTAGTAAGTTGGAATTGACTTTTAAACATTTTTTTATTTTGTTTTAACTTACTTATGAACAACTTGTGATAAGTTATTATTTCAAATGTTAAAAATTGAAATTCCAGATATTTCAGTATTCGCACCCTTAAACTATGATACGCTCATGGAGTTCACTTTAAATCGGTAGATAACCGATGACGTCACTTTACACAATTTCGACTATCGAGTATAATCAGAATCACTATCTGATCTGATTCGTAAATTATAATCATGGCCAGATAAATTCGTATCAACAGAATGTTGATCAGAAAACTCACCATCAGGAAGTTTTTCATCTACGTCAATAAAATGATTTTTTAAATCTGTAACATGTCAATTACCTAAAACATTACCGGAGAGGACTTTTAAATTATACACTAATTTAGTTATCACTTTGTTGACAATACAAGGCATGTACTTAGGAGCAAATTTAGCTGCAAAATTGTTAGATTTTGATGAAAGAACATAATTCTTTTTCCATAACCTGTCACCAACATGAAATTGCAAATCTTTCTTTCGTAAATTGTAATGTTTTGCATTTTCCTCATATGCATTTCTTAACTTTTTACGAACATCAACAAAAAGTTTAGGGAGTGTTTGAACGTCATTAAATAATTGTAATTTCTCACCAGTGTTAATAATGTTATTCGCGTTTTCAGAAATTGCACCGTAAAAATCTCCACTTAACGGAACGTTTCGAGCAAAATTTAGAAAAGTTGGGGAATAACCCGTAATGTCATGTTTCGCGGTTCTAATTGCTTGTGCAGCCTTACGTAACGAAGTGTCCCAGTTATTATGAGACGAATTTTCATGAATATAACACCCAGCAATTGTCTTATTTGTTCGTTCTGTGTGATTTGCTTGGGAATGATAACGAGCGTTATAAAAAAATGTTTGCACTTTGTACTGTGATATTAGATTCTTAAAAAGAAAAGAAGTGAAAACAGTACCATTGTCAACAGAAATGATTTGTGGAACACCAAAAAGAAGAAAAACTTGGCAATGCCCTTAGCAGTTGCGTGTGGCATTGGATGAACAAGACACAATTTTGTAAACCAATCGGTAATTACTAAAACAAATCTGTTACCAGATTTTGACTTTGGATATGGACCTATAAGATCAGCAGAAATCCATTGCCAAGGAAAATTAATATCTTTGTATTGACCCATAACACCAGCTTTGGGTAGATTTTGGGTTTTACAAGAACTACAAAGAGAACATTTATTAACGTAGCGAGATACAGAACTTCTAATTTTTGGCCAATAATAGATTTCAGAGATACGAGAAATAGTTTTAGATATGCCTAAATGAGCACTTAATTCATTGTCATGAAATAACCTTAATATGTCAATTCGGATAGCGGTAGGAACAACAATTTTCCCATTAGATAAATTACTAGATATTGAATTAGACGAAAAAATGTTTGTACAAAACATTATTGTCAACCTTAAATGTGGGATGTAAATCGGGATTATCCGAAACTTTCTCAATCATAGAAGTATACCAAGCATCTGGCTTAAAGGTACTTACGTCACGTCACTAACAGAAATTTCAGAGAAAGAACGAGATAAAGCATTACTGACCGCTATGGTGGTTACTTTTCTGCGTTTGATTTCAAAATTGAACTGGGAGAGCCTAAGAGAAAGACGTGCTAATCGACCTGAGGGATTCGAAAGTTTAGAAAGATACTGAGATACTGCAAAGAAGAATGATCTGTCTCAAGAGTAAAATGAGTGCCTTCAACGTAGTCTCGGAATTTTTCATCACCAAAAATAACTCCTAAAAGTTATTTTTCTGTTGTACTGTACTTTCTCTCAGTTTTATTCAAAGCACGACTTGCATAAGCAATAGGGTGTTCGAGACCGTCGCATTCCTGATACAGGATTGCACCAAGACCAGTTTCGCTAGCATCAGTTTGAATGATAAAAGGTTCAGAAAAATCAGGGCTTGCAAGAATTGGACTAGAAGTAAGACATTAACTGTCTCGACCCTTACTTCGTGGAATCTGCGTTTCTTAACTTCAGTAAAAGCATTTTCAGCTTGCGGAGTCCAAGAAATGGATTGGCCTTTCTTTCTGCTATGAAGAAGATCAGTTATTGAAGAACAAGTAGTAGAAAAATCTTTAATAAATCGACGATACCAACCAATAAGACCTATGAGGCGTTTTATCTCAGTAGTATTTTTTGCAGCTGGATAATTTAAAATAGCAGAGACTTTGTCGTCATCTGTGCGAAGACAATTTTTGTCAACGATAAAATCTAAAAACCTAAGAGATTCGCGACAAAATTCACATTTTTCAAGATTGACAGTAAGATTGGCTGCATTTAGCCTAAGATACAATTTATTGAGAGTTTCCATATGAAGCTCAACGGTAGGGGTAGCGATAATAATGTCATCTAAATAACAAAAACAATAAGGCCTAAGAGAAGGATCAATAACTATGTCCATTAGACGAGCTATAGTTTTAGGAGCATTAACTAAACCATAAGGAGTTGTAACAAACTCAAAAAGTCCTACACTGTACACAGCGAAAGCTGTTTTCGGACGGCAATATTCAGAAAGGGGTATTTGTAGGAAATCCTTCTTTAAATCAATAGACGTCAGAAATTTTGCGTCTCGTAATTCACTAAGAATAATATCGACTTGCGCCATAGGATATGAATCAGAAACGGTGACCTTGTTCAATTTTCGACCATCAAAACAAACACGATATTCTCCGGGTTTCTTAAGGACAAGGCAGAAAGGTGAATTCCACGGGGAGTTGGAATGCTGAATAGCTTTGAGATTCAACATCTCATCTATTTCATTTACAAGAAGTTTTTGCATGGCCGGAGACAAAGGATATTAACGTTGCGCAATTGGCTTTGCATTGCCAGTGTCGATAACATGTTCAACGAAATTAGTTCGACCAATTCGGTCCGAAGGAGCAAGTGTAGGAAACAAAGCGATAACTTTGACTAGTTCATCTTTTTCATGTGAAGTGAGACTAGAAACTGACTGAATTGTGTTTATAACACAAGTAGAAGACAAAATATAGTAGGATAAATAATGGAAATTAATGTCTATTTTAAATAGACTAAAAAAATCCATGCCCAAAATAAGAGGATGACTAAACGAAGGAATAATCAGAATTTTAATTGTTTTTGTGACATTATTTACAGTAACAGGAACGGTAATAAAATCCATAAATTGCTGTGGTACACCATCAGCAGTAGATATACTTATTGAAACATCATATTCAATAGGTACATGAAGAGAATTAATAAACGAAAACCCTGGGTTTCCAAGAATAGTAGAATTGCTTCCGGTATCAACCATCGCAACAACATCAGTATTTAAAACCTTGATAATCAGATAAGGACGATTATCATTTGGTTTCTTAACAAACAAAGGACAAATATCCGTAGTAACAGAATTGACAATATTTTCAGACAAAGAATGATCCACAGGAGTGGGTAACATAGGTAACACAGAGAAAACAGGCACATCTAAATCAATACTACAAACAGCATTAGATAATTCAACATCCGGCAGAGGATTGACAAGTGAAACGGTACAAGAAGATAATTGTTTGTCAAGATTTACAGTACGATAACATGAAGAAGATAAGAAATCTCTGACAAAATTAAGCTTGCCATTTAGTAGCCGAAAAGAAAAATTTGAAGTTAATTTTGCCTTGTTGGCGGTTTGCTGGATTTGCGTTTTGAACTTCCTGACTTTACTTCCGAAGTGGTTTGTTCTCGACTGGAGACTGTCGTCAGATTTACAGTCCGAACCTCGTTTTTTGGATTGCAAGAACTACAATTTGGTATTGTGGTGTTTTTAGCACCACAACCATAACAAAAAATAGACATTGGAGAACGACATTTTGTAAAAATATGACCAGTTCTACCACAATTCCAACATAAACTTGAAGACAAAACGGAAACATTAACGGAACTTTTTCTTTTAGAAGAAGAATTTGATGAAACATAAAGACAAGCCAAATCAGGTTCAAGTAGACAATTTTGCGAAAAAGGTGGTCGATAACGATCAGACCAAACTCTGGATTCTTCAACTCTTTTACAAAGCTAGGTAAGTTAATCAACAGTATTGGGACTATGTAATGCCAAAGCAGAAACAAAAAATGGTAAAAGATTTCGACGAATCTATGCAACAAGAGATTTTTCATCTACAACATTCGTTAAACTATTAAAAAGACCTATCATAGAAGATATATAAACAGTAATGGGCTCATTCTCACCCATAGTTCAATTTAAAATCTGTTTCATAACTATACGGAAGAAAATCTGCTTTTAATTTAGCAACAATATCAGACCAAGTACTGAATTTACTACGATTATTAAGAAACCATGTAAAAGTACTGCCTCGAAAGAACTAATAAGACCGTAAAAATAATTCAGTATCAGAAAAAACTCTAGAAACTCTTAAGTAATTCAACCTTTTCTAAAAAAAGATGGATTGATTCATTCTTTCCAGAGAATGAAATATTCCACTTGTATACTGGATCATGACGAGACTGTGGGACTGAAGGAGAAGACAAAGAAGACAAAGCAAGAGGAACATGATTATTATGTGACTCTTCACTATCAACTGAAATTAAAGGAGTAGTTTTCATATCAAAATCAGATTCAAGTAAAAGTACATCCCTATTCAATGAATTTTTAACTTGAACTTGTTGATCATCATCTGGGTCAATATTTAATCTATTGATTCTATTAGTTAAATGAGTTAACCTGGAATTTATTCTGCTAAAAACAGGTTCACGTTTATTTCCATTGAAATTATTTATTACTTCACTTAAATCTTGAATAGTGTTAAGAATCTCTAAATGATCATCCTCAAAAGTATAAGTATTTATTGGCAATGAAAAACTACGATTAGCTTTTCCACGAGCCAATAAACCATTAAGAAGCGTACGTTTATCGTCAACAGTATCAGGTACAGTTTCATTTCTGATCTTTATTTCATATGAAAGTTCATATGCTTTTAAATTACTTGCCTGCATTTTATTTTAGACAATCCCATTCATGTATAATAATTCCCATTTGTGAATACAAAAATCGTAGTTTGCTGTCGGCTAAATAGGAAGGAAGAGAGTTTGCAAGTGGATAAAAATATCGGATAAATTACGTTACCGTAGCAACCCTAGCATTTAGGTACTATCTGTTTACCAAGCAATGCACGTCAATTTGACAATTATAAATGTCAAAAACAGAATGAATTAAACAGCATATAACAATTCCAAAAAGTATGTCTAAACATTATGTTTCTACTCATTGTTCATTTAGTTTGTTAAATAAAGTTTAATTGAATTGAGTTTTTTATTCATGGGATTGTCTTACCAAATACCACGCGAGCTCAGATTTAGCAGGATATTTTTTCCGGTGGTTTTCTCATACTTACTTTCATTGGCAATTTAACGAGAGCTGTTCTGGCAAAAACACTCGAGCTACGCTCTCGTGATTTTGCCAGAACAGCTCTCGTTAAATTGCCAATGAAAGTAAGTATTCGAAAACAACCACAAAAAATATCCGGCTAAATCTGAGCTCTTGTGGTATTACCCCCGAATAAAAAATTGACAATCAAGAAGCTGAATAAATTTAACTTAAAATATATTTAAGAAAAATAAATAAGTTCCGTTTAAAAATAACCTAAGGACATAAAGTTTTACTTTTGAATAAGCCAGTATACCAAACGTTGTAACAAAATTATTGAAAGTCTGAAAGAACAATCTATTTGAAAAATAAAATTGAAATTTAATCACTGCGAAACGTGTTGAAGAATTCAATTAACCTTGACAAAGAAAAAAAATAGAAGAGCAGAAAAACCAACCGTCAGCAATTAAAAAAATCCCAATGGCACAGGACCAATTGCACAGGCTTATTTCAGTAAATTTTTGCATAAACCCTAAATAAAAAATTAGATACAAAAGTAATAGAATATTTTGAGATGTACAAAAAACCAAAGTAACATTTTGGCATCAAATCAAAAATAAAAAAAAATCTGGTGAATTTGTGAATTTTCTTAAATAAATATTTTAATGTACGATTTAGAGAAAAACGTTAGATACAAAAGTTGTAGAACGTGTTAAGGTCTATGAAAAAGCTCAGTAACTTTTTTGCGTCAAATGAAAAACAAAGGAAATACGTTTTTTTTCAATTTGACAAGCCGCCATTTTGTTTTTACTGGGTCGATTTGGCTATTTAACGAACTCGTCTCATTTGCGTCTTCAGCACGGTATAACCAAATAAGGATGTGAAATTAGGGAGCAAAGATGTTAATCGAAACATGGGAAAACACAAAACAACGGATTTCAGCAGGGAAACCAAACGCTCATTTGTGCCTTCTATTAGAAGATCCCAAATTTCACATCCTTATTTGGTTATACCGTGCTGAAGAGGCAAATGAGCCAGAAACAAGCATGTCCGCGGTTGCCACTCTGTTTCAGTAGCCCTTTATTTTGCGTGAATTGCCCATGAATCTCTTTGTTGTTATATAATATATATATATATATATATATACATATATATAACCTTTAAAACGGGGGGTGATTTTGGCATCTGGGAACACCAAAACGTAAAACTGCATTGAAATTTTTCCGAAGTCGCGTCATGCTACTCTCTACAATAGCCCTATTTCATTCCGAAATAAGCCTAAAAACGACAAAAAGGAAATTTACCTGAAAAAATAAATACAAAAAAATTCCAAGTAGCAAATTTCGCAGTATTCGTATTGTAAAATATTTATAATTGAATGTTTTAATAACAACGAAATTTTATATATCGATGTCACAAAATCTCAATATCAGTAAAATATAAACGGTTTTAAAGATTAAAACTAACTTTTCCGCATTTGTGAGATGTCCTGACCAATATTCTATACTAAAACTGTCACTTGTATACACTTCGGGGGATGTATCATGCTAACAAACCGAAATTTCTCCAAAAATATAGTATATCTGGATTTATAGGACCCGCTGTACTCGCTCTAGTCAGCTGAAAATCAATAGGGTACAGGTAGTAAGATACCTAAAATTGGTCACTTGTATACTCTGGAGTCTGTATCGTACTAACAAACTGAAAATTCTACAAAAATTTGGTACTTCAAGTTGTTCCGGCTTTAGTGAGCTGAATATCAACAGGGGTTCATCTTTGAGACGCTCTGAATAATATCCAATCATAAAATTGGTCACTTGTATATACTCCGGAGGCTGTATCGTACTAACAAACTGAAATTTCTCCAAAAATGACAAAAATGTCGTACTTAAACTACTATAGCACCTGTTGTACTGGCCCTGGTGAGCTGAAAATCAATAGGGTTCATCTGTGTGATGTCCTGAATAGTATTCAATCATAAAGTTGGTGACTTGTTGCACTCCGGAGGCTGTATCGAACAAACTGAAATTTCTCAAAAAATTACAAAAACGTCGTACCTCAAGTACTATAGCAACCGTTGTACTGGCTCTGGTGAGCTGAAAATCAATAGGGTTCATCTGTGAGATATCCTGAACAATACTCAATCATAAAATTTGTGACTTTTTGCACTCCGGATGCTAACAAGACATGTAACAAAAAGTGGCCGACGACAACGACGACGACGACATACACACAAAATTTTTTTTTCTAAAAACCGTTTTTTCGTGTTGTAGTTGATAAAAAACGTGAAAATAATTGAAAATTTTTTTATTCAAAATTCCAACTTTTTTGTGGTAAACCAATACTTTTCTCGCATATTAGATAGGTTGGGCGGAAAAGTAATAATATAACAGGGCACCAGTGCCACTAAGCTGAAATCACCTGGCCTTGGGACTCTCCTCAGGTGGTGAATTCGGCCTCAGTTACACTATTTTTCATTACCTCAATTGGGATAAGGTGAATCAATAAACAAAATTTCGGGACAAGTGAATTTATTTGACACAAAAATAAATTTACATAAGCCATATATTCTCAATACAATACGAATAACAATCAGTTATTACAATAAAAATGTCCAACTCAATATTTTATATCTACCGAAAATAAGTTAGGGACTTATCTTGAGAATACTCGGGAAAGGGGACCGATAAGAGCTAAAGCTATTATTTGCCAGGGGAACTCCGCTTTCCTTTCACGGCTAATCAAACCGGATTGGGGGGTATTTGGGAATTTTTGGGCACCACACACGATACATGAACGTACATAATTTCGAACGTCGCGGCGCATTCTGGGCCAATAGAAGTGTTCTTGAACACGGGCTAGAGTTTTAAAGAAACCTAAGTGGGCACACATGGAGGGATCTCATAATATCGAGTCTCCAGGACTTAGAGACGAGATATTTCCATTCAACTTCATTGGTCGAGAAGGGGAGAGTAGAAGGAACGAATTTAAAGACCATGTTATTTTCTATTTTCCATTGGGAGTAACTACTAGGAGAATTCGAGATCTTAGTGCGAAGATTTTCGTACCACGGGTCAATCTTATCGATGTTGAATTCCAAGAAATGGATCTCATTCTTCCAAGCATTGGAGTCGGTAACGGGATCACGGACGGCATCGACAGCCGGATTTGGGCGATCTCTTCGGAATACATCCTGCTAAGGCGTCAGGTACTAAATGTGAGGTTCCTTTTCGATGAACTAATGATGAACGAAATTGTGCTGTCTGAGACGCACCGACCAACGGGCTAATTTAGCAGAGGGGTTTTGGAGATTGCTGAGTCAAAGGAGAGAATGGTGATCGGTGATCAACGTGAAATGAACACCTTCTATATATGGACGGAATTTCTCAATTGCGAAGATCACTGCCAGACATTCGCGCTCAGTAACGGAATAAGTACGTTCGGTACGAGACAAGGAGCGACTAGCATAAGCGATAACTCTTTCGCCACCATCAATCTCTCAGGTGAGGACTGCGCCTACACCAGAGTTACTGGCGTCACACTGGATGACAAATGGGAGAGAAAAGTCAGGTTGAGCTAGGACAGGGAAAGAAATAAGGGCTTAATTAATCTTCAGGAAGGATGTTTCAGCATACGGATTCCATTCGATATTTTGTGATTTCTTCTTGCCTTTCAACAAATCGTTTATTAGGGAAGATAAAGTAAAAAAGTCTTTGATAAAACATCGATAACATGAACAAAGTCCCATAAATCGTTTAATCTCGGTAGCGGCAGAGGGACGGGGGTAATTAATCATATTGGATATTTTTTCGGTATCAGTCCTCAGAGAATTGTCACCTACGAATAACCAAAAAATTTGAGGCTCAATTTAAGAATTCACATTTCCTAACTGTTTTGCATTCTCCTGTTTTCTAATGGAAAAGCAAAAATGCGGCAAGTCGTATTCACTTTTATGTTTATAAGCTCTGAAGGACTAATCGTAATGTTACGATAATAACTGCTTCCATATGTATGAGTTGTTTATTATGTTAAATGAAAATCGATGTGTATATGCACTTTTCTTTATATTTCTATTACTTTACATTTTCTTCTTTTTGAGTCACAATTAAGATTATCACAAATGCTTATGATACATTGTAAATGAAAAGTTTTTACTTCTTTATGATTAATTTTTTGACAATGTGACTTTTTATTATTTTTTGAATGAATTTTAATTGAATTTTTGTTACTCGACTAACAACCTTTTTATATATGATGAGAATGAAAAATTGAATGTGTGTTGTTATAGATATTTTTATATGTCGTTTAAAGTGGGTGATAACAAGGAACGTTATGTGAGAATGTAACCAATGGGAAATAGAGATTTAAATGAAACTGTCATAAGACTGTTGAAACTCAGTCGATGCATATAGTTTTGTGGATAAAGAAAGTGATATATAGTTATCTGTGGTTTTTTATATGAAATGAAGTTTGAAATGGGTTTTGTAAAATTATAAATACAGGGTGAAGACAGGTAATAATTTATGTAAGAATTAACAGTAGGAATTTGAGTAATAACTCAAATTCGTACACTAACATTCACGACTAATTAGACTCATCGGGCTGCTCTATATTGTAGATTATTTAGATATAATATTTATAAAATGTATAATAAAATAGAGTCTTCTTTAATGCAACTGTCATTTTCAAGTTTTAAGTGTCTTAAATTACGTCTTTTGTGTCCCCAGCAGTTGATCTAATAAGAAAATAATATATTATAAAAGAAAATTAATTAAAAGTTAATCCAACGAAATTGGATTTATATTCTTTATGCATATTTTTTTCTCGGTACTGAATCTTTTGTCTTCTTGTTGTGTATCCTAATGTTTATGTAATTTTTTTAAGGCTGGAACCAAGATCAATTGTCCTATTGTATATAGGTTAAAGTTGTTTTGTGCCTTTTTTGTGTAAATTTTTTTTTCTACAACCAAACAAGCTTTTCAACACAAATTTGTATACGCAAAGCAGGCCTTGTCTTAGATATTGGTAAGAAAAATAATAACTTACTGTGGGAAAAGTACACACTATGGCACTATGTCAAACTATTTTTGGCAATCTAACATTATCTTTATAGTGAATTTCATTGACAAACACTAATATTACACTTAATGAAAACTTATTATCAAAAAAAGATACACCAGACATAACAATACAAAATTGATCACGTTTAGCTGATTTTTCTAAATTTTTAAATTCTTTCTCTTCAAAGTTTAAATAAAATATAATTTAATATTTTCTCTCATTAATAAACGTGGTGGTAGAAAAAATATTGTGTACAACACGTACGCAAAGCCCTTTTCCCACTCGCTGGATTTGCGGCCTTAGCTTCTGCGTCAGTGGGAAAAGTGATACTTTGCGCACTTGTTGTACAATAGTTATTTGTGTAACTAGTGCAAAAAGTGCATATTTGTTGCACGATGCATAAAGTTGGCAGCTCGAGATGAAGTCAAGAGCTGCAATCATGCTGAGTGCAACAAATATACCTTTTACACATGTTACACACAACATTTTTTCTACAATTGAAATAAATATGTTTTCAAATCAAATTTTATTAGACTATTTTACAACATGTACAACAAAAATTACTAATAATTTTACTTTCTTGAAATAATTTCTATTTTTATATCGCAATTAGCGATTATTAGTGACGGACAAACTTCATTTCCACTGATTTTTTGAGTTTTGGTTTTATTTTTGCTTGTGAATATCTTATCATCTTCTTTACTTAAAACAGCTCTTTTTCAGATTGTGAAGCTTCCGGTACTGGTACTTGGTTCACCTTCTAGAATTTGAGCAGCTATTTCTGTTTTTTTAGATATTTACTCCTCAATGTAATCTAATTCATTGACAATTTGAAGTGTTTTTTGCACTAGTGCATAAAAGTAAGGTACCTTTGGTACTAGTGCAAAAAAGTTAAACTTTTGGCACAGTATATAGTTTTAAAATAGTCACTTTTTGCACGATCGTAGAAAAACTACTATTTCTGTAGATATAATTTTTTTTGTAAATTGGTAAATTATTACACAAATAAATTATTATTATTATTATTATTTGTTCGTCTTCGAGAAATCTTTACAATTTTGAAAATAGATCCCATGCGCTGTCAAATACTGTTAAAAAATTTTGATGAAGAATATTCAAGAATTTGAAAGCGAAAATTGGCAAGTGATGAAGCTCACTAAGGTGAGGTTGAATTCAATGGGCATCAGGATTTTAAAATTAATAGATTTTTAACTATCATTGACAAATTGAGTTCATGTTTAGAACATCGACTTCAAGCCTATATACATTTAGAAGAAAAAATTTAAATTCTGTTTAAGTTAAAATCCATGAAACACAACGACATTTTACAGGCACTTTATAATCTTTCAATTTATATAGACGATTTTGATGAACAGTTTGCAAATGAAGTGATCCAATTTTCTAGTCTCGTGAAAGATTTAAACATTGCTTCACCAGAGGATTGTTTAGGAATGATTAAAAACAAAAAATTAGAATAGTTTTTAGCAAAAAATGTCGTTATTGCTTATAGGATATATCAATGCTTGTCAGTTAGCAATTCCAGTGCAGAAAACGCATTCTCTAAGATGGCTAGAATAAAAAATTATGTACTTTCTTCCATGAGGGATAGCAGACTTAACGCATTAAGTCTAATGTCCATAGAAAGGGAATTATTTGAAACAATAAGTTTTGAAGATCTAATCAAAGAATTTGCATGTGCAAAGGCACAAAAGGTTAGAATTTAAGTATTAAATATGTATGTATATTGTGAATATATTTTCATGTAAATAAATTACGAAACACCTTTTTGTTAGTTTTGTTGTGAAGAGAATGATGAGGGGGTCTCGAAAAAAATTTGCGCCAGCCCTACGAGACCTTAATCCAGCCTTGCTATATTTTCAAACTCTGCAATTTGCAATTGTAATGTATATTATTTGCCACATTTTCTACTTTGAATTGACTTAAGGAACTGCTAATGACGTAAAATAATTCATATTTGAACGCTGTTAACAAATACGCGGTTTTGTGCATTAGCTAGTCGAATACGAGGAATTATATATCGCTAAAATAAAAAGATTAGGAATATTGGTTAATATAACTTTGTATATACGTCCACATACATGCACCGATTTAAAATGGGAAAACAAACCAATTTTCATTACAAATTCCCAATACGAGGTTTTACTCTTAAATTTACGATATAACCTTTCAATTTAGGCCACTATTTTGTCGCAATTGAAAAATATTACGTACCAACATGTTGATGCTGTCCTGCTACCAATATCCGTTCTGGAACATTCATATTTAAATTGTCGCGTGCCCAGGAGCCTCTACTATCGCCGTTTATATCTGAAGAAAACGTTATTCTGTCAGGAACCTTCATTTGTTGATTAATTCCTACTTTAAAATTAACATCACTGACAAATGCATCGTCAGCGTAATGTGTTGGACTAGAGTTTGTGGACATGTCGTGTAATGGTCTTAAATATTGTTTTATTCTTAAGTAGAATTAAATTATTTACTGCAATTTGACAACTTTATTTTGGTAAAATTTCTACTTTTTACCATTACACAAAAAATTCTTCCTTCACCTCCTCCAGGAACCAGGACTGTCAAATGTCAAAGTCAAATTAGTACGGGACGGGAAACAATAAAACAACTGATGTGAAGTGAGACCTTCAACTCAACATAATATTTTACCAATTATCTACACGAGCGTAATTAATAAACTAGATATAAATTACTTATGCTCTAAAATAGCTTTTTCTTCTATAGTGTGGCATACATTTTTTTATTACTGGTTAAATTGTTTTTGGCTAGAAGGCTATCATAAAATTATGGAAGAGGAAGACTTGACAAAGATAGGAAAATAGGAAATTAACCTTCAAATGTTAACTAATTTTGGCTTACGCGTTTTCAAATGAAAATGAATAGCTTACCATATTTAAAAAAAATAAATGCGTTTAGCATATTCTCCAGATCCTATGCCTTTAAGAGCGATTTAAAAATTAAATGGGTTCGTCCAGAAAAAATACCATGTTTTAAACCTGAAAAAAGTGGAGACCTGCAAGGTTTTCCTAGTATAAATAAAAGTGAAACTATATTAGAATTTCAAAATTCTAAAGAGTTGGCAACGGCAGACGATAATGTTAAAAAACTATTTTCTTTGGAGTTTGCTCCGAAGAAGTGTGCAAATAACTTGTATATTAAGAACATGATGAGTAAAGTACAAAGACACGATTTAGATTTCAGCACTATTGAAACTAAAATAGCTCGATGGACAGGTGAGTTGATTATCCTTGGAATGTAAAACTTTATTTTCATTGCTTTTTCATAAACTTCTATTTCTTTTTATATTTTTAGGTATAATTCGTGCTCTACAGGAATCAATGGAAAGGTTTCCAAGAAATATAAGAATGAAAGTAACACTTAAGGAATTAATAGACAGAAGAAAAAAACATTTAAAATATCTGCGTCGTTGGGATTACAAAAAATTTGAATGGTTACTCGAAAATCTCGATTTAGTTTATAAACCTCCTCCTACTCATTTTCATTGGATCACTAGGAAAGAGTCATTGAAAAAACTAACAGATAAATATTGTGATGGTATTAAAGAAGATAGGTTGAAAGCTTATAGGTAATTCTTATTATTATCAATTTAAATGCATCAAATATTTACTGAATAATTGTTTAAACAATATGTGAATAATTAGATAAATAATTTTTATGTCAACTGCTTTCTTTCTACATAAAGTACAAGATTCAATATTTAGTATAAATAAATATTATTAGGTATATCTTTCCCAGTGATGAAATGATCAAAAAAGTAAGCATCAAAAAGAACTTCACAACAATGCTAAGTAAGAGAGGAGACTGGGATAGGGAATACACCAACCAAACTTTCCAATGAAACACCATCAGATGAATCAAAAACCACCACAGGAACTGGTGCAGAAGTATTCGTGACTGGCACCAGATACTCATTATCTTTAGGCTCCTGTCCAAGCGTCTTTCAGACAGAAATACTTACAATCGAAAGATGTGTGGAAATGAACCTAGAAAGAAACTATCAGAAATGTGGCATAGCAATTCATCCTGATAGTTAGTTGAGCAGCTATCAAAGCATTGAGCTCCCAATCATTGACACAAAGCATGCATCGGGCTACCAAAGAAAACTTGATGAAATTGGCAAGAATAACAGGGTCTCTTTAGTCTGGGTTCCTGGCCACTCAAGAATAAAAGGAAATGAAGAGGCCAATACACATTTTATTAGTCAGAAACCTTGCGGTGGTGTAGGAAAATGCTCCCATAAGAGAGTTTCAGAAGGAGGAATCTGAAAGAGAAGCACTCTGGTGGTGCCTTCTCAGGCTGGTTCACTCCACACCATTAGATCCAAAAAATATTTAGACCGTAGTAAAAATAAGATAGGTACATCTCACGGGCTTCCTTACAGGGTATTGTCGCCTTACGAAGCACCTAATGAGAATAGGTATGGCAGAAACTGACGAGTGCAGATTCTGTGGGGAGGATGAAGAAACTTCAGCTCACCTAGCTCTAGAATGCCTCACCATTGCAAGACAATGCAAAACATGCTTCAAACAAGCAGTAGGTGTGGGGATCTAACATCCTTCCCAAATACTACAGTTCATTAGAACTCGGGAACTGGAAT
Organism: Galeruca laticollis; assembly: GCA_963921935.1. NCBI lineage: Eukaryota > Metazoa > Arthropoda > Insecta > Coleoptera > Chrysomelidae > Galeruca > Galeruca laticollis. Next base: position 179,364,529 of record OY998175.1, read on the forward strand.
GCAAACTGTACAAGAAGTCAGTACAGCTCTGATAGGGGGGGGGGAGCACAATAAACCTTAAGGTTACAGTGCAAAGTAACCCTGTTAATAATCTAATATAGGTATATCTGAATGTTCAATAGAGTATAGAGGGTATCACAGGTTGCCTGTTGCACCCTTATATCTTGGTTATTTCAAATAATATGCCCCAGAAAGTATATATTTTCATAAATCTCACATCACACTGCATTAAATACCCCTGTCAATCTAGTGTAAGAAATGACATGCGTGAAAATAAGGATAGTCAACTATTTTTACTTCCAAACACCCAATGCCAAAAAGGAAGTATTGTAATGGCACGAAAAAGAAAATCGAGACTTTTGGGGAAATAGCTGTTTCATGATTATTTAAGATGACTGACCAAGTTTAAGAATGATGTCGGTGCGTGTATGTCATCAATTTTTGGTCCCGGCACATTTACCTTAAGGGAGTTGAGATATAATTTGCTTGAAGCCACCTGGTCTAATAATGAATTTGGCTTGAAGGTAAACTGCCCTGATAATTCTAAAGCACTTATATTATCAAATGGTCTGAAATGCTATAATTTGTTTCAGATAAATACAATAGCAATCAGCAGAAATGTATATCTTGATCTTATATTTTCCAGTTTTAGCAATATAAAAGTTTCAGAACCTATAGATCCTCTTTTTAATAAATGTATACACCACACTGCTGTTTCCTTTGATCTAAAACAGAAGAATGAATCCTATCTAACTTACGAGGAATATTTTCATAATTTCAAATGAGGCAACTATATGGGATTAAATGATTACGTATTCCAAGTAAACTGGGATTTGTTATTAAATAAATGAGGCTGTTGATCATTTTTACAGCATTCTTTATGAGGGTATAAATACATTTATTCCGGTCAAGAAGTATAAACCATCAAATTTTCCACACTGGTTTAATTCAGAACTTTTTATCACCTTTTCGCTGAGCACTTTTGAACTGTTTATTCTACTGAACAAGTTAATCAAATTCCAGAATATTCATATATGCATGATAGCGTAAATGTTAGTTGTTACACTGTTACTGTTCAGGAAATCATAGAGGCCATTATGAGAGCTACAGGGAAACTTTCTTATGGTCCTGATGGCATACCACTTTATGTATTTAAAAATGCGTTTTTACTCTTGCTAAAGCCATTTCAAGTCAAGTTTAAAGCAGGGCATGTTTCCAGATTTTTGGAAACAAAGTTTTCTTTCCCCTATCTACAAATTGGGTAAGAGAAATGATGTCACAACTTATCGTGCTGTGTGCATACAATCTAAAATACCAAAACTTTTAAATTCCCTTATCTCTAATATCTTGGGACACACGACACATAATTAATTCCCAAAAACTCACATAAATCTTCAGTCCTTAAAAAATCGGAGAATAGAAATTAATTTGTGTTTGTAACACAAACTACTTAGTGGTCACATTAATTGTCCTGACTTACTAGCTCTAATAGAATGTAACTTAAACTACAGAAGAACCCGCAACACTGAATTGTTTCATATTCCATTTCGCCAGACAAACTATGGCAGGAATGAACCTATAACTAGACTGTTAAGAACTGTCAACAACTATCAACACAATCTCGATATTTTCGACTCAGCGTTGTCACGAGATTTAAAAGTCAAGTGAAGGGCATTAACTTTACATAAGCACGCATCTTGATTTTGTTATAAATCTTTTTAGATGTGAATTTCTTTACCTTGTACAACTTTTTAAATCTTATATTTTGTTTGACAGCTTTTAGGTATATTTATGTAAATCTATATTAAATTATGAATGTTAAGAATAGTATTATAATAAATTGGTTTATCCGTTAAATAATAAATAAATTTTGAATTTAAGAGTTTGTGGGCATAATGCAGACCCCAGTTACTTTTGGTGGAAATCCGCCAACAGGAAGTGGTAGTTTACTTAAAACGTTGAACCCAATGTTAAAGATAATTAAATTTAGAAACATTTTTTCAATATATATATATATAATAAGCAACGAATAGGTTAGTGGGTATTGCACGCAAATAGAAAAATAGAAGAAGGAGCTACTGAAAAGAGTGAAAGAGTGGTAACCGCAGACATGCATGTTTCTGGCTCATTAGCCGTCATCGGTACGGTACAATCAAGAAAAGATGTGAAACATGGGAGCAAAGGTGTTGAATGAAACATGAGAAAATATAACAGAATTCAGCAGGATAGTCAAACACAACATTTGTGTCAGTAATATTAGAAGATCTCGAATATTCGAGACAACAACCAACATAGACACGGAGGTGCATATAACACTCCCGTCTGAAACTTCCCACCCAGATTAATGAAATAATAACAAGATGTACGAATAGTGCATGACATATGAACAATAAGCAACGAATAGGTTAGTGGGTATTGCACGCAAATAGAAGAAGGGGCTACTGAAAAGAGTGGTAACCGCAGACATGCATGTTTCTGGCTCATTAGCCGTCATCGGTATGGTACAACCAAGGAAAGATGTGAAACATGGGAGCAAAGGTGTTGAATGAAACATGAGAAAGTATAACAGAATTCAGCAGGATAGTCAAACACAACATTTGTGTCAGTAATATTAGAAGATCTCGAATATTCGAGACAACAACCAACATAGACACGGAGGTGCATATAACACTCCCGTCTGAAACTTCCGACCCAGATTAATGAAATAATAACAAGATGTACAAATAGTGCGTGACATATGAACAATAAGCAATGAATAGGTTAGTGGGTATTGCACGCAAATAGAATAAGGGGCTACTGAAAAGAGTGGTAACCGCAGACGTGCATGTTTCTGGCTCATTAGCCGTCATCGGTACGGTACAACCAAGGAAAGATGTGAAACATGGGAGCAAAGGTGTTGAATGAAACATGAGAAAATATAACAGAATTCAGCAGGATAGTCAAACACAACATTTGTGTCAGTAATATTAGAAGATCTCGAATATTCGAGACAACAACCAACATAGACACGGAGGTGCATATAACACTCCCGTCTGAAACTTCCGACCCAGATTAATGAAATAATAACAAGATGTACGAATAGTGCGTGACATATGAACAATAAGCAACGAATAGGTTAGTGTTTGACTATCCTGCTGAATTCTGTTATATTTTCTCATGTTTCATTCAACACCTTTGCTCCCATGTTTCACATCTTTCCTTGGTTGTACCGTACCGATGACGGCTAATGAGCCAGAAACATGCATGTCTGTGGTTACCAGTCTTTTCAGTAGCCCCTTCTTCTATTTGCGTGCAATACCCACTAACTTATTCGTTGCTTATTGTTCATATGTCACGCACTATTCGTACATCTTGTTATTATTTCATTAATCTGGGTCGGAAGTTTCAGGCAGGAGTGTTATATGCACCTCCGTGTCTATGTTGGTTGTTGTCTCGAATATTCGAGATCTTCTAATATTACTGACACAAATGTTGTGTTTGACTATCCTGTTGAATTCTGTTATATTTTCTCATGTTTCATTCAACACCTTTGCTCCCATGTTTCACAACTTTCCTTGGTTGTACCGTACCGATGACGGCCAGTAACATGCATGTCTGTGGTTACCACTCTTTTCAGTAGCTCCTTCTTCTATTTGCGTGCAATACCCACTAACCTATTCGTTGCTTATTGTTCATATGTCACGCACATTCGTACAATTATGATTCTTGGGGATTCCGCCTAAAGGTGATTATTAAAACTCTTTTTTACTACCCAACGTTTCGAAAATGTTTATTTCCTTTATCAAGGGCTAAAATATAATTTTGGATAATTCACTGTTATAGTTAACAAAATTTAGTACTTACTGCAAGGTTAGTTATGTCTTTAAAACTTTATAAACCATGAGTTAACATTAGGTATGTTATAATACATCATATTTTAATTTTGAAAATCAAGCAGAAATTTCAACGTACAAGAAAAACCGACCACTGTTTTTATCTAGACAAAATCGAATAAAAGTAAGCGACCATCCAACAACTTTTAGTATAGGTGTTGAGGTGTGTCAATAAACGTTAAAATGTTGTCATTTGAACTATTAAAATTGAGGTGCGTTATTAATTATTATTTAAATTGACAAAAAATGTGACTAAAAATGATGTGACAAAACTTATGTTGTGAGATGCCTGTAGAAAATGTTGACCCAGTCATCAAGAGTAATGCGGTATGTTATGTACAACTCGTCAATGTCGGCAGTCCAGCCTCAGAGACTGTCACCACTCATAGAGACTAACAGCATCCATCCACGAGTTGTGTTACCAAAACTCATCATCATTTATGGCAGTTCCACTCTCTCGATGGTTCAGGCTTCTCATTAAAAATCCCGCGAAGTATCCAGTATACTCTCACTATGTCAGACACCACGCCCAGAACCTGCAGATGTTGTTATTTCCTTGCTTTGTTGATTGTAATCAGGTACCGCAGTCAAACATCTGTCACCTGTCCAGACAACGATTCCCATGTGTCAGTGTCAAAATGTAGGTTGATATAACCATGAGGCTCGCCCCATTCAGTCGCTAACATGACTCTCACTCAGCCAGGACAGAATGGAAGCATTATGTCATCAATGATTGGTACTAGTTTTAATTCAGTATTGTATCAAAAATTGTTGTATGGAAGCAAAGTAAGAAGTTATATGTCAGAATCGGAAGTTCCAGAGCACAGTAGATTTGAAGATTTGCCTGATTTATCTAGTGTAAGTATGCATAAGTAAAAGTGATGTGTTGAGTATCTCTCTTTTTGTTCAGAGAATTGCTGTTTAAGGTGGTTTCTAACATTTCCAATTAAGTTCTTTTATAGTAATATTGATTAGAATGTACTATTTCAATGTTGTTAAAGTTTGGGTGATGCCCAGTTGAGATACTATGTTCTGCCAATCCACAAGACATTTTATTTAAGTTAATATCACTTTTATGTTGTGTTACCCTATCCCTGAGGACCCTTGGAAGTTTGTCCATAATAGACTTTTTCACAATTTACACATGGAATTTTATACACTACTCCAGCTTTTTTAAGTGTTTCATCTCTTTGTTTAGCATTAGTGAAGATGTCACCCAATTTGAAGTTATATTTGTGTGTGAGTTTCAACTGTACTTCATCTTTGAAAACGTTTAAAATTTTTGAAGAAATATCTTTAATATAAGGTATTGTTACATACTTTTTATTTATTACAGAGTTTTCCCCATTAACATTATCAGTGTTTGTTGGGTTAATCTGACTTCTGGGCTCTTGCACCCTTGTACTGTAGTTTTTTTAAAAGTTTTGTTGGATATGAATTGGTTATAAAAATGTCATAAAGAAGTTTTAAATTTTTGTTCACTAGAGAAGGGTGACAGATTTTATGTATTCTGTTTTTCATTGTTAGAACCAGATTAAGTTTTGTCCTTTCTGTATGGTTAGACATATAATTAATGAATCTATTAGAACTCATTGGTTTTCTATACCAATCCAGGACAATTACATTTTCCTGTGTTCTAATCAGCTTTGTGTCAAGAAACGGG